>WARS01002807.1:0-600000 GCA_008933995.1 Datnioides undecimradiatus | reverse complement strand
AACAGACGGGAGGGGGGGGGTTGTAGGGGAGGTTGTCGGAGTCTGACAGCCGCTGTGTTGCGCACCGGGGTGTTGTGTGTGAACAGTGATTGGGTGAGTGAAAATGGGCGGATGATGAGTTGCCAGGGCAAAGCGGCGCGGCGGGGTTAGCCGAATGTGGGCGCCGAATTGCACCGCGGCGAGGGGAGTGCTTGTAATCCACGCTACTATTTCACACAGAGTTTCTCCCCCCCGTTAAACACAGAGAGGGAGGTGGGAGCTGTGTGTGCATACACATGCATGTGCGATAGGGACAGAACGAAGGCAGCAGCCTGTGATTATGCGTCTCTTATCTCGTGTTCAAAGCGGGAATCTGTCAGGCTGCCGTGCATAATAACTTTAGCCAAGAGGGGAACTGTTTGGACACGAAACTGGTTCAGTACCCTCCTTGTAATGATAACCAAAGCGCGCTTTGCTCAGAGATTTTGCGATATGTGTCATTTTTCGCTCTCCCCCTGTCATTTCTGCTCTTCTTTGTTCCTTTGTACCAAAACCTGCAGGTTGTCCCTTTTGCAGGATTCAGTCGCACCTGTTTCCTGTCTCCGTTTTGCATCTTTTCGCCCGAAAACAACTGAAGCAACACGGTGAAGGTGCAGATAATAATATCCCTAAATGCATCCTGTACCTGAGGATGATCATTTCCTCCGTAGCCACGCATTCTGCTGCTGACCCAGAATCAGATCCAGCCAGGAGACCGCGCCTTTCGCAGCGTGGTTATCCTTCTTAAGTCGGAAATATCCTCGCTTGGAACAAGGTCGAATGATGTGACGTTCGCCGTGGTAAAAAAAAATAAATAAACAAATGAAAAAAAAATTAATTGTGCTCTTTTTTGTGTGAGGCATCACGCCTGGGAGGGTTTTAAAGTGGAAACTGCAGCCCACGGAAAGTAAAATATTACATTTATGGGTCACATACATGAATAATAGCCTGGGCGCTGTGATTAAAACAGTGGAGCGGAGGCGTACGTCTGTCGCAGTGGCTGTCTTTCCCTCGGCTTCTGCTCGATTCAGGGCCGAGCGGTGAAAGAAGAGCAGGAGTAAATTGGGGGAAAAAGGAATTAGCACTGATCTGTGAAGTGATTGGACGGTTTGACTCGTTGGTCTCGGAGAGGTTGGCGATGCAGAGCTCGCAACCAGGTTCTTTTCACCAGAACCCGCGCTGTCAAAGACCGAGAGCGTGTAGGAGTACGTTGACCTTTAAAGCCTCTGAATGGAGACACAGCTGGTTACGGTTTCCCCATTTGAAATGTTTTCTATTGGGTGAAGCATTTAAAATAGTCCGCACCAAAGCACGTTAAGGCCACGGGCTGTATTTACGGTCACATTCCCAGCGGGGCCGAGCCTCTGTTGTTCAGTCTTGACCTCCGGCAAGGCCGGAGCATCCCATATATATCTCCCACTGGCCCCTGGCCCCATTAAATTCTGATGGATGGAGTAAAAGCCACGTATTAGGGTGAACCAAAAGCTTTGTCACTGAATTATGTCCCCTTCAAACCCTGCCGCCTCTCTGCGGAGCATTGATCTCAGACATTTATGCTGGCCGCATGTGAGAGGCACCCAGGGGTCGGTGTGTGGATCGAAGATGTGAGAATTATGGGGGTCTGCAGCGGCGTGATTGTTGCCGCTTGAAGAAGCGCGAGTCATGTGTGAATTATATGACCAATAACACTGGTAAACTGGTAAAAACATGTTTTCCAGATTTAGAAATCTCGTATTTGTCAGACTAGGAAGACTGAACCGGCTCCATCTGCACTCCACAGGCATTGTTATGGAATTACAGGGGATCAATAATACATATGGGACCGGATCACACGCCGCAGCGGGGTATCATCTGTGGTGGAGCTCAGTCCACTCTGACACATCTCCATCAATAACTGCAGCTCACCTGTCGCAGCAAATCTCGTGAGGCGTTCATGCACTGAGACTACGTGTACTGACGACCTGAATCGAGGGCTCTGAATCGGAGGTACGGCGCTCTCCGCTCGTGTTCGAACGGAAGCTGAAGGGGAAGCTTTTCCAGCTCGCGCGCTGACAGATGATTAGATTAGCCGTGATTGAGACACGTGCTCCAGCCGGAGCTGTTGTGCCAGCACTCGGCCGCTCTGATCGAGAGAGAGCTCGGGTCAGGGTCCGTGACGCCGCGCCGAAAAGTCAAAGAACTGTAGCTTTAAGAAAATATAATGACACAGAGAAATGCATGCCGCCTTTTTAATTTAGCGTTTGTCAGGAAGAGCTAACAGATAACACAGATTTCCAAATCAACTTTCCATATTTCCGAGCACCTCCGCTTTAAAATCTCGGGTTGCGGCGGTGACCGGATCGCCGCAGACTGCTCCTCACGCCTGCTTGAGGCTAACGGCTCCAGGATACATTAGCTGCAACTTGCACTGGCCACCGAGTTGCATTCTGGGTAATTAGGTACCAGGTTTTGATGAGATACAAGAATCAATGGACTGAAAAAAAGATATCTCTCATTAAACGTTCATTGATTCTGACGATGATGTGTTAAAACCGAACAAACTCATGCACTCCACTTATCCCAACAGCAGCAGGCACAAGGAGATGTGCTTCACACCCGGACTTATGTTACCATATCACCGAATGCAGGCCGTGCTTTAGATTACAACCCTGAATATCAGCATTACGCTATCGCCCACAGCTGTAATAGCATAACAATGAATTGTATTAGTCGGCCCCAGCTTGTCTTCATCAGTGTAATCTGATGTAAGGAAATTACTGATTTACAGGAAGAATACGGACTAGACTTTGTTTCTCTGCCTCTCTGTGTCCCTCACAAACACACACACACACGAGCTCAAATAGACAAACTGTTTTCATATCTTATTCCCAGCCGCGCAGAGCTGTAAACAGCATGTCCCCGTAAAGTGATTATGTTTGGCGCTGAGCAGAGCGAGCGCAGACAGGCAGACAGACGGAGCGCGTGCACACCGAGTGTCTGTGGCCTACTGATTATCTGTCTGCTTGTCCGTCTGTGTTGATCCATTCTTCCCCTGCGACACGACCACGCCCTCGCGCTGCTCTCCCCCCCTGCCACTGCATGTCAGGGTAACAAATGGCCGCCCGTCCCCGGGGGGAAACTACCATCATCATCTGTACACAGAGCCGGAGGGAAGTGTCAGGAAACATGCATTTATCTAGCCAATCAATGGCGGATGGCTGCAGAGAGCAGAGCTCACGGACGTGACAGCCGCTGATGTTGTGTTTTGTCGTCCGCTTGGCTTTTGAGACACAGCCGCCATCAATTCTTCCAGGCTGTTTCCACGATACGAGCACATGTTAGAGGGTGCATGCAATTTGATATTGTAGGCTTGTGCGCTCAGCCCTGCAAGGAGGGAACCACTGGCCGTGTGCAAACTTGTGGTATGATCAATCATGGCTGATGAGCAAACTCCATCAGATTAAGATCCCAGAGGAGGCTCTTGGTGAATAATGATGCTGTGCAAACTGACTTCGCAACTGCCCCACTGCAACCAATACCGAGGTGACACCGCTAAACACACAATGTATGGCTGAGTGTGCTCTTGAGGAGATAAAGCCTGTTAAACCACGGGTCAGCTGCCCAAGCGGCCATGTTAAACGTCACTGTACGGAAGGATACGCTAGACCTCACTGAGGGGGACGTGCAGATAGCTTCTCTACTGTTGTTAATGTCATTAATGTTGCTTCTTTATGAGGTGATATTGCGTTTCATGAGTCACCCTCTTTCCCCCACGGTGTAGGAATCAGAACAGAGTGCGGTGCTAATGGAGGTTTGGATATTGCCTGTTCTGTCCTGAGGTCGTATTGGACATTTGTTATTGCTCCCGAATGCGTCGCAGCGTTCCTGTTTGTCTCGTGTTTATTCTCAGTGTAACGTCTTTCTCTGTGTGTGTGTGTGTGTGTGCAGCTCCAGAGACTAAAGCGCTCGCTGTCCTTCAAGACCATCATGCGCAGCAAAAGCGTGGAGAACTTCTTCCAGAGGTCCTACAGTGACGCTCGCCTGCCCCCGGATTTCATCACCGACCCGCCGCCTCCTTCCCCTCCGCTGCTGCCCGGGTCGCCTCTGGTCGGCGACCGCTCGCCGTCCATTTCGCCATCCCTCAGCCCCAACCCCTCCATCTCCTCCCACTCCCCGTCTCTCAGCCTTTCCCCATCACTGCCCACCAAGCCTCCCCGACCCCAGATTACCCACTGCTTCCAGGACCATGTCTTTCGCAAGCCCACCAACTGCCAGCACTGCAAGCACATGATAGTGGGTAAGATGCTCAATCCACTGAGTGGATCCTCTGTTATTTATGCGACTTTCCAGCTAATGCACACTGCAGAACAGTTTATGGAGGCAACCTCACCTTTTGTGCTGAACACATTTAAAGTTGTTGCGCAGGGACGATCTATTCTGATTAACATTAACTTTCTGATGGCAAACGTTCAACACTGAGGGAGAAATATGCTCATTGCTTTCCCAGGAGATAAGAGGATCAATATAACTCTCAGTTAAATATGTGGCTCCAGCCAGCAGACGGTTAGCTTAGCTTAACACTAAGACTGAAAACCAGGGGAAGCAGCAAACCTGGCTCTGTCCAACATCTGTTAGAACCTCTAAAGAACCTATAAATCATGCATTTGCTGATATTTATGGTTAATGCATCAACCAAATCTGTGTTGTGGATTGCTGAGTTGTTTGCTGATATTAGCCCAAGTGTTTCCATTAATTTCAGTTCATTTAAAGTGCATTTTAAATTCATCCACTTTGCACACGTGTCGCCATGCGTTAAATTTGCTTTTTACTATATATTTTAACTATCAGATGTCTGGATTTTAAGTTCTTAAGAGCAGTTAAGAGTTTGCATCAACTCAGCTTACGGCGACTGCAATATTGGTGAATGCAACAACTCCCATGACCCCAGGTAATAAAATAATATAAGAATATATTTAATTAGGCAAGCTTTGTCTGGCTGCTTCCTCCTGTTTTCAGTCTTATTGCTAAGCTAAGATCCCGCACCGGTATCAGTCCATCATCTAATGACGCTACAAAGGGAATATGGATATTTCCCAAAAGGTCCCAGCTATTACTACTCTAATGTGACGTCTGTTTCAAGAAAAGAAATCCTCGTAGCAGATGAAGACAATGAAGAAAACGATCCAAGCCTTAGTGGACGATTACTTTCTACTCCCTTTGTGGAAGGAATTAGATTAAAACTGGACTTTATGTCTTGAACACAGCTCTCTCAGTGATTGTAGCTCTGAGGGATCATTAACAGGGACTGTTATGGTGCAGAAGCCGGCTTTTATTCCTCATTTGCTGCTTGCATGAACTACTAGCTAGCGTTTCTGCTAAATCTAGCTCCTGTCACTGTGATTGATTACGGACTCCAACCTGCTCCTCTGCTTTTCCGTCTGCGCCTGGTTTTTATTTTTGTTTTGTTTTTTGCATGCATTGTGGGTTATTTATGTAATGCATCACCTTGTTCTAGCTGTACTCCCCTGCAGTCCCCGCACGCAGTCCAGCCTCTGTCTCTCTGCCTCCTTGTTAAGCTGATGAAGTAGAATCCATTTCTCTTCAAAGTAAAAGCAGTTTTCATCAAGCCGACCACTTTGTTTGATTGCTGTTTCTGCTCCGTAACAGACCCGTCGCTGTGATCCCCATCGCCAACAAATCCAGAAATCTATTTGTCTTTGGTTTTATTTGCGAGATAAAAAGAAACCCGGCCCTCTAAATCGTTAAAAACATTCAACAATCAGCGGAGTCTATCTCAGAACCCAACCCATAAGGAGAAAACATCTCAGTACTCAGAGGTTTCTCGTCACTGGAGCACTTGAAAACAACGATGAAAAGGCACGATGACTCGATGCCAAATCCATTATGATTGAAATATCTCCAGCTGGTTTCCAATCTCTCCAGGTTGCTTTGGGAGAGGAGCTGTTCGTTATGAAGCTGTCACTGTCAGGCCCCGCGTGCAGCGCCAGCTTCATAAACCCTTTGATTACACTCTCGACCTGAGCAGAGAGGAACCTGCTCATGTGATCTGAAGGCCGCTTTGGTCCGTTAGCTCTTCCTGCGTGTTGCGGATCTGCAGCCTGCCGTGTGTTTTCTTTCCGTGTCTGCATCCGCTGCGCTCAATTCTCTCGTCTCTGTCCCTCTCTGCAGGAAACTCCAAACAGGCGCTGCGGTGCAAAACGTGCAAGATGGCCGCTCACCTGTGGTGCACCTCAGAGCTATCGCAGCAGCCGTGTCACGGGAAGGTGCGAATTTCACATTGCCCTCATGTATGACATCTGTAGTTTTCCTCAACATAGCCACCGTCTGAATGTCTTGCTCCCGTTATATATCTGCACATCGGCGCCTCTAAAGCTCACCATCTTGTTTGTTTAATCCACCCAGAAACCCAAGTAAAAACGGCTAATCGACCATTTTATGGGGTGTTATGTGCCGGACTCGTTATTGGCTGGAGCGGTTACTTCCTGGAGTCTTGGCTGGTTGCTTGGCAACTGCTCCCCAGCCAAGAAACTGTCAAACGTTTGCCTACTGTTAAAACAACGAATTTAAATGACACAATCGGTGGGTTTTAGATCTGCTGAAATGTGGATTTTGTGTCCTTCAGACCGACTGTTTGCACACTCGCTGTTTCCAGTCTGCGCTGACCTGAGCCAACCTGCTGCTGAATGAACCTTCATTTTCAATAAAAAGTTATGAGAGTGAATTAGATCTCAAGTGCGTTTTGAAGCTCCGGCGAATCGAGCTTAAGTGTTGCAATAAACTCTTAGCTGCTGCACGTAAGACAGAAGAAAATCTCGATGTAAGAGGAAGAAAAATAGCTTTTACGTGACGGTGAGAGTGAAAATGCTCCGGTGGGACCGTTTTCAAACGGTTCATCCTCCTCAGCCCAGCCTGACCTCCCATCTCTCTGATTTTACCCAGACATTTTAAGAGCAAAGTAACAAAACAACAGCAGCAATAACAGTTTGCAATCAGGATTTGAATAACTTGGACTCACCTGCTGTTGCCATGGTGATTTTACCACAAATCGGGACGGTTGGGCTGCAGCATCGCTCAGGACTTTACCTGCACTTTGAAATGAATTTCATATGAAGATGAAGTTTCATGTGGCTGCGTAAAACAACACGCGGGAAAACCCCTTGGGTCATTATCGGTCAGGGCGTGCGTTTGTACGAACGCGCTGCAGACGACCATGCGTTGCATCACACACACACACACATGCAAACACTGCATCACTCCTGACCCGAGGGCCTATACCAGCCGTACGTGCAGTCTCGGTTGAAATGCTGACAGGACACAGATGCATGTGGTAAAGAGCGGGATATTGTTTTCAGTCCATGTTTATTATTAAGATGTAAAGCGCTGATGCGGCCGTTAGGAACCCATTAATCACATTCACTTCACTTAGCGTCTCTTTTAGCTTTAGCTATGTCATAAGAAAATAGACTTAAACCAGCTAAATCAGACACTTTAGGACCGAAAGCGAAGATATAACATTGCAGAAACGGGAGTTTTAAACGCTACGAGCAGGCGATTGTTTATTCCACTGTGGGAATTTGTGCATTTTGAGTGCGAAGGACAACAGTGTAAGGTGAGCGTAGCGCACGAGGCAGCAAATTGGGAGTGATTTCAGACAGTGATTCTGTGTTCACCCTCGAGTGGAGGGCAGAGGACATTAGCATGCAGCAAGAGGCGAGACCTTCGGAGAGCCACTTGGAAAATTTTAAGAGCGCCGTGTTGAGGACGGCTCGGTGCAGTTTGAAAGAGATGCACAAAGACAAAGAGACGGAGGGAGGGAGGGTTGGAGGGAATGACGAGGGCTGCGCGAGGTAAAGTACCATCAGGCCAGAAACTGGGCTTCAAGGTTTCGCTTACTTCCCTTGATCCAGTGTCTCTCTCTGCAGCATGGTGCCACAAAGCGAGTGGCTCATTTGCAAGTCAAGGCAAAGCCAAACCGATATCTCGGCTGAAACACTTACTCTGCTTAATTCGGTGTGAAATTGCAGCCGTGCAGAAACACGTGCGTCCACGCGCGGTTCGTAACGAGCCGCAACGGCGCGCGTCAGTTTGCGGCTCGATTGGCGGGAAGGAGCGCTTGTGTGGGCCCCACGCGTCCGTCAGGTGCGTCGCGACGTGTTTCTGTGTCAGTAATTTCCAAACGACTCCATTAACGTCCTCGAATCGCCGCGCGGAGCCACTTTCCCGCCGTCAGCTCGGCCTATAAACAGGAAGTAAATGGGCACTGAGAGAAACTCTGCTTTCTGCTCTTCTCCATCAGTCTGGGGCGTTCAAGCGAAACTTCAGCTCACCGATGCTCGTCAATGACCAATTGTCTGTCGTCAAGGAAGTTCAGCCAAGCCAAGGTGAATATACCTGAGCATCTGCGCCCGCGTGTGCGTGCGTGCGTGCGTGCTGATGCATGAGTGCACGCGTGCATTGTGTGTGTCCTCCTGTGCTTCCGTTTTGTGACGTTGCCCTGTCGTCTGGCCTTTCGGTTGGTTTATTTTTAGATTTTGCGTGTGCATGTGTGTTTGTGCGTGTGTGTGTGCGTGCGTGTGTGTGTGTGTACTGTAATAAAGCCAGAGCTGTCTCCCATCTCACCTGACAACCGAGGAGCGTGAAGTGGAAAAATATAAAGAGGAAGAACAAATTCAGCTTCTCTTGGAGGCTGGTGGACGGTCCTCACCCTGAAAGTATGTGAATAAATATTTATAAGTTCTAATGTTTATGTTTTTATATCTCTGTTTATGATTTGTGCTGTATATCCTTGAACTGATGCAGTGTATGAATTTATCGCCTGGCGCTACAGCTTGCATGTTTAAAGCTTTCTAAATATTTAAATGCTGCCTATTTTCTTATTAGTCTAAGTCCTAACTAGCACTCTCTATTATAAAGCCCACTTGTGCTTCACACAGAGTGAACATAAATCACATTTTACTCATGGAAGCAAACGACTCTGACATGTTCACGTCACTCTACTGGGTCTTTTTCAAGAAAACCCGCTAACGGCTAAAAGCAGCGGCACAGGCCCCGACTCACCGGCCCCAAACGTTCCTGAATTTGTTCTTCCTTTCGCCGCCGTCTCTGAACGGGACCTCGTTCCCTCTCTGCCGTACCTCCGGATGAACATCTGCGCAGGTGATGCAGCCCCTCACCTCGCACGCCGCGTGCCTCCCTGAATCAGGGTTAGCGCCTCATGCTGTCACTTCCTCGTACTATCCGGTAATCAGGGCACAGTTAACCTAACCGAGCTCGGCGCCATGACGCCTGGGACTCTGCCAGGGCCAGCTGAGACCGCAACCTGCCAAGCTCACAGTCGCACATTGCAAAGTGTCCTCAGAATTATTGCAAACAAAGGGCCTGGTGAAGCTGAACTCATGTTTAATATTAATATCAGATGGTGATTTTGATGATGGATTCATTTGCAGACTCTGTAATTTCCCGTCAACCGTGTCTCATGTTGAATCTCATTTATGAAGCTGGGGGTCTAGAAGCTCCTAGCGCATAACGCTAAATCTCAAGCATGCAACGACAGCTCAATACCAATCTCCTGTTTATCAGTTAACTCAATGTTGCACGTGAGGATTTGTTTGATTACTCCGTGCGTGCAGTTATCAAGTGTTTTATTGCATCTGGTTCGTGCATTAACCACAAAACTAAAAGTAAATCAAGATCACGGACCGCACACGGAGATGCTCCATAGCAACCTCCAGCAAAAATGAAGCCGGCACGTCCCAGATGCGGGCGCTGCCATCTTGCTCTGGTGATGTCATGAGGCCAGAGTCAGCAGCTCAGCGGTCAGGGCCCGCCCACACACCGCCACGACCCAATCCCATGACGTCATGATGTTACACCACCTTTTCACAGCATCAAATAACTCATGAAGACTGAAATTGTCAGACGAATTAGCACTGAAACACATCAGAGTGACCTAAAATGACAGAATACGTCTTTTAAAATTGAATTAAAATAAAATATCAGTCAACTTCCTGCGACAGAGGAGAAGAGTGAAGAGTCTCTGAGCTCCACGTTCAACCGTTCACTCCTTTCACCTGTAATTAGTTGCTCTTTGCAGAAATAAGTCCATCGGTGAAAGTGCTGCAATCAGTTTGAACAACAAATGAGCTCCGTCCCCGCTGAATCCTCGCTAACGACACTCTTTCAGCGGAGTCTCGTCTGTTTTTCAGCGTTCCTGCTTCATTTTTCCTGCTCCTGACAAGAGCGAGGAGGCGCTGGCGTCAAAATGAAATCATTATGACTTCATCTCACACACACACACACAGAGCACAGAAAAACCATTCTGCCCTCCACTCGACTCGCGCTGAGCTGGAAAATCTAATTCGCAACTTCAGGACTACTCCGCCACCGCCGCCGCGCGCTGCCATCTACACGAAACGCAGCGACGGAGCCTCTCTGAGGATTTCCACATTTTAAATCTCATCTCTTATTCCCTTTCTTCTTCAACCGGAGCTCCAGATATATTAGGGCTATTAAAAATAAGACACATCTCTCGCCAATAAGTAAATGTATAAATAAATCAAAGCGTGTAGATTCACTGGAAGGTCTTGATGTCTCCTTAACTTTTGGCTGCTGTCCTCGCTCAGATCTAAAGTGGGTCACTTTGGTCCGGGGCTGACTGTGTTATATTTAGGCCCTCTGGTTCCTCCAGATTGGCGCAGGCACAATCACGGTGATGTACAGTGTAATCGCGCCGCGTAGTCCAAACTGTGCTGTGTCTTTGCGTGAATAATTGAAAACTGTGATCGTAAACAGAGGCCGTGTGTGTGTGTGTGTGTGTGTGTGTGTGTGTGTGTGGTTTCAGAGGCTGCGCGGATGCGTGTAGACCCCGTGTATGCCGCTTTACGCTACGGGACGTCCTTGGCACAGATGAGCCGCTCCAGTTTTGGCAGTTTGTCAGAGTCGCCAACGCGCAGCCTGGTATGACATCATCACCCGGCGGCTGGGGGGTAGAGGACAGTTGTTTCCTGTGTGATTAATACTTCCATAAAGTTTTTAAGATGCAGGCTCGTCGGTCGACTCTGATGAAATATGGAGGCAACAGGAAGCGCAGTGCGGTGGTTTGCAGCACCGCACACAGCGCGAGGTCATAGTTCCACCGTCATTTCTAAAAAAAATGAGTAAATCATCGACAAATATATCAGAAGAAGAAAGAAAAGAGAAGAAATATTAAAAACAAGGAAGCTTAAAGTTTGACATTTTGAGAAATATGTGTTTTCAACCTCTGGTGTGGAGTTAAAGAGGAGAACGATACCAGTCTTAGCTTAGCTTAGCTTAGCACAAACACTGGAAACAGATAGCCAGCAGCCACAGCGCCTACAAAGCCCGCTGCACAGAGACACAAAAGGCCTTTTCCTGTTCTCTCTTTACGCTAAACCAACTTGCCTAACATCACAGGCTGCCGTCCGCTCTCCTGACCCTCAGTGCCGGCGAGCGCGTTTCCCAAAACGTCAAACTTCTGCTTGAAAATTCATTTTACGGCTTTTTAAAAAGTTGTTTTTGTAGGTTATGTTGTTTTTGTAGGTTATGCTCGTCACCTAGTTAAATGCAGCTTGGCATATGGTGAAGTGGTATAATTAAACACTGGAGTGTCATCTAGAGGGAATGTAATGGATGGCGCTGGAGTTCCTATAGTCGACTCCGTGCACGTCTCCACAAACCTCCTCACACATGACCCGACAGCAATTAGGCCATGCATGCACGTCCTTTTACAACACCGTGAGCAGTGTGCACTGTAAATAATAACTCAGCGTGCAACCTTTGTGACAACCCGGCTCTAATTCTGTTTTCCCCTCTCCTTCTTTGATAAGGGGGAGGGAGGTGAGGAGAGTCAGCAGAGACAGTGCAGCATGGAGGAAGAGATAACTCAGGAGACAGGGGGTAAACACCGCTTTGTGTGTGCGCCTGCGTGGATATGTGTACGTGCTTGCGTGTCCGTGCCCGTGCGTGTGCGTGCCTTCGCATGTGTTGCGTTCGCGTACCTGTGCAGGTGTGTCTGCGCGTGACAGAGATTTACTGTGACAGATTACTGATTGCACACGTGTGCGTTTACGTGCGTCCGTGGCACCTTTGTAAAGAAAGTATTCTCGCCACCGCCTCCAGACACCCCTGTCCCGGACGCCGAGAACGAGAAGGAGGAAGAAGAGAGCGGCGGCGGCCAAGCTCAGACTCCTGCAGAGGATAGCAGCGTGAAGGTAAATTGCCCCCGTGCACACTGTCGCCCCCCTGGAGCGTGCATTTCTGTCTCACCTCCCATCCCCTCTGTCTGCATCCAGGTGCCCAAGCGCATTGAAGTCCACTCCATCCACACCTATGTAGCGCTCTACAAATTTCTGCCTCAGGAACAAAATGACCTGGAACTTCAGTGAGTAAAAGCCAAACAGACCGTCTACGTGCAAGCGTGGGTGCGCGCGCATGCAGGAGCGCTTGTCTTGTATTGCGTTTATTTCCCGCTGCGTGTGTGAGTGCATGCGCTTTGTCTGTGTTTTGCCCCGGCCGTTGTTCCTGCAGGATGAAAACGTCCCCGCCATCTGCAGAGGACGGTGCCGGGGCGCCCTTAAGGACGACTAATTATAAACTCAGAGCCCATCGCTGTCCCCTTGTAGAGCTGGCGACTGAGCTGTGGTCCCAGCAGGGAAGGGGATAAAGACGGGGATTGAAAGGGCGCAAGGAGAGACGGCGACGGGCTGAGGATGATCGTACACAAAGAGCGAGAAAGGGTGGGAGAAACGGGCGGAGAAGGAAAAGCGCAAATACAGAAATGAAAGCTCTATAAGACGAAGAAGGATGAGGATGGAAAAGGGAGGACAGAGCAGCAAAATGAGGGCAGGATGAATGCGTGTGTGTGTGTGTGTGTGTGGACAGCTTTCACAAAGGTAGAAGATCCATGGGACTGTTAGCAGCCATCTGTGCTGTCGCTCTGTGTGTGTGTGACTACACAATATGTGACCAAATGGAAGCGTTATGCGTCAGTCTGCATCAGGGTTTGACCAGCGTGCGCTCCAGAAGACACAAACCTCCCGACTCTCATCCGAACATATAGTTCTGCGACGTGCTCAACAGTCGGGAAAGCTCCTGCAACACTAACGCTGCACGTGCAGAACTGACAGATCGACGCGGAGCGTGAGCACTTAGGTTGTTTGGATTTAAAACTCCTGCACGCTCGCGCAGGTGTTTGCATTTATTCGGGCGCTTGCATTTGAAATCACCGCCATTATACCAAAGAGTGTTGGAATTCCTAATGTGAGGTTTATGCATTATATACCGCCAGACAGACACTTTTATATGAGGAGCAATGACGGGGTTGGGGTCGGGGTGGAGCGCTTCAGACGCAGCCCCTGCATTAATGAGAGTGATGAGGGTGCGAGTCTGCCCTAATAGATGCAACAGAGCTAGCGGGAGAGCGACGGCGGTGTCAATCACCTGCGCGCTGCACACAGCCGCAGTGCTGAGGAGGGGCCTAATCAGGCAAATTAAGTGAAAACACCTGGCTGTACTGTAGGTGTGTGTGCGTGCACGTTTGTGTGTGCGCGTGTGCGTGCAATAAGCCTTTTTCACAGCAGACGTTTTAGCAGGAAACACAAATGTAGCTAGACAACATGACAAACGCCTGCACTCGGCGTCGTGCACGCCAGCGATGAGCTCGGTTTGGCTTTATTCGTAGATTTTGATTGGATGGGGTAACATTTGACTTCTTCACAGGTGTAATCTTTAATACTCTTTCAACCGGTTAATGGGTTTTATGTTTACTCAAAGACATCACGCGCATCCGAACCGTCACGCCGTCGGGCAGAGCTACTGTCTGTGCCTCCCTGGCTGCAGGTGCACAGAAACGGGAAACACTGATGCAACACTTGAGTCAAAATTACAACGTGCTGCTCGCTTGGACCCACCGTCCATTATTTTCCATCTACATCTGTATTTCTGACACTGAGCGTCGCTGCTGGTTACGCAGACATCAGCTGCAAACTGCACACACAGACCTAAGAAAGGGCAGCGGTGAGTTCGTCATTTGGGTTTTAAGTAGCTGTGCTCCGTGCAGAAACCTGGGTGTGCAGAATAATTGCTTCCTACGGACAGTATCGGCTGAGGTATGTGGGTCTCACCCTAGTTGGTAAGTTTATGTAACTGTGTGCAAACTTGCTGTGTGCGTGTGTGTGTGTGTGTGTGTGTGTGTGAGTGATGATCATATAGGGCAGTAGTGAGCGCAGACACCCAGGAGAGGCAACGTACAGAAGTGCAACTGGGACAGCAGCTTCTCCCCGTGTAACTGGGACAGAGGGTGCACTGTATATATGTGTGTGTGTGTGTGTGTGTGTGTGGAAAAGTCTAATCAAAAACCCGTAGCATCATTAGCATGCAGGCGAGGTCGGCTGCAGACCAGGTTCAGCCCTCGGCACTGCAGCAGGCGCTTCACGTAGACCTCCTGACTTTGGTGTCAGCTGCCGTGTCGCGTCTGCGAGGGGACACAAAGACTCAATCGCATTTTGACCTCCGCGGCTTTGTAGCGACAGCTCTCTGCGGCAGCTCGGGAATGTTATCTTTTGTGCTCTCGCTCAGCTCTTCTTTATGTGCTTCTTCTCTTGCTCGCCCCTTCATCCCGCTCTCCTCTCCACCTGAATCACCTCCGCTTTCATACCTGCTCTTCTTTCTAATCCTCTCTCTCTCGTCTTATCTCCTCTAGTCCCGGTGATCGGGTGCAGGTCACCGACGACTCTAATGAAGAGTGGTGGAAGGTGGGTAATAAATCATTTGCAAACACCCGCATGCGTGCACGCGCCTTTGTTCTCGCGCCCTGTGTGTTTCAGCGCGCGTGTGTTAATTCAGGTCTTTAAATCAGGCCTGTGATGCATAACACCTGCTCCGTCGCAAACACGCAGGCAGCCTCAGACGGAAATAGAACGTCATTTTCTCTGGAAAATTACCGAGAGTTTAACATAATGAACTTGACTAGTGTTGCAACCTCAAAGAGGTCTTTATTGAGTCTGTAATGAGCTCCACTCGCTCCCAATGGAAATAAATGTGCATCTCTGAGAGCGTGTGTGTCTGTGTCGCACGAAAAGGAAGACGCAGCCAGACTCTGTTTATCTTCCGTCGGGCGGACCGGTACTTACGGCCTGAAGTGAAGCAGCAGCCATTAAACACTTTAAATCCACTCTGCCACTCCAAGAAACCTTTAAATTATGTATAATTTGTGAATCATCTGTTCATTACTAATGTATAGCCGGTGACTCACTTCAATAAACACATCAACACCTGAGCTGCAGGCAGTGAGGTATGTAATGAGGTTCAATCAAACATCATCTGGTTTCTCCTGAAAACAAGGAGGTCCGTAATCTGCCGCCGCCGCCACCGCCGCCGCCGTTTATTCTTTGAATAAATGTTAAACAAGTCCGACATTGTTGTGAGGCCGTTTCGTGTTTGCATTTCAAAACGGCTATTGCCTTAATTCGTGTAATTTCCACGGTCCCGCCTCTTTAAGTTGCTTCCGCACTTGCAGCCGCAGCGATTCTGTGAAACGAATGTTCTAGCACCGGATGTGAGGCGTCGTCAGGACGCTCACGTGCATGTGAAATGTTGACTGACCGTCCCGCTCTCCTGGACTTCTCAGGGCAAGAGCGGCGACAGAGTCGGCTTCTTCCCCGCAAACTTCGTGCAGAGGGTCCGGCCGGGTGAGAGGGTGTGGCGGGTCGTCCAGGGTCTCCCCGGCAACCGAGAGCGAGGACACATGGCAGTGAAGGAATCCCAGGTGCACCAATATCACCTTTTCTGCTTTTTCGTCTCATTTTGCACGTTTCTGCGTCATCTCGTTCAGTCGATGTGTCCATCTGTGCATCTGTGGCTCCCACTCTGTCCCGTGCAGCGTTGCAGGGGGCTGCAGCCAATCCCAGCACGCGCTGGGCGGCGAGCTGGCCGACAGTCCTGGTCAGGGCGCGATCAAAGGATTGGCAGCAATGGTTTCTGTGTCTGTGTGTCGACAGTTTAATGCTCATCATCTCCACCTTTTGTAGACTTTGAGCCAGTAAATACATACATTTGTGAAACCGTATCGTGTTAACCCTTGATTCACGTCCCCACATTTACAACGCTGTTGAGTTTCCTGCTGCAAAACGAAGCTGTGCACAGAGACAAGCTAATAAAACTTGTAATTAAATGGGAAATGATGATGATTATGCTCAGTCAGTTGTTTAGTTTTTGCGTGATCTGTTTTTTCCAAATGAAGCTATGCTAAACGTAAATTACACTGACTCACCTGCAAACAAGTGGCGTTAACCTCCCGCGTGTTCCTTCAGTCTGCTGGCAATGTTTATTCACACATTAACAGCAGGATTATGATATTTAGTTGCATCATTTTCTGCCAAAATGCATATACCTTTTGGCATTTTGCAGATCTATTAATATTTAATTTACAGTTTACAGAAAACGCTGTTAGTTCGCAGGAAACAGAGTAACTCAGTTTCCCCCTCCTCCTTTTAGATCTGTGTGGGGAAGCTCGAGGACGGCGAGACGTTTCTGAAGCTGAGCAGCGGGAAGAAGAGGGGGCTGGTCCCAGCTGACTCCATAGAAGAGATCTGAGCCTCTGTGCGCACACCACCGTCCTTCCACTTCTACTCCCCCCCCCTGGGATGCGCCCGTCTTCAAAGCATCACCATCGCCCCTCCCTCGCCCTCCCCGCGGCGCAAAGGCGCCCGCAGCCTCTCCAACCAGACCTGCCCGACTCAAACTAAACCCGGGACAAACCGGACGAAAGACGCGCGCTTCTGCACAGAGCTGGACGAGCGCGGTCTGAGTCCGCCGACCGCCTTTTAGAGTCTTAAATAGAGTGTACAGTGACGCAGCCGCCCTGCCCTTAGAAAGGAACTGTCTCTCAGCAGCCTGGAGTTGCTCTGGGTTTATCTGCCCAACACAAAAATCAATGTTTAGTTCACACAAGTCAAAAATGCTTTATGTGCGCTCGCTCGGTGCCGGTTCACATTTCGTTTTTCCCCATCAAAACAACGTCTACCCGCGTGGGAGGAGGCTGAGTCCTGTAATGGGAACATGACGCTTCTGTCAGTGTCCTTTTCTTGTCTCTACCCACTCCGTATGTCTCATCCCTATCTGCTCATGTCAGGGTCTCTGGCCCGGGGACTGGTGTCAGCTTCACGCAGACTGGTGCACGACACGAGGCGCTCGCCGAGGACAAGCGCCGCCAGCCAGACAAAGCTCCTGCCACTCAGGCAAACCGGGAGAATCGGATGAAAGGAGCGCGCGCGATCTGAAAATCCTCAGCGGTGTCAGGCTGAGTCGTGGCTGCACTCGACGACGCGAGGGTGCAGGAACGGGAAGATATTCAAAGACCGTCGGAGGCTCTGAGGATCCTTCCACGGGAAAACTCAGAAACTTCTCCTCCTGACTTTTTCAGCGTAATATAACTATGAAAATACGACACAAAGAAAGTCTGTGAGCGTCTTTTAAATTGCGGCGGAGTTCTCAGCTCACTACAAGGGATGAATTTCGATGTAATGTGTCTTGTTGATTACTCAGAAACTGCAGTGATTGTCCAGGGTCTGTATTTTGTTGTTTCCCTGTTTTTTTTAAGCAAAGGTGATTCAGGAGAAGCCAGAAGGACTGAATTGAAACGACCTCTCCCTTGGAAAACCCGGTGAGGTGGTCCTGAGCAGGAGTGCAACGGTTTAAAGCTGCTCCCCCGCTCTCACGTGACGGAGCTCGGCGGGCGTAAAAGAGGGTCGGTCTCTCCGCGGACCCGCTGAAGTGCTGCGCGGCATCTCAACACGACTTCGCTCGGGCAGGAGCAGCGGGGAACAAGCCGCGGCCGGTCTGCCAGAAAAAGAAACAAAAACACAAAAACACAACAACAACACGATGGGGGATCTCTCTGAGCGTGACAGGGAGTCTGAGTTTCAGTGACAGCTCGGAGGAGGACGCGGGAAAAACAGAGCGAGGCGGAGGTGCGGCGAGAGCGGTGACATCAGCGCTGAGCCGCCATGAGTCAGCGTGCGCATGCAGGTAGTGTTGTGCCCATGGGCGCACGAGTCATCATTGATCAAATGTCAGCCCGTCATCGCCGCTGTCCTCGCTTTATTGATGCGACTCGTCCGTTTCGACATAAAGAGAGGGCCTTTAATTTTATTTTGAACTCTGTGCGTGGCTGGACTTATTTAACAAATTTGATGCACTTCTACTAAAAGCACGTCTCGTTCCAGAGAGGGGACGTTAACACACCTGAGCGCGAGGCGAAGTGAAGGACCGGAGGCTCAGATGCAACATTTATGTCTTTGCTAGGCCGCAGAGATGGAGCTGCGGTGATTCCGCGTCAGGCTGCGTTTCAGTATATGTGAAAGCCTTTAGAGACTGTGAGAACTTGTAATAATGAGAATAGCACTTTACTTTGTGTCATCTTTCCCGAGGTGTCTCCTCCATAGTGACAGCTGTCGCGCTTCACCCGCAACCCCACCTCACCTCGCTTCGCCGCGGAGCCCCTCGGGGCCGATGGGTCGTCTTTGTGCGTCAGATGTTTCTGGAGTGGAACAAAATGTCAGAGGTGGAATAAAGCATAATAAAGAATTTCACAGCAGGAACCGTCCTGGAGAAACACGGCGTCAGAGCAGAACTGGATTTTACCCGTGTAAACACTCATGTTATCCCGGATTAGTTTTACGCAGCGTCACATGTTCACACCTTTGAGAATTCAAAACGTAAAAGTGTGTGTGGTGTGTTTGGATGTGTCCCGGGTCCAGATTTCATTGGTCGGCCTCATACCTCAATAAAAGCTCTTTCCAAAACGCCCGTGCCTGTGCTTTTCTATATCCGCTAACATATTCACAGCCTATTTAGCCCCATGACAGCGGGACGCTCCTGAGTAAGGACACTTTTAAAGGCAGATTCATGCATAATGCACCGCGCTCCGACCACAAACACGCACTGCTGTGCACAGAGGAATGCCAAAATGATGCTCAAAACACAGCCGCCGCATAAATATCACATAACGGCTCTGCTGCAGGACGGGAAGCTCAGACCTTTTCTTTATTTAATCGCACACGGCTTCATGGACCAGAGGGGATAGTTATCCCGTTTTTGGAGCAAACAGTCGAGTCGAGGGAACCACCGTCGCTTTTTTATTTTTGTGCCCAAAATTAAAAATTTCGTCTCCGCTTTGCCGTCGCGGCGAATTAACCAGATCGGTCTCGGTGTTAGCCGCACAGCTGAACGCTTCACGCTGAAGCCAGGCGCGCTGAGGCATAAACAGTCGCCCTCAAGTCCAGGATCATTCGTATCTGCACCAGAATTTATTTAAGTTGTGTTTGAAGGCACACGGAGCGGCTCTGTTTTCATTTTAAAGCTTCAAGCGCGTCTCAATCACTGTCTTCTTTTAGCTCCGTGCTGCTGCCACTGTTGGATTTCCACGGCAACAGACTGAAGCTTGCTTTCAAATCTTAAACTTTTGCATCATTTGCAACTTTTTTAATGCTGCTCCTTTCGTGCATTTCATTCTTAATCGCCCCAAACATCCGGAGTGCCACCCTCTCTTCTGAATCTTCATGCAGACTTCTGCAAAGGTTCCATCTTCTTCTTTGCTCGGCTGCAAACTTAGTGGTTCAAGCGTTTTGCATTAGAAGTGATGGTCGGAGCAGAGCTGTTGCTGTTTTGCATCATGCAAACTTCTGCTCTCGAGCGTGTCCATGCAAAGTTCAGCACTGATACTCAACATTTGCACTGAATCATAAACTCTGCTGTTTCCCTCTAAATGAGCACTTCTGGCTGCAGAATGCTTGGATTGTGCCGCTGAAATCAGGGGTCGTCCAGAGGAACTCGTCCACGTTGTGACACGAAGCCACACTCGATACTGTTTTGACACCGCTCTGGATAAACCATTTTCATTTTTGGCTGAACTTTTTGCTTTTAAGGCCAAATCTACTGGCGCGTATGTTTGATTTCGGGGTGCTTGTCTTTCTTTGACACCACCTAAACGAAAAGCGGGAGCCCTCACGCAGGGGATGCTCGGCCGGTCGAAGAGGCGGCTCAGTCTCGCCACCGATAGCTGCTGCTATACCTCCATTAACACTTGACAGCGCTGCCCATCTGCTGTGACTCAGAGCACTGCGAGTCCTCTCGAGCTGATGAAACTTTGCCAGTGTGGGAGAGCGCCGTCGAACAGTCGCTTCTAATCTTTCATTTCTCTGGCTCGTCCTCTCAGTCGCTCCTTTCTTACTCTCTCTTCACAGACGTCGACCCCCACGCTCTCCCCCGTCTTCACTTGATCCCCTGGCCCTCTCTTCCGATGACTCGCGCCAACATCTCTCCCTCTCTCTTGCATCAGTCTGGCTCCTAGTTACACTTGGGGGAAGCAAACAGTTTTCTCTCCTCCTCCCATTTTCACATTACTTACGATTAAATTTAATGTAAAGAGGCTCCGTCTGCACTCACCTCTCCTGATTTTATTACAGAGTAATACCTGAGCTGGTGGGGAATCTGCTGAAAGTAAAATTGCCTTTTAATAACGCCTCATTTCCGCTGGCTGCCGCAGCTCGGCTTGGCCATAACATCAACTTCCTGAGGTGGTGCGGCGACAGGAGGAGGGACAATTAAGGCCTCGGTGTAAACGTGGTTATTTCTGAAATCTGGCTCAGCGTCATAACGGGCCGACCCCGCGCGGACCCCGCAGGGGTTTGCTTGTGCTCCTGTATAATAAATGTCCACTATCATTATTCAGAATGTCCCCGCTGTTTTTATTACGTCTCCTGACCTTTCACGGTGCCTCCGAGCAAGTGTCACGACTAACAGCCTCCGCGCCTTCTGTCCCGGTCCAGGTGAACAGAGAGCCGTAACATCAATAGAGACAGACAGAGAGAGAGATAGAGAGAGAGAGGGAGGCAGTGAAAAGAGACAGAGGGAGCATCAGCTGCCGCTCTGAACACTGTGTTCCTCCTCTTTTATCTCTCGTCCGCGCTTCTTTTTAGCCGACATCAAACTGTTCGCGCTGATTTGCTTTAAGCTGCGGCGCCGTTTGGGGTGGGGGCCGGTATCAGAGCGCGAGGGACCAGATCAAACGATTATTCGCTTGCGTCCACGGCTTCCGTATGACAGGTTGACGTAATGTCGCGATGCAGCCCCAACCTGAGTATCTCTGACTGCCGGGTCCGCTGAGCGATCGCACTGCTCAGTGGATCAATGCACGACTATGAGAGACAAGAGGATTACACCTAAATCTCCAGAATTGCTGTGAACTGACACTACTAAGTGTTTTTCAGTGGAAGCAGCTAGTGAAACGCTGTCTGATGTGCAATTTTCTGTTATGGGTTTTCAAAGGTAACAGAAAAAACATGATATTTTGATCAAAAGACGATGATTTGAAAGGTTTACACGAGTCCCGCGGTGTTAAATGGAGCTGCAGCGAGCAGCCAGTTCACTTACCTCAGCTCAAAGGCAGGAAACAGCCAGCTCGGCTCAGCGCAGAGGTAACTAAATCTGCCTGGCAGCGAGTCTAAAAGGCAACAATTAACACATTTGCTTAATTTGGACAAACGCTTTGGTTTTAAAGTGTCAGTCTGTGTTCGTTTCAGGCGGGTTTTGTGATGTGAGGCTGTGGCTGTTTCTTGGTTTGGGCCGAGTGACTCGAAGCAAAAGTGGTTCTGCTGCGTATGAAATAAATAACTGAGGGTTCGTGTGGAGGCTCTCCCCTCCTCGGTGTTTCTTTTTATAAGTGCGCAATTTTCACACTCTCCGTTTTCCAGAGGGAGGCAGCGAGCGATTATCGAAGCAAAGCAAATAATGACAAAAGCAGCTGTCAGGGGAATCCGACTGCAGAAATAGAGCTGATTAAATGAATAGTCGTTCTAAGAATAGCAGGTAATCACAGGTTGCTAACACACACACACACACACACAGAGGCCCCGTCACTGATACTGGCTGACAGAGGCATAAAGAGTTATTTCTTCTTGAGCTGTGACAACAACATACCATTACCCTCTCTGCTTCACCCACACAGGAACAAATGCAGAGCAATAATCTGTCGCTGACATCAAGATAACACACACACACACACACAGAAGTAAATACACGAGCATACAGGGAGAAACAGAGACAAAAAGCAATTTGAAACGCTGTCACACGTGTGCAGTTTGCAGATGGCGCAGGGGCGGCGGTTCGGCGTCTATCGCCCCATTCTTGTTTAACATCTCCGCTTTTCCAGCCACGCTCCCCCGTGCCGCACGTTAAAGAAGAGAAGATAAAAACAGCATAAAGGGGACACAGCGACCAGCTCCAGGTTGGATCGGGTGCAGATTCACATTTTGGAGATGCTGCAAAATCCAGGACGTCTTCACTGGGACCACCGACCGAAGACGTCATACCTCTGTCCTTCCAGCAATGTGTGTGTGTCTAAATGGGGGGATTAGGGAGCGCTGCGTGACAAAGCAGAGGGATTAACTGAGTTTTGGGAGAGTCCGGACCACTGGTCAACTTCGCTTTTAAGAGAGAAGAAGAGTGTAAACACCATCGTTCATGTGCTCCCAGTGCTTACGGTTGAGCATACATCTCGATGAGCGACCGCCCCAAAGTAAGAAAATGAGATTTGAAATTCGGCAGCTCCGGAGCCGAAGGGTGACGCCTCGCTGTAGGTCTGTTTTATCCTGCGCAGACGTTTCTGGCACGTTTCATTAACCGTCTCCAGGAGATTTATACACTAAAACGAACTCAGATCAATCTGAGGTCCGGTTGTGTACTTCTAAATCTGCCTTTTTTACCATTTTTGGGTTAGTTTTGAACAAAACACAGACACATCGCGGCCTTTCAAGCCAATATGGTGCATTCACACATCCAGCAGTGATGGAGCACCGTTATTATCGGTTATTATTATCATTCGTGGTGTCATAAACACAACACCGGCTGATAAATGTGAGTCCAGCTCGCTCCTTTTTGTCTCTGTCTTCAGTCTGTACCAACTCCAGAGGCAAATGTCTGGTCAGGTGGTGTCCAGTCGCCGATTGCACTGAGAACGAGGCAAAAACGGCAAAGTTGCGTTACGTTTGGGTGATTAATTATCTGTAGGTTCATATTATCACACTGTTTACTCATTGACATTGATGATTCCATAGATATTTCCATAGAAACCAAGCGAGAACTTGAATTTGTCCTGCTGTTGGTGTTTGAAGAAAGTCAGAAGACCACCAGTCGTCAATGGGCCTTTGAATGTCTGTATTTCACACAAATACTCTGTTTATTAGTTGTTCAGCTATTTCCCTGTAAACGACAATCGTTAACCTTGTGGCGGTGCAGAGACAGAGCCACCAAAGTCAGTAAGATTCATCTTCCGGGGGCCACAAATGTTCGATTCAGTCAGTTTTATAGTCTGGATCCAAGTGGCGCACCAACTGACTGACAAGAAATAGATTTCTTTGGAAAATGCAAACCCCACCCTGCATGTTTCCTTCACAAAGTGCAATGTGGAGCACCTTTAATGATGTGCAACCACAGTTTGTGCATGAGTTTAGCGTCTTCATTAATTACCAGGTCTGCACAGATCAGATGGACCCACATACTTGATGTTTTCTTGTTTCCCACCCTCTCTGAGGAGGCTGTCGTCAGCGTAAAGCCCTGCAAGTGGAGAAACAGGATAGACATGCAGACAGACAGGTGGCCTGGGAGGTCAGTCACTCCATGACTGGGCAGGAGTCGGAGGTTATTACAGATATGATGATTGGAAGTGACTGAAAGGCGAGGAGGGAGATGGGAAGGGCGGCTTCGGTGGCTTCAGCATCCCTCCGCGGAGAATAATACCAGGAGACGCTGGTCTGACTGTGATTCAGCACTCAGTCAGTAATGATGACTGATGCTTCAAACAGGCCACTGACTCATCAGTCTTCCGCGGCGTCTCATGCCATTAGCGGGGCTCGGCTCACCCAGCGCGCTCTGCCCCTGATCAGCGCTGATTAGAGGTAGATGAACATGGATGCGCACGCCACCGTGAACCAGTGATTGCCCTACATTTGTTTTAAACATTCTCCCTCTAATTAAAGTTAAGTGTGACCCTGCGTCCCCACGCCCCCACGCACGCTCGCACACACACACACACACACAGATGCACGCACACCCAAGCTACATGATGCTTTATTAAAGAAACATGAGCCCTCTCCAGCCCCACTGAGCCCTCTCCTTCTCTTTCTTGTCGCTCCTCTCTCTCTCTTAGTTTGCAGCCAGAGCTTGTGGTGTGGTGAAGTGCTGGTCTATGAGCTGGAGCTCACACACACACACACACACACACACACACAGAAGAGCTGTTATAGTGAACAACTCACGTCATCCTTCTCTCCACACAGCTGACCTTTACTTTAGTCAGCAGATAGATGGAATGAAAGTGTGAGCGCCTGGTGATGAAGAGGAACAAGAACACACACACACACACACACAATTAAAATGCATATATATGGTTTACACTAAATCCATCAGGACTGTCGCTGACAGCAGCTGCATAAATGTTACGAAGCCATTTCATCCACGCTTTATTTATCTGAAAGCTTTTTAACCTTGTGTAGCTTTATTCACCTTCGTGTCAGGAATCATTATTTCTTTTCTTATTAACTGTTTCTGCTGCAGTAGAAATGCAAAGTAAAAGAAAAGAGGCAAAGGAGATTATTGAGACCGCTTCCATGTCTGTGCAGCGGCTAGTTAGCTTAGCTTGGCTTAGCGTAGCTTATTTTACCTCAAGTTAGCCTGTTGCATGAGACATCTGTAAACCAACATGTCGCTTTTACTGTCAGCCTTGTTTTTCTACGCCATGTTAATTAACGAGCTTCAGGGTTTGTTCGTTATTTAGCAGAGCAAACATCACTGAGGTAGCGAGAGAGAGTAGTCGCCGAAACCAAAACGGCTAGCTTCTTTTAGCAAAATGCAAATCCTTCTACCACGCAAAACAAAAGAGCCTGCACATCACATACAGCTTGTGCACATAGCCAGTATTAGACACGTGCAATGAGAAAAGTGGAATCAGCATGAGGGAGTGAGTAAGCATGTTAGCATGTTAGCATTGCATGCTCACTGGGTGGTGCATTGACTCAGCTGAGTCTATTTATTAGTCCCAAAAGCATAATGTGAGATAAAGTGCCTGTGCTCAGCTTGCTAACAGTTACAGTTGTTTTTATATTCATGTTCTGTGCTTAACTTCCACTTTACTTAATCCCTGCTGAATCACTTTTGCTGCTCTGATGACTCAATTTCCCCAGAGCGATCAATAACGCTTCTTTCGCGCAGCGCTGCATGCAAGAGCGACTTCTCCCAGACCGCTGCTTCATGTCACTGCAACCTTTTCCTCCTCTCAAGCTGTCGAGCTCATGTAAACTAATCATTCAGGATTACACGGCTGTTAATTGAACGCCGGCCCACCCGCCGCTGCTCCGTGCGCGTTTTCCTTAGACTTTAGAATGGCCAGAACCTGGCCGGGGATGCGGCCTGTATCAAGATCGATTTAATCACTATCTGGCAGCTTTGATGAATGATTATAATGGCCCAGAGATTTTGACAGGTCATTTTAAAACAAGGTTGTAAAACAAGGTATCCGTCACAGCTCCTGATTGCTCGCTTGCAGCACTTTTAATTACTGCTGGAGCTTGACTGGAGCGCGAGGCACTTATCGGAAGCCGGGGTTTGATTGATGAAGCGGCAAACGCGGGGAATATGAGGAAATAAGGGCACCGCTGGATGTTGTGACGCGAATGTCAACAAAAGGAAGTGTAATCAAGCCTAAATTGTCATCGCTGGTTATCAGGTCTCAGATCAGTGGCTGAGAAAATCACATCTGATCTGATCAAATTCACTCTGATTGACTGCCAGCATAAGTCACGTCAGCGGCCCTTTTTGCATTCGTAACTGTATTATGCAAATCCTTGTGAGTTTTCCTTAACCTGCGCCGTCAAACCCGTTTCTCAGCCTGTGGACACGTGACTCATTGCAATTCAGAGCGACTTTAATCTGCTGCTGCACAGCTACCTGCAGCACACTGTATAATCCGCAGCGTAGCGAGGCACAACTCGGTTTGTTATGCAGAAAAGATACATAAGCAGTGTCACTTGTCTGTGTCTGAGACAGAGAAGAACTAAACTCATTACAGCCTTTTCAAGAATTCATGTTTGCACAATTTTTCAAGGAGGACAGGGAAGGGAAACGGCGAGGGTTACAAATTGCAGACGCGGACAAAGGAAGCCGCTGAGAAATTTGCAAGCGAGTGTTTTGCCAAAAGAGAGGCCCCGGAGACGAACGGCAGAGAGGCAGAGGAGAGCTCTGATGTACGATGAGACGTGATTTAATGATCGAGAAAAGATGATAAACAGCCTGCTGCTGAGGGCGGGTCACAGAGGGCCGTTCACAATAAGAGGATGGGTGGAAAAACAGGATCTCCTCTGTCATGCCGAGACCGAATGTACCCGGGCAAAATAGTCAATTAAGCCGGGGTCCAGCCGGGAGAATGGCTTTCCCTGTGAATTAACAGCTCCAGACGCAACGCCAGGCGAGTCTTTGAACGAATACAAATATCAATCTACGCCTTTTTGGATGACTTTCAGCGACCTGGCCACCGCTGCGCCTGCTCCAGTTTCCTAGGAACTGGGACCTCCTGCTTGGACAGCCAATTTTGTGAACCAAATGAATTTGTGTAGTCAACTTTTGCAAGCGTAAACAAGGGAACGCTTGGCCGCTATTTATGGCCGTCTGATGTGTCTCCGTGGCCTTTTTCCCGTGAAAAGATCTCATTTCTGTCCGTGTCATGGATTTAAATCGTTAACTAAAGGCAGGGGGATGCAGAGCCGGCCCTTTCAGACTGATCAAACATTCATGAGGGAATGTAAAATCGTCTTGAGCAGAAGCAAAAGTGAGGAAAGGAGCAATTACGCGATTGCCCGAGCACGCTCATATGCATCACGTTTGCCCAAAGGTCTGTGTTGAGGACTGTGGTAGGTATAGGGTTCTTTTGTAAGACTATGGGGTCATGTTGGCTTCTCTGCAGCTTGGAGCGGATGTCCTTACAGGATGAACGGATGCAACAGGTCGGCCTCTCAGCTGGTTGGTCGGTGCATCACTTTGGCCCAGACTAAAATGTCTTAACAACCACAGGATGGATTGCACAAGCTTCCCATCATCCTTTGCTGCACTTTGTCATTTGTGATAGTAAGCTATTGTTGGATGAAGGATGATTTCTGTGCAATGAACAATGCATGAATCAAAACAATGCCATGCATCATAACTGATAAAATAAAAAGACAGGCATTAGCTCACACACTCGGGGCTTCAACAGGTCCCTATTAAAGGAAACACACTGACAACCCCTTTAGCAGCACGCACTGAAACAAATGATTAGATATTGAACTGATGTGGTGACGCACCCAGTCTGTCTAAACTCCTCCCCCATGCAGGTCGGTATCTGCACCCACTTCCTGTCTTAGAAAAAGCCCAGATTGAGATTCTTTAACGTGCTTCACATTCTGCTTGCTCATCGGAATTGTTAGCATGTTGCGCGTTAGCATTTAGCTCAAAGCACCGCCGTGCCTGAGCGCGGCCTCACAGAGCTGCTAGCATGCCTGCCAGTTTTGTTAAATCAAAACCAGGAGTCACTGAGTGTCTTTATGTTTCAAACTATTTCAGAGCCGTGCACTGTTGTCAGTCTTGCATGCATTAAAGGTAAAACCTAGATACGTACATGGCGTCTCTTGTCAGAGAGCCGCAGTGACGCACACTCTGCTGCAGGCAGAGGAGCCGAGCATGTTTACACCTGTGCATCATGCTTCTTCATCTTATGCTAATTCAGTTAATCCTGTCAGTTTAGCAGGCATGTAGTTGTGCTACAGCTATGAAAAGCTCTCTTTGAACAGGGCCATGGGAAAAGGGAGAAGAGGGAGGGGAGAGGAGGTTTTGGGTCATCTATTCTGGAGCAAGCAGGCTAAATCAGGGCATGACGGCTGCATGGTTAACCTACTTCGATCCATCTCCTTGTTTCGGGATTTTCTGAAGCACAGTTTTTCTCCTTCTGTGACTGCCTGTATGGGGTTTTTTTCCCAGTATGTTCTGTGAATGAGACTGGAAAAAGAGAAATATGGGTTACTACTCAAATTAGAAAACTGTCTCCTGTGTGGGATGAATAGTCCCTTTTTTTATTGTTAAGAGGGCGGAAAAACAGGAACACCGACACTGCAAACTACCAGCGCGGTAACAGAACAGTTGCATTAGCACCTAAAAGCTTCAGAGGTATTATTTATTGTATCTGCTCTCCTGGGATTGCAGTAATCACATATGCTCTTGTTTGGATTCTGATTTTTAAGACATCTAGTAACCACTCCTGTGGAGACTGATGCAGCTATTTTGCACAAAAGCATCTGCCAAATGTATTTAGTGCAATGTTTTTATGCACGGCATGTTCAGAGCTATGGAAGTCTTGCAGATGCAGCGCTCCCGTTTCACTCTCCGCTGCGTTAGTGGTTAAAAACAAAAAGTGCTGTTATTTACTGGAGTTCAGACACCAGGTGAATCATTCTGCTGCCCGCCGAGCCACTTAGTCGGTACTTACTCCTGCAGGTCGTGGAAATTTTACCCAGAAGCTGTCGTCATCCGGATAAATATGACTCACAACGGGATCGAGGCGATTTAAAAGTTTTCACTGGTGTCATTTTTGCCCAACCAAAGCTCCGAATGTCAGATTCATGCAAATAGACTCAAACGATGGACGGAGCAGTTTACTCTGGAAACAAACTCAATCAATTGCTGCTGATAAACCTCCATCAGCAGCAGCCAGGGCCCGCCGCAGATTCGGCGTCACAGATACTCACAGCTGATTTGCAGGGCAGATTGAGATTTGCTAGTGATTAGGACGGTTTATGATTATAAACTTGAGACTATAGTTTACTCTGGCCCTCGTGCATGAGACTATAACAACCTGGAGTTGTGGCAAAGTGTATGGAGATCAAAATTTAACAAAAATTACTTTATCTTGGTTGCAAACATGTTAAAAACAACTGTGAACTGCTTGGCATTGAATAAAATCCATAATTCTATTTCTCCAGATGATTATTAACAACTTTACATGGCATATATTAATTAAACAATTCAAAATCCATCCTTCCATAAATGTTTCCTCAGAGATAAACAGGCAATCAGACAGTGTGGGATAGTTGACACTGTTGTGAGTTTGCCTTTGTGCCGCTCTGCGATGCACATGTTGCAACAATCAAGCTCGGCCTGTTTCACCAAAGGTCGCGCTCACTATGTGGATAATTGGCATGGCCTTTCCAGGGAGCCAGAGGGTGATGGTGAGGCTGTGGTTAACCGTATGCGATCCGGTCGCCTGTGACACCAGGCGGCGTCAGCAACTCCTGTGGGACCCGGTTGCACGAGTGGAAAACAATCAGCAACTCTGCAAGTCAACACGAAACGACTAATCACTCAAGTACTTTCCACACCTGCTGAACACCTGCGAGCTCAGCCTTCAAACCCCGCTGACAAGACCCCGAGCAAAACAAATATTTAAGAAAAGCTTGTTTACCGTGTTGCATCACCATAGAAACAAGCCCATCATTTCAGATTCCTGCTCAGCGGACATGTGCTGACTTTGAAAGCCTCGCTACGCATCCAGAGCAATATCACGGTTTTAAGAGGCACTCAGCGTCTGATTGATGCTTTTATCTGAGCTTTTCTTTCTGCAGGGAATGAGATATACAATAACTACAGGCAAGATAATTGTCAGCTGCTGAGGCGTGTGTTTCTCACGTGTAAAGCTGCATCTCCAGTTGGATGCATCTCGCAGGTCGGCTGCTGCAGGAAAGGTTAATGTATGGGACCTGGAGAAACAGAGCAGCAGCTAGTGAAGGGAGAAAGCCCGAGGCTGCAAAGCAAAGAGAATGACCTTCGGCAGAGCAAAGGAAAAACGGCGAGGATGATCTGTCTGAACTTAAACTGACAAGCCGTCTCAGAGCTGAGCCGAAGACCTGAACTGGACTCAACTGGACGGGGGAAACAAGAACAAACTGTTTAACACAAAAAGGAGTCGTTCAGCGGTGAATGATAATAAATCTGAACGCCAGCAAACGTAAGAAACACAGCTTTGCTCTGACAAGCTTGTTTAATGTTTGGTCCTGGCTGCAAAGCTGCAACATCTCGTCAGTAACGAATGAAGTAAATAGTCAGGAAATGATGGATTGGATGAGTGATTTATCGCTGGAGTCACTTTTTAAGTGAAACACGGTTTGTTTTTTGTTTCCAGCGGTTGATTTGTGATGATTTGCACCTTTTTGCTGTTGAAGATGCTGCTGGCTGAGCTTTGGACCAACTGCGGCCTTTTTAAACTCATTTCTGTTTATTTTAAATGCACCGCAACGTCTTCTTCACACAATTACACAAAGTCTGTCAGGACATATTTAATCTTAGTTAGTGCCTGGGAACGCCAACAAGCTTGTGCGCAATATTAAAAGCCGTGTCTTCTTCTACGGCGCTCACCGCTGACTCAGTTTGACCCCCTTTACCTCCGAGTGGCTGTCCTGTAAAAACCACAGAAGAAGAAACACGGCGGCTGTAGCTTTAGTTTAGATCTCTGCATCAGCTTGGGTTGTTTAACAGCTAACCTGTCGCATCTCTGTTGCACCTGTGCAGAAGCTGCAGCGGACATTATATTTTACTGCAGCCTCAATGAGGCAGAAGTCCACATTGAATATTAATAAACTGAGATAAAGACAGATTCTGGTGTCGCGGCCTCTTCATTACCAGCCAACAAAATGCAGAAACCCACTATTATGGGATTAAATGATTAATGGAGAATAGAGGAGAGCTAGAAAGCTGGCTGGACTAAATGGGTGATTTACTCATGATTCCCTTCACTGTGAGCGTTCAAAGATAAAAACTGGATCTGAAACTGCAACAGCTCAACCTCGGCTGAACAGATTTGACAGCCCATACTCATCCACTTTGTGTTCAAGGTCTCATCCACCCCCAAAGTGACATGCTTTCTGTGACTCAGCCATTACTCATGTGCAGTCCTTTGTTCATATGTAATGAGCTCCGGCATGTTGAGCAAATGTCAACCAAACGCGCCGAGCACAAAAGACGGATGCTGGAGGAGGAACAGCTGCTCGGAGTGTGCCAACAACGAGGCGCTCCGGCCGCTGCAGCTAAATGAGACTGAACAAACAAGTCTTTGTTCTGGAGATGATGCTCCTGCAAGCAGCTGCTAACGGATGGAGGGGAGGGTGGCGTTGGATGTGGCGTTTAGATCGATAAGGTGAGACGGCATTGAAAACGCAGCGATTCGATCACGATGCAACTCATTTTATTGGGTCAACAAGCATCATTTTACAAAACTGGTTAAGACCTTTTGTCTTCAAAGAACTAAGAATTCAGTCTGTCGTGATGAATGCGTGAGATGACATTCAAATGACCTTTAAAATTAAAATATCTAATGTATGTCAGCTACATTTAGAAAAACCAAGGCGACCCATTTTCTAATTTTCCAAAAATTAAAGAAAAAACAGCAACTTTAAAGCTCAAACTTCAGGAAGTTCAGACTTGATTGTCGCTCTTCATCATTTACTCTTTAAGTGGTGCGACCTCAGGCTTCGCCAGAGGAGGCTTCTTGATGCTAAACAGATTGCGCAGGTTGACTTCCGGGTCCACGTAGTGGGGGATCTTGCGTTCGTTGAAGAGGCCCGAGAGGTTGGTTTCCACTTTGGCTCGCCGGGAGATCCGCATGCGCAGGGCGAAGAGGCGACGCAGGTCTTCCTCCACGAGGGGAAGATGGTGTCCGTCCAAACGCTTCTGCCAGGACTTCTTGGGCCGCTGACGTTTCTGTGGGCACAGGAGAAACTAATTAGGAGAGAGTCGTGTGAAAGAAATTCGAGATATTTGGACATGAAATCATGTAAAACCCAAATTCAAAAGCCTAAAAACGCCTCGGCTCTCAACAGGTTTAAAGAGAAATCCAAAAATCAATAACCCCGCGGGCCAGAAAGGTTTAGTCCGCTGCTGTGCGGTGGCTTTAGTCTGCACGTCACTTACCTTCAGAACGGCGGCGCTTGTGTCATGACGAAGCAGGTGTCTGCACATACTCTCCTGTGGAAGTGGGGCAGTAATGTCAAACCCTTTCAGGCCTCATGCAACAGGAAATGGCTGTAAACCGTGCAGAAATCCTGACATGCATGCACGCAAACAACTCCAAAGTCTTTGGAAGCAAAGAAACTTGAATTACCCGCATAGCAAACATGCGTGGGCAGTCGGGGAAGGAGCATTTGTATCTGAGGAGCTCGAGGTGCACCTTGCGGATGTGGTGCTGCAGGTTAAAGGTTGTGGAGAAGTAAGCCTGGCAGTCATCCCTGGGACAGACCAGCACGGGCTTATGGGACGCGTGGATCCGTTTGTGCCGGCGCAGAGCATCCGCTTTCTTAAACGCCTTTTTACACACACTGCAACTGAATGTGGCTGCACAAAAACAAGAGCAATTCATTTTAAAGGAGAGACAATTATCAGGAATTCTGTAGCATGACCACAACATATTTACCTGGATGTTTGACCATGTGCCTCTGAAGTTTCCCCCAGGTGTGTTCGAGCACCTGGCAGTTAGCGTGAGGGCAGCGATAACCTGCAGCAGCAGTGAGTGTTAGCAGGAAATCAAAAAGGATAGTCGACCTGTTCGCTGCCTCTGAGGAAGCACGCGCCATGCATGTCATTTGTCCTGATTAATTTTCTTGGATTCAAGAAAAGGTTACATGCAAATGCCGCCACAGCCTCCTCCTTTAATGAGGGAACTTTGCAGGGACGGAGGATGAAAGGAGCCCCCGCTAGGATTGAAATAGACCAACCTGCGTGCGTCTTCTCGTGGGCTTTGCGGGCGACGTGGGAGTCGAACGTGGCAGCGCATCCATCCTTCGAACACCTAAGTGCCCCACCGGGGACAGGCAGAGGTAGAAATACATTTAAGCACTGGGGCCACACCCACTCAGCCTGTAACCACTCTTTGCTGGAGCCTGTACTCCAGGCATCAAAGATCCGATTAGTTAAAACTGAGTGCATAATCCTTTAACGGTTAGGACTCATCTGGATCTGATCTCGTTTCATTAAGTCACAGGACAAATGGCTTCACAGCACAAGTTGCACTCAGACATACTTGAACTTGGCGGCCACTTCGTGCTGCTTCAGGTGCAGTTTGAACATCCTGCGTTTCTTGAAGGTCGAGGAGCAGTTTGGCTGGGTACACTGCGGGGGAGGGGAGGCGTTCAAGTGCTTAAAATGAAAGATTTGAAAACTGCACATTTCACATCAAGAGCATTGACTTTCGGGGAAACGCAGTTTGTTACACGGTGGCGTTTTGGCGCCATCTCGTGGACGCACTTGCGCGCCAACACAAACCTTGAAATACTTGTTCTTGTCTCCGTGGATGTAGCGCGCGTGTCTCTTCAGCTTGTCCGCGTTCCGGAAGCTCTGCGTGCAGGTCGCGACCTTGCACCTGCAGGAAGTGGAGTTTAATAAAAAGGAGCTCGTGGCTGAGGGCAGCAACTGCGCAGGCGTGACTCGAGACTTACTTGAATTGCTTCACCTCTTCGTGCTGGAACATGTGGCGGTCAAGGTGGGATTTCCTCGAGAAGCGACGATCACAGCCGGCAACTGTGCACTGGCACGGGCGCTGTGGACATCCGGGAACAGTTTCACGCACTTAAGCACCTTTTTAAACGTGCCAGGTAAGACAAATAGGACTTTAGGAACTTTAAACTGTTGTCGCATGGGTAAAGCTCTGCCTTACCGCTCCGGTGTGCACCGTCTCGTGCTCCTTCAGTCGCCGCTGCCTGGTGAAAGTCGCTCCGCAGCTCGCGTGGGCGCAGTTGAACAGCTGCACCTGTGGACCGCCGACAGGCTTCCCACTGCGCACACCGTTCATTTTCCTCTGGATCCGAACTCTTCTCCACCATAAACGGTCTGTAATGGCGAGGCCGCCGCCCTTGTCAGCCCGTCTTATAGCCTCTTGGGAGATGTTAATTGGTTAATTGGCGGCGTCGCGGTTCCACGCTTTGCGATCCTCGAGAAGTAAAGCTGAAGCTAATTAATGTAATTGCCCATTTAACCTCAGCTGTGTGCAAACATACGTGAAACACGGGCAAGTCCACGCATGTCTACCAGCCTCTCGAAGCCAGGCAGCGTTAAATACGACTGACACTGTTTAGAGCAATGACTTTTAATGCAACGTAGTGAAGAATGAGATGTTTTACACATTAGTTATTTACACATTACTTATTAATAACCACTATATGGTAAAACATGTATTTTTCAGTCTTGAAGCCTTTGAGATGTCAAATCTGTTTCCCAAACTGATCAGCTCACTTGTGAGGCGGATTCGCCCTCCCTCTCGCTGGCTTGATGCAGGCGCGCAGTGAGTAGCCGGAGCTGCAAGTGCGATGCGGCTTTGCGCACGGCAGAGGGTGCTGTGTCCCTGTCTCACGAGGCTGCCGCGTTCAGGTCGGCTGCGCACTGCTCACATTTGTCTTACGCCTGAGATGATTAAGTCAGATTGTTAATCCCTCGGCGCCTCTGTGTAGTCTTAAATTCAGGGTTTAGTTTGAAAAGAGGGAGACCCTTTTGCGAAATACGTCAAACCTCTGATTTCCTGTTTTGCCACAAACTAAGAAGAGTTTCTGCCAATCGCTTCTACAAACTGAGCCATCCTCACTCATAACCCATGCTCCCTGCAGCTCGGACTCCTCACAGCTCCCTTTGCAGTGTCTGTTACTCAGCTGTACCACTGCTGAATACTTAATCGACCGCCTCAGCTCTGCGCGCACCCTGAGGATGTGGATGGTGATGTTGTCTGGATTCAGAGAGTCCAGTCTGTATTCTGAATTTCTGTTTTTGGTGTCACACTATTTTTTATGGAGGAGGACGTATTTTGATGCTGCACTCCTCCTCCTCCTCCTCCTCCTCCTCCTCCCCCTCCATCTCTTGCTCCCTGTTAGTCTCAAAGGTGGGTGAGATGAAATATTCAGAGGGGGGCTGTCAGTGCACAATGCGCCTCCATTAGCGGGATGTGTTGCGGGACGGCTGCTGGAAGACTTAACTGCATCAGGGAACCTCTCAGGTCAGCGGGTTGAGAGAGCAGCGCACGGAGAGCGCAGCGGGCCTCACTGATCGATTGATCTGTATTTATGGTTCCCAGTGAGGAGCCGGGATGTTTGTGCGCTGTCGCTTAAAATCAGGTTTATACATCACACCTGTCAGGTTTACCTACATCACCAGGATGAATGTGTTCTCGGCGTGGATCTGCGCACACAGGGTTTTCATCTAGCTGAAGCACAGCCAGGGATGCAGTTTGTCTAATAGGCCTTGAGTGGTTTGATGCGCGATGCTCATTTCAGGCGCAGATACCTGGAAAAACTGCTTTAACTGTCCACAATCTGAAATCCCAACGCTGCCCTGTTTCTCTAGCTGCTCGTGGATCGAGTTTGCATCCTGCAGGTGTGCCTCCTCGCAGCTGGCGGATCGCTTAAAGCTTCCGGTGTGAGAGAAACTAAATGTCACACTGTTGGCTCGAGTGAAACCCAGGTTTGTAAATAGCAAAATGGGGAAATCCACTTCTCTGCAAGCAGCTATCACCAGATTCAGTTTCAGTATGGATTTGCAGCTGTCACTCCCAAACAGATGTGAAATCAGCCTCGTTACATACATATACATTTGGATTTTTGCAGCGCCGTCAAACTTTGTTATCTGATGACTTTATTATACACTGCACGGCAGATCAGGACAGGGACTTTTCTGCAAAATCACAGCCTTATTGTACAAAATATGAGTGACAAAAATATCCGAAACTGAGTCGGTTGCCACAGAAACTGAGCGTCTGCAGGATCGTTAATGACGAGAAGGCCTCTGATGTGTTTGTCAGGATGTTTTCGTGTTCAGCTGTGATGCCTCCCCTCGGCCGGGACACACCTTCCTCCTCTGCAGACCTGAAATCTCCACGCCACCGCATGCTACGCCATCAGTGCCCTTGTATCGGGAAATATGAACAAAGTGTGAGACCCCGATCCGTTTCGTGGCTTTTCGTCGCTTCAGCAGCCGGGCTGTCGCATCCTCTCCCTGCACGCAGAGCTGCATGGCAACGGGAGGGGAGGAGGCTGCGCGGGATGAGGGAGGGTACCACGGTCCCACGTGTCCTCCTCGCCGCAGACCCAACGCATTTCTCTTCGCTTTCCCATCCCTTCGTTTCCGCATACCGCAGATTCGCGTATACACACACACACAAGCTCATCCATACTCCCATACGCACCCGCGCAGCCTTGCGGAGCTATGCATCCGCGGTGCGCACTCGCCCGTCCCTCACTATTCCCTCACTGATCAATCGCCGGGCCTGTATCGATCATCGTAGCCATTCATTTTTTAAAATAATAATTCTTAATATGCAGAATAGCGGCGCTGACCGGAGCTGAGAGGGCGAGAGAGAGAGAGAGAGAGAGAGAGAGGGAGGCATAGAGAGGGGGAGAGATGAGCGGACGCGCATCATCAGATGTTTAGCAGATTCCCTTTCGAGCTTCGCCATCGTCTCTGCTGCGCGGTCCTCGGTCTTTTCCCTCCCCTCCGCCGGCCGGGTTCGTGACATGTTGCGGCTCTCGATGTTGTAATCCGCGGGAATATGTGAAGATCATGCTGGCGGTGTGGTGCTTCATGGTCTTTGCTGCAGTGGGCGAGAGGCTTGCGGTCTCAGGTAAGAGAGAGAGAGGGAGAGGGAGAGGGGAGAGAAGGGGGGGTTCGGATGAGGAGCGGGAGCACCCCGTTCGTTTCCATTGCATCCACATTTTTTCCCCTTGCACCAGCACTTTTCCAGCGTCGGCTGCGATTTTACTGTAGCGGGGTGTCGGTGCCAAGCAGCCCACTGGCCTGAGAGCGCTCTCCGCTGCGGTAGATTTGCTGCATCAACACATTTCCACCGCAGCCCCGTAGCCTATATCCAGCGTACCCATAACCGGTGCTTTATCCACCGAGCATCTAACAGCACCACGATACAACTTATCAATACATAAACCAACGTGTCTTAAAGCGTAATTTCATGATTGCAGGCATTTTAACACACACGGGCCTTTGCGCGGACGTTAACATGGGCGTTAGTTGATGATTTCCGCCCGATCCTGATCCGAGTAGAGCAGTGACAAAATGTTCTGCACCGGTCAGAGCGATGAATTAGGTCACCGAACCATCGGCGCGCAGGAAAAACCCACAGATCTGAACACTCACACCGTGTGACTCATTGAGAACATGTCGTTTCCCACTCAGCTTTGCTTACTACACCACAGCCAGGTGCAGCCGAGGCGGATTCAGGTGTGCCCCCACCCCACCTGCACACCTATGAAACGCCTGTGAATGTACCTGTTTTGCCACGTGCAGGTGCGGACAGCAGCCCAGTGCAGGATGGAGGCATGTGGGACTGGTTTACCCCGGCGGGGCGGCCGGACAGCGCGGACACTGCCACTGCGATCACCTATCCGAAGCGGCTGGTGCGGCAGATCGAGTCGGAGGAGGAAATGGCTCATGACCACTTGGATACCAGGGTGAAGAACAGCACCGGGGACGCTTCGGTGAGTTTTAACCAACACCCCCCTCTCTCAGCCCGAGTCCTTTTAGTTTTTATCACACGGATCACCCTGTTCTCAGCGCGGTGGTCTTAATTTGGGATCCAGGGACACCCAGGGGTCCTTGACAAGCTTTCAGGATCCTTCCATTAAAATGAGGAATTGATTAACCTCGCTTGTAATTTCATTTAAAAAAGGAAGTAACCCAGTTGGAGACTGTACAAGAATGGCTTTTAAAACCCCTGTAGGTGGAGCTTTACATGCCAAAATCATATGAAACAAGATCAGGAAGTTCAGGAAACCTCAGGCTGCATCCACACCACCGGAGTCACCACCGGTGTTACTGCAGCAAGTGTGTGTGGGCACGTATGGGTGTGACGGCACCAAGATAGACGGTTATTCTGCTGATGGGAACCTCATGTTTGTAGCGCGCGCGCGCGCGCGCGCGTGTGTGTGCGCGCGCGCAGCAGTGCAGCGCTCAGCTCTGTGCTGCACAGAGGATGACAGTGCAGGGTGGCATCTTTGCAGCAGTGATTCTGACCCAGTTTGTCACCGGAAACCCCTGCGAACGCTCCACAGTGAGGCGACGACGGACGAGGCGCCGGTGGAGCGGTAACATCCGGCAGCAGCTCCTGAAACAAAAACCCTCCGAGCTGACAAAGCTTAGCCCCCCTCCTCAAAGATTCACCCATCGTGTCCGATCATCCGGCTGCCGTGCTGAGCGCCCCCCCCCCTGCCCCGATGGTGTGTTGAAGTACGTCCCCATTAATTATGAAACAGGCCTGTGTGAGAAGTGCTGCATGGTCCAAGAGGCTGAAGCACTCCGCATCCTTCCACCCCCCCACCTCTCTAGGTCATGCTGATATGATGTAGTTCATATATATGAGAGAGTACATTACACACACACGCAGTCACAGAGTGCAGTGTTTAAACAGTATAATTAAGATGAATGCCGTTTGCCCCCGGAGGAGAGGCTGTCTCAACCAGGAGCGGTGCCTCCCTATGAATAAGAAAACAACAACAGTTAACGTGATACGCGTTCACGCGGCACGAGCGGTGACAGCGCTTCAGGAGTCCCCGTCCCGGCTGCCGTACTCGCGCGGCCCCGCTTGTGTTTTGTTTTGTGAAATATTCAAGAAGCTCGGAGCGTCATAAATTTAGAAGCAGCGGGCGGATGAGTTTTCCTTTTTTTTTTTTTACTCCCCGTCACATCACGCTGCACCGAAAAGAGGCGAGGCGGCGATTTCGCGTTTGATTCGGTCTGAGCTGCAGTTGGTGCGTTCAGGTGACGCCGAAAGACAAATCACACGCTGGGATGCTTGAAAGTCTACATATTATTTTAAATCAATTTGCATTTTCATATCTCTCGAGACTGATTGCTGTGCCGAGAACCAGATGCTCAGATTGGTTTAACTGAAACGGTTTGCAACAAACTGTGCAAACTCCTGTTGAGGACCAAGGTTGATCGGATCACAGGCACAGGAGCGGCCACCTTGAGCTCAGCCGCTCGCAGATGTAGAGCTGCAGGAGAGCGTTGCTGCACGGAGACCGAGCCTCTCCAAGACAGTAGTAAGAAATCTGTCGTCCGTACTCACTGCAGGGAATGAATCCTGGAGAGTGATGCATGTTATTGTAAAAGCCCGGTGATTCACTGCAGCCTGGTTCCTCCAGACTGAGATCAAAGCCACGCTGGCACAGCCTGAGACGCACTGTTTAGTCTGCAGTACATTTCCCTCTCTCTCTCTCTGTCCTGCTGTCTCCTCACCTCCTCGGCTCTGGCAACTGTTCATTAGGGACACTGGTACAACACAGCTGAATATAGACGACACCAGGCAGGTCTCCCCCCCTCCTCTCTGTCTCCTTCTCCATCCGTCTCCATCACAAAATCTCTGCTGCAGTCACGCAGGCCGCGCTGATCAATGGGGACTTTATCAATCACAATACGTCAGGCGCTGAGATGCTTTTACGGCCAACACGCCATCGATTGGCTTGAATTATTCATGGGACGTTTTCAGAAACGCACTGTGGCTTTTACAGAGCGACGCACTTAACCGCAATTGTTTTGCTGCACTTCAGCTCATCGGCCATCAAATTTGTCTGTGTCACCCTGTGTGTGTGTGTGTGTGTGTGTGTGTGTGTGTGTGATCTTTGTTTCAGCCCGTCCACTTGGCCCAGAGCTGTTTCCAAGTGGAGGCCTTTGGACGGACCTTCACCCTGGACCTGGAGCTGAACCAGTTAGTATTACCGCCGATCAGCCCTTCCTTTTACGTGCTCGTATCAGTAGGTGCTCTTAATTCACCGCAGCTGTTCTCATTAGCATTTCCCCACACTTAAGCAAACGCACTTAGCCCCGCGCTGTTACACGACAAGATGGGGAACACCAATGTGGCACACACACACACACACAGGCGCAGACGCACACGGCTGGTTGCACGGCGTCTGCGATGCTCACGGTGCCTCTCCTCTCTTTGCAGCCACCTCCTGTCTTCAGAGTATGTGGAGCGGCACTTCAACCAGGACGGCAGACCCTCGCTGTCCGTGGTAAGACGGTGTGCGTGGGGTGTGGATGCGTGCAGCGACGGGATTTCAGTGAGTGAACTCGTCTCTTTGGCGCACAGAAGGCGGCGTATTAATGAGGTGACCGGAGCGGCGGTGTGTGGAGGAGCTGAGACTTTGTCACGTCTCCCTCTGGTGTCAGTGAATTTGATTTAAACTCTTGGTCCAGAGCTCATTATGTAACTTTGGATGTGTCTCCTCATCCAACGCAGATCTGATTGATTGAAGTTTGAGGCTGAAAGACGCCTTTAAGTCTAATTTCTAATGTGATTTTGATGCTTCATTGAAGTTTGACGTCTCCCTCCTGTTTTATCTATTTATGGAACGTGCGTCGCACGCTCAAAAGTAGGCTGCCATGCAACTGCTAAGATTCTGCATGTTACTGCGCTCCACGTGCGTGGGTTGGCCTGTCAGCGGCGTGCACGTGTGCCTTTCTTAGACGGCGGAGGCCTGTGGTGACAACCCACAAGCTCAGAGAAAGGCCTGAGAGACAACGGGGAGACGGATGAAAGCCCCAACGTCTAACACGGGATGCGTTTGTCACGACAGAGCAGAGGAATGTCGCTGCATTCGGCTAGCCAGGAGGGATGGCTAATAGCCCCCCCCCCAACTACCATCAGCCCCCCATCAACCCTGCAGCCGCCCACCCACCCGGCCGGCACTCCATGTCCCCACCCACAACCGTTCCAAACTCTCCCTCGGTCCTCCCGACCAATGGCAGGCCTGTTTCCATAGCAACGAGTTAGCTCAGCGGTGTCATTAAGTTCTTGGCAGCGGAGAGAATGAAAGAAGACCAGGAGGGAGGGAAGAGCGGAGCTGGTGAGAGAGGAGGAGGGGGAGGGTGTGTGAGGAGTAAAATGCCCGCTTTGGCGTTCAGAGAGTCGGGTCTGTTCCCGGAGAGGCGGGAGGGAGAGGCGGCGTGCAGGGCCCGGGATGGAGACCTGTAGTCAGGCCAGATTGTCGCTCAGCTGGGTGTAGGCCTCACGTGATGCCTCTGAAGCTGCTGCTGGACGCGACCGGTGTGACGCACTCAGGGCAGCACGTCACCAGACTGACCCCTGTCGTCAGCCGCAGTTCGCCCGGGGCCGCTGAACTCAATTTGATCTGACTGAACCGCTGATTCCCACTTTTCCCACCTCTCCCGGTGGCTCATCTCCACCGCCGCGACCTCGCGAAAAGCAGCAAGCCCGCTCCTGAGCGAGTGTCAGCGTCAAGGTCGCAGCGAGGGCAGCGAGGGCAGGAAAGAGAAAGACGAGCACGGCCTCTATTTTAACTCCCATCTCCCGGTTTTCAGTCGCAGCCTGCCCACCGTGCAGCCGCTCCGTGTTTAGTTCTCACATCCAACTGTGTGGGCAACACGAGTGCTGATTTATTCAAGAGATCCTAGTCAAGGGTCTACCTCCCACCTCTGTTGTCGGTGAAGCATAGTATGGTGGAGTAGAGTAGAGCGCAGGACATAAGTAGGTCACAAACTGTGCCATGAGCGCGATCGTGGGGGAAACGGGGACAGGTTGTGAGAGGTTGTTCCCCTGGAGCCGGCCGACCGCGGCGCCTCAGAGGAGGTTGCACTGGTGAAACACGGCTGCGTTGTGTCCACAGGGAGGGGAGCACTGCTACTACCAGGGAAGGTTGAGGGGTCGTCCAGAGTCCTGGGCCGCTGTGTCCACCTGCCGCGGCCTGTGGTGAGCCCCGCCGTGAACCTTTTTATTCATAAAATCACGTTCAGCAGACGCGTGCACGCTGACGCGCTTTGGCTCCCTGCAGACGCACTCACTGTCGCCCTCTGCTCTGCATCTCCCTGCAGCGGCATGTTCTCCGACGGCTTCTTCTCTTACGGGATTGAGCCCGTGCACAACGGGAGCAGCCAGGTGAGTCGTCAGCAAGACGGAGGCTGATTGTGTTGCTTCCAAGGCCCTAACGTGTCTCATCATCCGTGTGCACTCTGTTACAGGACGATGGCGCTCACTTAATCCGCAAGATGCCCGATATCAGACTCTCCCCTCGTTGTCCAGGTACACAAGCGTTGATCATCATCACATTTCAACATGTCTGCCTTCGGTTTTGTGCTTTAGACCTCTTATGCAACGATTTCTAAATTGGCGTTACTTAATATTCTGTGGGTATTGCTCATGTTACTGTCCAACAACCGCCCCAACCAACACAAAGGAGCCTTCACACCAGCGGACAATTCAGACAAAACAAATGTGATAATTGAATTGGTGGCGCGGCGATAATTAGTCACAGCTTTTCTTTTTTTTTTTGGATTAGGAACTGTAATGTTTGATTGACGTGTGGATAATACAGTTTGCACAAGGCCTTACAGTACAATGGGGTGGGAAGGAACAGCTCTTACTGGCAGCAGCTCCGCTTCTCCCCGTGTGCAGACTGTACAGAGGACGGCGAGTGGGAGAGCAGAGGAGGTGACGGTGACGACGGCAGGCCAGGCCAAATGAGGGAGCAGCAGGCGTCCGGGGGGCTGAGGCGATCCAAGAGATTCGCTCGCAGGCCCTCCGTCCAGACCGAGACCAAATACATCGAGCTGATGGTGGTCAATGACAACGAGATGGTGAGTTGACGCAACGCTTTGCTGCGAGCGGTGATGCAAACGCGGCCGACAGAGGCTGCAGACTGTTTGGTTCACCGTGCATCCACTGGCGTTACTGCAGAGCTGCAACAGCTCTCCGAGGAACGTGCAGGAGTTGATATATCAGGTGAAAACTGTGTTACGGGAGCCCAAGACAGACAAAATACAGCTGCACAGTTGATTCATGTTGCACCAGATGCCTCAGAGGTTTATCATCAGCACCAACACGGCTCAAAATAGTGTGTGTTTCTATTGTCCACGTCCTCTGAAATGTCTAACTGTGACTCATATCTCTGCTAATTCCCTTTCTGAGCGGGGCCGTTTCCTAAAACCCGAGGTTCAAACTGGATTTGACGCGTCGCAGATTCAACTCTCGCTGCCTCATTTGCATTCACAGCGTCCGCCAACGAGCGAGCTTCCGAGTAAACCTGGTGGTCTACTCTGAAAACGTCTCCCAGTCACGATCCGTCCGACTCATCAGGCCGAGGCTCAGACGTGCAAAGTTACGGCCGAATCGCTGCGACGCTTCCTGGAAAGTCGGCCGTTTTGATTTTGACGCGGACCACGCCAGACGAAACATTAAGCAGAGTAATCAGAGTACTTTACATGCGCACTTTAAAATGCGTCTGGAGGGACAGAGGACTGGACGTCATGGCTCCCCCAGAACGTCAGAGTTTAAATCAGGTCACCGTCACGCGTGGTCTTAAAATGTAATACTGACACTGTTTAAATCAACATCTTCATTTAGTTTGGAGTGACGTGTCCACCCTGGATCTGGAGTCTTTTAAGATGCAGGCACATGAAGTCGTTAAAGCAGCTCTAAAAAAGCAAATTAACACAACCAAACGAATCAAAACGTTATTAAATTTAATTATTATTATTACTTTAATTCATATTTTATCACTGTTTCACACAAAACTGATGTTTAAACTTTAAATATTTCCTTATTAATGATCATTAAACTTGATATATTGCTGAAAATTGAGTGAAGCATTCCTTTAATCGTGGACCTTACAAGTGTAGAGGTATAACTGTGTGTGTGTGTGTGTGGTGCTGCTCCTCTAACGCCATCTGTGTATCTCTGTGTCTCCACAGTTTGTGCAGCTGCGTCACTCTCGCAGCCAAACCAAGAACTTTGCCAAAGCAGTGGTCAACATGGCAGATGCGGTAAGAGCCTTGTTTGTAGGATTATAGTCCTCCTACTCCTAAACACTGCGCACACACACACACACACACACACACACTTGGCAGGTGGCGCAGTGTGTGTGTGTGTGTGCACTTATTTCCACATTTGGAAAACGGTTTCATCCCGGGTAGCGGGCAGTTCTCCACTCGCGGCGCAGGTGTCGCGCCAACAAAGCCGTAGACTGATGGGCGCCTTTCGGTCCCCAGATCTACAAGGAGCAGCTGAACACGAGGATCGTGCTGGTTGCCATGGAGACCTGGACCTCCAAAAATATGATGCCAGTCGTGGAAGATCCATTGATAACGCTGCAGAACTTCATGAAGTACAGGAAGGACAACATCAAAGAGCAGAGCGACGTCGTCCATCTTTTCTCGTAAGTGCGCCGGCGGCTGGGGGGGGGCGAGGCTCGGTTGCACGTTCGGATGCATGTTGAGGTTCGGTTTTTAAATGACGGCGTCTCTCCTGTGCGCTGCAGAGGGCGGACGTTTCACAGTAGCCGCAGCGGGACAGCCTACACGGGAGGAGTGTGCTCTCTGACAAGGGGAGGAGGCATCAACGAGGTGAGGAGAAGCTGAAATGGTCGCATTCTTGATGCGGCAGGGACGGGGGTTGTGTTGCGACCCAAATTAGCTGCGGGGCTTTGTCACTGTTGTCCCCAGTAAAGCTCTCCTGCGTGGACTCTCTCTCTGTGCTTCTCTTCCAGTATGGGAATGTTGGCGCCATGGCCATCACGCTGTGCCAGAGTCTCGGCCAGAACATCGGCATGAGGTGGAACAACGCACGCAACTCTGCAGGTAAAAGACGACGATGCAAAGGAAGGATGGAGCGATCTAGGAGCCAGGCGGGCGCAGAGGATGATGGGATTGATAGCGAAGTGATGGGGGGGTGATAGAGAGATGGAGACCATTGGGTGTTGGTATCCCTGCCCAGCCGGTCTCTTCTGTAATTAGACTTCTCCATTAGGTGATTAGTCACCTGCGTGCACAGAGGAGGGGGTGGTGGTTAGAGCCGCCGCCGCCGCTGAACAATGGGCTCTGTGATTAATGTCCAGAGCCATCAGGTCCATTACTCAATGCCAGGACGAGCTCTCAGCGCGGGCACACTGTCGGCGACCGCGCCTCTGTCACCAGGCGTCAGCTCGGTGAAAAGTCGCCTCTTCCTCGTCGACCGCAGACCCCTGCGCTCCTCCTCCTGCTGCTGCAGCGTGTCAGGCGCCGCGGTCAGATCGCGGCACGGCGGATCGTGTGTGTACCTGAGTCATCATCTGTGCTCTTCTTCTTCTTCTTCCTCTCGCTCCTCTTCGCAGGAGACTGCAGGTGCCCGGACGCGTGGCTCGGCTGCATCATGGAAGACACGGGGTAAAGCTCCTCACCACAGCACACCTGCGCAGCGCACCTCTCCTCCGTCTGTTCCCCCGCCGCGCTCCCTCCCCCCTAAACCGCCACTCGCCCCTTTCATTCCACTCAGTTAGACAAACACCTGTAACGGAGCGACGCATCGACTTTTACTCAGTCTCCTACAAGCCAGGCCGGCTTGTACACGATGCTTTAAGCAAATTAGTCGAAACATCAGACACCGGCGCCCCGACCGCCGCGCAGGAAATTAAAAAATATTTACTATACAGTACGAGCGATTTGGATTTGGCTCTCCTCGCCAGATGGAACAATACAGATTTCAATTATTCATTTGAGTAATATCTTACTACAGATGGTAACATTACTGTCAGATTGCAGAGCGGCGCAGACACCCACAGCAGATCTGGCGTTCGATGCTGGCACAAAGTCACTGTGCTGTTCTGTGTTTCATTTTATTTTATTTGTCGTTTTAAATCCCGGTCTCGACCTGTGTGCGCGTCTCTCTCTCTCAGATACTATCTGCCCAGAAAGTTTTCTCGCTGCAGTGTTGATGAGTACATCCAGTTCTTGCTCCAGGGGGGCGGGAGCTGCCTCTTCAACAAGCCCAACAAGGTGAGGAGCATGTGGTGACGTAGGATGTGTGTGAGAGCAGCCGAGTGTGGACTGAACCGTTACCCCTGCAGTCTGATTTACACGAGGAAACAGTTTTACCTGCAGAACCGCAGAGTGTTCGTGTTTTCTTCATTCTTCCATCCAACAGTCTTCTTTAACGCTGACACATTTCATCCTTCGTCCATCTGTCCCCCGCTTCCATACGGGCTCATATACGTCCCTCTCTGTCTCCCTCAGCTGTTGGACCCTCCAGAGTGTGGGAATGGCTTCGTGGAAACAGGGGAGGAGTGTGACTGTGGCTCCCAGGTGGTGAGTATCCAGCTGGACACGGCGCACGTTTAACCCGGCGCAGATGGGCAGCACCGTCTGCGTCTTAGCGCGCGCGTCGCTCGCTGCAACCGAGCTGAACGTTTTGCTTTCGTGCGTTCGCTGCAGGAGTGCGCCCGCAGCGGAGGAGCCTGCTGTAAGAAGTGCACGCTTACCCACGATGCCATGTGCAGCAACGGACTCTGCTGCAGCGGCTGCAAGGTGAGCCTACCTGTGTAACGAGGAATCTATATTTAGGTGTCCTTACATCAGACAAAGGAGTGATTTAACACTGAAAGAGTGCAAATGTCTTCGCAAACTATATGTGCAGAAGAAAAAATAGGAAGTTTTTAGACAAAATGACGCATTAAACGTTCAGTTTCTTTGTTTTGCTCAACAAAGTGACGTGCAGTGAGATTCAAACCCCTGCAGCCTCGATCTTGCCTGCAAGGTGTGCACGCTGGGGAAGGTGACCTGATCTGCCAGACCTACAGCGAAACACTGAGACGGATGTTTGTTTTAGCTCACGCTAAACAAAGGCGGCTCAAACACAGAGCGAGGCGTGCCTCTAAATCGTGATTATATGGCGTTTGCCGCCATAAAAGATGCACCGCTTAACAGAAAAGCATGAAAAATGAATTAAATGCGTATTAACACTGAACGAGGCGCAGTGATTTACACGCTGATCTGCTGGTCAGCGGCAAAAAATACACAAAATTACACGATGTTCATGCAAAGGAAGGGAAAAGAGGAAGCAGTCGTATTAAAAGTTAGTGTTAGACAGTTAAAGTTTCCCCGCACTCAGTAACTCGCAAAGCTCTGGTGTTTTAAGGGCGTCTGGGGACGAGTCGCCGGTGCATCACATTACTCACAGACGGCGTTTTGCCCTGGAGGACAGAGATCCAATCTCAGTGAGGAAAACAAGCGCACATTAAAAAAACCCCAGGTGCAATCACAGCGGCCGGATCGGGTCGTTTATCATCGGGGCGACGCCTCCAAATGCAGATCCCATTTTAATACCGGGTGTAAACGAGGTGTTAGTGTTTAAGGTGGTGTGGTCCAGCGCAGAAGTGCACTTTCCCCAAATATACAATAAAGAACTATTTAGGAAAAGTTCAGCTAAATGCAACAAAATGCAGCGTCCCACTAGATTTTCAGAGCCCGCGCAGCTTGCAGAGTCGTAATCAGCTGTATAATCACTGATATGACTCATCCAGCATTTAGCCTGATGCCTTTTCCTGCTGTGACCTAGTACGAGCAGAGAGGCGCCGTGTGCCGCGACGCCGTGAACGACTGTGACATCCCGGAGACCTGCACCGGAGACTCCAGCCAGGTAGAGCTGACCCCACACTATGAGAAAAAGCCTGCGAGGTCAACCACAGTGACACACACTTCTTCTTCTTCTTCTTCTGTTGCAGTGCCCGCATAATGTCCACAAGCTGGACGGCTACATGTGCGATAACAGTCAGGTGAGGTGCCGGTTTGCAGCTTGTCGTCTCGCCTGCAGCTCGCTCTGGTGTAAACTTGGCTGCTGTTGTCTCGTCTCCAGGGCCGCTGTTACGGTGGACGCTGCAGGACTCGTGACGGACAGTGTCGGGGACTCTGGGGTTACAGTAAGTACCAAACGCAACGCGCATCGTGCACCTGGAAATCATGACGTATCTCTACCCGTGCATTGCTTTGCAGCCTCTTGCGGCGGTCTAATTTGCATCTTGGCGTGCCATCCCAGATTCAGCGGACAGGTTTTGCTACGAGAAGCTGAACGCTGAGGGGACGGAGAAGGGAAACTGCGGCCCGGGTCCTGAAGGCCAGGGCTGGCTGCAGTGCAACAAGCCGTGAGTCACACCAACCTGATTTCTTGCATTTCGTGCAGACGTTGCACCGCTCTGAAAGACTTAGCTGTATCTTACACCTCTGACTCCCTTTTCCCTGTTTAGGGACGTTTTGTGCGGTTTCCTCTTCTGTGCCAACGTGACAATGAAGCCAAAGTTTGGGGACCTGCAGGGTGAGGTGACCAGCTTCACCCTCTACCACCAGAACAAGTACCTGGACTGCAGGTAAAGCAGGTCACGTCCACCTGATAGTATGATAATTAGAACATCCTGTCCTTAAAAGTCTGCTCACCCGCCTGCCGACCGTGTTCGGGTGCCTCTTCCAGGGGTGGCCACGCTCTGCTGGAGGACGGCTCAGACCTGGGCTACGTGGAGGACGGCACTCCCTGCGGTCCCAACATGATGTGTCTGGAGCGACGCTGCCTCCCTGTGGCGGCGTTCAACCTCAGCAGCTGCTCGGGATCCAACTTCGGGCGCATCTGTTCCGACCACGGGGTAAAAAGACTCACGACGTCTCAGCAACCAATCGATCTGGTGACGCTGAAAGTGACATTTTAGCAACTGTAATCGTGGAAATCACCAAATCCAGGTTTTCTAGCCATGCAGGGACAGTTCGGGTGAGATGGCAGGCGGCGTGCCCACAGTTTGGAGAAGCAGCGGGAGTGCTGGTGTAGAGGGCTAAGCACCGTCGCTCTCCTCCACATCCACCAGACTCCTTTGACAAAAACAGTAATTTTGCTTTTTTTGGAACAAAGGAGCTGAGGAGTGGTCTGCCGCTGCCTTGATCAGTTCATCCGGTTGTGTTATTGTGTGTTCTCGTGTCACGGGTCGCACAATAAAGGGGTCACATGACTGTTTCTGTCAAAGGAAGTCCGCTTCTCCAAACTGGGGTTGTTATCGCCATCTGCTGTCGGCCCCTCATACAGCCTCGCTTCAAAGGACCCAAACTTTCTCAGTTTGACTTTTCTCCTTTTAGCACTTGACTTTCATCTCTCTCTCTCTCTCTCGCAGACCTGCAGCAATGAGGTGAAGTGCATCTGTGACCGGGACTACACGGGGAAGGACTGCAGCGTCTTTGATCCCATCCCCGAGCCAACAGTCCCGACGGGCCCAGAGAAGAAAGGTCCATAGCGCCCCTCAACCTGCCCCGCGTCTCTCTTTATTCTGTCTGCCTCTCACACCTACTCCCCCACCCCCACCCCACCCCTCACCCGCCCGCCTCATAGTCTCCGCCCATCATCACCGTAGCCCCTCTGTGTCCTGACGCGCTGCACGCCGTCCCGTCCTCAGACGCAGAGAGCAGATCACCTGACGGCTGTGAGAGCACCGTCACTTCGACCGCACAGTGTTTTCCTTCCTGCTGAGTTTTGGTTTCAATGTTGGAAGAGCGTGGGTGTGTTTATCCATCGGGGCATATGTGCACGTACAGTATGTAAGTTTTGAGTGTGTGTGTGTGTGTGGTACTGTATGTCTTGCAGGCACCGTCATCTTCAAGTGTCTCCCTTACTTTCTTGCAGTCTGCCAATGACACAGAGGCATTGAGCAGCTGCTCTCATAGGGCCACCCTGAGCAGGAGGGTGTCCGGCTGAAAGAGCAGGAGAGGGGGAATGAGAACAAAGTAATGAAACTCTCTCTCCTTTGTTTTTTGTTTGTTTATTTATTTATTTTTTTGTAACTGTTGTCTCCCTGACCTCCCTCGCTCACCCGCCCGTCCTCCCACCTCCACCCCACGTGCTGGTTTCCTCCTCTCCCCCCCCTCCATCTCTCTCTCCTCCCCTCTGTCTGCAGGTATCCTATCATCTCTCTCTCTCTCTAGTTGATGTTGTTGATGTACGGTGTTGATGCTGTCCTCTGACGTGTGTTTTTTAGTGGTGTTGTTTTGTTTCTGCCCCTTCCTCCCCCCTCCCTCCTCCTCCTCCGCACCCTTCCTCCCCTCCTCCTTCCTCTGCGCAGGTCCCAGTGGCACCAATATCATAATAGGGTCCATCGCAGGTGCTATTCTCCTGGCAGCTATAGTCCTAGGGGGAACAGGATGGGGATTTAAGTAAGAGTTCTGGCATGCCTTTGTGTACCTGTCTGCTTCTACCTAAAGGAACCCCCCTCCGCCCCCACCGCCACTCTCACCCACTCTGGGGTAGATCGCCCGTTTGCAAACTCAGGGGAAGGGAGAACGGGGAGTCTGAGCTGCACCGCGCTCGTGCCTGAAGCTACACCTGGAGTTAAAATGCGTGCGAAACATCAAATCGGTTGTTTTGTTGTTTTTCCGAATCATTAATCAACCCCGAGCTCCATCCTGCACCTCTCCCGCCCCTCCCTCCCTACTAAAATCCCTAGTATCGTAACGACGGGGCACGACTGAGATGTTTATCTGCCAGGAATCTCCGCAGCACTTCTCTCAAGCCTGTTAGATTCATCAGCCCTTCATGACAACGTGTACGCCCCCTTTACTGAAATACAGTTTACCTCTGGTGCTCTTTTAGTCTGCATTATCCCGTCGGCAGCATCCTAACCCCAAACGCTCCTCGCTGAAGCGCTTCTTCTGCACTGTTTCCACCCGTGCATGCTTGCTTTCGTTCGCTCTGACTTAAAAGGACTGCCCGCGCTTCACTCACAGGCCAGATTCACGAGACGAGCAACCGCTGCAAAGCAGGAATGGGATGAGTTAGAGCGAGCAGTCAGTCCTTTTAGGGCCAGGGGTAAGTGTCCGTGCATGTGTGCATGAGCTGTTAGCAGGAAGCCGTCTCTTCTGTGGGGCTGAGAGGGTCGGCGCCGTGGCGGCCGCAGACCCTGCTGCATGTGATGTCATCACTGTAATCTGGCAAGAACGGTTTTGCAGAGGACGAGTAACGGAGTAAACAGCTCTCTGCGGATTTGTGGTTAAACTGCAACTATCGAGTGTATTATTTAGATTTTATGCCCACGTTTCACACTGAAGTCAGCAATTTGTGCTAATTTATAGATAATTCAGTTAATTCATTAATTATGCAGACTTTTGATTTAAGTTTTAATGCAAGATGATCGTGCTTTTAAAATGTATTTCAGCTTGTTCCTCTGTTATTTTTCCTCTTGTCATTGATGCGTTTTTGTCTTTTCTTCCCACCGTGCGCTCATGGGATGCAGGAACATTCGCAGAGGAAGGTAAAAGGCTGCAGGATCATGACCGCTGTCCCCTCGCTGTCCCCTCGCTGTCCCCTCGCTTCCTCCTTTCCCCACCATCTCACTGCATCTCACCGCGTTTCCTTTAGCTGCTTCATCTCATCTCAGTACCCTTAAACACCCCCCATTTCTCCAGCATCTTCACCTTCCCTCGCTCGTGCGCCTGCTAACGGCCTCCGTTTTCACTTCTCTTTCAGATCTGGTGGAGGATAAGATGCCTGTCTGTCTTTCTGTCTCTGTGTCCTGTCCACTCCTGTCTTCCTCCTCGCACTGTGTCGTTTCCACATCGGAGAAGAGGGGAACAAAAAAAAAGAAAAAAGTCTTCCACTCCCCGTCCCAGAATCTCCCCAGACCTCTTCCGATTATCGTTTCCTCCTCCACGCACCCGTCTGCCCCTGTCGTCTGTCCTCCTGCCTGGCTCCATCCTCCTGTGGAGCTCCTCTCTCACCATACCAGCCAAATCATACTCGCGCGGCTGCTGCCAGCAGGCCGCCGACGATCGTGTCCGGTGCCACGTCTAGAGCGAGCAGGTGGCTCTCCCTGTGGGAGACACCGGGGTCTTCCTCCAGTCCGCTGGCTCTAAGAACGTGCTTCGGTGTCTTGTGTACCTCCTTTTGCCACACCCCGGGACAGTCTGACGAAGAACATATCAACGGTGGACCAATTTAATAAGAGACACGTCTCTCCAATGCCTGCCTGCCTGCACAGAAAACTGAACGGGCCACCAGCTGAGCCCGCGGTTAAACGGGGCACACAGACTGAAACACCGTCACAGGAGCTGAATGGTTTTTGTTTTCGGACCTGAGGCAGTTCCTTTGACGCCAGGCCTGGACCGGGCGCATCTCAAAGCAGACAATTACATGTTTTTAAATCTACAAAGTGTGGCAATATGGATGAAACTGAGAAGAGACCGCGTACCGGACTGTTGTTAGCATGTTTTCCAAAGAGAGACAGAGGAAGGACCCGCGATCGCGCTCAAGCGGCGGCTCAGAAACCAGCCGGCCGTTAGCCAGAGCCCAGACTGATCGCTGACTTTATGTTCACGGTTATTTGTTCTTTTAACTCGAGGCGTCCTACCTGCCCCCGCCAAAACCCCCTACCCCGTGCTCCGCCCCCAACACCACCACCACTAACCACCACCACCACAAGATTTCAGGTACTACAAGGAGAAGCTAGGTGTTAACGGTTTTGGGATCATTTTGAACTTTGAAGCAGCAGAGACCGCAACTTAGTGTTTTCAGCCACACGACGACCAACGTACATTCCACAGTAACTGTCCGCGTGCGTGCTCCCTACTTTCAGGCCCAGAGGTGTGTGCACGTCCGAGGTCCGGCCCTGGGCGTCTGATTCACGGGCCGAACGCCAGTGAGGTTTTTAAAGGAAAGGAAGAATGTATGCGTGTTTACATTAGTGTTAGGGGCAGTTGTGTCCACGTACACCTTAACACTCCCACCTATCACAGGTAGATAGGCGGGTTTTTACCTCTAGAACATCATCTCTTTCTACAAACTGTTGCCATGGCGCCACAAAGGCAGCACGTTAATTCAAAAGAGAACGACACAAAACAGTTTTTATGTCATGTATCTGCAGAAAACGAGCACTAGCCAACTGTATGCACACCCGTTTGTAAATATGTGCAAGATATATTGAATGTTAAATGCACTGTATGAAGATTTATTTAAAAGCTATGTTTAAAACAATGAGTTGTGCCCGTTTCGGCGGCCGCGCAGCCGCCAGTCTCCCGACACGACCCCTGCATCTGCGAGTCTCTCCCGTAGTCAGCATCTTTTAAACGTGGCGCGGCGGCGGCTACGCTAGCCGCCCGGCGTCTCTCTTATCATTCCAGCTATCACGTAAATGTCATGGATTCTTTTTGTACATTTGTTGATAGCCCCGAGCCCCTGGGCAAAAGGCCTCAGCCCCCGGCGCTCTGCGATGACCCCGCCCCCCCCCCACTGCTGTAAATGAGATTAAAGAGATCCAGCCTGGGGTCCGGGAGGCAGCTCGTCTGGAACTGTACGTGAGGTCGGTTTGGTTCATTTGAGCTTTGCACTATGGCAGATGCACTATTGTTATTACCACAATACTGTATGTACAGAGTTGGTGTCGAGTACAATCGGTTTGGTTCTGGAGGAGATGCATCTGATCCCATATTTTTAGACACTTATCTTTTTGAATCGAGACAAAGAACTGGGGCTCGTGGTTGAACTGAAATGGACGGACAATAAAAGAACTAAAACATGAAATCACACCTCCTCCTCTCACCCCTCGCCGCCTTCCTGTGTTGTTCCTGGTGTTTACTTTGTTGTGTGTTTTAATGGACGGTTGGACCTGTGAGTTTAATGCTCCTGCTTCACAATCACAATCATCTTTAGGTTAAATTACAGAGCGCTTTGAGACAAACGTACAACTATTGTTTCTTTGAATGAATCGCCGCCAGAGACGCTGCAGAGTTATTTAGTCTTTAAAAGCAAATGAGAGCACTCAGGTTGATGTCGTCTTGTCTGATCGTCAGTCTAACACCTGAGGTTCTTTGATTTACGGTAGGAAACAGGAAAAAAAAGCAGCAAATCCTCACGTTTAATAACCCGGATCCTGCAGCTTTTTACCACTTTCTCTTATTATGAGTGACTCAAACGATGGACCGTCGGCAGAATGGACGTTAATAACTGACAAGAACGGCCAAAAAAAAAAAAAAAAAAAAAGTATATTAAAATATTTAATCATGAGCAAATTATTATAACAACAACAACCAAGTGGTGGCTGAAAAGCTACATGTCACCTTCGTTATACCGCGGCACAGAGGCATTCAGCTTTCATTAAATAGAAAAAGTCACGGGTGCTGGCGTAAAGGCCAACGACTGGCTATAAAAACAGTTTTAACAGGCTGATGGCAGCCAAGACAGAATATGTCAATCTCTGATCCTGGATCGACATGACGGATGTGTGTGTCCGTTCACTCTTCAGCTGGGTGAGAGTACACAGCTCTGTGTGTGTGTGTGTGGTGCTTTTTCCGCTGAATACTGCTCGGGAATGTCTGCCTGTCTGCAGGGAGGTCAGCATCCTTTGGTATGAGAGGTGGGACGGAGCTGGAGGGGCGCTCAGGGGTCAGTCCGTGACCTCTCCGGTGTCCCACTTGGTTTTTGGTTCCTGCCACCACTCAGCCAGGAGGGACTCCTCGTAGTCACCCACGCCCTCAAACTCGTCGTCGGGATGCTCCGACTGAGAGCTGGCCGCCTCCTCTGGACTCACCACGTCCTTTAAGTTAAAACAAAACACACACACACAGTCAGCGCCGAGCGAGCGTTTCACAAACCTGCGTCACTGTATCTGGCGGATCTGATGCTTTTCCCCCCGTCTCGTGTGCATAAATCTGTCGCTGGCGCACCCTGTAATTCAGCCTCTCGCAGTCCTCCTCCCCAGCTCCCGGGTCCAGGCAGCGTGGAGGGGGATGGGAGGGGCTGACCTGAGTTAAATGGATGTGGCACAGCCTCAGTGGCCAACACCTCCCAGCCACATACCACACGCTGCTGGCGGAAAACACAGCCCCCCTCCCGCTCACTGCTCCATCTCCTCTTCCTCCCTCTTTCATCCCCCAAGCCTTTCAACCCTTCCCCCCCCCCACCCTCCCTTTTTACAACCACAGCAGCAGCAGCTTGCACTTAGTCTGCTCATTTACTCCTCCAGAGTTAACTCTCAGAACAAAGGGCTGAAACAGTGAAACCGAGCACACTCCAGTCAAGCGTCAGCTCACAGAGACATATTTTCATACTGGCGCACCTCCGGGGCCGTCTGGTCACGCAGACAGTTTGGGTTTCATCTGCAGATGTTTTGAGATGCGCGTCTCTGAAACCTGCGCCGCCACATCAGCACGACGGAGGCTGATGGAATTTTGTTTGTGAACCATCTCGGGTGATGGATCGCTCGTAGGATAAAATCAGCTGCTCGGAGGACGTGAGACGAGTGAACTGGTCCTTTAATCCGCCAAGAACGTGTCATTTATCTGCTTTAGCAGACGTTAATAATGACCTTTTGTTTCTTTAAGGAGACGTCTTTGTGCACACGAATCAAGGTTAAATTCAAAGTAAAACTCAAATATTCTGACTTTTAAAACAGACTATTTAACTTTTAGATTACAAATAAAAAGCTTAAATCATGAGAAATTAAATGCACTCAACAGCTTTGCAGCTACAGCCTGATTTGGTGGAGTGTGACCAGTAGCTGATGGTGGCTAACGTTAGCTGAACACATGCTTAACAGTTTTTCTTTACTCGTGCAGCTCCTGCAAAATGTTTTAGCCTTTCAGGTCACTCACGGCTACCAATGCAACGCTACTTAAAAACCCTCCAGCATCATCTGAATCCCATTAGCTGTCTCATATTTTCTTTTTTTGTTTGTTTTCATACTGTCCAAATATGAGTTTTGTGATCTGCTGCACCCCCTAATGGAGAACCCTCCACACAGTCACTGATGCACCCAGTGACCTTCTCTTCTTCGCTTTAACAGCGCAAACCCATCGCAGATACGTTATTTCTAATATTTAGAATGCAAAACGTGACCTGAGGTTGATCTGGTTGATCACAGCATCTCTCTGCTTCCCGGATCAGCTGCAACATACCTCCTCGTCCGTTTGAAGGTAGTTCTGTGCAAACTCCAGCATCTCCTTCTGCTTGGTGGTCTCGTTGTAGTACCTCAGAGCCTCCTGAAAGACAGAAGTGGCGTGAGTTCTCGCGTTGACCCCGAGCACAAAACATCTGGCCTGTTGTCTTTTGTGGTTTGCTGCACTTTCTTTCCTTCTGTGTCTCAGTTTGGAGGCCTTAAAGTATTTACAGCAGCACCTTCAGAAGGCTGAGATGTTTACGAGCCAAACAGAGCTGGTACACTGCAGCAGCTGCCAACTCAACGCCAAGGGAACACGAGTTTGTCTTTACGAGAGTCTATGGGTTTCTAATTGCCACCCTGAGGTCGTGTTGATGTTCACGCCAACGCCACTTCATGCTATAGCCGCCTTGTTTCGGTTTAGTGCAGCCGGTGTGAACCATCAGCGTCTCACTCACAGGCCGAGGCTGGAAGTCGCTTTCCACGAGCCCCCACTGCTCCCGGTAGAAGCGGTAGTACGCTACGTTTTGCTGCATCACCTGGTCTTTGCTGTCGAACAGCATGTAGCTGGCTGCGCACGGGGCAGCGTTCTTCACATCGTTCACTGCGGAGGGATCAGAAAACAGCACGGGTGAATGACGTTCAGTCGGCGGAGTCACCCCAGAGCAGAGCGGCCTTCGTCGGCGTACTTACATTTATAATAGGAAAACTGGAGGTAGTGATACATGGTGGCGACGAACTTCTCCACGAAGAAGCCTCCGACGCTGGGTGTCAGGTGCTCTTCGCATTTCACTTTACATTTCAGCACATCAGTGTAGAGATCTGAGGCGGAACGGGAAAGACGCTGAGCACACTGGAAAACACACTGCACCGAAACGCCTCCTCCGCTCCTCCCGTCTTACCTGCCAAGGTGGGATAGAAGTCCTTAAACTCCACGACCTCATACGAGCCCTCGCAGCCTGCCAAGCAGCTCCCGTACACTTCAAAGTACTGCGTGACGGCCTGCTCCATGTTCCGGGCGCTGCTGCTGAAGTCTCCGTTGTTGTACAGCGTCACGCTCTTCAGGAACACGCTCTGGGTACGAAAGAGATTAATAAGAGCTGAGCACGTGTTTTAAGTCGCGCACCAAATGAGGACGGCGGCGTGAGCATACAGACCTCATACGGCTGCTCCTCGTGGTCGATGAGATATTCCTCCACGTCGAACAGCGTCTTGTAGTACTTCATGTTCTTGGTCAGATGGGGATCAGTCGGGTTCTTCTTCAGGAAGGTGTGGGCCGCCGCCACGGCCTTCTCCAGGTTGTTGAGCTGCGGAGGAAGGAGTTGGCTTTAGAGTCGGGTTATTTTCAGGATTTCTGAAACTCCGCCCCGTGATGGGCTTTTATAGACATCGGCTCCTGCTCCTAACGTGACCTCTGACCCCTGCGACTACTGACAGATGCGGATCGCACATGACAGAGCGTGAAATCTTCTGGAGTCGATGAAAAGGAAAACAACGTGATGCTGTGTGCAGAAATGTGGACGCAGTGGGAGATAATTCACGCATCTGAGTTAAAAACACACATTTCTCTCCTCGGAGACGACGTCAGGTTGGTTTAAAGTGCAGCTTTTGATTTCCCCAGACAAACGAAACCATAAACAGCTCCGGTTTTAAGGTTTTACACATCGTGCTTCAATGTGGTGAGAGGGGATAACACCTCTGGAGGCGTTTTCTAATGCATGCAACGAATGTAGTCTGCAATAACATGGAAGATCACACGTTATGAAACTCGAATGAGATCTGTCTCTTTGCTTCGTGAGCAAACCTCGTCACCCCCCCGTCTGACAGAGAAGAATCGGGGGATTGTTTCGGGGGAACACTGGAAGAGACGTGGCACATGCTCGCCTCCTGCTTGGTCGGCAGGAGGGCGCAACAAAGCGGCGCGGCCAGCCGACTAGAAGTTTCCTGTCGGTGACTCAAACTGAGTCGGTCTGGGTCGAGGACTCTTCTGATGAGTGATTGCGCCCGTTACGCACAGTTATGGTAAAGCTAAATCAGCTCCGGTGCTATGGCTCTTATTCAAAAAGAGATTCAAGTCGCAGATTATAAATCCTGCAGATTACTCATCTGTAATATCCACTGAGGGGACCGTGTTGCATTAAAATGCGATGTTTAAGCATTTGCTGTAACTTCAGGCCTACATTTAGCCTAATCTGAGCTCCAGCAGACACACTCAAGCCCCCGGCCTCACCTGGTACTGCGCATACTGGATGTACCGATACGGCACTCTTTTCTCGAAAGTTTCCAGCAAGTCCCTCGTGGGGTATGCGAGTTTAAACACTGGAAAATCCGCTTTGCACTTCTTCAAGCACGCAGCTCGCAGCAGGACGTGGCGCACGACGCGGAGGCTGCTGTCGGTGAGCAGGCTGTCGTTGTCCCGGCTGACGGAGCTGCAGTTGCGGCTGCAGAAAGCCTCGCTGTCCCGCAGCAGCCGGTGGAGCCTCAAGCTCAGCTCCAGGAACTTGATGCTCTCTGCCCAGTTCTGCGCCGCGTACTGCTCCAGCGCGTAGCCGTACGCGGAGTCCAGCGGCATGATGTCCTTCTGGGGGAAACTTCTAAAGCTGTACTTCTCATACTGAGCCTCCACCAGGGCCGACAGCAGGAAGGCCAGGCACACGCGTGTCAGGAGCATCGTCACCTCCACCGGCTCCAGCGGGAGACTCTTCTTGTTTTGAATGGATCGGGAAACTTCCTCTTTCTTTACCAGGGAATGCTCATGTCTGCCTGCACGTAGGCTGTGGAAACCTCGTAAAGCGCACCGCTGAACACAAGAGCGTCTCGTCAAAACTTTCAAAATAAAAGCCCAATTTATATGCGCTTTTTTTAAAAAAAAAGTTGTGCCCTTTTTAATCCAAACTTTATATTTAGTTCAATCTCTAATCTTTTAAAGCAAACTGTGGTATATAAGATGCTTATTTTCTCAATTATCCTCCTTATTGTATTATATTACAGTACAACTTGAACATAAACAAAGGTGTACATCATGTCATAGTTTATTTTTTCTTAATTGTTTGGTCTCAAATCTTCTGGTGCGTTGCCTCAAGCACGTTTGGCATGTGCAAAACGATTTTATATAAACATTTGTCGTGTGCACACGCCAAACATTTGCACTTCCTGTTTTCAAAACGCCAAGATCGGCTCGTTTTATTGTTTATTTTGATTATTGAATAAACACTTTAAAAAAAAAAAAAAAGACAATATGAATCAACTGCATGTGAAGAAGGCAGCGGCAACTTTTAACAATTATCTTGAAGTAAGAAGTGTTTACTTCCGGTTTAACTTGCGGTAACTCTCGGATGCGTGACGGAGACGTCACAGTCTGAGTTTGGACCTTAAGAAAGACGGAGAGCGTCCAGCTTTCCTCGGTGTTTCCCAGAGTCCCGACGCACGGCAGGCGCATATTCCAACATAATAAACAGGGATCTTATCGTTTTTCATTTTAAAATAATCTGATGAAACTTGTTTTCAGCCTAAATTTGAAGCGAGATTACGTGCCCATGAATGATGTTATCGGAATGTTTGTCTGAAGGACTCCTGTATTTTCAGCCTGGTTATGATTTTTATCTGCATTCCAGGCAAACTGACAAGTTGAGACACGGATCGCTGAGCTGGAAAATCCATCATTACTTTACACACGAGTCTGTGTTTTCTCAGACATTTGGCATTTATAATATTACATATATGATGTTTTTTGTTATCTGCAGCTGCCAGCCAAATGCAAATCTATTTATATATATATATATGTTTTAAAAAGACACAGTCAGTATAAACCTGCCAGACTTTACTGCGACCGGAGAGTATAACTTCAGATTCTGGAGAGGCACATAATCATTTTGGGCTCATCTCATACGTGAGTGAAATCATGGGGCCAGGCCTGGGAGCCACGCATTACACGTTTGCAGAATTCCATTAAAAAGTGGGTGGGGGCCGGGGGGCCACTCCTCCTCCCCCTGTTGGCACTGCTGCTCCTGCACTGTGGAGCGCAAGACCCGAGAGACGCGTTAAGCGGGACACAGAGAGATGTTCGTCGATTTCCGATTTCAGAATAAAAGCACGATGTAAAATGCCTGTCGCTAAATGAAATACTGTAGCTTTAACTGCGCAATTACATCATATCTGGATATTATTATAATCAAGTGATTTCAGCTTGTAACACCTGCAGTAACTCCCATCTGCAGGCAGGACCACTGCAGATTTCAAACACATTGCATTTTCATTATGGTGCTAATGAACTTTGTTAAAGACCAGTGACACTACATTTAGAAAGGAATACTAACAATATATTATTTGCAACTTTCACTAAAATAAAACAAATTTAAAAAACTTCCAATGTTAAAATCAACATAACCTTGACTGCATGACAGTATCGTACATATTCTGCATCAGCTGGTTCTTCATTAAAGCTACATTATGGTTACACTGCTTTCTGATGATCTACTGGCCTTGAATACCAGCTCCAGGCAGCGGTGTGTCTCTGTGATCCACCCACTCTTTTGCAACTACACATTGGCTAATTGCCACTTTGGCCATGAAGGTGACTCTGCTCCACAGAGTAAACAGTCTCTCTGCCGCTGCACTCTGTTGGCTGGTAGGAAGAAGAGGGAGTTGATAACGGGGATGCATTTGGACATTTTGCTAAAAAGAGGGATGGCATGTTTATATATCAAATATCAGTCATGCATAAGTCCCACAATAATCCCAAATTCAGTAAAAAAAAAAAAAAAAAGTAAATGTCAGTATAGATGACGAGCCATCATGCAACTCAGTGTAACTATAATGCCATTTTATTATGATGATGATGATTACATGATGGCAAAATGGGCTTTTTCTTTGAACTGTGTGATGGATACAAATACATTTAAATCAGTTTATCCTCCTACAAGTTGAAAATTATACTTCACCTCGTAAAGAATGGGGAACTTTGCAGAAAAGGTATTTTTTAATAATCTACAAACTGGGTACATTATTCTGTGTATTTGTCAACTTTAGCTAACAGGACATTTATTTTGTAAGTCAAACCGGAAGTAGTGCATCTGACTCCATTAGCATTGACACGAGCTCCAGCGTCCCAGACTTGTTGCGGTGCTTCTCTCGCCACTTCACCCGCATCCTCGCGCTGTTACACGGGCTCGCGCTCGTTCTCTCTCTGCCCCGCGAGCTCCCGCGGTCATTGTCACAGCTTGTCCCAAATGGACTCGAGATTACGGTCGGTTTTATTCCTCTTTTACGTCCTCACGGTCAAATGCAGCCCCGGGATGTTAGTGGACGTTGTCGTGGACCGGTACGACATACCCCGAGTCTGTCCTCGAGAAGTACAAACGGAAGATTTCATCCGTTATCACTTTAACGGCAGCTTCCATGCAGACGGGAAGAAGTTTGACTCCAGGTGAAGCTACACCGACACCACACCGTTAAACACCAACTCACACACACCGCTTTCATTCACGAGTGGCTTGAATGCCCGTGTCTCCATGGGAATGCTAGCGCGGATGTTTAAAGTTTGGCACGAGCCACGGAAACAGTAACGTAAGAGCTCACGTGCAAGTACAGCGTTATCGCAAAAAGCACGCGATACTGAGTTCTGCAGGAATGGCGTTTGTAATGGGGATGTCTCTGTTTTGATATACAGGAGTCACCACAGTGAGCACAGAGAGGGGCTACACCCGTGATGGATGCAGGCTCGCGGATAATTGACTGCAGCTGAGATAACAGCTGCAGACGTGTCAGTCCGTTATCTGTGCGATTGCCTGCGTCACTGTGACAGTTTATAAAACTTGCGCGTGCTCCTGCAAAAAAAAAAAAAAAAAAAAAAAAGCACGATTTTGTGTTGTTTTTTTTTTTTCCAGTGTTGCAACACCCAAGAGTAAACCGCCACCCAGTTTGTCTGTACAGGGTGATGCTGTGACGCAACCCCTTTTCAAATTAAATGCAAAAATGTGGCTAACCATAATAAAACCAAGAGGGATTTAGGTTTATTTAAATCATCCTGGAGATGTGGATGGAATACTGGATGCAGATTTAATAGCACCATAAAAATATCATGGCACCGTGACACGAGTCTCTCCACCGCATTTTAAATTGTCTTCGTCTCTGCTTTTATTCTGACGTTTCCTGCCTCTGCGGTTTGCATCCAACCGTACCTTCTCATCCACGCCTCCCGCAGTCATGACCGAGGCAAGGCCTTCATCAGCCAGGTGGGCCTGGGCAGACTCATCACCGGGATGGACCGCGGGCTCCAGGGCATGTGTGTCAATGAGCGCAGGAGGATCACAATCCCCCCTCACCTGGCCTACGGCAGCATCGGGACAGGTGCGGATCAGGAACACGCCAAACACCTTTTCTTGTTTTACCTCTGCAGGTGTGTGCCAATCTGTGTTCGTCTTCCAGGCGGTGTAATCCCTCCTGATGCCGTGCTGGTGTACGACGTTCTCCTTCTGGACATATGGAACGCCGAGGACACGGTCCAGATCCGCACACTCAGCAAACCTGCAATCTGCAACCGCACCACTGTGGCGACAGATTTCGTCCGGTACCACTACAACGGCACCCTGCTGTCTGGTGCACCCTTCGACTCCAGGTGAGGCTGCAGGGTTTTGCTCGAACGTGAAGCCACCTCTTGTCTCTTTCTGTGATTTTCAAGAACTTTGCATTTGTGTGTAATCAAGTCACTCGAAGAACGCAACCTACGACACCTACCTGGGAACGGGCGACCTCATCAAAGGCTTGGACGAGGGGCTCCTGGGCATGTGTGTAGGGGAGCGAAGGACCGTCATCATCCCACCTTTCCTGGCATATGGAGAGAGCGGCTCAGGTACAGACTGATAGTGTTCTGCAGAACCAACCAGGAACCCGACCTGCAATTATTATTATTTTTAATATGAATGCACAATGTAATGGTTGCAGAACAGTGACAGCATCTGCATTCACACTGGTTCCCTACCAGCTCTTCTCCTTGTAGACCATGTCATCAGTTCATGTAAAACTGTGCAACTTCACTCCACCTCTCCGGCGAAGACGCTTCTCTCCTCTCTCATACTTGTGGTGTTTTATCTTTCCAGAAATATGGAGTGACACGCCGCGTTAAGCGTTGCTGCTAGCTGCTCTGAGGAAGAGCCGTCAGTTTGCCTCTTTCCACTTTAAGCAGAAAAACTACAAATTATATATAAATTCACAAATAGACAATTGGTTTTAATACAGTTTGAATGCAAACTTGAATAGACCTTTAATTAGCTCATCTGTTTAAGTGAGACCTGTGACAAAGACTGTTTACGTGATGTTCCTCTGCAGGTGTGTTCAGGTACGTGTGTGACCTCTGACCTCTGAGACTCCAGTGTGTGTGAAAGTTCACTCTTCTGACCCGATCATACAAAATAACATACATGTTTTTAGAAACGAGGGTTTGGAAATGTCAGACATGACTCTCTGTCTCTGCAAGTCGCTGCAGGTTCAAAGCTCCGCACTATGCTAATATGACTGACAACATGTCTGCCTGCAAGGTGTGAAAGTAATCCCACACGGTGAAGTTCATGTGGACCTGAAGCTGCAAGTCTCGCTTCCGTCTCCCAACAGGAACTCAGGTGCCTCCCCAGGCCACGCTGGTGTTCGAGGTGCTGATGGTTGACGTGTTCAACCCGAAGGACGACCTGATTGTGGAGGTGAAGGAGGTGCCCGAGGGCTGCAGCCGCAGGACGGTGATCGGAGATTACATCCGCTACCACTACAACGGCACCTTCCAGGACGGCACCGCCTTCGACTCGAGGTGAACCTGACAGCTCCCCGTCCTCGGAAGAGAACCAGCTCTAACTCTGAGTTTAATGTTTAACACTTTCCTCGACAGCTACCAGCGAAACAGCACCTACAACACGTACATCGGCATGGGATATGTGATCCGGGGGATGGACAAAGCCCTGCTGGGGCTCTGCATGGGAGAGAAGAGGAGGATTACGGTCCCACCTCACTTAGCGTACGGTGAAGAGGGCGTTGGTGAGTTTGACACATATGTTTAAAAGACCCACAAACCACTGAGACCTGTTTATGTTTTGCAACACTGACCTGTTTGTTTTGTTTTTATTGCTTTTTTTTTTGCAGGAGACCTCATTCCTGGCTCCGCTGTGCTGGTCTTTGACATCCACGTCATTGATTTCCACAACCCCGAGGACCGGGTCCAGATTAAAGTCACCCACAGGCCTCAGGAATGCAGCGCGGCCAGCGAAGCTGACGATTTGCTCCATTATCGTTACAATTGCTCCTTGATGGACGGCACCCTGCTGTACTCCTCGTGAGCGCCCTCTGCTGTTCGCTCTGCCAAACTGCACCCTCCGCCCGGTTCATGCATGTAATCACTGCCTGCTGCTTGTCTCATAGTTGTTAGTGGGTTTGGAGCTGGAGCCTGGCTGATTTTACAGTGGCAGAATTCAGAGATTATGGATTATGGACAGCTGATAAATCAAATTTATGAGCTTAGATGAAAATGGACATTATCTGTGAGGATGATGAGCAAAACAATGAGTAAACAGCCGAATATCAACTAACTGATGAATCAGTTGGGCTCTACCTGGAGCTGCAGATATCATACCATTTATGTATCCATGGCGACAGCATGCATAGCTGCATGGCTCAAGTTTTAAAGAGATAGAAAAGTTTTATTTAATTTAGGTTTTGGGGTATTTCGTTGTAACTGATAACGCGTCCGTTTCCAGGGACAACTATGACTCCCCTTCCGTCGTGACTCTGGGAGCGCAGCAGGTGATCTCGGGTCTGGAGGAAGGCCTGAGTGGCATGTGCGTGGGCGAGAGGAGGGAGGTGGTCGTTCCGCCACACTGGGGACACGGTGAAAATGGAGGTCAGTGGCCGGGCCGGCTCGGATCGCGCTCTGCATGCGCTTTGTTTCCGCATCGAGTCACGTTTCGTCTCCTCTGTCTTGGCGCCTGCAGCTGGAGGAGTTCCCAGGAGCGCGGTGCTCTTCTTTGAGCTGGAGCTGGTGGAGCTGCAGAAGGGCGTGCCTGAAGGCTTCATGTTTGTCTGGCTCGGAGACAGCCCCGATCCCCTCTTCCCTGCTATGGACCTCAACGGTGACAAAGAGGTCCCTCTAGAGGAGGTAAGAAGCTGGGGCCTGTCTCAGCACCACAGGTGGAAACAGTGAAAATGAGTTTAACAGCCCTGTTTTCTCCAGTTTTCAGCCTTCATCATGCTCCAAGTCAAAGAGGACAAAGGTCGTCTTCGGCCGGGGGTCGATGCCAACAGCATCATTAAGGACATGTTCGGTAACCTGGACAGCAATGAAGACGGGAAGATCGTAGAGGATGAGCTGAAGGCGGACGAGGAGTCGAAACAAGTGACGCGGGACGAGCTGTGACACGGCCTCGGACAGCGTTGCAGCGGCGGTAAGGGACGGCCACGCGGCGGCTGCAGGTCCACCGTCACCTGTCGTGCAGCTGTTCTGAAAAACGTTTCAGAGAATGAAACAGAGTCGAGTCTTTAAGGGTCAGTTTGCTTTTGTAGAGTCCGTTAATACGTACTGACGTCACGTCGAACTAACTGCAGCAGAACAAGCCGGTCAGACCAGTCTAACGGAGGGAAACCAGGGGAGAACGTGTGTGTGTGCAGGGGAGAACGTGTGTGTGCAGGGGAGAACGTGTGTGTGCAGGGAACAGATGTTTGAAAATGTGAAAGGAGGAAAACTGGTGTAGTTTAAATGTGTTCTGCTGAAAAAGGCACATTAACACTAACCCTGAACTACCTTTGACAGTAGTTGGGCTGGGCCCGTCTTCCAGGATATCACATTATATGTATCTTAACAGCGCCGTGCCTTATGAAAAGAATGGGAAAACCACTGGTTGTACAGTTTACGTGGGAGTGAGAATCTGTTAGAGGAAGTTATATAACAGGGTGTTGCAGAACATATAATGAACTGTTTTATAATAAAATGAAGATGCCCACACCGTGCACAGACCTGCACCTGTGATTTAATGAAAACGCGGTGATCAGAAACAGATGAGACCACATTTTATTCCAGACAAGCCGGGACACATGCAGAGGTGATGAACTGAAGAAGACATGAAACATTTTCCACGTAGGACAGGTGCACGGACACAGTTTGAACCCTCAGATCTGAAGTTTCTGGAAAGTTGCAGTCGGCGTAGTGCAGAGAGGAGCTTTGAACAGTTAAAAAGGTGAAATCACGTAAAGCACCGACAGAGTTAGGTTATTTCTGAGGTAGCAGTTACAATGGATGATTTGATCCCAACACACGTTTAAAAAAAGAGCTGTTTGTTTTTTATGATTTACTTTTTTTTTTTTGTTCTGTTTATTTTAAAATCAAGCTGTCGCAGGTCGCCACTCGGCGGCTCTTCAGTGTCACACGAGAAAAACAATAGTTTCCATTTTTAAAAAAAACAGCTTGGATTTGACACTTTACCAAAAACCATGAGACCTGAATCTGTGACAAACATTTTTATAAACCTCGGGTTAAAATTCGCTGGAGAGAAGCTTTATTGTGAGAGGCTGGACGTTTCAGCATCCCGCGCTGCCATTTACGTTGTGCGTGTTTTTCTTTCCCTTTGTCATCACATCCAAAAATGCCCGAGCACACCGAGCATCCCAGAAACAGACACATGCTGCACGGCAGGAAGACAGTGCAAATCTGGCCTCTGTCACGTACAGTATGCTCCAAAAGAGGTTTAACCATAAACAAGACTGAAAGGCCAGTGGACACAGGTATAAAAGAGTGGCGAGGTGTGTGATGTGCGTATGAGCTGCAGCTGCCAGCTGGACTTGAGACGGCTTCTGTAAAATAAAAATAATAATCATTCTTAACTGGGTGTCAGGTCACCCTCTGCTGGCACTTTGTGAGCAGGCGCCTCCTCGGCTGACGCACTGGAGCGTCCGATCCCAAACGGCCAGTGGTTTCCTCAAAGCTCGGATCACTTATTGCCAGTGAGGTAGAGCAGTAAAGCATTGGGGACTTCCAAGGTCTCGTCTTTCACCAACACAATGTCGTAAGAGTCCAAGTAAGATTGTTTCCTCTCCTCCACCTGAAAGGAAACAGACGAGAAACGAGAGCGATAAAGTGAAGTGAACTGAATCGAATCATTTCAGAAAGCACAGGTTGTGTGTTTTATTTACCTTGTCATTGAGAAAGCCAATCTTGAGGATGTTCTCCATGTCCTGCACCCCGTCAGCCATGGTTAGATCACCCAGGGAGTCCCCCAGCAGCAGCACGTTGGGACGCGTCCGCAGCTCCTCGAAATGGCCGGTGTTGAGCAGCGCACCTTCCCTTTTATTGTAGATGTGGATCAGCTCTCCTTTGAAGGCCCTCAACACTCCCTGTGCCGGCAGATCGAGAGTCACATGCGCCGTTTTCATCCCGTGTGTGTGGATTAAAGGACAGGGTGTGGTGCGGCTACTCACAGACTCATCAAAGTCCATGTAGTTGGAGAAGACCTTGACGTTGGGGTGGAAGACCCCGGCCTGGCGGATGACCTCCTCTAGGATGTCTCCTATTCCAGCAGAGAAGATGAGCAGAGGGATGCTGTGCTCATGCAGGTGATCGAAGAAGAGCTGGTAGCCCTCCCTGTCAAAGCATCGCCTCGTCAATAAAGTGCACGCATATTAGAACGATCAGCAATAAAGCATGAATAATCTGGTTTTCTGACCTCAACATGGCTTCAGACTCCCGCACCACCATGGCCAGCAGGTCTTTCCTGATCTCCTGCTGTACCAGAAGCTCATGGGCTTTAGTCCACCTGTGAGATGCAGGTGCAGCACAGACGTTATGGACACGTTAAAGCGCAGAATATCAGATTTCCAGTGAAAGCTTTATAAAATACTCACCATTCTACCATGAGGGGCAGCTTTTCCTCTATCGACCGTGAGGAGTCAATCTCTATGGGGTAGTATGTGTTGAGCAGCTCCTTTAGCTGATGGAGACAGAACAATGCTGGCTAGTAAGTATCTAGAAAACCGCCCTGCAGACTTTGTCAAATAATATCCCCGGGGATTTGAGGAAAACCGTTTTTTGAATGATGTGTCCATCTATTGTTTAACAGCTTCAAGTCACAGAACGTGCCTCAGTTTATCTCTGTGTTTTAATATTTATTGTTGGCCACTAGAGGGAGACAAACCACATACAAATGGTAATAAATGAAAAAAATAAGCCATCCAATGAAATCCTGGTCTACTGCTTAAGATTTGAACATAGACATTTCTAATATTGTTGTAAGACAAGCTGAAAATGCTTTGTGTTACGCCGTGGTATTTGTTGTTATTAATGGAACTGGTTTAGCAAGCATAAAACCTGCTTTTGCACAAAAACCTCATTCCCACCTTTTCCTTGCAGTCACTGGAGATGAGTTTGCAGTTGTCAAGAATATCTGCAGACAAATCGACACAGCCATTAAACCACGTTTTGCAAAAAATAAATAAATAAAATCAACCTTTGCATGCACGTCAGCCTGAAACTGCAGAGCACTTACTGTGACAGGTGGGGCACCTTTTGCCATTGTGTGCAAATCTCGTTAAGGTCATGTCAAAATCTGAGATCACCTGAATGAAAAACAGAAAATATTCATAAACTGCATGCGGGTCAAATACTGAAGGTGTGGATGTTGCATACCTGCACGGTGTTGGATCCAGCCTTCATCATAGACTGTAGGATCTCCTGCACCCTCTGCGGGTCCCTCATACATACTGACGGGTTGGACAACTCTGGAATCTTAACATTGAATATATGCGTGACTGTGTGTTAAACAGACGTGCAGTGGTTACACATTACACCCCGCTGGAGTGCCACATAATTTATTGTCTCTGTAACGTCAAACCAAAGTCCAGCTTCATAGTTAGCTAGCCGAGCTAACTAGTTGGGTGCTAGTATCAATTTGAATACGCTAGCTAACTCTTCAGCTAGCTAAGGACCAAAAAACTGGTGCTGCAACTACAACAAAAATCAGTTTTGAGTACGGTGATTTCCCGAGACACTTTAAGCAAACAAAAACAAATAAAGTTAGCTAATGTTAGCCGAACTACAGCAGCGACAGTTGGAAAGCTAATGTAGATTCGCCTTGCTAGTTGGTATGCAAGTTTTCCTTGGTGCTCGGTGTTTCCGTCAAAACTCCAGGGAAAAGATTACCATTGTCTTGAAAGCAGCTGCCGATGTGTTCAGGCTAGTTTGGCAAAGTACGTGTCATCAGCTGTCAGTCTCCGTAGACGTGTATCCAACCTTTATGTTGCTACGAGAGCGACAGATTCATAATAGCTGGACAGATCCCGCCGCGTTCCCGTGCTGTGGGATTCTGCAGCTTCGCATTTTACAGACGTATAAAAGTGTTGCAGTGGATCATTTTAAGATTTCCTAGTAACTCGTGTGTGACGTCTGCTAGAAAACGGATGTAAACCCTCCAGAAAAGAAAATTAAAGGTACTTTAATGTTGTGTTTGTTTTTTCCGTATGATACAATTGTCAAATGTACGAGCCTATGAGAAATACGCGAAGGCAGCACAACCACTTGCATAACTTGAGGTGAGTACGGTATGTACTTCCCCCTAACGCAAAGGCGCTGATCAAAGGTTCCGCTACCCTGGTCCATGGACTATAGGAGGGGCAGTTTACGAGGCAGTGCTCTGAATCACATAATAAAATAATATTTAATCTAATCTGAATCCCTCAAGTCATAATCATGGAAGAAACCAGTGGGGCATAATGATTAACTTTATCGCTTCTCAGTCTGAAAGCAATATCGTGGTTTCTGTGTAGCAACTCCTTTAAACAGCTACAGCCAACAAAGCAACGAGACGCTACGTGTGCAACTGTCAAGTCTTACAAAACAACTTTAATTGCAAGTGATGACATTAGCATTTCTTACATCCAATATTAGGACACAATGTCAGACTATCACATGCGAAGCAAATTACATAGCTTATTCCACTTAATATTAGCTATTAATGTTGGTCATAAAGTGGAAATGAATATCATTTCTACGCTCTGTAACCTTTAGTTGGCACTGCAGGACAGTGGGAATCTCTGAATATCAGTCACAAGACGCTCCTATAGCAGTCCCTCTTGTTTTGCCTATTGGTCAGTTTCCTTCATCTCGTTTTAAGTCTCTTTGGAGGGCGAAAGGAAACCACAGAACAACATGGCACATCTCTTATATACATCCATCTGGTAGTTAAATACAATAAGACAAGGTTTTACAAGACATTTAATGTTGGAAACATATCTACAAATAATGAGAACATCTTTCGTTTTGTGTTTTTTCAAAGGAAGTCAAACCGTACTGGCCTGAAGCTGGCTAAAACAGAGCATTTCCAAAATACAATCACCTTGTCTGATATGAAACAAATGGAACGAGCGAAGTCAAAGTGCAGTGGCAAAGTAAATCCCTATCTTTACGTAAGACTTTACAAACGATTAGATGTCAAAAAAAGTGCAGTTGTAGAGAAGCTCTGCAAACGCAAACCACGCACGCTCCCGCGCTCACACCGTATCACGCGCTCCGTGTATTCTTCAAGGACTGGGGACAACACGTCGAGCCAAAGTGCACAAGCAAGGAACGACTGAGCCACCGCCGATGATTGGAGCTTAAAGCGGCGGCACGAAGAAAGTGTTTTTTATTCATGTTACGATAACAGAAAAGCAATTAACGTTTAATCACAGCTCTCTCATTTCACATCCTCTGAAACTCCGAGTTAAGATTGCTAGTTTTCAAGTGCTACGTGAGCAACAGAAATGACAGAAACGGACTCAGTACAGCTGCTGACTGGACACCGCAATCTACACGCAAACTAGTCTACGCCGAGGAGGCTGCACAGCGACGAGGAGAGCCATTCGAAGAGCAATTGTGATGCGAGTTCGTTGTGACTTTTGAGCTGATGTTGTGGTTTCGAGTGGGGATTGTCACAGTGTTACAATGCAATGAGGTTTCATTAAGCGAGCTGGGCTGAATGCAGGAATGCAGATATTAATAATGTCACATATTCTTCCCTGTATGGGCACACAACAAAGGAATGTAAAATATCCATAGAAATGTTTACATATACAGCTCTGAACTATTTATGTACAAACAGATAAACAGCATCTTTACCAACATACTTCACAAAAGGATATTCAGTTGTTGGCTGCTATATAACACTCTTATTCACATGTTTACATTCGCTAAATCCTCACAGACCACCAGCTTCTCAGCACACGTTCGCTTTCGCATTTCAACGCATCAGCCATTAACACAACACAGCATGAGAGCCGATGGCACGGGGGGTTCAGTTTGATGAGATCCAGGATGGGAGCGACACAGGACCTGCTGCAGCATGTTGTCAGTGAGGTTGATGACGGCGGCTGAAGTGGAATGGCGGCTTGCAGGGCGTGCTCAGCACTCTATCTGCGACTGGAGCTGCCGGCGTAGCGTGAGCGTGCGTCGGTGGAGCTGCTGCATCTGCTGCATTCGATCTCGCTGGCGGGCCAGGTTCTGGGGCATGGGGTAGCGCTGGCAGCCGTACAGGAAGCGGTAGGGGATGCGGACGTGGCAGGCGGTGGCTCGGCAGCGAGGCTGAGGCATGGGCGGCAGCAGCATCCAGCGCTTCCTCTCGGCGCAGTAGCGGTAGGCCTCCTTGCGGTACTGCTTGTCCACGTCGTCGCTGTTCTTCCAGCCTCCGATGATGAAGACGTCCTCGTCGAAGTGGCAGATGGCGGCACCCTCGATGCTGGTGACCTCTGGCGGGAGGCTCTCCAGGATCTCGTCGGAGATGCGCACACTGATCTTCTGCTTAGCAACCTCATCCCTCACCGTGTAGCTCTTGGGGCAGCAGGAAGCCGTGTGGTAGAAGTTAGTCGACGCCACCGCCATTTGGAATATGCAGTAGTTGTCAATTAGGGGCAGGGAGTCAACATCTTGCCACTGGCGGCTCTCTGTGTCATAGCGAGTGGTCACCGTCTTCAGTCCGTCCTCATTATCTGTGTCGACGGGCGTGCGCGCCGTGACGTACACGTAGCGGTCCTCCACGCTCACCGCCTTCACGTCCCGCAGGATTTTGGGTGCAGATTCCAGGTTGTGCCACTTGTCCTGCTCGGGCTCGTACACGCTGACATCTTTGAAGCCCGGGCTGAAGTTTCCATGGCCACCGATGCTGTACAGTATGTCCTTAATGCAGGTGAGGCCGAAGGAATGCTTACGCGTGGTCAGGTTGCTCACCTGCTCCCAGGTGTTGCGATTGGGATTGTAACGTTCCACCGTCTTAGCAAAGCCTGGTTCCATGGAACCGGCGACGTAGACGTGGGACTCTGTGGCGGCGATGGCGTGGCCGTCCAGGTGGTTGTGGATGTGCGGCAGGTTGACCCAGCGATCCTCGTATATGAAGTAGCCCACGCATTCGCTCAGGTAGTCCCCTCCCTCTGACACGCCGCCCACAACCATGATAACGTCCATGTTCTGGCCGAAGCGGGGCTGGAAGGAGGCCATGTGGGAAGACCAGAACTCCATATCTGCTGACTTGAGGTTCTCAAAGCGGATGGCGTGGCCCTCCACCGCCTCTGACACCAGCCGCAGACAGGCCTCGTTGGACGCCACCAGCCGCTCATTCTTCACCACCCTGGTCAGGTACGTGGGCTTGATTTGTGGCAGCCTCAGGAGACGAAACAGCTCCTCAAAGTACCGGCTCCGCTCCTCCGAGTTCTTCTGCACCCACTTCACCACGGCTTCGAACAGCACCTCCTCAGAGTCCACCGTGATCTCTGCATCAGACAGCCAGTCGCGGACCAGGTGAAAGGGCAGCGTGTAGAACTCGTCGTCCTGGATAACCTTGTGGAAGTTGCGTCGGATCATGTCCGCGGCCCGCAGAGCCAGCTGGTCCAAGGTGTACATGTGTGCTAGGCTGTGCACGGCCACACAGTTGGTCAGGCTCAGCTTCTTCTTCAGGAACTCACCGCAGAAATCCTTGAGCTGCAGCAGGAGAAACCTGGCACAGAGGGAACACACACAGATGCAACGAGCAGCCCGTTAGCTTGGAAATACTATTCTGTTTGTCCAGTGATGCTTTCTGCGGGCAGAGCACAGAAACACACTCTGTGCAACAGAGCAGCCATTGAAGGCCTCATGCTTTGACTATCCAAATCACAGTCTCCCTCTGACACAGAAATGTGATTGCAAGCGGCTCTTACCTGTCTGCCAGCTCCAGTACTTCGTGCACATTGCAGGTGCTAACGCGTATTTCTCCAGTGTACATGTACTGGATGACACTCTCCACCGTATCCGGGTCCGGTCCCAGCTCTGAGCTCCACTCCTTCATCTCTACCCGTCCGGACAGGGACTCGGAGAACTGTCCACCCAGCAGGGGGGTGAAATAATCGGTGGCCGCAGCCAGGACAGACCTGTGGGCTGCGAACTCGCAGCTCTGGACGCTCCCGGCAGCCACCCCGCTGCTGAAGGCCAGCGTCACGTCGCAGAACAAGCCCTGCTTCCTCTGCTCGTTCTGCCGCCGAGACAACTCCGAGCAGTGGGAGGAGGAGGTGAAGTCCTCCGTCTCTTCCGCGTCTCCGTCTCCTGCAAGGGCGCTGGGTGTGCCGGTGCCGCCGCTGCCGCTGCTCCTGGCGGAGTCCTCCGGGTTGGGGGCCGCCGCTGCCATTCTGCTGCCGCCGCTGGAGGTGAGCAGTGGTGGGAAATGAAGTAAACTAGAGACGGAGAGGAGGCGACATACGCAGCCACACATACATGGAGTCAAAACAGAGAGCGGCCAGCGAAGCGCGTTTCGCATTCGTCGCTGCCACGACCGCTTTAAAGGGGAACGCGTTTAGCATCTCACATAACAGAATCCATTTTAAATGCCAAATTTAAGGGTTAATGCTCAATTAAATATTAAATAATAGGTTTAATTTAATGTTAAACTAGTTTTATGATGATCATGTCAGATATAACGCATAATAATAATCACCACACGGCAGAAAAACACCCACACATGCAAAATAAAAACGGATTAGAAACACTTGATGTCAAATGCATCATTTAACTTTAGCTTTCCGCTCGTTAGCACTCTTTAAACGTGCCTTTAACGCAGTTTCATGCCTCTGAGTGATTGAGCTGACGGAAACGTCGAACGAGGAACCGACTTCGCTTTGGTAAACACAGACGGAGTCGCGGACATGCGCAGTGGGCGAAAGGCGTAACCGCGTCGCTGACGTCGCTGGCAGGTCCCGCTGCTGAGCTGTGCACATGGGGAGAGACTTGTACTGACATGTGTGTCTCACTCCGCGGGCTCAGGGACGGTCGGAGCACCCAGGACTGCAGTAACATGCACAGTGTCATCTTCCTTTGTATGTATAATCCAACATATAATTGCAAAGTCTGCTAAATATCTTCTGTTATGGGCTAAAATGAAAACCCATTAAGTCGGTTAACTACCTGACATTTGACCCGTGACAGCAGGAAAAGCACAGATGCAATTAAAATCGATAATCATAGCTTTTTTGATTAGGTGTGCAGCTGAGACAGATGCACAAAAGCATAATCCTGCAACAGGTCCAGCTACATGAAACACAAACGTGGTCCTAGCTTTGTATTAATAGTTACATGTATTTCACATTGTGCTATTAAAGTGTCTAAAGCATGTCTGCATTAAGCTTAAAACAGCTAAACGTGTGCAGGGACATCCAAGTCCTTAAATGCAGGAAGTAATCCAAAACATGTGCACCTGGCTAACAATTTAAGGTTAATTATATATAGACAACACTTCACACACACACACATTTTATTATTACATGACATTAATTACATTTTATTTCACTCAATTACACAGTTGTCAACGTACAACAGATCAGTACAGAGGCACGTTGAGTTCACACTGAAACAGTTAAAAACACAAACACTGTGACAACAACACTGGTGAGGGTTCTGTTTGTCCACAGATTTATATATATGTATATATGTTTTTTTTAGTTTTGTAACATTCACACAAACGATGATGCTGATGGATTTTTCCTATTGGGCCTCATGAAATATGGAAAAACGTGTAATCGTTCTTGATTTTATTTGAAAAAGAGGGTTTTGTCCCGCACTCAGAGCAGTGATCGTGAGCAGATTGTCCCACACGTAGTCTTTGCTCGCTGGATACAAACATGGCAGTATGAAAGAAGTAAGATGTACCTGTCAAACTAATCTGTTTTGCTCATATACACGAAAATCAGCGAGGATTAGTGCAACATGTTCACAACTGACCTTTAAAATCAATCTCTACTAATTCAAAAACGATGAATACTGAACATATTAATCACGTTAACACGTCGTAAACGTTTTATTTTCCAGTATTTTTATGGAATATTCTATTAGTGATTCAGTTTACTGTGACGGGATTAGTGCTTTTATGTTAACAGTAACAACACAGAGTGGACTTAAGACGAAACAGTGGGTGTTAAATCTTTTCATGGCTAATTTCTCTTTGTGGGTATTAAAACTGCAACCTGGGGCTTACGGCGAAACGCCCTTCTCCGTTTAAATACCCGGGGAGAGAAAACACATTCAAATTATACATTTAATTTTTTGTTCATATGGCTAAATACCTCTTTTTAGAAAATACTCCCACGTTTTCCATCTTCGGCTGAGAAATAACATTTCCCGGGGGCGACACCTGCCAGGACTGACTCATAAAGTGGTCCCGGCGGTCACAGTGAGCTGACTCACGTTTGAGAAAATCAAAACTACAACACTCTCGCACCATGAAGTTGTGAAATCTTCACCATTGATACACCTTTACATAAATAAAGCTCTGATCTACAGTATGTCCTCGTATAATAGGCATTATTGCACTGCGTGCTCACCCCATTGCAGCAAGCTCATGATTCTCAAGCGGCACAATGAAGAGAGCTGCACAGAGACACAGACTCACATGCTTGGCATCAACACAACAGTGGTGTAACGTTTAGGGGTAAATAACAATGTTTCACAAGCCATGATAGTGGTGATAGTCAGACGGTTGAGTAAACAACCTTTAATCCCTCAGGAAGCATCTTCTAACCCCCCCAAAACACGTCGTCTGACCCTGACTCTCTGCCTGGAGCTTCACAGTTTAGCAGGTTTTGCTAATATTCACAGAGCTGCAGCACTAACGGGTTTCAAAAACTAAAAACCAACCCTATTCTCCTCAAATATCCGCGATTTACAGCTATATTAATAGTAACATCTTCCCTATATAGGCCGCTGCTTCAGGGCGACACATCACAGTATGGGCGGGGGACTGACACCTGGGGCGAGGGGATCCGGGGGCTGGTTTACATGGACATGTGTTCTGGGAGCACATAGGAGATGTCGTCCCAGGGGTGGCGATAGAGACCCTGCTTCAGCCTCTTCTGGTCCAGGTAGTGTCCTGAGGAGATGAAAAGGGAAAACAGATAGTTGAGAAAAGGTAAAAGCCTGGTCGCACAGGTACGTACTTACGATGTGCACGCCAGCAGTGACTCACCAATAAATCCCATGCTGCGTCCCAGGACAAAGATGCCGTTCAGAGCTCCGATTTCCACAAACTCATCAGCTTCATCCCTGCAGCAGGTATAATGGACAGTAAGGATAAGAATGGCTGCACACGATATGCAAACATAGTGACAAGGAGTGAAGTGCAGGCTGACACTTTCAACTTAAACACGGACAAACTCCTGTCGATCTGATTCAACGCGTTCAGTTCCAGCATGAGTTGCCTTGGATCTCCGTTCTCCTGCTGCTTTGCTTCCACAGAGGAGTGCAACTCGAGCGTTTGTTCCCCCATTTTGTTTTAAATACACCAAAGTTGTTCGAAGACGTTGCAAAGATGATCCAGATTTATTGGCTCACCGTGTAAAACCGCCGCAAGTCCTGAGCAAGTCCACAAAGGCCACACCGATGAAGCCGTCCACATTCAGGATCAGGTTGGGCTTCTGATACAACAACAATCAACAAACGGGTGAAAAGAGGGTCAGGTTTTATAAAAGTGGAGCGTGCGACCAGTTAACAAAAGGTTGCTAAAGACAGAGTTTACCTTGGACGTGGTGATCTTCTCCACATCCAGAGCGTAGTCCAGCAGCTGGGTGGAGGGGAAGTGCTGCTTCACAAAGTCCTTCAAGATCTGGACTCTCATGTCTGGATTGTTAATCTGGGGAGTCACAGATAATTCCCTTTCATTCAGGATCATTCCCTCTCTCCAGTCAGTTGTGTTTCCCTGCACACAGGAGTCACGGTACTCACCGACTTGACCCTGTGTCCAATTCCCATGATCAGCTTCCCGTCCTTCTTCATCTTGTTGACAAACTCCATGGGCAGCATGCCGCTGTCGAACGCCTTGCTGAACTGCTTTGCTGCGGCATCCAGAGCGCCTCCAAAGCGGTCGCCCTGAGAAGCCACAAAAAAAGAGGGAATTAAAAGGATTTTACGTTAACGGTGGAGTTCTGTGGAGCAGCAAAGTGAATCGCAGAGGTTTAAGAGTCTCACGATGGTCAGAAGGCCGGAGGTCAGGCTGGAGATGAGATCTTTGCCAGCACGAGCGCAGACAATGGTGTTGTGTGCACCGGACACAGCGGGGCCGTGGTCGGCAGTCACCATCAGGCACATCTCAATGAACTGGCAGGCGTACCTCGGCAACCTGCGCACAAAGAAGTCCACAACCCTGGTGACAAGGTTCAGGGATCTCTACGGAGTTTCTTTTAAAGTGCTGAGTTACGATGCCGACCTCCTCTGGAACCAGAGAAGCCCCAGAGTTCCTCCCAGGCCTATTTCCGACTTGAAGACCTCGGTGATGGGCATGCCGGCGTAGATGAGCTCCTGACCCCTCTCGTCGCAGATGCTGGTCATGAAGGAAGCAGGTTTGCGGATCAGACCCAGTTCCTGCAGGACAATCAGAAGTTTCACTCGGTGCAACATGATTCATTTCAGTTTTGCGTTGCCCTCCTGCTCCGATGCATACTCACTCGTGCCCAAGAGTAATCCATCGGCACCGTGGGAGGAGGCATCTCCTCGGCTGGCTGGATAACTCCTTTGGCAACAAGGTCATCGTAAACAGATCTGTAAAAGAGAAAACAAAGTGTGAGACGAGCTTGTCTGAAGATTTTGACGTGAGGAACATTGAAGGCGAGTGAATACGACAACGTGCACTGACTTGATGACCTCTCCCAGCTCATCGAAGCTCTTGGGAACGAAGGCTCCAGCCTCCTTCAGAGCCTTGTTCTTAGATACTGCCGTCTCAGACGCCTGGTTGGCGCAGGCTCCCGCGTGGCCGAACTGAACCTGAAGGCGGGTGCAGCATAATTCAGCAATGCCCTTAAAAACAGCCACTAATCCCTGAAATGCACCAGCCTCTCACCTCCGACGAGAACATGGTGGCGCAGGTGCCGATACACCAGCACACCACCGGCTTTGTGATCCTGCCCTGTTTGATGGCCTCGCAGATCTTGTACTCCTCCGTGCCTCCAATCTGTAGAGGGTAAGAGTCAGAATCAGGACGTGGGCAATCAATTCACATTTAGCGCTGCAGGGGCAAGTGTTAATCCTCACCTCTCCCAGCACAACAATCATCTTCACTCCAGGGGTGTCTTGGTAGCGCAGCACATGGTCAGTAAACACAGAGCCTGGGTATCTGCAGCAGAGTCCACAATCACACACACACCGATCCAAACCCACATGCTGACGTACCGCGGTTAACGGACGCATACCTGTCCCCTCCGATGGCCACACCTTCGAAAACGCCGTCGGTGGTGCGGGAGATTATGTTGTTGAGCTCATTGGACATGCCGCCGGAGCGGGACACGTAGGCCACGCTGCCTGGGCGATAGAGCTTGGAGGCGAGGATGTTATCCAGCATGCCTCCCGTGTTCCCGATCTTGAAACAGCCTGGCTTGATTCCTCCAACCTGGACAAGACATTCCCAAAAGAAACAGATTTGCTGGTTTGCTCACGTTAAACGAAGAGAAGACGCTGGGATACATCTAATGAGAAGTGAAGTGAGACGAACAGTCGCCGGTCCGATGATCGTAACGCCCTTCTCATCCGCGGCCTTGATGATCTTCCTGGTGTGGGCTTCGGGGATTCCCTCAGCGATGATGGCGATGGTGTGGACCTGAAAGCAATCGAACGGACAGACTTAACTTCCCATGTCCCCTCCAGCTGTTTGGTGCCTTGCAGCTGGCTCTGAGACGAGGGCGCGCTTACCTGTGGGTACTGCAACGTCTCCATTGTGCTATCAAAGGCCGAACGCAGCGATGCGAAGCTGATGAGCACGTCCACATCTGGGTGCTTCTTCATGGCGTCACTCATGTTCTTATAAACAGGGATGAGGATCTCTTTATGGCCCCAGTAGAACTTCTGTTTGTGGTCGCCGCTGAAAGGCAGAGGAGCATGTGTCACAGTTTACTTAAGAGCTTTTTTTTTATGATGTTAAACGTACAATTAAAAAGATCCGCTGCAGCGATAGCGGCGCAAAGCAAACACCGGCTCTGGAGGAAGGGCCGAGTGCGCTTACGTGAACGGGTAGACCATGGCTGCGACAGATGGCTCGTCTCTGGAGCAGACGTAGTCAAAGTCCAGCATGCCCTGCACTGCCCGGGTCTGCATGCCCCACACTATGGACTTGGTGTGTTTGCTGAAGAGGGTTGTTGCCTTGGCTACAAGGAAAGTAAAGCAGACACTGAGTGAGGTTAAAACATGAACAACAATACCACTGACCTGAGGGGTAACAGAGGTCAATCAGGCCTTAACAACCACAATTAAGATTGATTAAGTTAATAAATGCATATTAAATATAAAACCATAAAGCCTACTGGCTGTTTTACAGTTGAACTGCTTTGTGTTATGTTCTCCTGCTGCCCAACAGGGGGAGCTGTGATGCCTAAATTCAACCATGCATGATCACAAGGCCCCTACCCATCATTGCCAGCACTGGAGTCTAGGGCACAGTGGTGTGTGTGTGTGTGTGTGTGTGTGTGTTTCGTACCAACAGGAGCTCCCGTTTTGGCTTTCTTGGCTGGCGAACTCTCAACTCTGCCTCTGTTTTCCGAGAAGGAGGCAGTTCTGCTGGATGCCGGGGTCTGGAAATGATAAAGATTCATTTACTACACTGGTGATAAGCGCACACACGTGCTGATGACGACCACCGATCTGCTTTCACAGGCGAACAGTGGAGCTGTTTGATCAAAGGCCGGGGTTAACCTCAGTATTTTATAAGACATCACCTGCGTGCAGGCTGCACAGTGAGTCTTAGTGTTGTTGATTTGTCAGGCAGTCGGCTGCACAGGAAGAGCTTTGTGCAGGATGAATAACTGGATTCTAGCACTTTAGGCTTTGCACTGAGGTTCGTGCAATTCCAAAAAACAGAAACTGGTCACATTATTTCTGAAAAGTGCATGTTTTTTCTGTCTGACCTTTGTTTTTAATAGCATTTCCTGTTCCATATATCTACTTCTACATAGGAAGCAAACAGGGTAATACATGCATGTTTGTGCACACACGTTTAGACACACAAGCACATCAACTTTGCAGAAAGCTCAAGCTCTCCACAGTCCTAATGGACGCCTCGGGGCAGTCGCAGTGTGTTACCGACTGTGGTCTCCAGACTATTTGAGTGAGAGCTGTGCACAAAGCCCTGCGATGCTCTAACACAAAAGAGCCATTGGGCTTCTGATAATGTGGTTCACTAAAAGGACAAGACAGTAATAGCTGAAACAGAAGCGTGCAAGTCCTCCGCTCGCTCTGTTACTAATCTGCACCGCGCTAATGCTGGAGGTGGTGATGCAAATTCGCTGCACAGCGAGCCGACGCAACACCGCTGCAGCCTATTCGTCTCTGCGGAGTCAGGATGTGTCATACCGATGTGCTGCCGCTGGAGTTGAGCAGGAAGTTGGCAGTGTGGGCAGCAACAGGAGGCTGGTTGGGGATTGGCCGGTGGCCCAGTGCCATGCCGACAATGGCTGTCATGTGGGTTTCTGTGCCGAAGACGTGGATGGGGATCCCGGTGGTCTTGCCTGAGGAGAGCGGGCAGAAGCAAGTGACGTGTGAAAGCCAGCAGGTGCTTTCAGATGAAAAGCTTTCACGCTTTCACGCAACGTACCCACTTCTCCCATCACTCTGAGGCCCTCCTGGTAGTTGGGGCCTCCGCGACGCACAAAAATGGTGACCTCATGCTCCTTCAGCGGCACCTGATAGTCTTTGATTGCTCGAACAATCCCCTAGCAGAGACAAAGACATGCTCTGTGAACAACCTCACACTGTGCATGTAATACGAGGGGCTCCTGCAGCATCTGGTACTCTACCTTAAATGTTGCTGCAACATTCGTGAAGTTCGCAATGCTTCCCCCAATGATCAAGACCTTGCCTGCAAAGCATTGTGATGGAAACATCATCTTAAAAATGAATTAATACACTCTGGGCATCAGTGCACACAAAGAGCAGCTTTTCCTACCGTCCGGGTGCTTCTCTCTGGTCATCAGAGACAGGATCGTCTTGGCGTAGTCGTATGTCTGCTGCTCGCTTGGAGCTCCTGAATACTCCCCGTAATTGGCCAACTCGTTAACGCCGCCCAGGTCGCAGATTGTGTCACTGGAGAGAGTCTCACGTTAGTTCATGAAGCAGTCATACCCGGTGGGAGACTGGCTTTTCACAACTTTAAAATAAACACAATGTTTTGCACTTAAAGTTTAGTATGCAGCCAAACACGGAGTGCACCGGCTGTTCTGCATTAATCCCGCGCTGTAAACACACACAACGACTCAACAGTGCACACGGGGAATAATTAGTCACGGCTCATGGGTCTGCACGTCACGCCTTGCACCCCGCGACAGACGCCGGCGCCTCTCACTCCTCCAGACTCTAGCTAAGAAGACAACATCTGAGAACTGGATTCATCAGGCGCCGCAACCGGGTACCTGTACACCACCGATGCACCTCCTCCTGCCACCATGGTCCAGATCCTGCCCCGGGGGTTGAGCAGGGTCAGTTTGAGACTGGCGCCACTCTTGGCATCAAGGTCGGCAATGTAGGCCTCCTGGGAAAGTCAAAGAGAAGGCCAGTGGTTACGAGAGGTGTGGTGTGTGTGTGTGTGTGTGACTGTAGCCCTAATCAGAGCAGGACTTGCACAAGCACCTCTCCATGTGACCACGATTCACTTCCCTCTGCCTGCGCTGATTTTAAAGAGCTATTCATTAGAGATACTGTATAAATATGAAGAGCCGTAGCGGATGTGATGTGCATCGCTGGTTGTTTGTGACAGTTGGGGCCACAGCTGGTGGCTGGGAGTAGAAAAAGCTCCCAATCAAAGGCGCCCGCTGTCCCTCTCCCCCGCTCCAGACTCACAGCAGCCCAATTAGAGCCCGGCTGGCGCACAGACAGTCTGTCTCCGGCGAGCTCCTACGTGCATCAGCCAAAAATAGAAAAACCGTCCACCTTACAGAGGAGTTTCATTACTGCACCCTCAGTTTCTGTCACCGAGTGCAGCCATGTTTGAGCTTTAACTTTCAAAACCCTCAGAATCAAAATGCGTCCATCCCAACCCTGCTCTCTGTGCCTTCACGCCTCCATACCTCTCCACAGTCAGTCACGAAGGCTAATTAACAGCTGTGTCTTGGTACCCGCCCTTCCTCATTAACTCAACACGGGCTGCTTGGGAGTCTGCATCTCTTAAAGTCTCTGCATCCACGTTTCCTTCACTTACATCCTTTCTCTGCACCCTAGTCCCTCCCATGAGGAAACCATGCAAGGAGGCAGGAACTGGGAGGAATGAGACGCCTGATGACCACAGAGCAGCTGTCGGTATCTGCATCTGTTGATATTCTTTATTAACTGCCTGTCATAAATGCTATAATGATGTGAAATCAGTTTCTTTCTCTTTCCCACTCTCTCCACATTTATTTGTTTTGATTTAAAGACGGTTGCTTGTGTCCCGTTTGTTGCTCAGACTGACAGTTAACGGACGGTGAATCGGAAAACAAACAAAATGTGAAACCTTGGCGTGGTACAGCTGATCAGTCCAGTCACCTGCAGCGTTCGATCAATAACCCGCACCCAGTAACAGGCGGTGTGAGCTGGTAATAGATCTTCCTGAATGATGCGTGCTCACAGCTCCTCGGAGATGCCTCCCTCACTCGTACCCGGAGCAGAAGCAACAGGCTTGAGTCGTCTCTCAAAATCCGAGACCAGAACAACTTCCGGTTCGAGAGAGGAGTCAGGAAATATCAAATGATAGCTTTGCATGGATGCACGGGGAGTTTTAGTCATAGTTTAGTTTGTTTAATTAAGAATAACCTGCAGATAATCAAGTCCAAACTGATGAAATGACACGAGACACCTCTTAGGTTGCAAGTTTGCTTACTTTCTTACTTATTCTTAGTCATTTTCCAGCTATTTCCTGCTGACAGGTTGAAATCTGATGCACTGCTGCAGCAGCTCCCTTCCTCACCTCAGGGTAAGCCTCCCGGCCAAAGGGAGGCGGGAACTCCACGTCGCCCCACTTGGCTTTGCAGATGTAGTCGGCCGTGGCGTCGATCTTGGCTGCCATGTCCAGCACGTAAACTCCATCCTTTGTGACCACTGAGAGAAGCGGAGAGGGGGAAACGTTGCGTTAACATGTGGAGCCCGACAAGCTTTTTCACAGTGTTAGCAGAGAGATGGAGGTTTAAACGGGGCACGAGAGGACCGCGCACGGACCCCGGCGACCACAGCCTTCCTGTCCGTCCCTGCAGGAGGCGGAAGGAGGGTGCGGACGGGGAGGAGGCGGTGCGACATCAAAGCAGGGAGAGCCGGTCTCAGCAGCCATGAGGAACATCTGCCAGAGGGCATGTACTGGTGCCCAATTACTCCATTACAAACACGCGCTGCCTTCATCAAACAGCGAGCGCATGAATGATTTAATGCTTCCCTGCCTCCGAGTTGAAAATGTGGCAACTTCAGCCTCTTGGTTTCAAGATGATGCCGTTTTTATTATGCATCGGTGTTTTTCATTCCCGATTTCCTTTTAATGTTTTCATAATCTGATAACGCATTCATGAATCCGTGTGGGAATAATGCACGGAAAAACAAACAAACAAACAAACAACCCACCCAGCGGATTGATCTCCAGGTAGGTGAAGAACAGGTCCTCGTACAGGTTGAAGAGCCCGACGATGAAGTTGGCCAGCACCCTGCAGAGAGACAATCAGCATGCAGCGCTCGTCACCGGGCACCGTAATCGACTGTTGGAGTCTAATTAATCCTGTTACAGCACAGCGAGCTGCGATCACATCAGAGCTGAAATAATTAGCAGAGTGACGGGTAATCATTCTGCAGCTTCTCATCGGCTTCCTGGACGTCAGAGTCGGTATTTTGCGTGTTTCCTGACAAAACTGCCGACTGATCCGTGCAACAATCGGCAGATTCACTGAAAACAAACATCAGCTGCAGCTTTAAACGAAGGATAATTGTTTCTTAGTTAACGAATCAACCGAGCGCGCACACAAGCCGATTAAACTAACCTGCTCACGTTCACAGTAATGCACGTAAGTGATGTGCACACTGTTTGTGCAGGTTGCCTTGGTAACCGAACCATGCACATTAATAAATAATATAATAAATATTCAAATTTCCCAGTTTAATATCTTATATAGTGCTTAGTTGTCGACTATTACAACAACAATGTAAAAAGCTGTGCCGTAATTAAAAATAAATAGATCAATAAATAAATAAACAGTGCAGCCTTATGATTTATAATCCCCACACAATTCAAACCATGACAGTGACAGACTGCAGGCAATGGAAACGAGCAGGACAGGAAACAGCCCACCTGTAAATTAGCTGCAGAGTCGGGCTGTAGAAAGGGGGAGATCTCATTTATTTCCTCCCTCACATGTCAAAACAGAGCGCTGAGGGGTGGGGTGGGGGGGAGAGAGGGGAGGGGGCAGTAGCTTGCTCTCCTCTCCTGCCTGTCAGTTGCGCAGGCAGCTCGGAGCCTTTGTAACCACGTCAGCGTGTTGTCAGGACCCCGACTGGCCCGTGGGGGGAAAACTGACTGAAACCCTGAGTGACTCAGCTTCGGGGACTGGCTCTTGTTTTTCAATCCAGAGTGTGAGAGAGAGTGTAACGGGATGGGGGAGGGAGGGGAGGGCAGACCGGGTTGGCAGACTGCTTTCTGGGGCAGCTTCTTCAATGTCAGCCAAGACAGGGAGCCCGGCCAGAATGTGAGAGATGGACAGGAGGGGGCCGGGGGGGGCGAGCCGCTGCATCGCGCCCATCAGAATGAACGGACGTGCTCTGAATGTGGCCGCGGTGTTTTCAGAAGAAGAAGAAGAGGCGGCTGGGGGTGGGGGCCGATCGAAGCAAGGCGACCCAGAGGAGGGAGTTTGTCATTTGTCTAATGGAAACCCCCCTCCCATCTCCCCCTCCCCCGGCATTTACAGCCAATAACAGAGCGCCGCCCTCCTCCTCTGACGGTGTGACGCTTTGTTTCCAGAGCTGCTGCTTTAAAATGAAAAACGCTTTGTTTCCAGAGCTGCTGCTTTAAAATGAAAAACCTGAAAATCAGTTTGCAGAAATCACTCATTCACATCTAAACTTCCTGCACGCACGCGTCGCCTCCTCAACTCCGACATTTTGGGGGTATGAGAGTACGAAGTATGTGCCAGCATGCTCCAAGACGCGATTCCTGCATGAGCATCAATGCTCGGTGAAAGCTAACCGTGCACCCGGCGGCCACGGTATCAGTTGCAGGTTAATACAATCCGATGTATATGATGTTACCACCTCTGCAGGCTGACTGGGATGCATTAGACTCCTTTCATTCATTTCTGTTTCTATGTGACTGACACGCGTGTCTGGCTGGACTCTGCCGGCCGTTCACTCACGCCTTCTTGTCGTTGGGGACGTGGGTCAGCAGCTCTTTCCTCACGGAGTCTTCGCTGATCTTTTTGTCCACCCCTATGAGCAGCTTCCTCGCCTTGGCGTCCACGTCTCCCACGTCCACGCCCCCCTCGTGGTGGAACAGCACGTAGTCGCCCTCCCGGGTGGCGTAGATGCACACGTAGAACTCCTCCTCCTGGATAATTAACCACAGAAACCACACAGATGATAAAAGTCAGTAGAAGTCAGGAGGACTGACGGGTGAGGTCGAATATTAAACGTGCAGCAGGTGCTTCACCTGCTTATGGCCGACGAACGGCTCGATGAGGAAGTTCTTGAGCACGCCCTTGGCTTTTCCCACCTGAGGATCGTCAGAAACGAAGAAAATCAAAACGCTGAGCAGATAAAAGAAACAGCTGGGAGCAAAACAACATCAGCCTGAGCTCCCATTGGTTTACAAAGACTATTAATATTAATGCATCATCCGTCACGTTTATTTTCAGGCGTGCTCCTTGAAGGATGGAGGGGGGGAGTGTATATGAACCACTGTGCACGCTGGAAAAGAAAAAAGGAGACAGGTGGAGAAGAAGGAGAAAGAAGCCAGGCAAAGCCCCCCCCCCGCGAACACCGCCGCGCTGCTCACTCGCCGAGGCCGTCATCGTCGCTCTGTGAAAAGGCCAACGGGCACAACGTAACCAGGGACTGTCTGGGAGCAGCCAGCCGCAGAGCGCAGGACTAAATGAGGAAAGGTCGGGAGAGAGAGAGCTGCCATGTGACGACGGGCTGACATAAAAAACCCGACTGAATAAACTCACAAGGGGCCGAGGCCGATTCAGATAAACCAACTGGTTTATGCAAAATGCCAAACAGTCATTTGTTGGAGTGAAGCATTGTGGGTAAATGCAGCCTGGAATGACATGAGAAGACAGGAAGTGTGAAGTGTAAAAGTGGTGTGAGGTTATTCACGGCCACCGGGATCCAACCTGACTCGCTCCTGTCTAAGATAAGCTCACCTGCGTGGGTGTGCCCGCCCACTTAGCTCAGGCCGTTAGCATGCTAACATCTGCAGGAAACGCAAACTACAGCTGAGGCTAATGGGCGTTTCGTTACCTGTGCAGGTATCTGGTCATGTTTGTGTCCTTCTGCTCTTTAATGCACAGTAAATATAAGCTGAAAGTGCACAGGAACGGCTTCGTTCATTCTTATTTGCAGCCGCTGGCGCCCGCTGACAGTTTCATCTCATCAGTCAAGAGATACATCTATGCAATCTCAGTGCTGCAACACACACACACACACACACACACACACACACACACACACACACTGTTCACTGCTTTATGAGCCATCCTGGTCCCACCATAACTTGGTTTATGAGGCAGAGCTGCGTCTCCGTGGCAGAGTGATGGATCTTTTGTGCTGCGCTCATGCTGACTGGATGACAGAGCGAGTGTTTATTCACTAGCAGGCTGCGCTTCAGCTGACTGGGCTGATTTACAACCAGCGGGCTGATGCTGGACCCCGCTCGGCCGTTTAGGCAAACGAAAAGAAGCAAATGCATGTGTGCAGAGCGGAGCAGGAGGGTGAAGGAAAGGGCAGCGGGTGGAGGAGGAGGAGGAGGATCCGGCTGAAGCGCCGGGTTAATATTGATCGAGGGAGTGTTCAGCAAAGTGCGCGCCGGAGAGACATCAGCGGCGAGGGGGTGGGTGACGCACCGTCGTCTCCTTCATGAGGCGGGACCTCAGCCACTCTCTGACGCCGTTCAGGTCCAGGTTGACGCCGACCAGGCCCAGCTTGCCTCGCCTCTTGATCAGCTGGTCCGGCTTCACCACCAGCCTCTGGGGGAGAGAACAACCGATTTTACAGTACTTGATGCATGATATGCATTTATGAGTGTTTATTTGCTGAAAGTGACCAGCTGTCGTGTTAATCCATTCAAATTATAAGCAAAATGTCAAATTCTAATGATGACATTTCCCAGAAAGTGTTCATTGTTCTGTTAAAATGATCAGTTAATCGAGATCAAAGTGTTCTGCAGCCGATTCATCGTTTTAGTCACAAATCACAAGGTGCAGCCTCTAAAACGTGAATGATTTCTCAAGCAAGACCTAAACTCAACTGCGAGCACGTGACAGCAAGTCAGCGCGTTTCCAAAAGTGCTGCATCACCTGAGAGTCGAGGTTTACGCCGTTTGAGGAGGAATCTCTCGCGCACGTCGCTCCCTTCGGACACAAAAGCTAAATTACACCCAGCCCCCCCACCCCCCACCCGCCCGCTTCCTCTCACTTCAGTCAGATAAAGGGAATGACTTATGGCAGCGGAGCCATTAGGATCTGGGTGCTCGCCAGTGAGCGCAGGACGAGAGGGCGGAGGGTGAAAGTTAATGCAATTTCCTAATCAATTGGGCCGCAGCGCATATCTCCGCGTACCTCTCAGATGCACAAACCTCCAGCCGTGAGGGAGACATGGGGCGGGGGGGGGATGTTTAATCCTGCAAGATGACTCACAGGCTAATTCAATTGTATCACAGCCCGTCTATCTGCTGCTGCTGCTGCTGCTGCTTTGCTATGGAGAGGAGAGAGGCGGAGGACCGAGGTGACCGGGCTGACCTCTGACCTCCAGCTCACCGGTTGAGATTCAAGGATGAGAAAGCGCTTCTCCTCTGCACTGTCACTTCGTTTCCTGCAGCAGCTACTGTGACAGGGCCGCTGGATCGCTCTGCCGTCGGCTAACAGGCGCCGGGAGACCACTCCGCTGCCAGCCTAAGTAATTGTCTCCATAAAGAGGAGATCATTTCCCCGGGAGCTCCGGGGACAAAGTGCTTTATGCATCTATAAATCTGGGCAGTAACAACTCTCTGTTCACTCTGCTTAAGAAAACCTCACTTCACCAACACGAACGCAGTCCCGTCACGGCCCCACCTCACCTCTGTGAGCAGCCACGGGTGCTCCTGCGCCAGTCGGTCAAAGTCCGTCTCGGCCGTCACGTTGGCATAGCGGAATCGGTTCTGGACGGCGGCCGATGTGCAGATGTACTTGTAGAGGAACTCCTTCCCCGTCTGCTCGGAGATGGCTTTGGCCGACATGACTGCTTAAGCTGTGCCTGGCCTGATGGACGGGACAGGGGGAGAGAGATGCGGAGATGCACAGAGGGGATGAGCGGTGAGACGGGTGGAGATGAAAAGTACAAATAACAGAGACCAGGAATGAGAACAAGAGTGTAAAGGGACCTGAATCCCTCCTGTGTGAATGAGGAAAACACAAACACCATGACTGACGGTCCGGTAACCGCGTGACTGAACGGCAGCGTGGTCTGTTTTTGGTATTTTCCCATGAATTACGCTGAAATGAACCCGCCTGGCGTGATGCACGGACAGTGGGAATCAGATCACACGCAGCTTTCTGCTACTTTCTTTTTGCCTCAGCTCCTCGACCTGCACACTGATGAGCCACTGGGCACTTACTTGCCTCCTAAAGCAATCAGATGCCTACTCTCTGCAGGCGAGGGCGCGCAGGGCGTCGTAAAAACAGCTGATCTGATCTCACCCGATCGATTATTGGTCCTATACCGGGAAGCAGCCGCGATAAGAAACTTATTTGTTTTCCTTTTCTGGCAGAACGTGGAGGAAGTAAAATAAGAAATTTACTGCTTCGGCGCTGAAAGGGAGGAGCTGTGACCTTTACTCTGTGAGGATCAAAACACAGTCCAGAGTCAAAACATGCACGGTTTCCTTTATCTTGCCACGTGAGACACTCGAGAGGCGACACGGAATCAGTTTTCTTCGACGACGAGGCCGAGATCTGGAAAAACTGGAAAATGAAGTCACTATAATTTAGAATTACATCACAACAGCTCGAGAGCGTGGCGCCGACGGAGCCGATCCCCTTTCAACTACAACAGACATGGAAGTGCTTAAATGCAGCACCCTGTGGGTGCACGTTGCACCCTGTGGGTGCACGTTGCACCCTGTGGGTGCATCTCTCCGTGCAGAGTCTGCAGGAAGACTCAGACTCACCTAAATCTTCAGTTTCATCGGCTAATATGCGTGTATACAGTCACCGCAGACAGGTTCATGAAGTCGCCAGTGACTGTTTGATCTGAGCTGACTTTAAGCTCACATTAAACAAAGACAAAGCCGCTTTTAGTGCGCCGTCCTGTTCCTGCGCGACTTTTGATGCAACACCTGCTAAACTGGAGGAAGTGGAGACGCCTGCTGCCGCGATCCCTCATTCTGCTTCAGATCGATTCACGCTGGTGCTGAGAAATGGGATTTATTAGGGATATAAAAGAGCAGAGCTTTCACAAATGACCTCTCCCCTGAGTCAGAGCACGGCGTACCTGCTCTGATCTGCTCCTTCTGCGGGCTTCATTAAGCTGAAAGCCCTGATGTCGGCTCGAACAGGAGCCCCTGCTCCACGCTGCGGCCCTGGCAGCCATTTCTTAAATGGATTAATGGGACTGTCACGGACCTTTCTCACTATTGATCACTGATGTTTTCCCCGAGTCACCACAAAAACATGGTTTAGCCAAAGCTCGCCCAGGCACCGTGCATCATCCACTTTGCCTGTGCAGCTGACCTGCCAGATGTGTTAAATGCCACTGCTCCACCGCTGCAGCAGCACTGGATCAGGTGACACGCAGTAACACTTAAAAACAGGGGATGATGGACGGATCAGACACGGACCTGTGCGCAGAATGAATCACACCAAGTTTAGAGAAGGTTAAAGTTGTGGCTGCGTGTTCGCTCTTCACTTCCTGACCTGTCTGACTCTGCTCAGGTGTTGAGTCATGCGGCAGATCCGTGACTGAGAGGACTCAGCCAACCGTCTCATTCATTCCCAAACCGGTCAGACGGCGATGCCGCGTTTGAGAGAACATCCGCATCTTCATTCCAGGAAAACTTTCACAGTTGCTCAAACTTCTTAAAAGCCATGATGGAGCCGAGTCCCAGGTTCGGTGCGTGCCGTGTTTGTCTGAGCTGCTCGACATGTTTTACATTTTCTAACCCAGAGCGAGGAGTTGGAGGAAGTAGTTTTACAAAATAAAGCGTACTTAAACAAAAATAAAGTGATTTACCTTGGTTTTTTATGTGTTTTTCTGTCTGTAGCGGCTCTGGAGGGGAGTTGTAGCTGGATGTCGGGGCTCGCCGAGCGGTGCCGATCCACTCTCGCCGTCTGCGGGAACCGAAGGTGCCGGACAGCGGGGCTTCCTGTTGGTTTTGTCTCCATCTCCCATCTGCCGATAGGCTTGGCTGATGTTTCCTGGCCTCTGATTGGTCAGTTCCGCACCATGCTCTATTGTTGCATTCGCGTACAGTGGGAATAATCGGTGTCACGCGAGGGGAAGCGAACGAACTGAGAGACAAAGAATTCAAACGGGTCCATGGGAAAAACGGACATTATTCATTTTATTTTAGTAACTATATTTAAATAGAGAGATCAAAGTTAAACATATGTGTTCTTGAAGGAGTTTAATAAATAATAATTTGAAAATAGTCCAAATTGGACGTCACTTACACGCCTCATGCACATTTTCTCCAGTCCATGGATGGCCACAGCAACTTTGCAATGAAAAATTGTATTAAAGCACGCTACTCAAGTACTGTACTCAACAACAAATTAAAGATATCATTTCATTTCTGCTTTTTTTTCCTTCAAGTTACTTTGCAAATGAATAAAGACACACGATTAACCTACAAAACATGCATTTTTAATGATTCCCAGATAATGTAAAATATGAAAAACAGTTAAAATTGCCTCAGCCATGATTAGCTGCAACAGTTTAACCACTGATGCATCAGCAATTATAGTAAAATGAACATTCACCGCGACCTTTTGCCTGCGATGTTCAGTTTAAATACATTTTGTATTACTTTTAGTGACATTTGGCCACTTTTAGTGATATTAGAAGTAATTATAATATTAAGTATTAGTACTTTACATTTGAGTTTGGACTTTGGCGCGTCTAATACTAAACTGTTAGAGGAAAAAAAAAATACTTAAAAGAATTCCGGGAGTCCGCGAAGGCATCACTCGTTTCTACACCGAGCTCACACACACACACCACCCGTGGGGGAAACGGGGCAATTATCAGCCGCCGATGTTGATTGGTTGACATTGTTCTTTATCTACAAGGCGACCAATGAGGAAATCAGTTGATGTCGCTCACAACCAACACATCAAGTCCGACACAGTCCGTCCTGCACTTTGAGACCCGCAGCGTGGAAATGTGGAGCACCGGTTCACGGCCTTTTACCTGTCCTTGACCGAAACCAGCTATTTTAAGTCCTAAGGATGTGGTGGAAAATAAATGTATTTGTTTATTTATTTTATTTAGAAGACTTGTTTTAAGTTAATGTAAAAAAAAAAAATCAGATATAATTATTAAAACAAACTTTAAATATAGCGTTTGCAGTCTGATAATTGGTCAATGGAAAACAAAGTCTTTTTTATTACGGCCTTGCTTGAAATATAATATACAAGGACTTTTTAGTCTACATAATGCAGTTTTTGATGTTTCCAGACAACAGGAGCGATATTTGCTGTAGGCTCTGTGGCAGTCTCACCCCGATAAGATACAAAAGTAGGCTAACCTGAGAAGAACTGTAATACCAGTTACATAAAGCACACATGCAACTTCAGAATACGTTTAAATTGGTGAATGCAAAACTGTTTACAGGATCAGCAGACCACTCGCTTCATCACCTGTCGGCAGATATAACGTCTGTAACAGAGTTCATGGCATTTTTACTGTCCCGGATTATTATGCAACGGCAAAAAGGAGGGAAATCAGACCAATGGTGCAGTCCAATCTGTGGCACGATGCTTGAAAACACACCATCTGACTTGTCTTAGTGCAGATTCTCGCGCTGAAGCCGGTTCCGACGCGTTCAACGTGAAGCTAATTGGGGTTAAACCTGTCAAAGCACCTGAGCACGGACGCCTTTGGCAGAACGGCGCAGGGAACGAGCGCCCTCTGCTGGTCTACACCTACAGCTGCACGTGCACGCTGTGGGAGCGTGACCATCTGCGGGCGAACTGTCCCAGTTAACCGCACGCGTGCTCTCCTCTCATGCTGCACTCAAACCACTGGACAGACGGCAAAAATCGCATTTCTGGAGCAAAGCATGTTCTTTTTTATTAAGTGTACAAAACAAGTGCAAAAATAGTGATTCATAAGAGCTACACAAAGTAGGACTCGCCCTTCAAAAATTACAGTCACAGAGGATACAAATCGAAATGCAATACATGAAGTGCTGTTCGGGGTGGGTGAAAGGATTCGATGGTGCAGTCTTGCACAGTAGAAAAGATTGCAAAACATGGACTTGGGATTCACAGCATTCGATAATTACTAAGTGCAAGCTGCAGAAACAAATACCAAATCATCAGCATTCTCCCTTTCAAACGATGCACAGTGCAAAGGTTTTACAAGGAAGGACCTCTATAAATGACATTCATTCTAATACACTTAATCAAATACATAACTTTGGCCCATATGTTATTGTTACAATGACTTCCTATGCTGCGCACACACGCACACCTTAACAGAACTCACAGCTAGCTGTTTTAACTCGTAACTAAGAAAGCAAACACTAGACAGGTCTGTTGAAGCGGCAGAGGTACTGTTAGCGAGTGTTAATGATACCGTTGACCTGGGATGCATGCAATGAACGTACCTAGTTACTGTATATGTGAATACTGAGAGAAACTGACATATAGAGAGAAGAAATCCAAGTTGTAGATGACTGTGGAGCTGTGGGAGGAGGCTATGCTATCTTAGTCTAAAACTGCAGCTAATAACACCTCAGCGAAACAGCCAGGTACCGCCACTCTGGCACCGACACGTGAGACAAGATACTCAACAACGTTAACAAGCCAAACTGGATTTGAAGGCATCTTGGGTTGTGGTGCAAATCAATAGTAATAATAATAAAAAAAAAAAAAGGCACACAGCTTGTGGATTTAGGGTGGCTATAACTGAAACCCTAAACACTGCACAAACACACACACCTTGCACAGAGTAAGCCTAAGATTTAATTCCCCAGCCATCCCGGCCACACGTCCCGTCGTCAGCCGTTTACAGTATGGTGCACTTTTGCTTCTTTTTCTTCTCCGGTTCCTTTTTGGCCGGCACCTGCTCCTTGCGGCCGTAGTAGCTGGAGAAGCAGGCTGGGGCGCCGATGGGCTCTCTAAGGCTTAACAGCCACCTTCCTTCGCCGTAGTAGGTCAGCGACCCGAGCTCCATCTCCTCTACGGACTGCCCCTGCTGGCCTTGCTGTTGCAGGGCCAGGATATCGAGCAGATCCAGACCCGTCTGAACCGGCTCGACATCCTGCGCACAGCCCAGAGTGATGTGGGCGCGGCTTCCCGCAGGCAGAGAGGCAGCGGACTCCACCTCCTTCTCAGCATCTGCTGGCCACAGCGAGAGCTGCTCCTCTGTGAGGGACACTCTGGCCCCGACGGTGCGAGGAGTGACAAAGAGAGCGCTCAGCGACAGCTCAAACACAGAGCCATAGAGATCTTTAACCGCCTGGAGACACAGAGGGAAAAGCAAATTAGGAAATTCTAGGAGATTCACTTTCACATCCTCAAAGGATGCTACTCTGAGATGTTCAGACAATTCATGCGTATTAAGACGCCTACAAACATGAAAACGGATGTTAAAGTGATCAGAGAACTTACTTTGTTCTCCACGTACTCTTTGGCGCCCTCTGCTTTTCCATAGTCGCAGAATTTTGTAGTGCAGTGCAGAGGCCCTTTGGCTTGAAAATACTGCTCCAAATCCACCTCCTTCTCAGCTTTCCCAGTGACTGCAAACAGAAGAAAAGACCAGGTGAAACGACTTCTCCCTCAAGGGTTCAACTTCGTTTTAGATGAAGCACAACTTCAAAGACACACTCACAGTCGATCAAGTGCTTCTTGAAGGCCTCCAGGGTGTCCAGCGTTTTCAGGAAGTCCATTGATGTGCACCTCACCTTGTCCTGGGCAGAGGAGAGAAGAAAGAAGCCAAAGTAAAGAGGAATGGAGACCTCCTCAAGAGGACCTCTCATGGCCTCCAGCTGGGCCTCCTCCAGTCCACGCTTGTTCTTCTTGCTCAGCTGGGCCACGTCTCTGCTCCATTCAGTGCGCGGCTCCAAAAAGACAGGAACGAGATGCTGTTGCTCTGCGATCTCCCCCAGGCGGGCCAGCCGGTCCTGAGTGTGATTGGTGTCATCCACCACTATCAGCAGAGAGGAAGTCGTTCCTGCACTGCAGCACGCCACCACGGCGTCATCCAGAGCCTTGTATCCTTCCACAGATGATTCTGGATTCTCCGGCTTCACGCCGTGGTCGTCGGCAGAGATGACGGAGCACTGGTCTTTGTAGGTATCAGCGATGGCACGCGCCAAGAAGCTTTTACCGCTTCCCGGAAGGCCTCTGAGGACAATGAGGGTACGAGATGTCCGCAGGGCGTCTTTGGTCAGCTCTTGTTCCAGGAAGACAAAGGCCAGGGAGCCAGAGGCAGGGACTGTGTCCTCCTCCTTTTGAGCCTCAGCGTCATTCTTCTCAGATTTACCTTCACCTTCCGGCGCTGCCTCGGCTCCTTTCACAGTTTCAGACTCTTTGACTGATTTTTCTGGTTCGCCTTCCTTCTTGTCAGGTTTCACAATTTCACTTTCAGCTGAAGCCTCCTCCTTTAATGTCACAGCCTCTGTTGGCTTTTTGGGGGAAATTTCAGCCACCAACACGGTTTCTGCTGGTTTTTCCTCTTCTCGGTCCTTTGTTGGCTCAACTGCAACATTATTTTCTGCCTCTTCCTTTTTGGCAACGTCTCCTGCTCCAGTATCCTTTGTAGACTCCACTTTTTCTGACACCTTCTCTTCTTGGCTGGGTGGCTGTGTCTCCGCCGGCTGCTGCAGCAGCGTGGCCGGTTCGGGTATTGTTTGCTCTTGTAGTTTAGCCTCCGGGGCCGATTCTGCCACTTTCTCTGGCTCTGGTTCAGGGACGCTGTCTGCCAGAGGTGTTTGCACAGCCAAAGGTTCTGGGTCATTCTCTGGCACAGGCTGCTGTTCAGGCTGGATGTTCTGTGGTTCTGGGCCTAAAGCTGCAGCTGGGTCAGGGACCTTTTCAGATGACTCATCTGGTTCTGGTGGAGCCACAGCAACAGACTCGGGCTCCATTTCAGATTTTTCTGTGGGCGAGCCGTCTTCGATCTCCCTCTCTTTTTTAGTTTCGGTCACAATCGAATCTTCTGTTTCTTTCAAGTTTACGACGTCTGTGTCGTGACCATTCACAGCCATCTGCTCAGTCTCTTCATCTGCAGCTGGTGGCTTCTCAGGCTCCTCTGGCGTCTCCGACTTTGACACAACCTCTTTTTCCATTACAGTCTCCTCTGGCACGTCTAAAACCTCACCGCTCTTTTCAGTATCCATGTCTGGCTTACAGTCTTACTTTGCACACCACCACGTACCTTAAGACAAATAAAAAAAAAAAAAAAAAGAGGGGAAAATGTCTCGATTTAGACGAGTGACAACTGAATTAATGAAACCTCTGAACACACACACACACACACACACACACACACACACACACACACACACGCTTCTGCAACTGTAGCCCATCCAAAACAACTTAAAAAGTACAGGACCTCACCTCTTAGGTACTTCAAAACTGCTCAAATTAAGACATTAAAAGCAGAATTATTCGTATATCTGTGTGTTTAGGCCCTCTGCAACATCCCACCTCTAAATGAAATGTAACTGAAATGATTTTAGGCAGACACAGCCCTGTTATTAACCATAAAATCAGATTATTAGATAAAAACGTGCTTTTAAAACCCATTTAAATGGGTAAAAGTCAATTGTTATCTTTTCAGATTCAAAATCATTATGTCCCAGACAGGAAGTTGGTCAATAACCCACATTGAAGAAAGATTGCACTTGTAAGGGGTGGATCTTTTTCAATTTGCACGTGATCAGATTTAACTAATTCCGGATGTGAAAGAGTTGGACATCATCAAATAAAACCTTGTGCAATAAAGGCCTCGTGACAGTCTCAGGTTGTGTCCAGTATTTCTGACCAGCAGGGCTGATGGAAACATTTTGGCACAATGTTCCACCCAAAATTTTTACAATTTCTGTTCAGTAAGAACACAAAGACAGCAGTGCAGTGGTGGTGGTGGGGGGGACACCCAAGCATGACCGCAAAACACCGCATTCAGACCTGGCATCGCAAAATTAACTGCGCCAAAATCTCCCGGAGCAAACGCAGACAAAGGGTGGCTGAGAAAATGGAGCATTACTTCATAGCGCGGTGACCTCCGCCGTGTGGTGCCAGGTGATTTCAAACGTCAGTGCCAGATTTGTTACCCAAACGCTGGATTTTAACAGATGTGAGTTAACCGCATCGTGTCATGAGACAGAAGAGGAAGCGCTCATAATATCACGGAGCCCTGCGAGGAAAACAAAAGGAAAACTGGCCCGGGTGGAAGAGTTGCTGCAGATCGACTCAGGCACAATAAATGAAACCAAACACACGCACAAATGGGAAACTATTCCCTGTTTTTCACTTTCACTTAAACTCCATCTCAGTCGCTATACAAGGAAGGCAGTGTGGCAGTAAATGGCGCAGCGAGTGTTTTATTGTGTGCACAAGTCAAGTTTGGACGCAATATCACGCCGTCGCTTAATTAAAACGGGGTTTTTAAAAAATATTATACCAAAGCGTCGCGCGTAAATGTTATTTCAGAGACAGTTTAAAAGCCGAAGCAGTCGGAACATTACCTTTTACTAAGTGCACAATGTGGCCAGGCGGGGAGTGGCGTGCCCGCACCGTTAGGACGCCACACAAAAACAATTGAGCCTGGCAGGCAGCAGATTTGCCTAAACGTTACAATGCGCGCAGCCACAGCGCCACATCTAAACAAGTTGGACGGATGTATGTTTGTTTGTTTGTTTGTTTGTTTGTTTTCCCGGCGGCTCGCTGCGCGTAATCGGAACAACTTACTACAGGCTGCTGGTGTCAGGGAGCGAGAGCGACGGAGGAGGTGAAGCATGCGGAGCGCGGCGCTTTTGTCTGCTGAAGTGCCAGCTTACCAGTCAGGCTGCGGTGGAGCTGTCGGTGGTGCCGCTGACCACGCGTTTCTCTCCGGATACAATGACGAGGCAATCCTTGGCAGCGACATGCACCCGCTTCAAAAGGAAATTCCCGGGGACGCGCAACTGGGCGTGGCCACGGACACGCCCCTGAAGACCGGAAGGACGCCACCGAAGAGGGATCCGATTCTCCTTTGTCATTTAATATTTTTTAAACTTTTGTTGATTTTAATTTAAAAAACATTGAAAACTTGGCTACAAATAAAAATAGATAATATAAATTAAATAAACAAAACACATAGGGACAAAATATGGTTATAGACTATGATGACGATTCAATAAATAATATCATCAATGAATTAAATTACTACATCTATTCCAGTACATATATTTTACTTTATTTAAAAAATACTTTTTATTTAAATGATATCTTTTGTCCCGTATTATAGTGTGTTCATGTGTGTACATGATGATGTAAGTCTGACACAAATAAAACTGTTTTTCCATCAATATTCAGCTCATACTGCAGGTCTGTCAGTTAATATGAAAATAAGATGCGGCGTCAGGACTCGCACACACCACGAGCCGACGACAGCCACCATCGCCCCTCCATGTGAAGCCACAGCTTGTGTACACAAAAAGCCAATGTGTCTGCGCTGCTTATGAGGATAATGACCATAAAATGTCATTCGGTTGGCTATGCACAAGCAGCACAGCAACACCATTTTAAAACCTGCAGGAAGCAGTCTTCTGCATGTAAATCACACCCCGTGTGCCCTGCGACAGATGTACCAGAGGTGTGATGAAGGGGAAGTTCCCTGCAGCAAGTCTGTAAGCTCTGCATGGGCAACTTTCAAGTTATTAAAAGATAGAAGGACTTTATGGTTGGCAGGTTGCAGCGTGTGTGTAAGAGTGCGTGCTCAAAGTCTTTCATACACTTTCCAAAAATCCAGCGCCATTGTAAAACCATGAGAAGCACTGGCAACAATGGCATTTGTGCTTTTTAGGGAATAAAGTGCATTATGTAGGCAGGTATGGAGCTTTTATTCACTTCCCCTTTTATATATTGTTACTCCTCCTCCGAGAACAGTAGATCACTGTCTCTAACACTGTGCGATGAAGCATAATCTTGAGAAGAAGCTGCTACAATTTGATCTAGTGCTTGGTTTATATTTGTATTATTCAAAACGTGTATCAGCTGATACACGGTTGTATCCACCAGACAGTGTCAGAAGTCATATTGAAAAACCTGGTATAACAGCAGTGTCAAGCAAGAACTGTGTCAAACACACGTCCATGTCTTATAAACACTTTCTGAATCTATAAAACACTTAAATATCTGTGTCGACAGTTTCAGAGAGATCGCTTTTATTGTTTTGTCTGTCAGCTTTCATTCGGTGATTGTTGCCTTGATCGAGGACACCCCTCACTGCGGCAGGTGTTGCTTTGCATCGTCAAGAGCCTGAAAGCAGAATCGTTAAATGTCACTGCCCAAACATTTCTTAAAAAGGAGAAGGTGAAGGGATCGATATGAGAACGCGCAGCGGACCTTCTGAATGGCATTCGCAGCTGCGTCGTCTTCCTGCAGCCTGGCCAGGGTCAGGGCTCTCTCAAAGTGGGAGACGCAGGATTCAACGTTCCCAAGCTTCACTGAAACAACAAGAAAACGGACAGTCAGGGATTTTGCATGACAACAAGTGCACCGAGAGTTATATATAAAAAGCACAAGAGCTGACGTGTCACAGTGACTATTAGAAAATATCTGACAGTAATAAATCAGATTACATTCTGACTGCGCCACCAGAACGTTGGCATTCATCTGCCATTTCTCATCGGCAGTTTCATCAGCTGCAGCAACAGAACGGACGCCGTAGTCCCGGGCTTCTCCGTGGCGACCGAGCTCCAGGTAGCACCAGCCAATCTCGTGAAACAACCAGGTCTTCTCCAGACCACCGCGGACCAAGGGAATCTTCTTCTCCCAGCTGAGATGAAAACACCGCGGTGCAGAGAAAATGAAATAGCAAATGTTTTGCAGAGGGAAGGCAGCAATATCATATGTATCATAACTTACAACTCAATGGCCTGTGAGAACTGTCCAATTAGGGCATAAACCCGCCCGATGTTATCCAGGGCCCTGGAGGTTGCATCCGGGAGTTTGCTGTCGATGAGAAAGATTACTGAACCTTTAATCTACTTGTTTTAAAATGCATTCACTCCTGTTGTTCTCACCACTGTTTGGCCAACTCCAAGTCTTTTTGGTGATGCTCTAATGCTTTGTCCACGTCTCCCAGGCTGATCAAGGCGTTCCCAATGCAACTGTGCAGGCTGCCCAAGACCTCTTTCTTATTAGGCACCTCTTTCTCAGACCATCCCTGCACGATCTTCGTGACTTCCTCCGCCTTCTTCAGACTGCCTTCTGCATTTCCAGATGTCAAATCTAAAACAGGGAATGCACAGTAAGCATTTTTAGGCCGCAGAGGAGCCACAATCAGTTGAGGCAGGAAGGCTGCCTTACCCGCATCGATGTCCTCCAGGCTCTTCAGCAGGAACTGAGCAGGTTCAGGGCTATGACAGGGCTTGCTATGTTTTTGCTGCGTACGCTCCCTGCTCCGTGCACAGATTGGTTTCTCCTGGTTCCCCAGCTCGGTGCACGTGTCGAGGTATGTGAGACAGCTCTGAATGACGTCCTGCAGCCGTTCCCCGCCCTTCATCTTACCTTTCACAAGGTCTGCAGAGCATTGAGCAAAAGTAATATCAGAAGCTACAATTTAAAACAGAGATGCATAGAAACAAATCAGCTTTCGTGAAATATCATCATACCTTCATCTTTGAGCAGGGTTTCTAGATATTTCTTGTCACTGTAAAACTCTCCCAGCAGCTGTTTGGTTGTTTTCTCATTCTTTGGCGTCTTCCGTGTTTTCTCCCGGGTCAGATGCTGAATTGCAGTCATCGGCTGTACTCTCTTGAAACGGTTGAGTTATCCAGAAACATTATATTGTGCATTAGAAGGTGTCGCCACGGAGCCACTGGTTAGCAATCGGTGCTCACTGGTTTGGACTCACCTCTTCATCTTTTCGGAGAAACGACAGATCTCCTTTAAGCTCCAGTTTGACAGTGGAGGGGCCTAAAAGAGCAAATGGTTTGCATTTTGGATGTGGGGAGGTTTTTCCATGTGCTGCGGCTACAGTTTAGTCACCAAATAATGTGAACTGTCTTACTGCCGACAGAGTTTTCTATGGCCTCCTGTGTTTTCTGGATACCCAGCCTGAACTCCTGTATCTGTGGCCGCAGCTTCTGACCTCTGTGGTAAAACACCAGCGCAAATTCAAACTCTCCCATGTGGTACAGCGCCTCCGCCTTTTGGTACAGTCCCTGAAAGATCAGGTGAAAATGACTTGATTTTTTAAAATATATATAATATATATATATATATATATATGTAAATCAGCACATTTGCAGTAGGGGCTTTCATTCAGAAGACTGAGGTTTGTATTGACAGTTCATCCTGCTGCTTCACCTCGAAGAACGTCTTGTCCTCTTGGAGCGAAGCCTCCGCATCCTTCAGGGCGTTTTCACATTGCCCCATCTTCAGGTAACACTTGGATCGGCCGACAAGGCAGGTCTTGTCACCCGGCTTCACAGACAGCGCCTAAACAAAGACCAAGTCGTTTCTACATGCTCCAGAAGTGAAAACCTGATTTCTAAAACGCCCTGTACCGTTTGTTACACCGTCACGCGCCGTCTCTGTAATGCTAACCCGGTGTCACTTAGCTTAGCTAGCTAGCCGGTTAGCTACTTACCGCTGTGTAGCTGTCTATCGCCTTTTTATACTCTCCTTTTATGTACAGCCAGTCCCCATTGGCTATTGAAGTGGAGAACACGCCTTTGGGCTTTTGTCCCTCGGGATCCAGGTCTAAATCGGACATTTTTAGGCAAACCGGGAAGTCCTGACAACACGTTTAAAGTTTAACTCGGCAGGTGTATCAACACGTTAGCATCTCCGGTCAACTGGTATCCTAGCAACCACGCTAACAAACCTGAGAGGGGGAAACAGCGACATCTTCCGCTTAAGGCAAGTCTGACTCCCCCATCTCAACTTAATCTGGAACAAAATGGTACGTATACATGTGTTTTTAGTGTTAATGTCACAGTATTGTTTTAATTAGCATTAAGAAAACTCATAAAGCGCCGCTTTAAAGAAGAGAACAATTAAGGGGAAACCCAGAGGAGGCCAACTTTATTGACAAGGCTGGTACTTTTCAAAGGTAGAGAGAGGATGGTTTCACCGTAAGGGCAAAGAAACAGTGAGCAAAGATGAGGACGCTTTTCTTTTCTCCGGGGAGGGCACCAAGAGAACAACACACACATCAGGGAGTATCTGAGCATTACCAGGTTGCCGTCATCACACCGTGCCTCGCTTTCTTGGACGAACACGTGTCAGACGTCATTCTTCGCGTCGTTCTTTCGCTCGCCAGTCGCTTTGACTGAAATCAGGCAGCTTGCGTCACAATCACAGAGCGCGCGGGGCACAATCTGTTCCCGCGCCACGTTCTCAGCTATCTTCCTGAACTTCGAGTCAGGAGGGGTGCCTCTTCGAAACGTCTGCGTCACAGAAAAGGGTCCTCATCGTACAGAGGTGATTCTATCAGACAGCAAATTTACAATAAATATACATATCAAAATAAAAAAAAATGGGAAAAAAAAAATCAACTATCATCACAAATCAACACTTTACATTCCAGTAAAATGTACAATGCAGCAATCTGTGAATGGCAACATCAAACATAAAACTTGTGACAACAGGAGGGAGGGGGGACTTCTCTGGCAACAAAGCCAGCACAGCTGTCTCCACTGCCACCTTTCTAGTGTGCTTCGGCTGTACTGTGTGTGTAGGTCTAGGCTCCAGCTGTTGTGAATTTTTAAAAAAAAACAAAACAAAAAAACAAAAATGCTCAAGTCTTTCTATTGGCTTATGACAAGGAGGCAGTTTTCAGTGCGAATTCGTAGCAGCCAACTGTCTGTCTGACAGATACTTCGACAGGGGAGTGGGGGGGCGGTGCAGCTTGCTCAGTGATTTTCTTCAAAAAAAAATCATTAAGCAAGGTTTTAACTTTCATGCAGAGAATACCCGCTCAGCAGTAAGTTGAGAGGAGCCGGGTAATAGCTTGCTCAATGCACGGTTGCATCTCAAGAGTTTCCCCGGGATGTCACTTCCTGCACGGGTTCCTATAAGCTCTGATACGGGTAGCTGCACAATCTCTCCTGTCTCAGAAATCAAGAGAATGTTTGGACCAGGGCTGGTAGCCGTTACTGACTTTAAAGTTTGTTTCATTCTGGAAGGAAGAAAACCAAATCCAAAACCAGTAACGCTATCATCTCAGTCTGAGCCAACACGGCGTCCTTGCTAAACAGGCTTTAAATCATTTGTTGCATGTGGTCATTGGGTTGCATTCATTCAGTCAATGGCATAGACAGGAACCTGACTTGCAATCAGTCAGTCATTAAATACGGATGGTGGGTCGGGGGGGTTGACGTTGTTGAAAAGTCCTGATGTAGTAAGTGTTCGGGTAGACAAATCCTCCGATTAACCAAACTGGAAGAAGAAATTTCCCGGTCCGGACGCTGAAACAAACAACAAACGAATCAACAACCGGTGTGTGTTCTGAAATGTGAACGGCTGACGTCGAACAAGCGCACGGCTCGTACGTTACCTTCAAAACTAAAACCTCCTGGGCCTCCGAAGAACGCCTTGAAGATGTTGTTGGCATCAAAATCTGGTGGAGACAAACAGAATCAGCATCAGCACAGAGAGCTCTCCAATCCGGTTTGACGTGAACCCGTTCACCCCTCACACCCCCCACCTCCCACCCTGACGCCCGCCCCGGTGCTGACCTCCCATGTTCATGCCGTCATCCTCCAGGTCCTGCCCGCTGTCATAGCGAGACTTCTTCTTTGCGTCCGACAGCACGCTGAACGCCTCGCCCACCTCCTTGAACTTCTTCTCCTCTTCCTTCTGCACCTCAGGACTAGCTCCGCTGTGGCGGTCTGAAAGGTCGGAGAGGGGAAGACGCAAAAGTATGAAAGTCAGGGACAACTGTTCGCCGCCGTGTGGACAATTACGCACTGGTTACGTTGTTGTTGGACCAGGTTTGCGGTCCGGCGCAGCACCTGGGTGATGTAACAGCGCCCGCTTGCGGTAAGCTTTCTTGATCTCCTCTTCTGTGGCGTTCTTATCCACCCCGAGCACTTTGTAGTAATCTTTCCGTTTGCTCTTCTTCAACTCCAGCTGGGCATTTTTCAGGAGGTGCTTGTGTTCTGCAGAGTGAAAAAGACAGAGCGGGTTGAAAAATGAGCCAGGTGAATGATTTGAGCAGCAGACCAGAGGAGTCCGACTCTCACCTTTTGTCTTCTCTGTCTGGTAAACCTTCTCATAGTCTCTTACGGCCTCTTCATACTGCTCCGTGTCCATGTAGCTGCAGCACAGAACGCACAAGCCGTTTGACCACAGCTGAGACCAAAACACGTTATAACTCGCCGCGTCTACTAACAACCGAGTTAGAAAACCTGGACGTACCACTGCGCTCTCCTTAAGTAGGCCTTGATGTAGGTCTCATCCAGTTTAATGGCCTTCGTGCAGTCTTCGATGGCCTGTTCTAGTTTCTTCAGCTTTCAAAGAAAAACAAGAAAGTTCAACCACGAGAGGCGGAGACACTGCGAGGAAACTTGTGGCCTAGTTCTCTTGATAAGCACAAGGAAGCACGTGATGGCAAAGATAAAAAACTTTGTGCTGCAAGAGGAGTGAGAACTCTGTCTGTGTGCAATGCACTGGTGATCTCTTGTATGCAATATTCAAGTTTGCCAACAACAAGCAGATGTTCTGTCTATTATAATAAAAGCAACCCAGGTCCTGCATCATGTAGAATTCATACTTTATGGTTTTCTTTGTGGTTTCTTTCATCTTTCCCCTTCTGTATTTTGTCAGAGTTGTTCTCCTTTGCTATATTTACTGAAACATATGAAACAAATGCCCCAGCTTGGATGTTAATGGTTCGCACGCGGTGGCTGTTGCAGACAGACATGCTGAGGTCCATTTTGCAGCTGACTAAGCCAAAAACCACGTCAGATGCTGATGCAACCAGCCATATTTCTCATTTGCATGCTCCTCACCTTAGATCCAACGGTGGCCCTATTACAGTACAGCTTGGCATTAGTCTTGATGTTGTTGGGGTCTATTGTTAGTGCCTCGGAGTACAGCTCATAGGCCGCCTCAAAGTTTCCCTCCTTGAACGCCTTGTTCCCCTCCTCCTTCTTGGCTTTTAGTGCTTTGGCATTCTGGGAAGACAATACACAGGACAAGCTTAAAAGCCTCTCCTGGCTACTGTAACGGCAACGTCCATCAAACGGAAAATGGAAAACTGTTGCGTTTTCTTAAGTTTTCTACGCACTGCACTCTCATCGACTGGGTTACTCACTCTGCACGCGAGCCGAGCCTTGTCATGGTCAGGAGCCATACGCAGGGCCTGGACAAAGAACTGGACGGCCTTGTCAATGCAGTCCTCATAGTACAGGCAAAGACCACGCACATACAGCGCATCTGCATTGGTGGAGTCCATTCGCAGGATATCACTAAATGAAAACAACATATTATATAAACTAGAGATGAAAGAGAAACCTCATCAAAGCATGGCATCTTCTGTCAACACGTTTGAACAGTGGGATCTTCCCTGCAGTGACGATCAGTGGTCATGGGCGTATCGGTGCCTTTAAATTGTTAGAATGCCTTTCCCCGCCTGTTTGAACACAGAGCATGCACCGTGCAGTTCCTGCGGGCACTCCAAAACCGTTTCAACTCCATTTCCAATTCAAATGAACCAGGTGGGGCGATCAGTTTCAGGGAGGTGACATTTCTGCAGCAGCGTTTCTGCAAGACTGAGATCAAGCTAACACTTCTCCGACCCCATGACGCTTTAGAAAGATAAAAACACAATCGTGCATGTGCTGTTTTAAATACAGTCGCATTTCAAGGCTCAGTGATTCATTTATCTTGTATCTTGTAGTCGTGCGGAGCTCTGTGGTATAGGAATACTCATTTGTCATGGTTGGTTGATGAGCTTTATATAAATATGTTATAATCAGAGCTGAGCTGAGTTGGTATGCTGTGGTATGGCACATGCCCTGTTGCTCGTTCTGCTCCCACCCTGCAGTCACTCTGTCCAATAATGTCATATGAAGAAGTGAATCCGAGCATTTTCCAAATGTGCTGTCTCACCTGGCTACAGACTGCGCCTCGGGGTAGCGTCCCAGCAGGGCTAAGCACTCTGCCTTCAGTATCTTGAACCGGTGACAGGCTGAGGCGGATTCCAAGGCACGGTCCATGCAAAAGACAACCTGGAGACGACCACAGCACACTTACGCTCTGTGTCGCTCGACGTGACACAGCTGACAAAATGAAGTCAGAGTGTAAACAATGTGCTGCTCACCATCCTGAAGTCTCTCTTCTCAAATCCAATCTCCGCCATTCGCTCATATTCAAGGATGGATTCTGCGTTCTTCAGCTGACAAAGGAAGTGGAGGTATTCAGTCACAGCGCTGATGACTTGTGTTACTCAATTAATTGCATAACAACTTCGCCACCGGCGTCCGTTCTGCGCCAGCACAGTGCTCGTAAAACCAGGTCAATAACTTCAAACTTGCCTCTTGGCTTTCTCACTGAGAATTAACAGTAACTCTAACTGATCTCCTCCTAAACCGCTCAGCATCAGACATTTTCACTTTATTTGCACTAGCCGGGCCAAAGCTTATCTGATGGTGGATAATCATGTCTGAGTTGTCAGATCACGCTCTGTCTAACTGAGGCCAACTCACCTCCTGCTGGGCCTGGCTGTTGTCAGGCTCCAGCTCCAGAACCCTCTGGAAACAGCGGCTGGCAGCCAGAGCGTTGCCAAGGGACAGGTGGCACTTGCCCTCTCGCAGATGGCCCTGTGGGCAACACACTTTATTTACAGTTCACAAAATAAGGTGACGGATTCCCTCCATTTCCACCGTGAACCAAAAGCTTCTTCTTTGTTATGTGACACATCTTTTAATCCTTTATGCAAAATCAAGACCTGGCAGCAATGGCTTATTATTCACTAAACTACACCTGACAGGTAACCTACATAAAAATGAGATCAAGATTGTGCATAAAAACAGAATTTGTGGTTGTTTTGTGTCTTTCTGTACTCATTACATCAGTAGATTTTCCCTTTAATGGACTGTAACTGTTTGCTTCCCCCAAACCTGCCTTCATGAAGGAGTTATCTAGTCGCACTGCTTGCTGGGAATCCTCTAAAGCCTCTCTGTACCGACACAACATCATTAACGTGGCTGCTCGGTTTCCGTAGTAACTTGCGTTCTTCGGACACATGTCTGAATAAAAAAAAAAGAGAAGAAGAAATTAGTGTTGTGCAATGAATAACAAAGCATCCTATTGACAAACAGGAAGGATTGTTTGGGGATGATTACCTATGGCCTTGGTGTAATAATTGAATGCTTCTGCGTAATCCTTCTTGATATAAAAGGCATTGCCTTGCTCTTTGAAGCCCTCCGCTTCCCTGGTTTCAGCAGGAGCAACAAGACAGAACAAAAAGTTCAATGCAAACACTCAGACTGGTGTTATTATGTAAAGATCATGAATATTCAGGCCTTGTTTGACAGATTGCTAAACTTCTATTCTTCAAACATTATCCCTCAGAGCACCGTTAACTCCGATCATCACAATCACAATCTCGTGCAGTGACAGCACGTCCAGGATAGTGCATGACAATGTGAATCGGAAAGCCACACTGGCCTGAGCTGGCTAAACATAGAAAGAGCCAAACCAGCAGGGCACAAGTGTCTACTCCAATCAAACACGTAGCTATTTTGTGAAGCGGTCGGGGAGCAGAGCCAGGAACATATGACACCACGCTGCGGGGCCACGGCCATGACTTTTTTTGGAAGCCTGTCATATTTTACATCACGACCACACACAATGAGTGTATGGTGTCGTTAACTAGCTCGCACGCTGCAATCATGCTTAAAAATTAAAAACATATATGAGAAGTAGCCTCGGCACGATCAGTTTTTACCCACGCAGGACAACGGCAGGCGCATGTATGTTACGCTGTGCCAGACTGCAGCCCAGAAATCCTACAGGAGCTAGCTAAGAGGAGGACGGGCAAGCTAAACGTGATCGGGACACAACAGTTAGCGGTAGCGCGCTACTTAGCTCTCGCAGCGCGACGGGAAAATTAACGTGGCAGTAACTTTTGAGAACACGTGTCAGCACGAGACCTCGTTATAAATGCATTTCAGCCGCTGACAACCAACCCTTAATTTGTATTACCTTTCTAATTCTTCGTCACTTAGCAGTTCCATGTCAGGGTCCATATTCACAGCATCACAGTTCTCCGTCGCCATTTTGCCGTCAGTGAGGAGGGGCGGGGCCTCACACTGCAGCAACGTTAACGTAAGCTACGCACGCTGTAAACAGGAAGTAGTCCGTTAGGTAAGGACAGCGGTCTCCTCGCAAGTTAAAATTACTCGCAAAGCTGATATATGTTTCCCTACACGTAGCTACTATCAGTTTATTTATTTTTGAAAACACGTGTTGTAGCCGTGTCAGTCAGTTTCAGACAGCTTTAGTCGCGGCTTATACGATATCGTTGCTCTGTATCTTCCTGAAGGCTAATGCTAAGCTAATTCTTAATTTAATAGACTGCCCGGACGTTAGCACACCTAGCTAGCTAATATATCCGCATGGCACTTCTTTCGCTCTTTATATTGTTATTTATTCTTATTATTAGTGTTCGTTAAACCATTTTTCTTCCCTGTAAAACAGATATTGTGACCCGAGAGTAAGTCATGGGCAAAAGCTGCAAGGTGGTGGTGTGTGGCCAGGCTGCAGTGGGTAAAACGGCTGTACTGGAACAACTACTGTATGCCAATCATGTTGCAGGTATCCCCTTTGACATGCACAATACTGTTTACCATGTTTTCAGTGAGTGATCTATCTAATTAATCATGCATAAACATGCATAATAAAGAAATGCAGCTATAAACAGCCACTTGTTCCACATAAAGTGCTTGGTTACAATGTAGTAACTACAAGCAGTTGTCTCAGTACACCATCTGTGCCTGTGTTTGATTATCTGTTGTTAGGTTCAGAGCCCATGGAGACCCTGGAGGATATCTACATTGGATCCATAGAGACGGACCGCGGCACACGAGAGCAGGTCCGCTTCTATGACACCCGTGGACTCCGGGACGGGATGGAGTTTCCAAGACATTACTACACGTTTGCAGATGGCTTTGTACTTGTCTATAGCATTGACAGCAAAGAGTCCTTTAAGCGGATGGAGGCCCTGAAAAAGGACATCGACCGCCACAGGGACAAAAAAGAGGTGAGGATGGTCAGTCTAGAGAAGTAAAACTGATTCGGGTTAACTGATGTGGGGCTAACATGATGATCCCGACTCACAGGTGACCATCATCGTGCTGGGTAACAAGCTGGACAAGCAGGACGAGAGGCGAGTCGACTCTAACCTGGCGCAGAACTGGGCGAAGAACGAGAAGGTGCGTCTGTGGGAGGTGTCAGTGGTGGACCGGCACACTCTCATTGAGCCGTTCGTCTACCTGGCCAGCAAGATGACCCAGCCGCAGAGCAAGTCCACGTTCCCTCTGAGCCGCAATAAGAATAAGGGCAGTGGCTCCACAGACAGCTGAGTGGTGGCACATTAAAGAGGAAAGTAAAAAGGGAGAAGAGGCGAGCTAAAGGGAACACTTTGATATTATGAAGGATGGAGGGAGTGAAAGTCAGTCCTGAGAATGGAGAAACATCGCTGAGAGACCAGGCAGGATGACTGTGTGGATATTTATTTACAGTGAGTACTGTTGGTGTTGCTCTGGCAGTCATGTCTGAGGTTTTGTGAGATACTACTTTTAATATAACCGAGTGAAACAAGGATCTTTTCGCCATATCGGCTAAGACATGTAACAATGCAACACGTTTTTGTTTGTCATTCCCATTTCACGAGGTCGGATCACCGTCAAACTTATTCATCAACACTCTTTTACACTTACCACTGTTGAGAAAAGCAGATTTGGACCCACGTAATGTAGTTTCTGAACTACGGACAATCAACATTTCGATCTCAGTTTAAAGTTTTACTTTAGAGTTAAGATATCAAACTCATGGTGAGCACTGTGTTGACATAGTGGGACCGAGCACACACACACACACACACACACACACACACCTGCTGGCTACTGTTTTATTTACATGCACAAGTACACTACACGCACGCGCACACTGAATCAGAAGCGGCAGCGGTCACTTGTGTCACTTCATCAACGCTTCACCGTGCAGTAACTGTGCTGTTTGTCGATCTGGAGGTTTGTTACAGTGTCTACGCTCTTTGCTGCGGTCCACTGTGGGAAGTTACAGGGTGAATGATTGACATTCCTTACCACGTATTGCCTTCTGTACGAGCCTGAGAAACTTAAAGGTGCGATGGAAGACGTTCGGATGATGTCTGTGCAGGCTCAGGCGCTTCACATGAAACACAACGAGCACTCTACATCTTAAAATGTAGCAGCACGAACAACATATAGTCAGTTACTGCTGTAGTCGAGGCTGTACAACTGAATCTATAGCCCACCATTGAACTGTTCCTTCAGGGTGCCACGAGTCACAGGATGAGCAGCTTTCAGTGCTGGTTTAAATAACCAACACTTAAAAAACGGAGGCATTTGTTAATATTGTCTTGAATATTTACGTGTTTTTGCCAGATTATATCGACATTATATATTATACATACATGCAACTTCTTTGTGGATATCAAGCTTTTATGTACGGATGTAAAATGGGTTCACTTGATATTTGTTTGCATGTTTTGTAAGCAAATTAAATGATTTTTATTCTGTGCCTAAAGTTTTCGGATGTTTTTCCAGCAACACACATGCAAATCCTTCAGATTAGTGACCCGACAAGGAAGGGTTGGTTGATTGTGTCTGTGACGTGTTACACTAAAGAGCGGGAAGCAACCGGAGTTTCATTAACATCCAGTTTAAACACTGTTTGTCAGTATAAGTTGAAATATGCTTTTTGGCCAGTAGATGTCTCTGATCCTCCTCCGCTCTCATGCACTTTGATTTTAGGGGAAATATCCATATGTATACAGCACAGTAACCTTGGGGATCTGTGCAATAGACTGCAGCTGGTCTGCCTTTGCAGCAATGTTGTGCACGGATCTCACAATCTATTACGTCTCATGTCAGTAATGAAGAATGTGCTGGTAGTTTGTGCAGTTAGTTTGTGTATCGAGGTTCATAAGAGACAAGGAAGATAATTAATAATTAAAAATGCACAGAAATACATAAAATACGCTTTTCTGACCCCAAAAGTATATGAGAAATGGTGAATTTACTTATTATAACAGGTTTACTTTAAAGGTGTGTTGAGGCCTTCTGTAGCAGAGTAACTGTTAGTAAAGCAGCTCTTCATTCATGCAAACATTACGGTCACAATGCTATAAAGTGCTTACAGGAAAACCCTTTATAATAAAACCTGAACATCAATGCAGCCCTGCAAAACCAAACCAGTTTCCAGGTTTCCAGGAAAACCGTTCCATAACTCTTCGAGTTATGGGAATATTCATTTAACATGAAAACAGTCACATTTGTGCAATGGCTGCCCCCCAAAAAACCCCGCGTGGGAGTGAACACAACGCCAGAAACACAAAGTCAGGGCTGTTTCGTCAGAGGAGGAGATGTGCCAGCTCCATGCGGGCGCGTTGACTGGAGAGGTTAATGCGAGATAATGAGAAAACCTCAAGTGGAACATTTATGAAATGATATTACGCTCACCGTAGTTTCCCCACAGGGTTCTGTCATGTACCATCTCATTTCAATCATGTTCTCTTTAATGACTTGAACCGAGCCGCTGATGTTGCTTCACTCCAAACGGCCCGATGATTGTATCGCACATCTGTGGACGGTGGAAGCGCGCAGTGGTGATCATTTCACGTCCCCCCCCCCCTCCCCCAAGGTCCTGACAGCAGGGAGGAGACTCCTGCGCGCTGTCGGCACGCTCACCTGTCAAAGTCTGTGTGCGCAAAGGCTGCGTGTTTGCGTTGGCCCACGGACAGGAGCGCAGAAGCGCCGCAGGAGCGGGGGGATCGATTTGTCACTTTCTGGTGTGATTCACGAAGCTCCTTCCTCCTTCAGACTGACCACAAAAGAGAAATTCACACTTGCCAGTTGCAGTGCAACAAGGTGATGCCCTCGCGCTGCTGCCAGTAATACTCTTTTACTGCTGCATGACAGTGTGTCTCATGACTGCGGCCGAGCATGCAGCTCTCCCGGGGGACCCATCACATAGATAACGTTTTATCCCCACTGTTTGTTTTTTTGTTTGTTTTGTGAAGAGAAAATAGACTTCAGCCCTGGAAGCTGCTCCTTTTTCCACCACCCCCACCGTGCATCGCCAGATTAACAAAACCATTCCACACCGCAGTGAACACGCGCGCCCTAACTGGCAGCGCCACCTTTATTCTCTGCGCCACCAGACTTTTTGTTCTCCCGTGGGCTGGAAATATCGTCTGCTCTTAAGCCATCCGTTATGGCAAACGTGAGCTGGCTTCCCACGAGCCCCGGAGACAGATCATTTGTCCTGGAAGCGCGGGGTGATTTAATCCGGGATAAATCAAGTGCGCAACCGTGCAAAAACCGGTTCTCGGTTATTGCTTACAGTTGGTGCGCTCGGCGTGTTATGCACAAGCTAAAAAGCGGGTGCGTTGAAAGAGTTTGACACCTCTGACATTATCCGGCGGGGACGTGTTGACACGTTGTCTCCCACCAGTCAATAAAAAGACAATTTAAGCTCAATAAAAGACTAAATAAAGACAGCGCGGAGCTGGAAAACAAATTGATTTATTCCACCGCTAAACTAACTCAGCCCTCTGTCTCCTTCTCTCGCAGTCTTTGACATTTTAACCCTCGGTTGCATCACTCCAGCAACAGCGTGGCAACCGCCTGCTGCATGCTTTGAACTGTTACAAGATAGAAATAATCCGGGGTGAAATGTGTGCATTAAAAGTTGGAAATCTTGCAATTACACTAAATTAAATGAACCCAAAAACAAACTGACCTGGAGTGACTGCTGTAATAATGTAGTGCAATAGATTTGATAACTGGCTTCTGCCTACAGCACAGCTGTGCAGTCGGTATAGATTATCAGAATAACATATATCAATAATCTTCTTAATTATATATGCACTATGTACGCACCTCCACACTTTTTCTTATTATTTATTCTTATTATGGAAACTCATCTGTACATATGGTCTGAAGTAATGTAGTAATACTGTATCTGCCTTACTCGCGAGCACATTGTTGTCTATTTTGCATTTGAGGTCAGCGTTCATGTACCAAATAACAGAAGTTAAGACTTACCTGATAATTAATGTCTGCACAAAATTGTACATTCTTGCTCTGATGTAACTCCAAATGTTACATGTTACTACTATAAATTATTAGAATTTCATTACTGTGCTGTAAAATGAGGCGCTGTGGTTATATTTGATCAAATATATGATTTCCATTGTCCATTATGTTGCATTATTAGTCATAATAAATAACATATGGTGAATATTAAGCCAGATGCACCATAGAAACTGTCTCTGTGGAGTGTTTTCTTCTTCATCTAATAGATTTTATATAAGTGCCCATTTGCTTACAATTAGATACACACACACACACACACACACACACACGCACAAAGTGAAGCTGTGTTTATGAGGGGTGACTCTTGAGTTGAGGAGCGCCGGCTGACCACCGCAGCAGGAGATAAGGACGTCGCTCCCTCCATGGAGAGCAGTCAGATAAGATACAGGATCAATACAGCTGATACACCAGTGTCAGAGCGCAGCAAGGTCATCGTGTCCTCCTGCCATAAACCCGCTTTAGTAAGTGCCGGGGATCCAATGGCTTCCCTTTGATTGGCACCACAGGAGGAGCCGGCGCTTATCTGCCGTTTCCACAAAGGACGAGAGGACGAGCGGGCGTGACGGCCTGAGGGACCGGAGGACGACATCAATAAATAATCCGAGGGCTCTTCTTCAAATCGACAAGGAAACTGGGAAATTAACACGGAGCCGGCTGAGCTCAATGTGTGATGATGCGGTGGGACAGACAAAAGGGCAGTCACGGGTCTGTCACATCCGAGGACGCTGCTCTGAAGCTGGCCTTAAACATGACCCTAACCCTAACCCAGCACACGGAAAAGTTGGGAGTTTCACTGCTCTCAAACCAAACTTCTCCCCGACCCCGAGCCGGGTTTGCTCACTTCTGACTCAGACTAACAACCAACATTTCGATTCGGTGATTCAAACGCGCCGAACACAGTCAAAGACGGAGCGCAAGTGCAATTTTGATCATCTTGGTACAACCCGAGCGCTCGTGCTGTCGCTGTTTATTCATTAGCAATCATCGGCATGAGTCCTTTTGTCACACGCCCACGCGCACATTGTTACTGCTCAAATATCAGTCAGAGTGCTGCCTTCTGGGATTGATGGCTCTATGCGTGACGCAGGGAAAGCTCGCGCGCGCGCACACACACGACCACACAATCATTAAAAACATCTTTTTACAAGTTCTAAAAGCTTTATTTTCCAAAATCCATCACTTCTCCTCTCTATGGTACAGCACTGTGAGTGTTTTTTTGTTTTTTTTGTCGATCCATCCATGCGTACAGTGTTTCCTGCTCTCTGGAGCTATGGAGGGATACCCTGAATGGATGGTCAATGTTAGCATTTGCTCAACCTGTCACCCCTGAGAAGGCCTGTCTAATGTGACTTTTAGGATATTGTATTCATTTATTTATTTATTTATTTTTTAAAAAAGGCCTTGAATTACATTATTAATTCAACAAGGAGAGAAAAAAAAGCGCGCTCGAACCCCCCAAAAAAGTTTGTTTTAAATATTTTCTCTTGTACTTTAAAAAAAAAACATGTTGGTAAATAAACAAAGAAAAGAAAAAAAAGACAGCAAAGCAATTTTTCCCGTCCCTGTATGCTGCGCAGAGCCTACGATAACATAACCTACTCTCTTCTATGATAGCAGTTCATTATGATACAGATAACAATAGCAACTCTGATAAAATCTCTATAGTTACTCTATGGTTTCTACATATAATTTGCCTTCTCTAGAGCCTTTACTTTAAGAAAAGTTTCAGTTCTTTAGGTCAGAGCTCCCACTGAGCCGTAGAAACAAACAAACAGTGAAGATTAAAGGCTGGCTGGTTCACTGAGTAGTGCGACTTGGGAGAATCACATCGGCGTGGCGGGGAAAGACCCGGTGGCTTCGCTTACCCAGAAAGACTTGTGGTGGTGGTGGTTGGGGTTGGGGGGGTGGGTCCTTAAACAGAAATGCACATAAGGGATTAAAGGTTTTGAAGAAGCACTAGTACTGGATGGCAGTTACAGGGGTTTCACGACAGATGGCACTGCTGCATCACAGACAACTTTACATATTGCACAATGAGAAATGCATAGGATTTGCTCCATGACTGTAATTTAAGAGGACATGATTTGGTTTGAGTGTTGAAGGGAGGAGGACGTGTACGCTCCAAGTCCTTATGAGACCTTTGCCAACAGTCCGTTTTGGCAGAGGGAGGGTTGATGGGTCCAGGGTGGGTGGGAGTGGAGCTGAACGGGGGTGGGGGCAGCACGCAGGCATGAACAGCAATATGACAGTTGATGTTGCACTTGTGACACTCGTCCCAAACGCTCGTCTCTGACGTGACGTCGGTTTTTTGTTGTTTTTTTTTGCTCCGTGGAAGTCGCACGAAAGTCCTCCACGCTCCCCGCCAAAACGAGGCGAGGCAGCAACGTCACGCCCGCGGCCCAGAGTCACAGCACGCGGGGGGGGGGGGGGACTGACCACGAGCGTCGAGGCCGGCATCGTCACGGCAACCCCACATTTCAAATGACTCTTCGCTGACAACTCAAGAGTTTGGCCCTTGGCTGCGTTGGAGCACATAATACATTGTTACACGTGTGTACAGTATAGAATAGATAAAGCCATTGACACACTGGAAACACATCATAAACATAAACATACTGAATGTATTGCTTTAAATGTGAGACTTGTCCTAGTTATGGATTCACCATAATGTGATCATTCTCACCTGATTGGGGTTTTTTTTTCTGTTTGTTTTTGTTTTTTCTTTTTTTTTTCCCAAGCAAAACTCTCACTGAAACCGACATGGGATCGTAAAAACATACACGTAGAGCAAAAAAAGGTGAATACCAACACAATTTTCATTGCTTTTGTAAGTAAATCAGTTTTAAGGTGCTTTTAATGTGGTTGCCATGGCACTGTGCTTTGTTCCCTCCCACGCTGTGCGCAGACACTGCAACGGGATGTCAATCAAGTCCTGGCTGAGCGGCCTCCCCACCCACCGCCATCCAAACTTTTCACTCGGCTCTGAAATCCCGTCAAGTCTTCAAGTTATCCATTGTGTTTCTTTGCCGTGTTGCGCGTGATTGCGTGCGCACGTGTTTGGGGGCGTATGGGTGATGGGATTTTCCTGCGCCTCATCATCATCATCATCATCATCATCTCATGGTATATCGAGAGCAGCGGCGAGGCGACGGCAGCGGGGCGAGGGAGGAAGGAGGAAGAGGAGGGGCGGATGTGAGGTGGAGAGGGGTAACGTAACGCGTCGTGCAGCGTAAGACATCCGGAAAAAAATGGCTGCAAAAGCTTTTTTTTTTTCGCGCCGCCGGCTTGGCGAGAACTTAACGTTCGAGCTGCATTTGCGCAAATGATGCACTGGAGCAGAAAGAATGAGTCCGAAGACAGATTTGCAAATTGAAACAAGTTGACAGGCTGACCTTTTCTGGACCTTAATGAGTGCTTAATCCTCAGGATGCGGGAGAGGGAAAGGATTCTGGAGGGCTCTGACTGCGACCGCGACTCAGACAGAAACGGAGGAAGAAATGCTTTAATTATACGGGCTGAGGGTTTGGGGGGAAAATGATTTTTCCGGAGATGCAACATGGCGCTTGCAGGGTTTTCATAACCGGACAAACAGTATGTAGCGATACCTTCACATACCGGCGTGATTTGACAAAAGGGGCTTGTCCAGAGAGTCATTCGATCGTCGCCACATCCAAGATGAAACTGCCCTCAGACGATCCTTTAAGCTTGTTCAGTAAGACTGGCTTTGTGCTGCCACACAGGAGGAGGACTCCGGTTCAGCCGCTTTGATGAGCTATGAGCTTCCCACCTTTCGTAAAAACCCCCAAACCAATAAGTTAAAAATGTTTTAAAAGAGCATCAAGTAAAGGGACCTTATTTTGTGGCAACCACACTAAACATACATCTAGACTCGTCTATATTTGTTCTCTAATAAATTACACAATAATATCCATAATCCAAACCACGTTGACCCATGAAATGGCTATAAAAGCGGCCTCTGTGCACCAGTCACTGTCTGGAGGCCTGTCCTCCTCCGTAGGTCATGGTAAGAGGAGCAGAAAGAAGGCATGATGGGGGATCTTGGCCTTTATGATAGGAACAGCTCTCAGGCCCAACGGCCTCCTGAGCGTCGGACTTGTGCACTCTTTCCATCGTAAGTCAGGCGGGCTGCATAGTTTGCGTGTGGCCTTTGTCATGTGGGTCACACTAGAGAAGGGCCTGGGGGTTCGGTAAAGGGACGAGGGCGGAGCTCAGATGGGAAGTGGGTCAAGTCTTTTTAGTAGGGGGAGAAGATGATGGGCGTGTGTGTGGCCCGCAGCGGCCCCGGGGCAGGCCGAAACAGTGCAGGGCCCAGGAAGGGGGTCTGGATGAAGGTGGTGGTGCCCACTGGGTGGCGCAGGGCCAGTGGGTTTGCTGCCACTGTGCACAGAGTTGGCGGGGTGAGGGGGCTGGGCAGGAAGCCAGTTGTCAAGCTCTTGGTCAGCTGCTTCTGCAAGGCCAGCTTGGTCTGGAGGAGACAGGAGGAGGGAGGGGAGGCGGGTGAGAAGCGAGAAGAAGAACACAGTGAGGGCAGACGGGCCATACTCACAGCCCTTAGCTGCACACACAGATGAATGCACTCTCACACATTGCTCCACACTAACAACCACCTACAACTGGCACTCATCTGACAAGACATAACAGGTTAATGCTACAGCTGCAGTATGAAAACCCTCTTTCATTTAAAAACAATGGATGGCATTTCTTTTTCTTCACTCACTGGCCATGACACCGACGCATGGATATTAGCTCAGACGGATGCACCACGGCAGGCTGCCCAAAGCGTAATCATCGCATAACTTCAACGCCTTTGCTCCTTCACAGAGAACAGCAGCCGTGGAAGCATCAGTGGAAACAGTAATAAGAACAGAGCCGCTAAATATATCACCAAAGTATCCACTGACTACTGCTTCCTTCCAGATTTAGCAACTATTCAGACACAGGTGAAAGGACTAGTTTGCTGCAGAGGTTCACGTGATTGCTCTTCTTGCCTCGTGTCACTGTGATTTGATTTCGGTGCAAATGCACAGTATCAGGCATGTATTCAGGAGGTCTGTGCAGAGTATTCAGTGTTGAATACTCTGCACAGACCTCCGCAGACTGCCCAGAGGAGCAACAGACTGAGCTAATGTCCATTCAGAGAGTTGTGAAGTTGGAGGAAAGTGTTATCCCCCTTCTGTTCTTTAGACGCAATCCCAGATAATACAGAAACGTGCGACTCTCCGTCATAATTCGACAACCGGTTTTTAGTTTGCAGCAGACATGGTAGACGCCTCTGCAGAGAAGCGAAAACCAGAGCGACGGCAGATTCAAAACACTTTGCGCTTGAAATTATCATCGAAAAACGAACTTACAGTTGCAGAATCGGTCAAAAAAGGACCAAGAATGTGGATGTTTCTTATCAAAGCTAACGGGATCCTTGTTACCTCCTCCCCTGAAGTCTTCATGGGTACAGCCTTGCGCTGTCAACATGTCAATCAAAGCTGCTGAGGTGCTCAAGCTATAAGTCGACGTCTACGGGAAAAATGAATGGGACTGTATTCGTCCAGGAACCAGGAGCGCCCCGAATGGCTCCTCCTACCTCACAACTCTACTGACATCACCACCAGTGAGTGAAATGAGCAGCGCTTCATTAAAGAAAACCAAAAATCAATCATTTCTTCATCATCTCCTCTCCGTCCCCTGCCCGCGGCCAGGCCTAAAGCTCAGCCCTCTGAAGCTCTCGCCCTCCAATCCAACCCCAGTCTCAGCCTCTCCTGCCACTGACCTGCGAGGAGAGGGAGGTGAGATTGTACTGGCTGAACGCTTTCTTCATGGCAGACACAGCCACGCCTGCATAGCCACTCCATCTCACGTTCTGTAGGACGGAGGAGGAGGAGGAGGAGGAGGAGGAGGAGTATGGGGAGAAGGAGAGATGGGGAGGTGTGCATATGACAGGAGCAGAGAAGTGATTAATCTGGAGTGCTGATTCAGGCTGCTGCTGTCAGAGCTGGTCAGTGGGGGAGAGCAGGACTATTTTAGACCTGTTTCAGGGGTAGGGGACTCACTGAGTACGACAGTGTGCTTAACCTCTATGACAGTACAGGCACACAAGCATGCTGCCTCACCAAGACGTACACAGGAGCCCCTGAGCGCCATGTAATGAGATCTGTGAGTCCTTTAACTGTTTGTCTGTCGGGGGCCCGGGGTCAGATCAGTTAACAGTGGCGGAGCTGAATTAAAGCCGGCGCTTAAAAATGCATTAGTTTACGAGCTAGGCTGAATTCACTCCACATTTCTGGCACGGGCACGTGTGTGCAAGCATGTTCAAGCGTATCTGCAGTAAGAGAAAGGCAATTATGTTTTGTTTGTCCTCCCCGAGTGTGCGTGCATGCGCGCATATCTGCGTGACAGTGTTTTGTTTGTCTGTGTCTTTATGCCGAAGACTTACCGCTAAGCTGGAGCTTGGCTGGCTCTTGCTGTGGGGGGTAAATTTGGGTTTGGGCGGTTTTCCGGCCAGCCTATCCTTGTGCCTTCTGCTATTCATGTGCTGCCGGGACCAGCAGAAATACCGTCAGCGAGCTAACAAGCATCTGTTGTACCACAGTGGAACAACCTCAAATGTTATCTGCTGAATTAATAATGGATACACATCGAGTATGACTGAAGTGCACAGAAATTACATCACATTGCTTCCCACCGCCGCTACGCCACGTCCTCCTCTGGCTGCAGCACTAACAGGCTTATGTCCTCCCGGGAAGCGGGCTGTTTATATAAGGCTGGTGGAATGCATTTAAGGCTAAAGCTGCCTGCATGTCCCGTATCTCTTCCACACTGCACTCTCCAGGACAATCCCTTCACTCAGATGTAGCGTTTAATGAACATCAAACCCCACCCAACCTGGTTTTGAAGCCAACGTAACCGGAAAATTAAATACAGGAGGCATTAGCGGTAAATAAACACCTGCTCGCTGGAGAGCGTCGCAGTTACTTTTAGCATCAGATGATATCCGTCTGCTGCTTGAATGTCCCCCGCGCTCGCAAACCCGCTCTCAATGGCTCCATTCATGTGGCTGCAAATGAAGCCATCCTCCATCAAGGTTACGTTAAAATAGTCTCTCGGAGCGAGCGAGGTATTTAAAGTCCCGTCATTCACGTTTGTCATTTTAATGCGACCGTGATGGTAATTGCAACACTGGAGATCAGTCTGGTCCTGGTTCAATGTGCAATATCAGCCTCTTGATGTTTATTTATTTATTTATTTATTTATGATATTAATTCTGCGGCCACGTCATCTGCCTGCAGAGGTGAGGTAATTACATGCAACGTTTTCTCCGCTGCCTGATGTGATTGGGCTGGAGTGCTTTCCCCTGCAGACCCAACAGTGCTTCTATGCCCTTTAGAACAAAATCCTATCAGGTTAGCGACACTCTCACTTAGTATGCCTTGACAAATCTGCAGGACTGTGTCAAGCCCCCGCTTCCCTCCTCATCTTTCATTTTGTACCACACTGGAGGGATGCAGGGGTCCCAAAGTGACAGCTCTCGCGCTTTAGTCCTCCTACTCTGATATTTCACTGCCAAAAAAGGGTTCGGACGTCTTTTGTGGTGCTAAAACTTCGGCGGGGTCGTAAGTTTAGCATGCTACCGCCGCGTCGCATGCATGTTTCTTCATCAGATTGTAGCAAAACTAAAAACTCATGTCTAAGAATGAGGAAACTCAATATAACGCTGCAATGTTAGTCGTGCATTAACGTTATTAACTAGACTGAAATCTGCAGTGCATCTCAGTTTTTCATATCCTTTGGCCCATACCTGGCTAAGCTGGGTCTCAGAGTTCACAAAGATCTCACACACTTCACACTGAAAGTTCTTGCTGGGCACCCCGACGCTGCCTTTGCTGCCCAGCCGCTTGCTCTTGCAGCCCGCGCGAGCCGCCACCACTTTCCCCCGGCGTCGAGGCAGAACGCTGTGACCCTCCAGCATCAGTTTGTGCTTTGTACCTGGTGGAGAGAGCACCGGAGCTGGCAGGTTTGTTGCGGCTCAAAGCAAAAAACGATCACAGGGTTTCATTCGATTTCCAGAATTAGAAATGTAAAAATAAGATAAAACGCTGTACCGCTGTTGTGTGCTTCCAGTTGGGAGATGGAGTTGACTGTGACTTTGCAGACAGGACAATGCAGGTGAGCTTTGCTCTTCTTGGGGTCCTTGTCCTCATCTGTGCGCGCCTCCCCATTTGTGCTGGATGTGTCTGCATGGCTGCCCGACTCGGCGGTCGGGCCCGCGGCCTCGGCAGCCTCTGGGGCTTCGGGGGCGCTGGTGTCTGAGGCGGTCTCTGAGAGCTGTGAGGAAGGTGAAATCTGAGGAGGGGAGAGGGTGACCAGCTCCACAGAGGAAACCTCGGACACCGGCGTCAGCATGACCGAGCTCCTGGGACTCTCCTCGAGCTTTGCGTCCAGGTTGGCTGGTTCTAGATCAGACTGAAGACCTGCATAACAAAGGTAAACACAACCGATAACATCAGCAAACTGTGGTTCATTTAAACCCACAGCAATTGATTATTCTGGCCACAGGAACACAACAAGAACAAGAACACAGCAGTGACAGACCATCTCCTTTAAGCTGATACAGGGAGCTGATTATCCAGCAGTTATGGAGCTTATTTGTTGTTTTTCTAGTCCGATATTCACTCTCTGTTGGGAAACATCTGAGTTGCAGCCCCTGAAAGCTCCACTATGTTCACTCTCCACTTGTTAACTGCGTCTGTCAGCTGTTTGGTGAACCAATACAGTAAATGTACAGGCTAGGCAACCCAACAATGAGCTGAAACGCACTGTGCGGCTCCGTAAAGCTGAGGGGAGCGGATAATTTTCATTTTCATATTTATTTATTTGCTATCAGATGCTAAATTGGGGAAAAGGCTGTGCAGGTCTCAGCCACTAGCACCATCGGGCTAAGACGTCAAAAGGATGCTAAGGGATTGTACTGAAGAGCTAAGCTAACCCAGTTTATATCCCAGAGAGCGAGCAAGAGATGAGTTGCACGCCTGCTTTGATTAGCCACCAGCGCCGTGATTGCAAGCTTTTACCACTGCACTTAATATAAGCATGATGCAAATAGCAAGAATAATCCCTTTGCGTGCTCAGACGGCAAACCACTCTTTAGATTGACTCATCTTTCTGAGTACAAATCTAAATTCAGCCGAATCCATCTGCAAACCGGCATTTCTCCTTTAAAGCAGCACTGGAGCAAAGCACACATAGCGCTTTTCAAGCTGCAGCTTTGTGCCATGTTCTGATATAGTATCTGCCTTTGTTTTAAACCGTGTGGAACAGACTAGATTAGCAGTGGTTTAGGCAAGCAAATGCCACCAGCGTCCTCTCTCCCTCCCTCCCTCTCCTTCACTCTCCCTCACTATTCAAATATCAAGTGGACCTGGAGTCTCAGTCAATATAAACAAACCCATCGACTGCCGGGCCCAGCCGATAAGTCACTGGAGTTCCATTACACGTCTCCCCTTCACCCCGCTGCCCTCCCGAGGGAGTCACACACTTCACCCCTGAGCGCTGTGCGCTACGCTCGCTGAATATCTCCATTTCATTTACCGCGCTTAGTTTCCACGCACACACACAGAGCTCTCCTTAATACAACTGTGCTCCATTGATTTTCTCTTTTACGTCTCAGAGTAAATTCATCACTGGAGATAAGGGTGTTCCTCTCCCATTCCCGCTAAAGAAAGAGAACCTATAGAGGAGCAAGATTAGACAGTCCCCTCGCTGTAATGAGAGTGACCCCTCAGGGATTTGAGCTCCTCTGTGGGGGGGTGGGGGGCACGTATGATCCTCAGCTTATGTGAGAGAGAGACAAGGCCACCTGAGAAGTCTCTGGAGGGGACTGATACTGATCAATGGATTTAGCGGGAACCACACAGAGGAAGACATGGAGGCTGGTGGGAGACAAAGAGTCGGATCACGAGGGAACCTCATCTCAGTAAGCTCGAACTTTAACAGGCAGCCAATAAAATGAATAAAATAAAATAAAAAAAATCTGTTTTATTAGAAATTAGTGTTCAAATGATTAGAACATAAATCAATCAGTTAATCAATATCCCTAATAATATTAGACATTTATCAAAAATGCTTATTTTCCTTAATATCTAATCATTTCATTGAGCAATATTGACAAAAACTGTTTGAGCAAATATGTCAATATCGCCAGGATAAAGATACTGTGAGACAAAATAAAACATTCACACTGTGATGTTTCTGATCAACAATCGTCAACAATGTGCATATAATGACTGAGTGGGTGAAGGTGAGTGACAGAAGAGCAAAAACAGTCTGTTAACTTCAGAAAATCACATCATTTTACTGCGACGCAGCCTTAAAAACCTGCAAAAGACAACATTCACCCCATGTCACAGTATTACAATACGCAAAATGTAAGTTGTATATCACAATATCTACATTATACTGATATATTGATTATTGGCCTATTGATAAATATGATTTCTGGGCTCTCAGGTGTGAGGAGCGTTTCTCTTTTTTACCTTATTGTGAATTAAATCTAATCTTTGAACCGAGCAATCTATTGTACTATCAATAGTCAGGGACAACAGGTTGAAAAGGTTAATTGATTAATTGAGAAATAACCCAGAGATTGATTATGGAAATAGCCCTTAGCTGCAGCCCTGTTGAGCAGCCATGTTTGTTGCAGCCTGGGCACCAAAATCCTGCGAAACTGATACAAGTCTTGATAAATACCAAGTCTCCTTTCCAGAAAAATGCTTTCCTATCTGCTCGTCAGTTGTCCCACTTGCCCTGTGACCATCTACGCGATGAGAGAAACTGCCACCAGCATTGGCAAACTGTCAGACCAAAGGCCAGCGTATTGGCCGTGCCAGCGGGGGCCTCGGTGGAGTAGAACGACACGGTGGCAAATTATGGATGTTTGGATCAATGTTACGCCTGCAATCGTCGGTTTTCTTTAACATGAAAAGAATTTAATCTGCGCCTTAACAGTCCAATTAAGTCTGACAGGCTTTTAGAGCCCAAACACATCTGAGGAGATCTCAATTCAGCAGATTGATCCGCTGAGAAGTTAACCACAGCCAAACAGCAAATGAATATGAATACTGGACTCATTATGCACACGCGTGGATACACTGACTGGTTCAGCTCTGATCCAGGGCAGCCTCGGGACATAAACAGCTCCCTGGTTTTAAAATCATCATTGCTGTGGTGACAGTCCCCACGAAGACGGCTTCAGCGGCGGAGTCAATCAAAGCCGAGGGTGATTGATGCTTGTCACGACTGATGTGGACCCTCTGCCTCTGAGCGCCAGCCTGCCGCTCTCTCTCGCTCGCTGTGTGCTCACTCCCTCCTTTGTTGTTCTGGGACACGGTTTATAAGCATCGATTTGTCCCTTTGTAAGATTGAAAACGTCGCCTGCACTCTTCCCCCAGTCTCCCTCCCGCGCTAACGAATTGTCGTGCTACCTTGAATGACTGCATTTCTGAAGAAAACAGGAGATTTGGAAAGTTTTACTGCAACGTGATAAATTTCAGGATGTTTCTGAGAAGCTCTGGAGTTTGTGTACAGCACGGCAGCACGTGACACAGCTTAGTCTGAAGCGGTGAAACTGGCGAGGTACTGGGCCTCCCTATTGGTGTTGAGACTGTGATGGTACTTGAGCAGTCTAACGTCATGCATTTGGGTCTGACCCTGTCACACTGCTATTAAAATGATTATCACTGCATTGCACTGGATGCAGTTATTCAAAACCTCTACTGACTCCTCACTCCTCCTAACTGGCCCCTATCGACCATTAAGAGGAGTCACAACTGCTTCAGTTTGAAGTATTGTTTGTGCTACAGGGACGATGTACACGGAGGAGCCTTTTATTGCTTTTACGTGATGATTGTGTCGGAGGTTTGCCTCTGTATAGGCTGTTGACACCGAGATAATGTAATCTGCATATCATCCCCCCTTCATTAAAGACCGCCCTGCACTCCCTGTTCCCCACTCACATGCACCCAGACATGCCTGGAGGAGACCTGCACTCCACTGAGTTCACTCTTCTGGATATTATTAGTGTTTCGCTATTTATCTAAACTATGTTTCCTACAGCAGCAGCTCGGTGGCTTGGTGGTTGGTGGCACTTTGCCTCACAGCAAAGAAGGTCCTGGGTTGGACTCCTGATCGGGTCCTTTCTGTGCTGAGTTTGCAGGTTCTCTCCATGTCCATTTGGATTCCCTCTGGGTACTTCAGCCTCCTCCCAGCACCCAAAGACACATGCATGGTAGGTGAATTAACTCTAAATTGACTTTAGGAGTGAGTGATTTTGTCTGTCTATAGATGTGACCTGTCCTGGATGTACCCCACCTCCCACCCAATGACCACTGGGGTAGGCTCCAGCAACCCCAAAAGGAGTTCACTCCTCTAAAACATTGTTATTAGTGTTCTTAGTGTCTTAACTATGTTTCCTTCAGCATCAGCTCGGTGGATTGGTAGTTAGCAGTTCGCTTCACAGCAAGAAGGTCCTGGGTTGGACAGACCGGGTCCTTTCTCTGTTGAGTTAGCATGTTCTTGCCGTTTCCATGTGGGTTCACTTCAGTTTCGGGCACCACCCAAGAACATGCATAATACCCATATTGGGAGCTCTAAATTGACTGTAGGAGAGACTCTGAGTGCAAATGAGTTTATCTGTTTATATGTGTCAGACTGCCAACCTGTTGTGGATGTACCCCACCTCCCACCTGATGACCACTGGGATAGGGTCCAGCACCCTTGCGGCCCATGAAAGGAGTTCACTCTTCTAAGTCACTGTTAGTAGTGTTCTTTTATATGTGCTAACTATGCTTCCTACAGCATCAGCTCAGTGGATTGGTGATTAGCAGTTTGCTTCACAGCAAGAAGGTCCTGGGTTGGACTACCGACCGGGTCCTTTCTGTGTTGAGTTCGCATGTTATCCCTATGTGCTATGTCCCTCTGGGTACTTCAGCCTCCTCCCAACACCCAAAGACACATGCATGGTAGGTGAATTAACTCTAAATTGACTTCAGGAGTGAATGATTTTGATGTGGCCTGTCCTGGGTGTACCCCATCTCCTGGCCAATGACCACTGGGATAGGCACCAGCATCCCCCGCGACCCTGAAAGGGATAAGCTATTACCGAAAATGGACGAATGGTTGTTGCCTGGTTAATTCTTTAAAAACATTCTTGTGCGCTTTATAAAAAGTGTGTTTTGCTTTCAGCACCTTATCATCAAAAGGTGGTAAACGAACGGGCAGTGGCCTCCTGCGTCTCAATGTGCGTTACCCTAATGGAGCTGAAGAGGCTGACCTTGTGGGTCTAGAGTCTGTTTATCCGGAGCCAGACAGGCTGCTCAGACGAACAGCCGACAGGTGTGTTATTGGTTCCTGATGGCAGACAATGTGGGCATTACCCTCAGACAGCTCCCCACCAGCCTTCGGTTTCATGGCAGACATAACTCATTTCATAGAGTGTTAATTTGAAGCGCTATTCCATTACAGGTTGGCATTGTGGTGCATGCCACGACTGGCGCGCACTGCTGCATTTCAATTTCACATTAGGCCAATCACACAATTGGGCTTATTAAAGAGTGTTCCTCCTCACAAAATTGCCTTGGAACTGTAAAATTATTCACAGCATAAAAACTGGCTGGGACTTATCTACTTTCTCTCTCCAGTGACCCCTCCCTCCTTCCCTCAATGCTCTTTCTCTCCCTCTCTCTCTTGTTCCCCTCTCTCTCTCCGTCTCCTTCATTCATTTCATCTTATCTTTCATTTTCCCCTCATCATCTTGTTTCGTCCCCACCGCTGCTTTCCTCTTTCAGAGCTCTCCTTTGCAACGGCGGAATATTAAAATGAGATTTGATGAGAGCGCGTTATCAGGCACCCAGTCTCTTGTCCACTTTCTCCTTTTCTGAAGGAGACTTTTAGCGCTCAAGGCAAAACTGGCGTGCATGTCTGTGTGTATCCATGTGCACACGGGCATGTCTACGGGGGAGGGCAAAGTACAAACTGTCTCCCTCTTCTCTCTGTACCTTCATATCTCTTCTCTAATATTCCATCTAGCATCCAAGCGCATTTTGAAATTCAGCTCAGATAGTGATCTTCTCCGGGGCAGGGGAAGTGGCGGGGAGGATGAAGTGGGAAAGTAAAAGGGAGCGAGGGGGAAACTGCTCTACCGCTCCTCTACTCCCATCACCTTGGATGGATAAATGAAAAGTGTGGACCCAGGCGAGTGCAACATGAGAAGGTAATGGGCTCACTCTGCAGTCAAAGTGCCAGTGGAGCAATTCATGCTCTCCCTGAGCCAAAGTTGCAGGCGAGTCGTGCGGTAAAGTCAACATTCATATTAGAAAGAAGACCAATGCACTCTGCTTTCTTTATCGAAACTTGAATGTCTATATTTACACCAGCATTGTGAATACATGTTGGCTTTTTGTAAACGAAGACGAGTGCCTTTGATTTCTTTCAACTTTCCTTTCTATTTGACAGCTCCTCAAATGAAAACTCTCACCACTATTTTGCTCCCTCTCAGCTCGGCCGGCACTCCGTGTCGTTCTTTTCATGCCGTACAAATGCACCAATTCTGCTCCACAACTACCCGGCCTCTCTTTCTCTCTCAAGCCGAGATAGACAGGAGAGAGCAGGGGGGAGCGAGTGCTGGAAATTAAGAGGCAAAGGGGGTAGAAGCGACCCCGGTGGGGCTAAGATCGATCTCAGCTGGACCCCTTTATTTACACTACAGCTCTGGCTCACAGACATCCCGCAATCCCACAGCTTTGGAGCCCTTCATCCATCTCAAGGCACAGGGGCAGAGGGCCGGGTCAGGGAGGTTTTCAGGAGAACACAGCCAGAAGAAACTTCTGAGGTTTCAATGCACAGAGACACAGAGGGGATAGGAGGCAGAGGGGTGGAGGATAAGGTGTGCAGAAGGTGTGATCTCAAAGTGAAACACAATGGAGCAGAGGGAAGGGGATAAAGGAGGACGGTGGAGGATGTCTATGATGTCAGAGGAGGACTGGTGGAGGAAGGGTTAGATAGATGAAAAGGGAATTAGAGAGAGACCATCCAGAGGTGCTTTCTGCCCATCTCTGTCTGTAGACGTACTTGTTCCTTCCACTAAGCTTGTATCCATGAGCGTTGGAAGAGCCGCCTCAGATGTGGACGTCTTGCTCCGGTCTCGATCTCGTTCCCGGTCTCGTTCCCGGTCTCTCTCCCGTCCTGTGGATGAGGCCTCACCGGCTCGTCGCTGCCTGTTCTTCTGGGCCTCCATGGCTTTGAGCTTCCGGGCGTGCTTGTGTCCCTTGTAGTGGGCCTCTGCTTGGTTCTGCGGGAAAATGAGAGAAAATCAGGCTGGGAGGGGGGAAAAAGAGCAGAGACGAGTGTTTGACTCGATGCATTATCTGCTGGAGAGACTGGAGCCCGCGTGCAATAAATGTTAAAATTCACGCCTGAGTATTCGCTCTCTCACTCGCAGGCATACACAGGCTGCAAGGAGGAGAGTCTGTTTCCACCTGATAACAGCGATGGCACATTGGGAGGCCAGAGGTATAATTGCATGTGTAATATGCAACAAGAGAGAGGATCCCATCTCCACAACTACCCTATTAATGTGCACTGTGAGAGTCAGCCTCTGCAAGTCCTAGACACGTGGCAATACATACTAATGTCGAGCACACAAACCCACAAACACAAATCAGACACGCTCTTGCTGACTGCGATGCGGCAGTAAATGCGTGTCTTGCATTTCCTTCCGGGTGGATCGCGTTTTGCCTTCACGCTCTCATCATTCTCACGGCCCCGCTCAATCCCAGAACAAAGCCCCTTGTTGTCAGAGCGAGCGGGGGATACGTAGGAATATCAGAGAAATCAATACAGAGATCACTCATTAAAAGAGCTAAAACAACTCGGGGGTTTATCTCTCATCAGCTCCCGGCCTGCAGAGGAGATGGTTGGAAAGGAAGAGAAACATACACAACCGCTGATTCGGTGCAGTGATAACGGCGAAACGACGAGTTCTGCTGCAAATTAAACACGAAGAATGAAAAACTTGGAGAATATAGAGTAAAATGGACATTTTATTCATTCAATAATAGATAATTAAGTATAAAAAAAAGCATGTTATCCTCCCAAAGAGCGACTGGTTTAACAAGCACGAGGTAAGACGTCCCTCCAGGAGTGCAATGCTTCCTGACTGCACCTCAAGAAACACATTGTGCACCACAAAAGTCGAGTAAAGACACTTGACTCTGCTTCGGAGGCTCTTAAATGAGGAGTAAATCCATGCAGAGCCCTGAAAACTAAACTAAAAGACCTTTTTAGCAGAAGCAAAACATGGATTTCCTGGACTAACTGTGCATCAACGCCACTTTCAGTTGCAAGGAGCGAATACGATATCTGCTTGAGCTGCGTTGCTGCACGGATACAAGGCGGCAGGCGTACGTCGGCCTCAGCGGCCCGTGGATGGGGTTAAATATGTACACTTTTGCACACATTAGCAAGCCTAATGGTGTGATATAGTGGCAGCCTATAAATAACGCGGCTGTCAAAGCATCTGTAAAAACAACTCGAAGGCTTCAGCTCATCGTGTGACACATCTGCCGTGAAAAGGCATCAGAGATTAGCGTGATGTGACGAATTAAGCCAGCGCCCTCTCCGCCACCGCCACCAGCCGCACCGTCCAACCGAGTCTCGGCGGAGGCAGAGGGACAAGGTGTGAAATGAGCTTTGGTTCTCGCATCAACACCACGGTCAGCTGGATACAGTGCTCGTCTAAGGGATCCTTAACGTCCGGCGTTTGAGCTAAAAATAAACATCGGACGACATCTGCAGCTCAGACATATGCTTAGTGGGCGTGGAACGCGTCCCACAATAGCTGTGAAATGGTGCTGAATCCTCTCTCCCAGACAAAAAAAGACAAAAGAAACACGGAGACATAGAAACAAAGCGGGTCCGCCAGTTGGTTTGCTTAATTTAACAATCACTGAGCTGCTTATTTGGATTATGGAGGAGCACGGAAACCAAACAGTTTTCCCTGAAATCGCTAAAAATGCAGGACGGTGGTAAAAACAATATTGTTTTGACCGAATTTGCCAGTCGCAGTCGTGTCTGTGATACGTTTTCCCACCGCAGTGCGTAAATATGTGCAGCCTGAACCAAAGGAAAGGCAGATGGCGCGCACACTAAACGCCTGTAGTCCTTGGACTGTTTAACAACATTTCAACACCACTGCACACCCAATCCCCAAAATGGACACATCATTGCACGGTAATCTTAGATAGCGATAATGCTCCATGCAGACCTGCGTAAATATCGCAGTCTCGTCTGCCTTTATGGGGAAAAAACAACATTCAAACAGCTCCGTGCCGTCTTCAAATGCTTCAAACGCCGGCAAAATGCACCTTGACAGGTAATTGAAATAAACAAAGTGGGAAAGATAACAGAAAAGGGTGATGAGCCGCATTAGCATGCAGAATCCTGCAACGGTCGCAACGTTTCGAATCGTCTCATTTGTTGTTGGTTTTTTTGTTTTTCTTGGACTGTAAAGGTCACGGTAGCTCTGCAGCAGAAAGGTCCCGGGGTACGCAGGCTGAGCAGGACGCAGCGTGACATTAAGAGAACAACATAAGGTTCAACATTTTGGAAAATAATCTTATTTGCCTTTGTGCAGAGACTCAGATGAGAAAAGCTATATGACCCTGGTGTACGTACAGTAAATACAAAGCTTTGCACAAAGACAGGAAATGCAGGTAAAAACGAGTTCAGCCCGTCTGAAAGTAACAACATCCCTCTAATGTTATCTCTGAATTACCTGTTCTGAAATGAGTTGCGTGCTGTGCTGCTTTTGTGCACAGCGTGAGGTGCAAACAAAATGTGTTCCTGAATGCTGCAAGGCAATGAAGGCGAACCTGCTTGTGCACCGTCACCGTGGACCCCAAACCTGAGCAGAGAGCAAATATCAAAGCGTGTATCGAAACCAGGCTTCGTTTGGAGGATCGTCGCTGGCGACATGGACCAGAAGCCCAAACAACGGCCTCATCAGCAGAAGAGCCTGCAGTCTGTGCAGTGCAAGCGGTCGGGAGCATGACCCAGAGCACACTCGCTGTTGTCTGTGACATTCAACGTGTCCTTCAGGGTTTAGACTGTCAATGCTGAGCTCGGCTGCACCGGTCTGTGGCAAACAACCTAAACTGTGGTGCAAAGGCAGTCGGGTGCAGCGCCGTGGCAACGCTCCAGCTCTTTTAAAACACAAGTTTTTGGCTCCGACAACACAATAATCACCCCTAACCCGCCCTACTCACTGGATTTGGCTTCTCATGACTCCTTCGTCTCCACCAAAGTGTAATTCGTGCTGAAGGGTTGCACTTTGATACAGCGGAGGAGGTCCGGCGCGCGTGACAGACGGCGCTTTGAAGCTAACATACTGGTCTTCCGGGGAGCGCTCCAACTGTGGCAGGGAACGCTGGGAGCTGTGAGTCAGGGTATGCATCAGGGACACGTTTAAATCAGGTTTCTGCTTGTTATAAGTGCAGTCCTGGAACATTTTGATTGCACCTTGTGTATTAACACTTCCAAAGAGTACACCTCAACCTCGCCGCATCAAGGTGAGAAGTCATAAAAATCATGCTCTCTCACTCAATTTGTGCGAGACTGAACAGCAGAGGAAGTTTACCCCCTCCTCTGAGCATTATGCACAAGGATAACTTGGTATAATATCTGAGCGAACTCTGAGGAAGGTGCACGAGAGTGTGAGCAAAGTGTTCATGCTCTCAGAGAGACAGATAAAGCTGCAGTCAGACCTGACACTCCTCTTTAAGTCGGTGTGCAGTTTCAGGGAATGGGATTTGCTCTAGTGTGTGAAGAGCACGTCTGAGTCTCCGCTCCCCCTCAGCTCCCTGTCTCCTGTGCCTCAGCCTTCTTTGAAGATGGGACCCAAGATGTGTGTGTGTGTTTTACTGTGCCCAGACACGAGATGTCTCTGGGCTCTCTGGACTATTATCTGTTTGTTTATGTGAATATGCATGAAATGTCATGGGATGTTTGCTCGCGTGCCCCCCCCCCTCCCCATCTGTGTACATGCGTGCACCGGCGCGCTCGTGTACAGTACGCGCGCATGCACGTGCGAGAGGCGGCGGGGATGGGGCGGGGGGAGGGAACGGAACGAGGAGACGAGAATGCAGCTTCCTGCTGGGGCTGCTGATTGTTTCTGCTCTTTGCTGATAAACGGCGGCTCTCCCTGCTGTCTAATCCCTCATACCAAAACAACACACACACACACGCACACACAGATTGCACTGAAAGAAAAGAACTTTTATGTGCACATAACGGCGAAGTTTTGATTTAAAGAGTGCATAAATGTGCAGACAGGGAACCGTTTACCGTTTGTGTTGTTTTGCATATGCACAGAAAGATACATGCATTTGCTTATTCACGCACAGGTGCACACGCGCACACACACACACACACACACTCACAGTATACACAAACACAGTGAGTCAGTGGAAATGATAAGAGCAGAGGTAATAGAGGAATGAATACATTTTCAAAAAAAACCAACAACATCCAAGAAGAGACAAGAAGCGCAAAACAAAGAGATGTTCTCTGAGGCTAGACTCAGTTTCTGCTTTAGATTGCTTTTATGCTGTGAATTACACAGTCTGGCACGCCGTCTCCTTCTCTCGCTTATAGTCCCAAAACCTCTCTATCTTTCTCATAAACACCGAGGCTTAAAGCGTCTCTTACCGTTGAGTTAAAGCGCAGGTGGCAAATGTTGCAGGAGATAATCTGTTTCTTCTTGAGGGGCTGAGGGACGCCGAACGTGTGGTTGATCACCGCCTTCTGGACAGGGTCCATCTGACAGACAGAGGGAAAAGACCAGTACAAACAGCGTTAGCTCCATGAGATCTTATTTGCCCAAATGAGAAATGTCTGTGCTGCGGAAACAGCTTCACTTCAGAGGTGAGGAGCCGAGATTCAATCTTCACTGCGGCCAGACTTACATGAAAGGATCCTGTGATGCCTCAGCGGACGGCGCCGCGTCACAGTAACAAGCAAATAATTCCAGTTATTGCTTTTGAGCCATATTTTGATGTCAGACCCTCAGAATTCACGATTTAACACTTGGCGCCCGTGGCGAGACATCTCAAAGGGAGACGTTTGCTTCATCAGTTAGCGTGAGGTTGCATGACTTCACGGGATGTGAGGGGAACGTCTAAATCTCTCCCTGCGAGGCCATCGCGAACTCTGTGCACAGCAGCGGTTTTAGCCTCCGTGCATGAAGCAACGTGACTTTCTGCACAAGGCAAAAAGCAAAAAGTTCATAAGCAATCACCGTGACATGTGACGCACTGGATGGAGAGGTGCGGAGAGGCCCGCTTGATGCTTGAAACTATTCAGAATGAAAGCTAACCGCAGAGGTTTAGCTGGCGTGTCTTTGTGGCGACACAAGGACCTGAGTTTATACATCAGCACTCCTGAAAAGGACGGCCTTGTGTCAGACTCTTCAGTCTTTCTCAACACAACAGGTGGTATTTCTTCTTCTTGCTCTGTCAAACCGTCTTTTATCCAGCACAGGTTTTCTTTTGCAAAATGATCCGGTTTTATTTGAACAGATTCACCCCTGACACGGTGCAAACTTACTTGAAAGGTGGAAAACGCCGTGCCCTGCCGTCGTTACAATAAAGACAAGTTTTCCCATTTTTCATCTGCGAGATGGAAATTACATTTGTGAAGCACGATTAAGAAACTCTACTCTACTACTACTGCTTAATAATAATAATAACAACAACAACAACATGTACTGTAATATTAGACTAGATTAATATGGATGCAGTTACGTTATTACAGTTACATGTCTCCATCAGGTGGTTTAATGCACTTTATGCTCTGTATTGTTTTCAAATACTCATCTGCAAATGTGACTAAAGGCGTCGAATGAACGCAGTTGAGTAAAAAGCACAAAATTAAAACACTCATTGATATTAGATATATTATTGTTTTAATTGCTTTTAAATTCAGTGTAATTAGATTTACTGACTCTCTTATAGGACAGTGGACGTGTGTTTAGTTAGCATCCTCCAGTGATTTTCATGCTACACCAATTCTCCCTTATGCAGTAATACATTTCTTTATAGGCGTTTACTGTAACGATGCGTTCACTCAGTTGTTTCCACAGCAGTAAGTGAAGCATGATTGGCTGGATTCCTGCTCAGCGTTGCTCGGTGCGTACCCGCTCTGTGCTGTCGTTGCAGTCTTACCTTCCACCTGACTCCTTGAAGTGATGGATGCTGATCGCACCTGTGCCTGGAATATTTAGGCAACTCCGCGAGCGCCGATGAAAGCGCGAGGAACTGTTTGCAACTGGATGCCGAATTGTTGCGCACCTGCGTTTGTTTGCGCGATGAAACTGTGATTGTTGATTATCTACATGCACAATAAACACTGGTCAACGTGTTCAGGTCCTAATTAAGATCTGCACCGGATTCACCTTTGGAGGCTAAAGCGAACATCAGGGCTCCTCCTGCTCTCACAAGGCAGAGGATGTATTAATGGGACTGCCCCACCCTCTCACCACAACCAAGAACCACCCAGACCACAAATATGGGGCAGAGTTCTGCTGACAGACAGCGTCCAGGATAGAAACGCTAAAAATACTGAAAATATACATGCAGGGATGTGGTGGGGAATGAAATACCAAGGGGGGACCATGAGAGCTGACCTTCGCGTATTTGAAATCTGCAAATGAACGCACATAGATGTTTTAAAAGAGCCGATAGAGCAGCTAAATCTTCCTCAGATGATGGCCGACGGGTTCTGAGATTGCATTTCGGCCCAAAATATTAATAATAATCTTTATTTACACATCATATCGTGCATAAATGGGGTAAATGACAATGCAAGGACGATTGAAACTCATATAATGGGGAAAGGCTTTAAGAAGGGATGTCTTAAGGCCAGTGCATTCTGCCTCTTCACCTGCAAGCAACCAAAGCCCAGACGTGATTGGTCAATGCTCCTCGGACTACTCACAGAAAGCAAAACACCCGCGGAACCAAACTCTTGTCCCTGTTGTCATGTCTAACGGATCAAATGCTACACTCGCAGCCCTCGCCGTGACTGTAAATGCAGCTTCAGCCTCCGTGTTCCTCCTCGCGCAGGTCCTGCAGGATGAGGAACTTTGTTGTTAACACGCCTGTTTTGGCCCTGTTCACTTTGCAACAGCTCGTATTCTTCATGCAGCTGGAGTCCATTGTAATCTCGGCGACTGTCTAATACATTATGAATCACTGCAGCCCACGGGGGAAGTGTTCCTGGAGAGGGTTTTGGGCACACTAATTCAGTTTTAACTGTCTGTGAAAAGACTGCGGAGAGTCCCAGAACAGCACACTATAAACAGCGGAGTGAAAGCCGAGGCTTCATTAGACGGCCTGCGTGCCGCGGTGACAGCTGATTTCATTGCGGCACCCTTCAGCGTGGCATCGCATACAACAATCACCTTGGATCTCTCCCCGGGGCTGGCGCGGGGCCTGGGCTAAGCCGTTCCAGAGCTTGCATGGGAGAGGGGACTCAGGCCGCTAGCTGGACCCGCACCGACTGCGCCCTCAGCTGCCCAGATATCACGGAGTGCTTCCGTATTGATGGCGGCGAGGACGGCACGCTGCCTCGCTTTCTGTTGGACACACAAGGCTGAGCAACATCAGATCCCTTTGTGCCGCACAAAGAGCCGTGCCACGTCCAAGGCAGCTGCCCTCCTCTGCAAGAGCGGAGTCTGGTTTACTACGGATTCCTCAAGGCCAGGTGTGAGCGGGAATATAAACACACCTGACACTGAAACCTCCACGCTGGAGGTATATCTCTCCCTCAGGGCTATCTTCGCCTTTGTTGCTTTATTTTGGCCCCCTCTACGTGACTCAGAGCTGCCTCTGGGAGCAGCTGAGTTTTCCCTTCAACAGCCGGAGCCTGACCACCGAAACCTAGCTCTCCCACTCCTGCCGCCCTCTGTCCACCCCAGCAGGGCCAGGCTGCACACAGCTATTTGTTTTAGGAACTGAAGAATGTGCCCATTGTCTGTCCGCAGCCATCCTGAACCGACTGCTATAAATGCGTCTTTTGTCCGAGCCCTTCGCCCTCCCCCACCCTCCCCCGCCATCCCGGTGCAGACAGAACTTATCCTGTGCCGGGCGGCTGAGTCCGTGATGGAGTTTCAGGGTAGGTAAAGAGAGAGACACACAGGGGGTTGAGGAGAGGGGGAGGATGTAAGAAGGGACACCACCAGGGGAACCGGAGGATATTTAGTTTTGGAGACAGGTGCATTCATCTTCCCCCGCCGTGCACGTCCGGGACAACGCGTGCCTTATCGCGGCGAAGAGAACCTGGGGCTCCCAGTTGAATGGACTTTGTGATTAATGCCGCAGCTGCGCCGTCAGACTGTGTGTCGTGGAGGCTAATCATCTCCTCCCGGGACTGAAGCGACACTGATTTGATGTTATTTCCGCAGTTATCATAATTTCTGCATTCTGGTTGCGGCAGACTCCACATCCAACCGCGAGCGAATATCACTGCAGCCCCCGTAAATATGACTTCCTGTGCACCGGTTTAATAATCTGCTGCCTTCTCTTCTCTAATGACTGCACCGTAACGGGCGGCGTGAGGCCCCAAAAATAAAAAAAAAGCTGGCGTATATTTGCTTTCACACGAGTTTTATCAGATAACGCAAACGCTCTAACAGAGCCGTGACGCGCTGGCGCTGGTTTGAGAACAGAAAAGGCAATTTTCCCGTGGTAAAAATAAGCATAACGCAGACGAAAACACTGACCGGAGACCTGCCCTGCTGCCCCCGCCGCTAATATAAATACATGAGGGTGTTGGAGGCATGAGTGTTTTCCATGGCGCCGTTGCTGCGAGGCATTGCTCGATCCTCCGCCGGGCGGTAAAGGCGACCCCGCGACCGAAAGCGGGTGGGCAGCAGAACAAATGAATAAACCACGCTCTTCGTACAGCCGACGGGAGACCTCCTACGTATGCACACACGTTTATGTCTCACACACGCAAGTCGTTCACTGTAAGAGCCGGCCAGATGTGTGTGTGTGTGTGTGTGTGTGTGTGTGTGTGTGTGTGTGTGTGGCCCTACCTCTCTCATCCTTTTCTCGCTTGGTTTGAAAAGGTGTAAAGTGCACGCTGGAGTGAACGCTCGGGCTTATGTTTCATTTACAGCCCACAGAACTGGAGATGGTTTCACAGTGTGCGATGAGGGAGGCGCATGCACACACACACACACACACACACACGGTGTAGAACTAGGATCAAAGAAACCCAAAGTGCCGACGCGCACACACACACACACACATTAGACGACAATGGGCATAGCGCTGGTGAGTAAAGGATCAAAGATACAAGCTTTTAATTCCACGCACAGAGGCGAGGTAAGCGTCAGAGCTAGAGGAGCTTGAGAACCGAGCGGCCTGCTGCTGCTGACGCTGGAAACAAATGAATGAGCGGGTCTCGTCTGCAGAGATGCTGAGACCGAGGTGACAACCGGCCGCGCCGAGGGAGTGAAACGCCGCTCGAATGAAGATTAGGCCTCTGCACGGAGGCAGCAGCGGCGTTTACGGGACCAGCGCCGGAGGCTACGGTCTGGCAGGGCAGATAGTCAGAGTGGCCGGGCATCGAGGACCTGACTTCATGGGTCTTTCTTTATACCTCTCAATGATATAAACCCAAAACCAGCACAAGGTTGAACACTGATGCCAAATTTATGAAGTTTGTGCAACAGCGAACCATAAAATTCATGCTGCGGCCGCCCCGGGGTACGAAATGATGTTTTTTAAATCCAGCGCCACCGGTTGAGCGTTAGCTTGCCGGGTGCTCGGAGTCTTCGCTTTCACTCTCCTTGCCTCATATTCAGCCTCACACCTCGCCTCTCCTAAGACGAGATGAGACAAAATCCTAAAAGAACAAAAGAACGAGCTGGAGGAACCATGTTACCAAACAGTGTCACCACAAAAAACCTTCTGCAGCGAAATGAGTCACCTGCTCACGTGCCGGATCGAATTAGATACCGTATTGTTGTTACAGTGCTACAGACCCTTTTTGTTGTTGTTGTTGTTGTTGTCCATGAAAGACCACAGATTAACTGGATTTGGCGGGATTCAGCACCGAGGAGCCGCTGCACTCACCGTGTTGAAGTTGGGGAAGAGGCTGAGAGGAGAGGATCCATTGAGTCTGAAGGGCAGGAGGTGTTTGAGGTCTAGCTGAGGTTGCAGAGGCCGTCCCGGGACGGGGAGGGATGCCAGCAGGGGGCTGCCCTGGGCCGACGTACCTGGACAACACAGGGAGATAGATGTTAGAAGTTAGGAAACAACGGGACCCATTAGGAGCAGGGACATTCGCGATTGTAGGCGAGGAACCGCGCTGATGGCCTCCAAAAGGTCAGCTGCGGCGCTCAGAGGAGGCCTGACTTTGATTTATTTGATACCAGAGGCACCGTTACACCTCCATGTGACACCCAACACACACTGCGCGGCTCCACAGTGTGTGTGTGTGTGTGTGCGTGCATGTTTCTGTTTTTATGCAGACAATAGGAGGTGGTGTACATGTGCCTTCAGGGGGAGGGGCGGGCAGTTTTGCTGGGAGACTTAACCCCCCCCCCCCACACACACACACACACACACACACACACACACACACAAGGACACGCGCGTACCGTCATGTGCATACACACGCATGTACCCACAAACACGTCATTTAATTACTGATTTATTGGCTGAGGAAAGGCGGCGGCGCGAGGGGAAGATGGGAGATATCGGATTTCAAATGGACCAGGGATGAAGAGATTTCTAATTTTCCGCCTGGCTGCGTTTCAGCGGGCCGGTGTGCTCACCGGTGCGCGGGCACTTATCCCAGCACCAGGATCAATCATTGGTGTCAGCTGCGGGTCACCGTGGCCACCCCAAAGTACGCCTATCATGTGAGCCCTGGTGCAACACACACATGCGCACACACACACTGAGGCTTCTGCATGCACGCCGCAGAACGAAGAAGAAGAAAAAAAAAAAAAAAGCAATAACTGACCTTGAGATAATACCAGCAGCATAGAAATAGAAAAAACAGATTGGTCAAACTCTAACTCCTTCTCCACGCGGGGGGGGGGAGGGAGTGCAAGATTTCAGGGACAGATGGCGGGATACAGAAGAGGTGAAGGTGGAGACAGAAACTCTGGCGTTGCAGTGACAAATCGGTAATATATTCCTAGCTGGGAGCGCGCAGCGTTGTCTGGACCTGCTCTGTTTGCGTTCGGAGCTATCTCAGCACAATGACAAAGGAAGAAACTGAGCACAGATGCTTCAAATGATGAATCCAGCCTTGAATAATATCGACGCTTAGGTTTATTCCCCGTGAGCGTCGAGTTCAGCGCTCAGCTCCATGGTTACACGTCTGTGCAAAGCCATGTACAAACCCTGTTTTGTTTAAAATAATGAAAACTTAGTTTAAAAGTGGCGTTTTTTTAAAGTTACTTGGAGATGAAACCAGGGTGCTGTGTGCCGCGGGCAGCTGCTGGACGCCGAGGAAAACAGGAAGTGATCCGGCTGTCCGTACGGCTCGGAAACACTAAGCTAGCAGGGAAAAGCAGTCACTTCAGTGTCAAATGCACAAATCTGTTGCACATTCAGTTCTGATCTTTAAAGAAAGGCAAACAACGTTCTCAAAATACAACTTAACTCTGCTGGACTTTGCAAGCGTGCACGGGCTGGTGGGAACGCAGCGCCTCTCCACTTAGCGTTCTCCTCAAACACGGCTCATGATGAAGCGCCGCCCGGCGAAACGTCCCGGTGCGTCTGTAGCGTTCAGGGTTGTGATACGACGACGCCACGGCTGCACGGCCTGCGTGAAGTGCAGAACAACTGAGCGACAGACGCAGGGGCCTCTGTCAGTAGTCGGGCCCGTGGCTTTCTCTGGCTTGGCAGGATCGGCAGCCATGACGCCGGGTGTGTGCGTGTGTGTGTGTGTGTGCGTGTGTGTGCACACTGAAAGACTGAAGATCTGAGCATATGCTCCTCAGCGCGAAGCTCGGGCCTGCCTTTGCCATGTGTGGGCTCTCCTCTGCTGTCTGTCTGACACCCAGAGAGAAGCAGCACAGGACGGACGCAGCCTACAGACACGTGGGCAGCAGCCGGCGGGGGATCTCTCTCACACACACACACACACACACACACACACACACACACACACACACACAGACAGAGAACGAGGAGAAGCTGAGTCTTCTCTTGGCTGGGCTATCAAAGGAAAAAGCTGGGCTTGCAGGGAGGACAGTTATCAGCTGATAGTGCTTCCCCACCTCTCTGTGGCTCCCTAGGCAGCTTATTAAATCAGGGGCTGGCTGTTTGCCTCTTCGGATGATAACGCTGCCACGGAGGCGCAGCCCGAATCCAGGCATGTACGACAGCGTGCGGAGGAGAGCGTTTGTGTGTGTGTGCGTGCGTTCGTCTTGCATGTACCAGACAAGTATCCCGGGCGCGAACGCAAACGCATACAAACGGCGCCGCCTACGCACCTCTGAAAACAAACAGCTCCCAAGGCGAGGGAGGAAGTCAATATAACAGTCACACAGGAACACGCACGCGCTCAGGCACGGCATCGTTTCGCCGTGCGCGGCTCCAGGAAGAGAGCAGCATACGTTTTTGTGTTCGGCCGCATTTCTTTCGTATGGTTTCTGTGTGCAGGGAGCAAGGCCGGCTCGTTGCAGCCCGCAGCCCCCCGGTAACCTCCTTCTATCACACTGCGTCATCTTCCACTCATTTGATGTCCTACGTGTGTGTGTGTGTGCGTGCATGTGTACGCAGCTCTGTGCACATATGTCTCTGTCTGTCCAGAGCCGCGTCTGCGTCGAGGCTCGGCTTGTGGTCCGGGGTCCAGACAGCTGCAGGCGGCTGAGGCGAGGCCTGAGACCAAACGTCCAGCCGCCTCCTCCTCCTCTTCTTCTTCTTCTTCTTCTTCTCCCTCCCAGATGACTCCGCTTACGGATCTGACTGTCTCCGCCAGCCTTTCCCCCGGCAGGCCTCCTCCTCCCCCAACCATCACAACAACGCATCCCTCCCTCTCATGACTCACTGGGCCTGGTTACACAACAGCCACCGTCACATCGCATCTACTGTGCGCTTGTGTGCGCGCTGCATCCGAGCAGCAGCATCCAAACATTGACTTTCCAATTACTTTCTACTTGCTCATCTGAGAAAATAACGGAATCCAGTGTACACAAGCAAACACGCCGAGCCTTCCCTCCTCATCCCTCGCCCTCCATCACAGAATTAGCCATTCACTCCTTTAGTCCTTTACTGTTATTCTCTTGTCATCACTCCAGCGCTCCCTCAGGTTTCTGACAAATTGCCTTTTCTCACATCTAAATACCTCCACCCCGCCCCCGTGCTCTGCGTATCCCTGCAAAGTGCTGCTAAGCGGCACAGGAAGGAGAAAAGCAGAGGGTCGGGGAGGAGGGAGAAACTGCCTTTCTATTTGTAGCCCAGTGTAATTATGTGGGATAGATGTTGGCACAGCAGGGTCTCTGGAGTTGGGTGAGTGGATCTCCACCTTCTTTTTCCTTCTGCCTGTTGCTGCCAGGCCTCCGAGAAGACCGCCCACGATTTCGGCATCAGTCATTTCAGCGTTTAAGCGTCCCAAAACAACGCGGCTTGTTTGTTTAGCCGTGATGAAGCTCCTCTGACTTTAAAGGCTTGGTTTGGGTTTTTCAGAGAGAGCTGCTGTCTGATGGTTATCCATGATCACATCTCCAGTTTGGAGAAACAGCTGCGGCGCTGACGCACGGAGCTAACTGATGCACTGCTCAGTACATTTCAGTTAAAGCGTTCACACTGTTTCGAGTTTTCACCGCTTTACCTTCCCGTCAGAGAACAGGAAGCTGAACCATCGTCAAATCCACCAAACGACCTGGTGAAAACAGTCATTTTAGCTCGCAGGACGCCAGAACGGCTCGTCTACAGCTGCCACCGTGGGTCAGCTTGTTTATGTTGTGACAGTCCAGAGCGACCGAGGTCACGCAGTAATGTACGCAAACGGCGGCAGGGCAGCGGCTTTTGTGCTTTGCAAAGTAAAAATCTGTCACAGGAGTCTGGCGGGTGCACGGAGCGGAGATGGTTTTAACAGCTTCAGTTTCCCACCGGATGAAGATATAGAACAGAGCGCACGTTTAAGCTGATACCGGTATCTCTACAACATGTTTTCCCCTCCGTCCACAGCAGTGTTATCTTCGCTACGTGCACCAGAGCTCCTGCCGCTTCTTCCAAACTGGAGACCTCTGTCTGCAGATAAGTGCAACCGGTCTAACTGTGCCTAAACCTCACAGCAACATAACTAAACAAATGATGAAATGATAGAACGAATCGTAACCTGTCGACATCAGAAAATGCCCCGAGAGAGAGAGAGCGGACGCACGGCGTTTACTGACAACTGATTCATGACATCTGGCAGACCTGTGCTCAGCCTGATTGGTCAGATGCACCCTCCTCTGGCTCTAACCTTCGCTTCAAGCTGGAAACAAACATATTTTTGTGTTTTCACTGAAAATGCTTTTATGCTTTTCCATAAAAACACCCGGGACCGATTCCCCACTTTATTTTTTGCTGTTCGACACCTGCGTTTCAATCGTCGCTGACTGAATTTGGGTGTTTCGAGAGGCGTAATGTCACTTCATTAATTCACAGATTGGCCCAAATAACCGGGTCACGCTCGGCGGTTTTCTGCAGAGCTGAGCTGGTAGACGTCTTCTAGCTTTGAAGAGGTTTGTTGTTTTTAGTTCAGGCTCTGGCCGAACGCTCTCTGTTGTCATTTCTAGTCCGGAGAGACGGGCAAAACACAAGGACGCTGTGCCGCTGCGAGCGACGCACCCCGGCGGACCCCCGAGGACGCCTGTGACTTTGGCTGCAGGAGAAGACAAAGAGGAGTTTGTTGGGGGTAAAAAGACTCCTCCTGCTGCCTCCTGCTGCCTCCAGCAGCCGCAGCGGGGAAGGGAGACTCAGAGAAAGCCTTGTTATTATGCAGTTTCCTATAGAGCCTGGCAGAAACAGAAGACATGATGAAATCCTTTGTGCAAGAACATTTTTAAAAGAATACGCCAGAGATGGAGCCGGCTTTGTCTCTCGATTTGTGATGCTTTGTGTTTTTCGTTAGTCTTTGATTGTGGGATCACTGGGGTAACAGCGATTGTCTTTGTTGATTTCTGCAGATTTTAGGCATTACGCACCACGTCCCTGCAGCTCAGCTGTGGCTGCCCGCCGACTAACAGCCGGACCGCCAGTTAGACCTTCGCCGCCGGGGCCTCTGATCTGATTATCCAGCGGTGATAATGAATATCTGCACGCCGGAACTTGAACGCGTCGAGCGGGAATTTGCAAGGGAGGTTGCTGACCGGTGAAACGGCGAGCACTGAGCGCGGGCGCGATATGATCGTGATTACTCTTGCGCCATGTGGACGATCCTTTCGTCAGCTGCCAAGTGCAAATAACAACCTTTCTTTTTGATGATGTCCTCATATGCTAGTACCTAATGTGCATAGTCCCGACACGCAACGCGCTCAGAGTCACAACAGGATGTTGCTCTTTGTGCATCTGCCGCACCGTTGCCACACGGTTGCGCCCCCTCCCCGCCGCAGCCGCCCTGCAGACTTCCCAGCACCCGCTGCCCTCCCTCGGACCACGTCCCCCGGGCTGACGGGACCGGATCTGACAGGGCAGGAAGAGCCAGAGACCACAACTCTCTGCATGAACATCAAACCGGAGCTTTTTAGTTACAATAACCCAGCCGAGGTATGAAATAACCCAAGACTTGCTCTGCATACAAATGGCCGTCTGGCATGCGCCGCGCCTGGAAACTGTAAATTGGCCTCATGGCGTATTAAGAGTCTCACGGCCATTCGAGGGCATGAAATGAGATCGCGCTGCCTCTGGATGTCCAAATGTACTCCACCGAGAGACGGCGAGGAAGAGAGAGAGACAGAGAGGGCGGCAGGGACAGAGCGAGAGAGAGAAAAGTGACTCTCAACAGCCAATTAGCTTCTGCTTGAACAGGATGCGGTGTGGGGGCCACCGTGGGAACCATTATGGCGCGGACGGAGAACATTAACCGCAATCAGTTTTAATTAAAGACCGACGCTTTTTATCCCTCTCCATCCAGAGCCATCCCGCGCTTTATGCTATTTATGCCCCTTCCAGCGTGATGATCATCTGCAAACCTGAGCTTCAGACTGGACGTTACAGGCCTGATTAGCTGCTCCGGTGCAGGGACGGTGAGAGGGGCCTCATCAAAGTGGCTTTATTAGCTGCTTTGCATGAAACGGGCAGGAATTATACGTTCCTCGGCAGCGTGCAGGCCTGATCTCATTGTGATGCTTGCAGCATTATTCTCACACACAAACCCCCCCCAAAATAGTGACCAAATAAACAAGAGTCTGGCTGCTGTTGCTCTCAAATTGACCTTTTTTGGAGTCTTTTCGTTTCTGAATTATTCTCAATGGCGTCCAATTTCACCCCCCCTCCCCTCGCTCCCTCATTGCCTCACTTTACCTTTAAGTCTTTCAAGTTGTTTATTCGAATTACGCATTCGCTCTTTCCCTCTGGGTCGCTCGGCACGCCGTTGTCGGCTGTGTGTTGTGCACCGGAGTGTGTAAGCCGCCGTCTAGGCGAGCCGCGCAGTAACAGCTTGTATTTCGATGTGCGGCGCGCGCGGCCGATAACGGCTAAATGTTTAATATGTGCGAGGAACGTTCGAGCAGAGCCGAGCTCCGACTTCACCCTGTCTGATGTCTGAGCAGTCAAGTGCTGCGTGCCCACGTGGAGAGCTACCGGAGATCCGAACACCTACATTATAAAAACGCCGGCAGAGATCCTGCAGCTCGTCTCTAATAAGGCTCTGAAGATTTTTCTTATGAGGCTTATATCTAATCTCAGCGCCGCCTTCCCTATTTTAAGCTAATCTGCTCTTTAAAAATCCCTCATATGTAGTTCTGCCCTCCTTTCTCCTTCTTTTCCCTGGATTGCAGGAGGTGGCAGGCGGCTCCATGTGGCCTGATTATACGCGAGGCTAAGCACAGTTTGACCCGCCACTGAAAATAGAGCGCTCTCAGGAAGGAAGACGGCTTCATAGGTTTTCTCTCAGATGCAGTTTTAGAGGAATTATACAAAATCAGAGGCGAGTTTGCCTCCCCGGCGAGCCCGGATCCTCGCCCGATGCTCAGCTGTCGGCTACGTCTGCGGGCTCCTTTCAGCGCTTCATCAGCGGAGCGAGTGCTTCGGTCGCAGTGTGGATGAAGGCATACAGAGGATAATTAAATACGCCCTGACATTGAAGTTTAAATGAGATCAATATGCAGCCGCTGGCTTCATCAGTGGCGTTAACAAACAACAAGGTTAGGGTTGAAACTCAATTATGAGAAGCCCTGTGCGGCGGCAGAGGTGAGGTCCACATGACTCTGACTTACTGTGATCAAATCATCTGTAAACCGCCGCCTTTCTCGCTGTTATTTGATTTGACGTCACGCTAACAGCTGCTGTTTTAAGTATTAAAAGGTTGCCGATAATTCCTAAATTAAACATCTCAGCGGCACCGGTGCGCGGCGTGTGGCTCTGCGGTGAGTCGCGGCGGTGCGACGGCAGTAACAGGACCTCGCGGAGATGCTTCTTCTCCCGGGGAGTGTCTATAATGAGTTCTGTCAGGCGAGCAGTGAGCAGCGCGTCGCTGCCGAACCCAACCTGAGCAGAGGCGAGGCCCATCTGTCAAGCTGAGACGATAAGCCCGGAGCCATCCAGAAACAAATTGCTCCGCTTCCCCGCTGTGAGGCCCTGCGCGGCCGCCGGCTGCGGGCGGGCAAACAGAGATGCCACCGATTCCTGATGCTGCGCGGGGAAAAGAGGAGGCGGAGAAGGGAAATATCAAACGCATGAATCTATGCAGATGGTGCCTATGGCCAGCCATCTCTCTGCAGCTGTACGCTGAACGAGACGATAAACAGCAAAGAAAGAGAAAAAATAAATCTGAAAGGAAACATTTTTGTTTTCTGCTTTCAAGCCTCGGGGCCGGCTCCTTTTAATAAGTCACCCACACTTTCTCCTAATCTCCCGTTTGCTTTACAAAGATAATGACAGCTGTCGGCCCTTTCCCTCCGGGCGGCAACAAAACCGACTTTTATGACGCGGGCGCCGCTGAAAAGGTGGGACGCGATCAAAGAAAGACAAACAGCGCAAACATCTGCCGGCCTCGTCTGCGGTTCCATCGCCACAGCTAGCGTAACCATGGGCGCAGCGGCGGCGCGTCAACGAGCTAATCTGACCCGGCCGTGCACGCACGTATGCAAAAACCCAGGTCTGCAGGATTGACAGGAACTCAGATGAGCTTCATTTCCTCGGCAAATTGAGTCATTTGTGGAAGCGGCATTAAGTCCGACATCGTGGTTTATTTTTACATGAATAAATATCAGGCCGGTCAACCGAGCGTCACGCAGCCATCACGCCGGCTGCAACGACTCGTTAGAAATTGATTAGACGTGGTGGGCGAGCTGCTTCAAGGAAGAAGGGGCGCGTTGCGGCGGGCGGGGGGGGGGACAAGCACGAGGCAGAGTTAGCTTTCTAATTTTAACTCCTCAGCTGATGAGACGAGAGGAGCGAGAGATGGGAACGCTCGCCGGGACACCGACAGGCAGACGTGGAAGGTGGCTGCGGATCTGTGACGAATGGGAAATGAAAATGAAGTTGTAGCTGCGCCGAACGCACCGGAACAATCCTCTCTTGAGCTTCAACGCACACACACACACACACACACAGAGGAGAAAAGCACTTTGCAACTGATAATTCACTTACTTCTCTGAGATCCGTAGGTATCACGGGCGAGATCCTTCCCTTTATTTATGTAAACGACAGCGGCAAACTGCTCGCAGAGAGACTTGCGCTGTACATTACCGTGTGTGTTGTTACATTCATTGTTATGCAAAAGGCCTCCCGCTGAGCACGTTGTGTTTGCAGCGAGCCAGTAAATTGCCTCACGGGGCAGAGTGTTTCCTTGCCGTCGAATGGCCCGCCGATCATCTACTCCCATTCCACCTGCATTTGTTTTTCCACAAAGTGCCTCTTCCCGCGCTCACTCTGCCTCCCCGGCTTCTTCGTTTTAGGCTTTCCTCACAACACACTTCATTTAAATTCAGCTTTCGTGTGTGTGTGTGTGTGTCTACGGCCAATTAAAACCCTTAATGGAAATGTGTCCCGGCTATAAAAGGAAAGCTTTCCCGTCCTCGCCGTAGGGTCAAACGCTTTCTTTCTATGCTTTAACACGTAGCAGGTGAGTGGGAGACGGCTCTCCTGGTATTCATCGTGATTACTCTACGTATTATTATATTCGAGGGGCAGGAACGCAGTTACACGAGACCTTTGGCATTAAAAGGTTAGCGCGGAGGCTTTGCGCGTAGTAAAAACACAGCTCAAAGCAAAGCAGCCGCGTGTTTACGTTCACTCGCGGCGTTATTTGCAGGAACTTAACCCTGAAATGTCCGCGGTCGGCTTTAAGGGAGCGGCTGAAGGACGTGCCAATGTTAAATACCAATTACCCTTTGGTTGCTTTTTAAAATCACCCTCACTCTCAATCAGCGGCGGCCTCGGAAAATGAACGAGCTAATTTTGCCCAACCTGGGCTGTAATTGTTTCAAATCAGCCTCATGCCTCAGCGTCACCGCCAGAGTAATTGCTCATGAGCGTGAAGATTAATCTACAGAAGCACATCTGTGGGACTTAATTTACGGGTCGCAGTGCCAGGCCTCGTGGATCCGTTAGACTCATTTGGGTTTCGGTCCTGTGCAGCACATGCAGCTAAACAAAGGTGAGTCAGTGGTGGGGGGTGTCAGGAAACAAGCACAACACAATGCTCGAGTTTCCAACGCGACACGTTTCACGAGGAGCGGGTGACGTGCGCGAGTGTGTGCGCAGCTGTCATCCCCAAGTCATCCGTCTCTTATCGTGTCCACGTCTAAACACCTGCTAATGGAGCAGAGGAGTCGGGCTCAGATGAAGGAGGGAAAGTGTCATCGTCTGCCAGACGCCGGCCTCCAATCAGCGGCGGCTCGGGAGCCGGCGTTTCGGATTGCGAGCCACTTCCAGGCGGGGAGAGGACGGGCCGCTCGACGGGCTCTCTGAAGAGAAACAGCTGCAAGCTGCAAATTGGAAAGCCTTTGTGAGGAGCTGCTCTGCCCTTTGTTGTCTCCTTCCTCCTCTCCTCAAAGTGCTGGCATGCAGATGTCTCCTCTCATTCCTCGTGTGTAATTACAAAGATGGGAGAACGCCATAAAGGGATGATTCTTCCTATGAGGTATTGTACTGCGGGCGGCGCACCCGAGCCAGGCAGCCGGCGTGTTTTTAAAAAGGAAAAGCTCATCACAGGAAAGGATTTCACGCCTCGCTTTGCTGCCGCAGCTGCCGGCCTGCTCGTGCAACCAAACGCTCTCCAACGTGACGCACCAGACGCCATGTCGTGGCCGAAAGACAATCAATGTGACCGCCCGTGGTGGCGTGTTACACCCTGAACTCCGCCTGGGTGCAGAGCGGAGGCGCGGGGCCGGGCGGATGAGGATTCTTATCAGAGGCTGTGCAGGTGTTGGGAGGAGCGGGGCCGTAACAGGATTCCTGGGTTACGGCAGGTTTTCACAAGATGTGCACAGAGTAAGAAAAGCAGTGCAGAGGGATGGAGAGGTGGAGCCGGGGATGGGAGTTTGATGTGTGTGTGTGTGTGTGGCCAGGGTGTTATAATTGTGAATCCCCTCAGAGTCGCTGCAGTACAGCGCGTCTTAGACACCTGCTGGTGCGGCGATAAGCAGCGAAAAGCAATCACTCCAGCTACCCAGCAGCCCCGGCTGGCCTCTTGCTGCCTCTCCACCAGCCACTTGGGCATTTCTCTCATATAACTCGCTTTCTGTTATAGGTCAGCTCCCTCTGCGGGCCGTTGCCTCGGGGAGCAGAGGGGATATAACCCGTTCACGTGGTCCTACTGTATCTGCACCATCCTGCTGCAAATCTGTGTGTGTGTGTGTGGCAGAAGTTGCCGGTGCCACTTCAGGCTGCCATTTCAAACTAACTTTATCACCCGCAGAGGTCAAGGACGTGCAGTCTGGCTCCGACTGGGTCCTCAGACTCTCCGGAGAGCGTTTCTCATTAGTGCGATTCCAGCTGAGGATTATAACGCGAATCCTTGGGATAAATCTTTGCTCGTCACGGAGAGACCATCAGCTGTTGCAGTCAACCAGCGCCGACTCCTTGAATTATTCATTTTCTGTTTACAGCAGGCGACAGGTGCGTGACCTCTGTGATGAGTGCCCAGGGCGTCTGGGAGAAGTGGTGACAAGGGAGGAAGTGAGGCGACGGGGGGGCGGGCTCGGAGGGACAGCACTGGAGAGGAGGAGGAGGAGGGGGGGGGGGATAATTCAGAGGAAACTGCCAATTTGTCAGACTCAGGAGCTCGGGAGGGTTTCGGGGGCTGCTTCTGCTTTTCACGCTTTACATTTTAATTCTGTGTTTTAGGAGCAGCTGCGTGCAGGGAGCGGGGATGCTGGCGCTAATTTTGCAGGTGTAGCATGGGAGGGGGGGGGCGAGATGATTGTTCCCCCAAATGTTAAGAGTGAGGAGGAGGGTGGAGGGGCGCTGGGCGGGGGGAGGTCTGCCAAGTGTGTGCCGCGCATCGGCTGAGTGGCATTTACTGTAACCTTTCCCCTGGCTTTTAATAACCGGCGCAGAAACAGCAGAAACACGGATCACTGAGATTCACCGGGGAGCGCTGGGAGTTGCAAACGGATCTCCCCTCCGCACGCGGCCGCACGGGAGCCCATGAACACCGACCGGGTCTCGGCTGTGTGAAAACTTTGGGTGAGGGGGGAGGTGTAGGAGGGCGGCTGAAAGGGAGAGGAGCAGGGAGGGACTGATGAACAGAGAGAACACGGGCGAGCCGTCGGCTTTGTTTAGTTTAACACCAAAGAAATACCAAACTGAATCACAGGAATTCAATCTGGCTCACTCAGCCTGAACAACAGGCCCCGACACCTGATAGCTCCCGTTCATGCGCACGTATTGATGTGGACATCTGCATGAACACACACACACACAGAGGAATGCATGCAAAAGCAAACAGGCGCAGAGTGATGCATGGGTTTCACCTTCAGGCATCGGGCGGGGGGGGAGACAGACATTTCTCCCCTTTGGCCAACTCCTGCTTCAGACAAAACAACAAACGGCTGAATGATAGAGTGAGCTGTCCCCTCTGGTTGCAAAGTGGGAATGGAACCACATCTCGGAGACAGCAGCTACAAATGGCCCATCTCTATAACCGCCATCTCTCTCTCTCTCTCTCTCTCTCTCGGCGGTGCATCCGCAGAGACCTTGGCAGATCTCGAAGACAGATTAATCTCGATTGAAAGTTGCTGAAGTGTCCTCAAGCGTCAAAGCATTACCACTTATCGCAGGAGAGCGCGGTGGAAACGATCCAATGAAAAGACAGAAAATAAGCTCTGGGGTCATTTGGGATGGACGAACACCCGCAGAGCAGCCGGCGCTGTAAAGTGAACACTCGCTAGATTAAGCCCTCATCATGTGAAATCTTGATTTAACAGACTTCTCCCCGGCCCGATGGTGGTAAAACCTTGGACTGCTGCTGCTGGAGCTGCATGAATCTCATGTTTCCAGCGCTCAGACCAGCGTGAGCATCACAGCTTTGGCTCTTGCTCTCATATTGACTTAAATCATCTGGAACGGGGTTTTACTGTTGCACTGTAACACCACCGCTTCCCAGTGCGCTGTGTGCGGGGCCATAAATAGAGACCGTGCAGGCGGTGCAGGTGCAGGTGCATATTCACCTAAACGAATGATTTCTGATTTTGCTCATGTACACATATGCAGTGATGATGGCTGGGTAAGATGCATGTTGATGCAGGTCGTCGGCGAGCTGGCCTGCAGCTGCTGCAGCTGCTTGGCTAATTTAGTTAAATCAACTTACCTCCTGTACGTTTTACTGATGAAGCTAATTCAACTTAAAATCTCTAGTTTTTATTCTATTTAAGATAAAATAATATCTTTACCTCTAATAACGATAATTTAATTGCACGAACTGCTGCACGTACTGTCGCACTAGAGCACGACCCATAAATGTGGCCAGTGCACACGTTTAAGCATCATATTGATCGTTTCCTGGTGTATAATGCAAAAACACCGGCGTCACTGCGCAGTCCTATAAAAATACATAAGGGAGATGCTGTGTCGGCGCCTTTGTGTAGTCGTATCTGGTGCAAGTCCACGCTGAAAAGGTCTGATTGATTTCATTCCAGCTCAGAAATTCACTACAGCAGCTGCCATATTGGTGACAACGAGCATAGTGGCAGATTTCCCAGCATGCATTGCTCTTACATTCATCAAGCATGTTTTCTCAAGGTTAAGGACGATCTCTGCTCTGTATTTAACTAAAATCAAATCAAACACTTGAAAGCCTGGCATTAAACATTGAGTATATTAATATAATAACATAATACTGTAATGTTAAGCGCTTCTTTTTAACAACTATAATAAGATTTGCAGCTAAATTAGCAGGAATCGAGTTTTAAAACGTTAACTTTAACCCTAGTTAACCCTCGATCAAACTTTAAAAAAAACAACAACACCAACTTCAAATTCAAATGCTGCTAAATCCTGATTGGTGCACGGGCCCTCGTGACATCACTTCCTCCAAACTAATTCCCGCCCACTCGTAGAAGAGAGTAAAACACAAACACAGTTGTGATTTAACAAAGAGGGAGCTGAGCAGTGCTGCAAGATGATACTGCCTTTAAAGTCAAATATCAAACCACGCTGATTGTAAATAGTCTTGATAATATTAATATGACTTCAAAAACAACATTATTTATTAATTAATTTAATTTACCGCACATCAAATGAGCTGTGTTGGTGGTGGCTAATTAGCGACTCCTTAATTTCATCTTTTAAAGTCGCTTCTTCATGACAAAATTATGGAATAACTCTGAACGAGCGCAGCTTTTTAAATATAATAAATCCTAAAATGTGAGTTTGGATGGAGTCGGAGATGACGCAGCTCAGGCTGGGACCAATTCACCAGCTACATCAGTTCCATATTTACAAGGCAGCGCCCGGCGTCCCCTCCACGCGTCGACCTTTGGCTAACACACTGTAACCTCGCCTGACTGCGCGGGCCTCGGCTCACCCACTTCAGCCTGTCTGCCGCTGTCTGCCGAGACAAAGAGGATTTAGCGCTAATCTGGCCTTAACAACAGCAGGAGAGCGCGCTCTCCACAACAACGCTCCAGAGAATAGGACTAATCAAGACATCATGAGCATCAAACAGGGGACAATTACCTCTAATAAAATCAATTCTGTTGATTGATTTGAGGGAAAAGAGAGCCGGGGCCGACGCGGTTATTTGATTGGACTTGATTACGCTTGAGTGGTTTGTATAGGATCGAGAAAAAAACCAACTCAACGAGTGATTTAAACTGGCTGCGAGTTGAAAAACATCACCCTGGCACGAGCCAATTTGATCGTTCTCTTTTATTATTTTTGCAAATGAACTCTTTTCCTTTCTTTGGAGCGCCGCGCGACGATGCCTGCTGCAGGATAATTGGATTTGTTTCTGGAGCGTCCCTCAAAGAACGTAAATCAGTCGAGTATTTTTAAAAAACCCAAGGTGACGCAGATGCACCGGCGCACGGCTTCGGTCCTTAAAAAACCCCCCTGAGAAGAACCGGCACGTGTGGGAAAGGTCTGAGCACCGAAAAGGCACAAAAGGTGTCTGATGAGGTGACAAAACGGGGTTTGATTGTAATTGAGAACAAACGCTGGATTTGATTGCGGTAATGAGCAAATGGTTTTAACAGGTGGAAGTGCGGCTGGGGGAAGTGCACGAGTCGCAATCCCTCCTCATTAGTAAGCAAATGAATTCAATCACCTCTCTTTGGTAAGCGGCTTGATAAATCCCTTCAAAGTCGTGTCTGGCTTCAACCACAGCGAGCGGCTTTAATAGATGCAGAGCCGCTAATGCATCATCCTCATTGACTCCGCGCTCGCTAAGATCAGCCCGGACACAATCGCTGGCCTCGAGCAAACAAACCCGAGTCAATGGGGTTGGGGCTCCGCAGGGAGCAGCGAGGAGTATTTCTCCTCCGCTGGCTCCAGTAGCTTAACAAATTTTATTCATATGTCCCCTGAGAGAGCCCAGTGCAGTGTGCTTGCGCTTCAGGGGAGGGCAGCAGCTCCAGACCGGGCAGGGCCGTGTTGGAAAATGCAGATCTGAGAAGACATGCTGCGACTTCCACTGAGGCTGAAGGAGCCGGGGCAGCTCCTCTGGACCCCGAGCTGCCGCAGGAAAGAGAGGTTTTCTCCCAGGTCAGAGAAAAGCAAATAGCACCATTACCACCACCTGCCGCACCGCTCTGTTCTCCTGTAACACAGTGTCCGAGACACAGCGGGGTGTGGCCCGCTGGGACTGCGATCAGAGACAGGAGTGCTGGCGAGAAGACGGCGAGCCAAAGAGACACGTGGAGAATGAGCTCCAGCTGGAAAGATGGAGGGAAAACTGCAAAACAACCTGCGATTCCTGCAAACCTTTGCCCCGAGAGCGCTCTCAGTGACACGGTGACATTCGCCGCATCAGAGGCCGACCCGTATATATCAGCTGTGTCAGAGCGGGGACCTGCAGCACTTGGCGGCGGCTTCGAACACGCGCAAAAAGACGAACCCGCTCTGCGGCCCTCATCAGTTCATTACGGCGGCCTCGGCTTGAACGCGTACGTGGGCGTACACACGTGCGAGCGAGGCGCCGCGATGATTAGCTTGTCCCACTTAATCACTTCCTATCAGAGACACCTGCAAGGCTGCGGCAGTCTCGTGTGATTATGCGTAATCACAGAAATGTCACATTTGAATGATAAGCAGCACGAGAAGACGACTCGAAACATTATGCGGCTGCATATTTACTTACAATGTACAATCACCAGCTATTCTCATACAAAAATACTCATATATATCTTTATATATATATATAACTATAAGTACACACAAGCATAATCTCTTGCACATAATTTTGCATATGCTGTGCAGGCGTATAAATACACACACGCACCCACACTGGGCTGCAGGGGGAGAAAGCCTATCTGCTGTGGATAAAAGACATCCCTTATCAGCTTCCTCATAGAGGAGCTGGGAATGAAGGCATTTACTCAAATGAAAGAGGCGGCTTTTGGAGATAAGCCGAGAGAGACGGAGCTCAGCTAAGCTTTCAGATTGGACTGGGCCTACAGAGGGAACAGAGGAAGATGGGGGGGGGGGGGGGGGTAAAAACATAGAGGGAGTGGATGGACGGAGGGACGGACGGGTGCACGATGGATGGGCTGATTGTTGATGAAGTGATGGGAGCAGGGCGCAGGCACTTATTTGGTGGCGTTTTGTGCTCGGAGGCAGATGAGGAGTTTGTGGCTTTTGTCTGCGATGCAAGTGCTTATATAAAAGCATATTTAAAAGGTGTGGGTGTGAAAGCTATTGTGTTGACCCCCGGTGTTTTGTCTGCGCCTGGCGTGCACGCGCACACGCGCCCGCACCTCCCGTCTACACCCGCGCTCGTAGCTGAGCCCTGTCCGCGCGGCGGAGCTGGCACATCCTTCTCCAGCGCGCCGGGCTGTGAGCCGCACTAGAATAACCCACTTCAAAGAGACCCATTGTCACACGCTAATGTGGCGAACGGCAGCTAGCGCCACAGAAATCAGCACACACTGAGACTGGATATTCCCTCTGAGATGGGGGAGGAAGGGCGGCGTGGGAGGGGATGAGAGCGAGAGAGAGAGAGAGAGAGAGAGAGAGAGAGAGAGAGAGAGAGAGAGGTTTGTTCACAAACACACTGCTGTGCCAACATTAATCATGTAGACTCTCATAAAATCATTAGAGCTGATCATTCCCAGTCAGGCTCTCTCCACAGCGGCTCGGCGCCGACGAAAAAGGAGCGCCGGTGCCAATTTCTGTTAGAGATGCAAGCCAACACGCGCGCGCACACACACACACACACCTTTGTAGTGCAGGATATCAACACGGAGAAGTGAGACGTCTGAACTAAACAGCAGGCTTCAGATGACTCGAGATGTATTTATGTTCAGAGCTTGTAATATTCTACATGTTTTATATGTAATTATGTCTGCGCCCAGAAACACCCACTGTGTTTATGCACTCGCTGTTGCATTTTCACCAACCCGTTTGTGTATATTTAGATCCCGCGTGTGTGTGTGTGTGTGTGTGTGTGTGTGTGCGCGCGCGCTCGCTGCGGCCCAATTACACCGCGAATTTATACCACTGATTGCATTTAAATGTGTGTGCGCGCGCGTGTGTGTGTCAACAAAAAGTGACGGCCAGGATTTATGCGCTTGCGTTCGCGCTCCCTCATTTGATTTATGTGTATAATAAATTGGCAAAGCGCGTTCCTCTTTGGACACGCTCCCCTGTAAACGTGTGCGTGCGTCCCTGTGTGTGCATTTATATGTGTGTGTGTGTGTGTGTGTGTTTGCACAGAAAATGCTTACTATTTATATTGGGGATTGCATTTTGGGTGCGAGCGCGCGTGCAGGGGAAAATGCAAAGCGTATGTTTTTGGTGATTGCAATTTGTCAATTGATTTATGTTTATTCGTTTGTTGCGTGGGCGCAGCGACTCAGAGCCGAGTCCTACTTTCTGAGCGCGTTTGGTTTGTGTGCATACTATAATTTATGCATTGTGATTGCCTTTTTTTCGCCTAAAAATCAAATATATATTTCTTAAAACCCCCAAATCTTAACCCTCTCAGCACATGCCGAGTCTAATCGCATATATTATTTAAGAGATTTTGATTTTTTTTCCAGAATTACTGATGTAAACAGAGTCAGACAGACATTAATGACTGTTTTAGTTGTTTTTAGAGTGACTCTGAGCGTACAGCTGGGAGGTTTCGACAGATAACAACGTTTAATCTTGTTTTTTTTTTTAATTTCTGGCGGCCGCTCTGCTCCATTGTTTGCATTTCGGTGACAGCTCTTTGTGTCAAATGTGAGCGGGCGCAGTCTTTGTCGCGCATCCGGTGTTTTTCGTGTAATTTGCGGCTGCGTCCGGGGACGGGGGTCGGACGCTGTAATTAATCCGTCGAGCGGTGGCGTGGGGCGCGGGCGCGGGTCAGCGTACCCGACAGCTAACACAGAGCCGCAGCAGAGACGGCCATTAGAGCTGGATCACCGCGTCTTCTGTTTACACTTACCGGCGTTTACACACTGGCTGCACTCTATTACGCGCACCGGACCCTGGAGCACTGCAGATCGCTGGTCAGCGCACCGGGTTCTGATGGCTGGGGTTGACTGTAAAATCGATGGCCTTTGTTACTTTCTCCGCTGCTGATGCTCCAGCGTGGAGACACCGTGGTTTGATGACTTAGAAATGCACTCGAGACGGCGCGAGAACCGAGAACCAGAGGAGAGGATTAGAGGGAGATCTCCTTTTTAGGTTATCCAGACTTTATGTTCAACTGTGTTTCCACCTGTCTGGGTTTCTGACTCCCCCTCCTCTCTCCCTCTTCCCCCGCCTCTTTCTTCTTCATGTGTTTCTTCTCATCCTTCAGTCTGCCACTCTTAAAGGCCATTTAACTCTCCTCTCGCTTATTCGAGTCAAGGTCAGAGCACCAAGAGGAGGACTAGTCGCCCACTTCAGTCCAAAGCCGCCGAGGACTGATTAATTCACAGGCGCTGAAAAACACGGTGTGTTGCCGCCTCCCCTCGCGGCCTCCATCTTTAGCCTTAGCACCCAGGGAAATGGGGGCTAAGTGGTGAGGTTTTGGCGCCGAGTGCAGCGAGGGAACCATTTCTCATGTTGTCAGAGCTCCCGCTGGGCGCCGCATATGCCGCCGGCTCTCAGCATCCAGAAGCCATCACTTCAGCGGGCGGGCTAATCAAACCCACGCTGTCACTCCGGTGGAATAACTTTGAACTGTCACTCACACGCGGGCATATACCCCACAGGGGGGCCCCGGGGCCGTAAAGGGCCACGGACGAGCGGCGTGGACGAGCGACGCGTGCGAACGCTGCGTGCGCGAAGAGCAGACACGTCGTCTCTGCCACGATACAAATCGCACACTTACATATTAATGGCCTCCACTATAAAGAGCATACAAGTGTGTGTGTTTATACAAAGAACGAGGTCTCATTAATACCAATAGGGGGTTGAATGGAATAGGCAATGTCTCAGTTACTTCATTGACTTGTGACCTCTGCTCTGTGTTGACCTTTGACCCGGCTGACAGGCGCCTGCAGGCCCGTGCAGACAGGTCTAATTATTGTTTCTGCGCCGTTCCCACCCACTCGCCCTGCTCCCCAGCCTACGGGTAATGCAACTCGTGCACGAGAATCCACGCAAAGCACGCATTTACATACAAACGTGCGTTTCGCTGCGATTTATGAAGTGTTGCGCGTGCATGTGTCCAGATAACCGGTGGATGCTGTGTCTGCAGCAGCACAGGAGGAGAGAAAGTAAGTCCAGCGACTGCTTCGGGGTATTTTCCATGTTTTCTGAATGCAGGAATGAAACCTGGACTAAAAACAGAACGAGTGAATGAGCCTGTGTTCGTCCCCCGTTTTGCGTTTAAATCAAGGCGTTTCGGCGCCTCGCACTGTTTTCCTGCAACAAGGGTCTGACTCACAAAGCGCGGTTTTAAAAAAAAATCAAAATGGCTGCAGACGAAGCAGAGGTATTGTGCTTTATTGTTACACAACGTCTCCTTCATTGTGAAAACCCGGCACCTTTATTACCTATTATTCAACTCATGCATGGCCAAAGATTTGGGTGTCATGCTATCAGCAGCTAATGTAGCCTTTAGCCGCTAGCTAGCTAGCTAGCTAGCTAGGAGCACGCTACAGAGATCTGGTATGCAGATTCCCCCTTTGTGTGCGCACTTGTTTCTATCGTTACACATCTAAATTGTCTTGATTTCCAAAATTGTGAAATCCCAGATGTCGTGAAACAAGCCGTAAAACAGGCGAAGTCCTCCTTTAAATCAGAGAACAGACCGTTATCCTCGCTCCTCCACAACAGCCCCGACAGAGCGAAGCGTGCGCCGCAATAAGAGACGCTGCATTACGTGCAGAGGGCGTGACTCGCGCTCGGATGCCGGTACTTCATCACAAAACGAGTCCCGAACACGGGAGGTTGACGACGCGCGACGGAAAGAAATCCCCCTTTAAGCTCTCGTCACCTCCCGGACTCGGCTCATCGGGGGAGAGATAAAACAAGATCAGGAGCAGCGACCGCGGCGGCGTTGGAAAAATAAAAAATAAAGCGTGGAAAGAAGGAGTTTTGGAGCGATGACACGTCCCATTGTTCCTGTTACCTGGAAGCAACGGCTGACTGGCACATTAAAGTGAAAAAGAGCCGCACGCGCGCATCGACTGCTGCATAAAAGCGGGATAGAACTTCACACCAGAGGGACAACGTATAAAACTCAGTCGGACGAGACACAATAAATATGAAATAATGTGTCATATAGCTGGTTGGAGTACTACAGCCCTCTCATTCTCACAGGAGTCTTTACGGGGATGACACAGACTAATAGAAGCTGAGGTAATGAAAAGTTAAAAAAGGCAGTTTGACTACGGATTTGTCATTTGAGGTGAGGTGTTTGTTGAGCTAATAGAGCAGTGGGTTGTTGTTGCTGTCTCTGCTGTGTGTGTGTGTGTGAGAGAGAAAGTAGAAGTGGGTTGAACAGAAGCTGGAGGGCTGCCACCTCCGTCCCTCCGGCCCACGAGGGATGAACAAAGAGACAGGAGGCTCGGGAAATCCATCCATCATAGCGTCTCGCCTCCTCTCGCGCTTTGCTTTTGCATGCACGTCCACACACACACATGCACACACACACACACACACACACACACACACTGAGTCAGTCCAGACAGAAGCTGCTTTAACCAAAGAGACAGGGCGCGCACACGCTCGAGGAGGAGCCGAGCGTCTGAGCGGCTGCCGGTTCGACGGCGGCGCAGATGTGGTGAGTTAATGGGAAGCGGACCAAAGCCCTCAGCCCAGCAGAGCCGCCTTTTCATTAACGCCCCCTTCCACCTGCAGAACCGCTTCAAACGGACGTGCTTTACACCCCCACCCCACTGCTTGGGAACCCCCTCCAGCTTCTCCACATCTAAGTTTGAATCAAGGGCAAGCGGACGCAGGCATCTCAAGGTCAAGGACGGCCCGTCGGCTCCGCACCGAGCTCCGGGTTTGGGGAACGTCCTGTCATTAGGCTTGTCTCCCAGTGTTCCGTCAGTCTCTCGCAGCAGTGCTTCCAGGGTGTGGCCAGCCCCCACTCAGCGGTCGCAGACTGTAACCCTAACCCCATGTAATTAGCCCCGATCGAGCCCCGGGACCCTGTTTAGTGCAGATTAACCCTCCTGCTTCCCGTGCATTCCCACACCCCCCCCCCACTCAGATCCTACAGATAAAGAGGGGGTGGGGGAGGAAGAATGGCACCCACTCCCAGAGGGACAGGCCTGTAATCAGCCCTCCCACAGCCGCACAACCTGTCCCCTGCCAGAGGGGAGGGGGGGAGCTGCAGGCGGGCGGGGTGTTGAGGATGGATGGGTGAAGCAAGACAAGGTCGAGCCCCCCCCCCCGCAATCGGTTCTTCCTCCCCTTCTCCGCTCTTCCGGGCCAACACTGAACCGGAGCGGCGCCCCTGACGCTCACAAGGCAGCAGCACGGTGAACAATCACGGCCGCCGTCGAGTAACGGCTGTTTTGAGGTGCTGGGAGGAAGCCGATCCAGCCGCAGAGCTCCCCCGCGTCCCACCAAGCGGCTTTTAAGGCGGCGTAATGGCACCAGACAGGGGCCTGGGTACTTAGGGCGCCACTTGACAGCAGAGCTGAGTAAAAGGGCGACAGGGAGAGACAGAACGCCGGCGAGGGAGGGCGGGAGGAAGACAACAATTCAGCCAAACACCCGGTTCCCCCCTGCGCGCATCCGTCGTCACTGGCGGAGGGATTAGGAAGTGGCGTTTGGGAGGAGAAGTAAATATCTGGAGGAGCGCTAATGTGGCATCCATTTGCATGAGTCACTGGCCCCGTGCACCGAAGCCATTTTAGGAGATCTCAAAGCACCCCACGGTCTCACTTAGAGCAAAATCCATCACATCCAGGGCCCCGGCGTGCCCGCGTAACCGAAACATCCGAGTCAGTAAACAAGACTATCAGCATTTTCCCTTTGGGTCTCCGTAACGACCTCATCCCTTTCGCTTTCAGAGTCTCTTTCCTCCCTCGTCTCTCTGAAATGGCAGGAAGGCCTCGGAGCTGCAGACGCACCCGGAGTGGACGCCCTGAGAACAGCCTGCGCTCCGGCCTCTGCGCTCCGGCGCTCATCCTACAGGAGCGACATCCATCCCCTGACACAACCGCAGACGAGACGGAAGCTCAAAGTCGATTCATCTGAAGGATTTAGGTTTCTTTTCATTGCATGCAAATCCAATCCAAAGCATCAAACGCTGCCAGTATCTAAAAAGGGTCTGACAGATTCCCTTCACAGCTCTGATAAATCAGTTGCAGGCTATTAATAAAACAAACGCACTAACTGTCTGAGGTCTCTCGGGGAAATCTGAAAATTAATGTTTTTAATTAATTATTTCAGGAGCGACTGCTTGAGAGAAAACGCTTGATTAGAAATAAAAAAGTATTCCAAGAAAAATCTGGAAGCCTGCTCTAACCCCGCGCCACGCCGTCACATCAGCTTTGGAAAAACGGCCACTAATGAACCCGGTTCAATCGGTTTCTAACGGAAATGTATTTTCTGGGGACGTTTGCTGATCGTCAGTTTTCATATACACCCGGCAGGTCGGATCCGTGGAGGCCCAGGGTTTCAGGCACTCTTACATTAGAAGAAAAAGCACTAACGTCATTTTGATTATTAATTTAAAGCAGCATTTTTGTTTTATTTATTTATTTATTTAAAAAAACAATTTAATGAATAAACTTCCAGGTTTGGATCGCGGGGGTTACGAGGACGCGGAGGTGTCCGTTAACTCCGCACCAGTCTGGATGCACGCGTCTGGACCGTGGGGATCTCTATTCTGAGCTCCGTGTAACTTCACCGATGCAGTTTCGGCTCCGCTGCCGTCACAGCGGCGTGCAAACCACGGAAAGACCGCGAAACGTCCACCGCGAGACGGCTTTGCGCAAAACTATCACTTCACCTTCTTTCTGACGCACGCGGCGGCGGCGGCGGCGACTTTCGGCGCGCTCGTTCCGCTCAAAACGCGCTTTGAGCGGCGGATGAGCGGCGGAATCACGCACTTGTTATTTTAAAATGTGACAGAACCGCTGCAACGGCTCTAAAAGCACCCACGCCGACCTCAGCCCTGATGTTTCCGGATCACCCTTTAAAAACCCAAAGTCAGCGCAGTCGCGTCATCACCGGTAAAGAGTGGAGCGCTCGGAGCTGTTCAACACTTACCGATCAGCATCGTGCGTCCAGGACCGTGTCCGCGTCTCTCCAGCTCGGCTCGGTGTTTTACGCACTTTTATCCGCACGGAGCAGAGGACATGCACGGCGCACAGGTGCGTCCTGTAGTTGTAAAGAGCCGATCCCGTCTCCCGTCTCTGTTACGACAACTCTTTCTCTGCGGTGCTGTATCCGTTTGTCCCCCCCCCCTGCCGCCGCCGTCTTTGGTGACCAATCCCCGAGAAATCTCAGATCCTATTGATGCGCGTTGTCCTCGGTTAAAATCCTGCCGCTCCGCTTGGCCTGAAGGAGGCGAGGAATCGGGCTGCTGGAGAGGAGCTGGGTGTAATTGCCTGCTCCTCCTCGCTCTCTCTCTCGCTCTCTCTCCTCTCTGCGAGCCCCCTCTCCTTGTCATCCGTAGTCCTACCTCCTCCTCTCTCCTCCTCTCCGCGCGCACCTTTGTGACTTGACAGGAATGCGCAGCTGGCGGGAAATCAGCTGCTATTCCTCCACAGTCGTCATACCTGTGCGACTTGGCACCACATTAGCCCCGGTGTCAAACTGGCCGTCTCTCAGGTCAGCACGCATCTGACGTGTGTGAATCACACCCTGGGTCCCGCCGTGGATGGGGAGGAACAGCAGGGAGCAGGGAGAAGCTTCTGGGTGCAGCGGCGGCGTGAGAAGGGAGAGAGAGGGATATTCTCTGAGACAGGTTTCCACTCGTGCTCCCGTGAGGATGATTTGTGTGCGCTTGTCAAGGCAGCTGCCTCGCGTGCACCACGGTGTGTGAGCGAGAGCGACGTGAGAGCGACGGCGAGTGATGGTTTCTCGCAGCCATCTCTCTCGCCAGCCCGCTCCTCCTTTGTGTCTCTTCTTGTCGATGCATCACTTGGTGAAGCTGACACATATTCGGGGATTCGGAATTGGCTCGAGAGCGCGGAGAGAGCCTGCTCGTATTAAATTCCTGTTTGTTCAAATAGTGTGTGTGTGTGTGTGTGTGTGTGTGTGTGTCTAAGCAGAGATTGTGGGTTGAAGAGCCTTGGTGCAATGCTAAGCTGTCCTGGAGCTACGCCAAAGCACATCTCCCAGGGTGCTATCAGGAACTTAATTACAGCATTAAATTGCTCCCTCTCCGCCTCTCTCCCGCTCTCACTTCACTCCCCTGTCTCTCCCCCTTTCTCCCCCTTCCTGCTCTCTCTCTCCTCAAACTGTGTATCCATCTAATCTTACACCAGCCTCTCTCTCTCTCTCTGCCTTTATCTCTTGTTGCTCTTTCCCCCCTTTCTGTCTTGCATTTGCCGGTTTGGCAGGAATGCCTGCTGCTGCTGCTGCCGTGTCCGTATCACCACCGCGTGGGGAAAAGGCCCGTTCCCGACATCCACCGTGCAACCGGAAACAATAAAGGTTCATCTGCCGTCTCTATTGTGCAGTTAAGTTTTCTAATTTCATACCCGCACGCCGGTAATCTCCCCATGTTTATGAGTCTGCTGTGGTGAAGCTGGAGTGCAGGGCTTTGCAGGGTGGCGGGAGGTGGGGGGTAGAGATCAGGCGGCTGATGGAGGCTTCTCTTGAAATCTGAAATACTGCCTCTGACAGGGTGTCACGCAGGGTGTTCGTTAGATTCACCCCCACCTCAAATCCAGGTTTCCGTTCCTCGCCGTTCACCGAGGCAGCAGCGAACCCAGGAACTCTCCCCCCGGGGGCAGAGTGGAGGACACAGGGGCAGCTGGGCTGTCCTGCCGCCTCATGCCAAGCATCGGCCCGCCGGCTGGCACGCCGGAGACGGGGCTAATTAGAAACACAGGAACGGCTCCAAGCTTTACGTCAGTCAGCCTCAGCCCAGATGATTTGCTCAAGTCAGTTTTGCCTCCGTGCTAAAGGATCAGAGCCGCTCCACTGCAGCAGGAACGCATGCTTTCATCTCTCAGTGGGGTCATTTTACAACCCCGTCTTCAAGAAACGATATTCTGCATGATCACGTACTTGCAAAACGCCGACGCCCAACTTCCTGCAACATCGGGCCCGTGCAACAGAGTCCGCGCAGCGACGGGTTCGACCCTTGTTCACGGCCGTGTTCAGGAAGCCACGGCGCTCGGTTGAGCTTTAGGAAAATACTGCGGTGTCATTTCTTAAAAAAGAAGCGACTCCGAGGACAAAACACATGTTTTATTAACCTTTACCCAAAACCACAATCCGTCTGTGCCCGCGACTGAAGCGCACAAACTGCCGATGCCAGTCTCTGATGTCCCCCCCCCCCCGCCGCCGCCTCCTCGCTTCGTATTCCCGCTCTAATCCCGGTGACTCACGCGCGGCGCTTAAATGTAGCACTTCCTACGCTGGAAAAAGAAATGATCCTGGGAGCATAATCCAGGAATTATTGTAAAACGGAGTCTTTAAACCGGGCTCTTCACACAAATAAAGCAAGTTACTGGAAAAGTTATATTCCACGGGCGATCCGGTCCCTGTCGGGTCAGCAAATAACCTTTTGTTTCAGCGTCTAAACTAAATATTTAAACTGCGTGCTGAAGATCAAAACTACTCACGACCATAAATCTAATCAGCTGGAGCTCATGTTTTGTTTTTCTCTTTAAAAATAAAAATTTAAAATGTCCATATACATATATATATATTATTTAATCAAGTCTAATTCTACTGCGGTGACCTGTTTTTGTTTGACCCCAACAAACTACTTAACATACAGCTCTAAAGCCAAGCCGGGGTGTAAGTGCGGTGCCGGGGCGCAGATCGGATAAACACGGTTGTTTCTCCTCATGAGTGGGAGGGACGGAGAAGCTGCAGTTAATACTGGCGGACTTTGTTAATACTAATGGTATTTACTGAGTTGCCGAGAGCCGAGTATCTATGGTGATGAATGACGGACCCTGGAGGGAAGAGAAGGTCAAGCCGTCACACTCGAGTCTAATGAAATTGTGTTGTCTTTCGATAACTCTGCTTTTTCCTGCGCTCCTCTGCTCAGCTGAAGCCGGCGGTTGTTGATGTTCAGCTGCGTGTAGGTGTGTTTGTGCTCATGCCACGATTACAAACGGGGGAAGTTTGCAGATTGCGCGCGCGCGGGGCACGATTCAAGAAGTTAAGCAAAACATCGGAGGCGAGCGCGACAGATCGCACAAACGTTTTTCTGTTGACGTCGTGTGTGCGATTCCGAGGATGGGAAGGTAAGGGTGAGGGCCGAGTGGCTTGTAATTATTATTCAGCGTGTGTGCTCGCTGTTGCATGCCGCCGCTGTCACCGCGGCGGCCCGGGGTTGGTTCGGGGTGGATGGGCTGCGGTATAGAAACGGAGTGCTGGGTGCACCGGTGCAGCGTGACAGCGGGGGCACGAGACCTGAAGGGAAGGGAGGAAGAGGAAGCGTGAAATATGGAGATAGCTGCTGTCGCCTGAGAAGATGACAGCGCCGTCGTGCCAGCTTGATGCCATGTGACATCTGGCCACCTCCGCCACATCCTCCCCTCCTTTGCCCGCAGTCTCTCCGCATTTCTTTTGCATCAGTCATTAACAGATGGCGACAAAAGCCTGGTGCTAATCTGAAGTTCATCTAACCGTCTCCCAGGAGCCGCCTGATCAATACCTTTCAAGATGTGACAGCCTCGTAATGTCCGCCGCTTTGTTTTCCAATATGCGGCGTGACGAGAGTGACACAGCTGTTTTTGATGAGCGGGTGCGTTCGAGAGCGTGGGAATGTGGGCCTGGATGTGTTGTGCGGTTTACTAAAGAAGACACATGCTGCTGCCACCGGGTAAATGGATATCGATGCATAGCTGCGGATCGTCTTCAGTCCGCCGGCAACCAGTGTGCAGGAGTCCGAGGAATCTCGTATTTACTGCGCCATCACCTGACGACGGTTTAATGGGGTCTGACTGGAGAACTGGTGCCACCAACATAAGGTGCTTAACTTCTAGAGTTCCCATAATGGAGGTGGAAGGAAGCTCCCGTTACTTTGTGCGTTCTTCAGCTGGCTTTCTGCAAATTCGGACAGATGTTAGAAATGTTGCAACACGTTTCGTTCCCGTCTACGAGGCACAACGAAATGTTTCTGCAGGTCCTTAAACGCAGCACGAGCAGGTGACAAGTATGCAGCTGTTGTGGGTCAGAGTACGAACCCACGCTGCATGCCGAGCTGTGCACGTGAGTTTGGGTCAGGCAGTCAATGCTGTGCTAACAGAGGCATCTGAGGGCGGACATGTGCTGCAGGCCACCTGACCGACCTGCACCGGCGCCGTCGTCTGACGCGTCTTCGCTGTGGCGCAGAAGAGGGCGTGGCAGATGAGGAGTGATGCAAGCACGGGAGACGTAGTGTATGGCTGCACAAGGTGACTACTCAGTGCTTGCTGTAGGCGCGGGAACAGAACTTGACTGCATCTTGTAGCTGTCGGTGCTGTTTGTGTGACAGCTTATCGTCAACAGCGCGATGCAACAGCCATAGAACGAGCGTGGCGTGCACATCTACAGACCGTGTGCCGTATGAGCTTCTGCTTTACAGTCGGGGATGCATGCAAATGCGTCTGGAGACGGCGTCTTCTGATCTCGGCCACGCGCCGGGAACGTAATGACTTGGTTGGGGCTAATTCATGAGCAAGCAAAGAAGGAAGCCGGCCCTGCCTCTCTCCCCGTCTCCCTCCGCTTCCCCGAGCCACCGGCCTCCTCAATTAGAGCTCGCTCTCCCCACCCTGCTGCCGGGGCCCGACTAGGTAATGACTGGCAGCAGCAGACGAGGCGAACAGCCGTCGATCCCCCCTCATACCTCTCCCTCTAACAACTCTCCCTCAGCCCCCTCCTCTCTCTAACCCATCAGCTGCAAAATAACATCTTTGTCTAAAGAACTCCGGACGTTCGCTCCTTTCACTCGTCTTTCTCACACTCCCCTCTTCTTGAAAGCCTAGCACTAAGCTCTTTCTATCTTAATTGGCATCTCTCCATCTCCCTCAGTCCCTCTCTCAATTTGCTTACTCCTCTGGCATATTTCTCTCCACCTCACGATCCCTCGCAAAATCTCTCCATCCGTCACCCCGCTCGCCCTTTCCCCCTGACAAACAAACAAATGAATAGAGGAGCATCGGGAGGGAACGCCCTCGGAGCGTGACGGCTACCTGACGGACTGACTGACTGACTGACAGACGGGGAGACTAACTAACTAAATGACAGAGTGACTGACAGGAGGTTGGAGGAGCACTGAGGGGGTTGACTGTGAGGAGCTAACGTAATCTGACGCTAGGCGGACCAGAAAGGCGTCGGCGGTACAGCGACAGCACCCGAAGGCGACTCCAGGGATTAGACGGAGTTTCAGGCGTTTGGCTCGTTGGTCAGGCGTGCGCGTGAGAATGTTACCTTTGGATTCGTGTTTAGCAGCGAGCAGCGCGACAACAGGAAACAGGAAAGTCAGACTTTGTCTCCCACAGATGTGTAAAAACGACCACGATCGTTGCAAAATTATCTTTTTTTTATATATTTATATACATATTTATTTTCTTCTGACCGCATTAAAACCTGGAATGAAGACAAGTATTGAACCGGCGACCGTTCACACGCCCTAAACACACTGTTATTTGCTTTGCTAACTCAAAATATACAGTATTTTAGCCTACATAGTCGCAGTTTAGTGTGTTTGTGGGTTTAAAGACCGCAGACAAACTGTGTTTCTGTCGTCTTTTGAACAAACTTTCATAAAATCCCAATAATAGAAATCCAAATCGACTATTTTGGGCTTTGGGAGTGATGACGGCGCGGTAAAGAGCCCTGTCAACACCGATCACAGACACGGATCACGTGAAAAGTCCGAATTTGAAAGTATTGTCAGTTCAAAATGTCGTATAATGAGCATTAGCTGTGGACAAAACGTGATTTCTAAGCTGTGTAAGAGGATGTGATGACACTTTACAGATCAGTGTGTCACCGTGGAGGATGAATTAATGCCCAACATGTCCAATGAGTCACTTATTGATGAGAAACGAACACATCTCGGGTTGCCGGGTTGTGTAAAACCCATTCACTGTGAAACGGGCTGCAGGGCGTCGGGACAAAGTGCATTTACTAACGAGACATCGGCTGCGACGCGTGGAGCGCAGGTACACAGCGCATCCTCCTCCTCTGTCTTCTTCAGAGCTCATTTCAATAATCCATCACGTCCGGAGTTTTAATGCCACAGCGATGAGTTTTATAATAAATGTGTTTCGGTTCGACGCTCTGCAGCCCTTTTGTGGGAGGCGACAGAGTAGGTTACACTGGAGCGACCCAGACGTTGTCTTTATTAATTGCTTTGAACCATAAAGCATTAATAAATGATTTATGAACCCTTAGTTGCAACTTATTTAAGTGCTTGTAAAGTATGCTGCCATATTACAGTGAGCAAACTTGAGCGATACGTGGCTGCGACTGTACAGATAGCATAAGGACTGCATTCACCCGGCTTCCCCCTGTTGGTATAAACATGGGGATGTCGTGGGCGACGGCTGGCGAGACTGTAAGCAGCTACATGCGGGGAGCGAATCCGTAAACTGTTCCAGAAATAGCCGCGGGCACAGCGGATGTGATGAGCCGGTGCTGTGCCGTCTGAAGTAACGGAAACGCGCGAAGAGCACCAAACATCTGCCTGTTGCCGCCGATGATGCTGCCGCCTCGCGTCACTCGACACTGCGGCTGCTCAAGGAGCGGGTGGTGGTCGAATACCTAGATCATGTGAGATAACCCCAGAGCAGGGAGACGCTGTCATCACAGCGTGACACTGCAGAGGAGAAAGGTGTGTGTGCGCGCGCGTGTGTGTGTGTGTGTTGTGCTTGTAAGCTCTGCCACCTGCATATTCCATCTCAACACAACAGGAGAGAGGACGCCCCATTTAGCATCACTGTCACATACGGTTTCACAGACAGACAAACACAGGAAGAGGCAGTGAGAGTGTGTGTGTGCACGCGCGTGTGTGTGTGTGTGAATGAGAGAGAGCTGTAAAGAAAGAGGGGAAGATGGGTTCCCTAACATAAATAAATCATCAGTGCGTTTCGTTGCCTCGGCTGGGTTCACAAGTGGAAGATGAAGGAGCGACGCGGGACGAGGAGGAGGTGAGGGAGCGCGAACCTGCTGGCTGAGGGGAACGAGAGGCAGGTGGGAATCCTAATGTCTGCTCCGTGCTTCAAGCAGGACACGCAGGAGCGCCTGCAGTCAAACTGACGTAACTGCTGCCAAGAATAAACCAGACGCTTCGGCTGAGCGGAGGAAACTCACGGACGCCGCCGCGCATCCCGACGCCGGCGCTCCTGCACACGATTGGTTTTATGTTGAACCTGAGCCCCTGCCGCGCTCCGCTATCTCTGCAGCCTGTGCGGGAAAACAAACTCACTGCTGCTGATTTCCTTAGAGGCTGATGCTGTTGCGTGGCTGTCTGCCTTCAGCGTCTCTTTAAGATGACGCGAGTCAAACACAGCGAGGCCTGGCGTCCGTTTGCTTTGACCCTTCTGCATCTTCACACTTCAGCCAGCGACAAGGTGTGTTGAACTGCTTGGATTGGACCAATCACAACCTCGCTGATGACCCCTGACCTGAAAAACGTCTCTTTTTAATTTCAATTAAAAGTTACTAATAAAACATTCATGGTCCCTAAAGGATGAGCCGTTTCGATGTTTATGGCGTTTCCAGTGTCCGTCTTCGAGGGCAAGAGTTGCATCAGCTGTCCCCGTGTCGAGGGCAATTATGCTTCCTCCAGATTAATGCGAACGCACACAATGTTTGCTCAATGTTAGCTTTTAGGGCTGTGTACAGCATGGTTTTTGAGTTGCAGCTTGTTCCCTGACTCCAGCAGTATAACGACCAGTTTGCATTGCGCGACGGCGGGAGGGTCCCCCTCACTTCCGCCGTCTCCACGCACCAGAGACCTGCAGGAGGAAGCACACACACCTCTGTCAGAGCGGCCCCGACGCGTGGCTACACTTTTAAGGAGGCGCGCGTCAGCTGTGACGTGGCGACTTGCTGCTTGGCTGCTGTAACCCAGCTGCGGACTCCGGCGGCGTGAGGTTGCACAAGCTGCAAGCACGGGATCACGCTCTCAAGGCCGCTGCCTGGTGTTTTTATCATTTTAGGTGCATCTTCTCCACTAAGAGGGCAACGCGGGGAGCAGTTTGGGATGTTCTCTACATTTTATGGCGCTCTAGGTGGCTCCGCATTGTGTTTTCTCCACTGCTCGGGCGCCTTAAAGCAAACTCCGCCACGTTTTGACCCTTTGTTTGCCTTTCCTCCACTGCAGCGCGCAACATTTAAGCGTGACTCATTGTTTGCCTTCATTTTTCTGTTATTTTCACTTGCAACAGCTGACACGGTGCGGTAGACTTGAACTTGTGTGTCTCTCTCTAGGCCAGCGAGAGTGACTAACGCTGTGCGATGAATTAATAATGCAGGTTTGTACTTTTATTCTTTAATTGCTGCCTCGGCACTCTAAACTATAATTAAAACGGGGGTTAAGCTATGAAAAAGATTTTCAGAGTGAGCGAGTGTTGAATTTAGCCGTGCGGCGCGTTATTGTGATGTTTTAAAGCGCGGCGCCGACCGTCCTCGCCGGCGTTCCTTAAAGGCGGAGATGGAAAACTGATTTACTTGTCAGGATGATGCACAGCTCCCGCGCGAGCCGCTTGGAAAGCACAGAAAAGATTACGGTGACGACAGCCTGACGTTGAGTAAAGGATCATCTTCTGCTTTAAAGCTCGACTTTAACAGACAAACACCGCACGAGGCCGAGAATCAATCTCTTATTCATCATCGGCGCAGTGGCTCCAGGCTGTACATTACCGCATATTAGGCTCTTGCTTTCTTTGTTTTCGCGGCGCGGCTCGTGTTCACACATACTGATGAGGGCGCCCTGACCTGTAACGTATTAAAAACTTACATCAGCGCCTGCACGCGCTCTCAAACGCTCCAGCTCTCGTTTGCCCGAAGGCTACAACATGAAAAACGCATTAAGGCGTTTTTTTAATTTGGATATGGTAATCGCCAAAATCAAGGTGAAAACAAAGGGCTAATCGCTCAGATAACCAGCGTCGGCTGTCGAGCACGGAGTGAAGTGCTCATAAAAAAACATTTTGGCTGTATTCACCTTGAAAGAGCTTGTCTTTTGGATTCGATAAATAATACAATAAGGCAGGCGGTGGATGCGAGTGTGCTCGGCGGCTCAGATAAAGGGAAGGAGAGTCGCTGCAGTGGCAGAACGCTGCTTTGTACACTGAAGATAAGGCTGTTCACTGCTGAAAGCAAGGGCTTTCACATAATAAATGTGGCTAGTGACCGTCCTCACGATCAGTGAGGTCAACTTGGTGTTTATCTAGGAGAGGTGCAAGCGAGGAAGGGGCCACATGAGGTATCATGGATGCTAAAGCAGCAGCGGGCGCGTGCGTTTGTGATTTGTATATATCTTTATGTCCAATGAAAGCATGAGCATTAAATCGGGTTGCATGTGCAGCTTGTTGCGCAAGGCCCGTGCAAACATGCCAGACTTGAAACCGCTGCAGAGGGAGACGCCGGGGACTCTGCCGCACATCAAAACCGCAGCAGGAGTGACAGTAAACACGGAGCCTCCGCGAAGAAGCAGAAGCAGCTCGCCGGCGTCCTCTGCGTCAGGTTTACGCGATGTGACAGTGTGGAAGCGGACCATCATACGGAGGACGGAAAGAGAGGCAGGGAGAGGAGGAGCGGCTATGATCTGAGATGCGGTTCAATCTGAAGGGATGTGAGAGGATATTGAAGGTGAGAGGGGAAAGAAAACAGAGGTATGCACTGAGTCACAGACGGCCCAGTGGAAACTCTGGGGTTTCACATTGCTCTGGAAATATGACAGCGTCTGACGCACCTGATGGTAGGCCTGGAAAATCTGTAAAAGAGGGACCATAAATGCGGCTGTGTGTGTGTGTGTGTGGGGGGGGGGGCTTTGGAAAAACCCTGCACGCCTGCTGTGTCTCCCTGCACCCCCCCCCTCCTCCTCCTGCACATCAAGGCTAAGTTACAGCCGCAGCCGGCCCATAACCTGACTCTGCTGCCTGTGAAGGCCCGCTGGGAGGAATCGGTCTGCACGCAGAGACCCTGACTAACACAGAGAGAGCTCCTCTTGATAAAACACTTCATCTTCCATCATCAAATAAAGGTGAGGCACATAAAAAAAAAGGATTCTGATTTGATTTTTTATTATGTTTCTAATTCAATAAAAAAAAAAAAAAAGATTAAACACAGCTGAACTGTTGAACTGCATTGTGCGTAGCAAGAACTGGAATATATTCAACATTTCATGAAGCAAAATGTGCGTTTTTATTCGGCTGCACATATTAGCACGCTAATAAAAACGTCTGGTTCTTGCACCGAAGCATTTTTAATATTCCATCTGATTTGTTTCATTAGAAAACAGAGTATTTCCTTTAACGCCCGCAGTCTGCAGTGCATCATAAACATGCTTAAAATGCATTATTAGAACTGCGCAGTTGTCATTAAATCTAAATATTTACGAGGTAAAGCTCATAACAACTGTTAACTTAAGGGATTAAGTGTCACAAAACATCATAAATGCTAATATGAATAGAGTCCGTGCGATGATTGCTTATAACTATGACTATACGGTGCTATAAGAATGCATTATAGGTTTGTTTGCGATGCATTAAAGGTAATAAAATGTAATAAAACCCGGGGCAACCGCTGACGGAAAGACTGAAAGGCTGCTTTCTCTGCCTGCGCCACAGTCAGGTTGGACCCACCTGCGTGTCCGTGCATGTGTGTGCATGTGTGTGCATGTGTGTGTGTGTGTCCGGGGTTGTGTTTTATGTACGTGTCTGGCCGGAGCAGCTGAGGCATGTGGAGTTAAAGACAATGGCGCGATCCTAAAGGTCTAGAGCCGGGCATGCTGGGATTCATTTCACTGGCATTCAGCCGGATAAAATGTCACAGCAGTCGTGGCCTGCACCCAATGTCACCGTGCGCGTGCCTGTTTGTGCACGTACGTGTGTGTGTGTGTGTGTGTGTGTGTGTGTGCATGCCAAGGTGCCAGGCGAGGCTACGCTTTCCGCCTCAGCTATTGTAAGGACACGTCACCTCGCCGCCTTCCTGTTTTCGCCATCCCGTTCAACACCCCCAACCGCCCCCACCCCCTGCCTGCCCACCCCGTTTCTTTTCTGCACGCCGGGTCACATGGGTGCTGTGGGCAGTTTCACGTCCCATCATTTCCTGTGGCTGACTGTCGGGGCGGATCAGGGCGCTACGCGAGCCTAATGCTGACGAGCTGAGACAGCTCCGCTCTGACTGGGAGGGGTCTACTGGACCGAGGACAATCTGCAACCACCACCACCACCACCCCCCTCCTCCCTCCTCCCTCCTCCTCTGCATAGAAACGCACAAACACATGCACAAATAAACAAACACACACACACATACTGCAGAGAGCAAACCACGTAGCAACAGTGTGCAAGCACCGCTGTGCAAATCCAGAGTGTATGCATGCGTAACTGTGTCACTACAGTGCAAGCATGAGTCATACCAGAAGGAATAATGGAGCAATATAAATCTGGATGTGTTGTTCTGGTGGACGTTATGAATTATTAGCATTAAAACAGGTAGGTAATGCAGGTATTGCAAACAAACAGCTCAAGCTCAGTGTGTAATTGGCAGCGTTCGGATGGCGCACGCCGCCGAGCTGGTGGGGAAAACAGACAAAATACGGCGGAGGACGGGCAGAGACAGCGCAAGGCCCGCGAGCAGAGGGACACAAATCAAGTACATGTGAGGAAGGACACAGAGAAAATGAGAGCAGAGAGCCACAGAGGCAGGGAGAGGATGAGCTGCGTCGCTGGAATCCAGCCTCTGCAGGAGGAGGTGACGGCCTGTTATCTGGACTATGTCACATCTTGCACCTGCACGCCATCTGTGTGCGCGCCTGCGAGCGTGTGCACGCGCGTGTCTGGTTTTTTTTGCGTGTGCTGACGTGGACGGGAAAACGCGCGCGTCTGCGTTGGGGGGCCGGCGTTTGCACGCGCCGAGTCATCATCACAAGACTCGCGCCCCGGGGGTGTGTGCGCACGCCACGGAGACAGATGCGGCTGTATATGATAAAACGACTGAGAGAGGGAGAGAGAGAGAGAGAGCAAGTGTCGGGATGAAGAGCGGGGGCCGACGGGAAGACGCGCAATGAAACACTGTTTGACAGAAACAGGCTAACAGTGTGCAGAGGGAAGCGGCGCGGCAGAGACTGACAGACAGAGGAGTTCGAATAATAGATAGAGGCAGTGACAGGGAGTCAATGTGACGGCGAGACAATAGACAGATAGACGGGCTCAGTCGGCGGAGGGGGGAGGAGGCAGAGCGGCGAGAAGCAGGCGAGCGGCGCCTTTTTGCTCAAAGTTGCAAAACGCGGCGTCTGACGCTCTCTGCCTGGCCTCATAAGACTCCTCTGTCACTGCGCCGACACCTGCGACGCCATCGGCCTCGCACCATCATTCAATAACTCACTATTATTGATTATTGATTAACAGGCTTTGAAGAGAGGGCTGCGGGGGAATGGTGCTGGAGTGTCTGCATCGATTGTGCTTTGCAGCCCCGAGTTCGGCCTCTCAGGATGTCGACAACAGCACCCTCATTTGCTTGACAGCGCATCGGTCAAACAACCGTCTCAGTTCATACATATCTGTAAAACATGCATACGCTATTCTGCAGAACTTGTGCAGCTGCAGCTGTGCTGTACCTGCAGACCTGCAGAATCAGCTGCACTGGCAGCCAACGCATCCAACCCAGACAGAAACATAAGCTCCAGACTAACCAGACTATAAGCAGGGTAATTTAGGGCGGGGGCAAATGTCTCTTTGCCTTCCTGCCCATACCTGGTGTTTATGAAAGAAGCCCATCTTCCCAGACGGGGATCCATCAGGCAGAGCAGAACCCACGATGCACGGCCTGATGGGTATTTATTCAGAGGGCTTTGACCTGCAAATGTTTGTGAAGTCAGAGAGTACACACCGTGCAGCTTTCATAAAACCAAGGATTGATGTTTTATGAATTAAAATATAGTGTATGCTGTATAATGTGCACGCAGTAAACTGAGTGTGTGTGTGTGTGTGTGTGTGTGAGGAGCGACCGGTCGGCCTGAGGGGGATCGCGAGGCCGGGAGAGATTAAAACTGCATCTCTCCTCCAGCTTCTCGGCCCGTTTCTCGGCTCTGCCTCCGTCAGAGAGCGTGAGACAAAGGCCCCGTGGCCCGGTGAAGAGCGCCTGATTAATCTGACTGGTCGGAAACGGGCGGCGCAGCCTGACCCAGCGAGTCGCGGTGACACGCTGCGGCGCGGCGTCTGCCAGCCGTTTTAAACGCAGCCCTTGACAAACCGAGGACGGGGGGGGTGGAAATGGGAAAGCCGCTTCTCTGCGAAATGTCTCAAATGATTTTCGTGGCAACCAAACGCCGGTTCGAGCGGTGGAGGGAAACGGATGGCGAGGGAGGGCGAAAGCTGCGGGTATGATGTGACATGAAGCCGCACAATAGCTTCATCTTTTAAGCAGCTGGAGGTCCTCTCCATGATTACGGCTCCGGATGAGGAGCGGGATGGAGATCAGGGAGGCAGTGCGGAGAGGAGAGGACGGGGAGCCGTACGCGACTGACAACTCGCTCATTTACTCTTCGGCTTCTCTTTCACAGGCTCTCCTCTGCTCTGAGCCGCTTCTCCTTGCACCCCCCCGGCAATGGTCTCACCTGTGTGTTTGACACAGAAACGCGCAGACGTGGGGAAAAACACACACACACACACACACACACACACACACACACACACACTGTCTCACACGAAGCGTTCTTCCACTTTTAATCCAGAGCACTGCCAAATTCCTGGAAGCGACCGGCTCAGCCTGCGCCGGGGCTCGGCAGGAATGTCGCAGGGGCACGAGCACTTTGGCAGGTTTGGATAAAACATGGGGAGGACGGGGGGGAGAGAAGTGGGACTCATGTATCCCCCAGGGGGGAAGTAACAGAGGTTGGGGGACGTCGTTGCCATGCTGCTGTGAGATTCCCACTGTGTATTCCGGGACCGTGGCCTTCCTGTGTGCCCCTCCCATCCCTTCTGGGCGCCAAGGCCATTATCGACCTGTGTGCGTCCCAGACTTTAAGAGCTTATTGTCTCTCTATCTGTTGGGCCCATGTGCTGATTAATGCCGCCACAACAAACCAGACAGCGGCCATGGTCGTACACGGCGGCTGCGTGCCTGCGTCTCTGACCCGGGAAACCGTTTGTTACCTGGAAAACCAGGGGAAGCATGCAATATTCATGAGCGACGCGCTGCAGGACCTTGACGCGACCTTCAATCCGTCGGTCGGGATAATAACCCTTGATTTGCTTCGCACTTCAGGGCCCATACCTCAACGCGAACGTCCATCCTCGCACCTCCCGGATCTGGCGCGGCGGTGTTGGAGGAGACACACGGGAGGAAAGATGGAATCAGGCTTTATCTGCTGGAGGAGGAAGAGGAGGGGAGCGTGCTTCAGACCCTATTTGCTGTGGAGTACATTTGCTGAGAGGATGGAGGGGATTGACTCTGAGTTAAATATACACACACACACAAACACAGACACTCAACATGTATAAAAACATAGGCCTTGCCGGCTAATCCAGGCCAGCTCCAGCCGGCCTATAGGGGCCTGGTATAATCCTGTTATCGGGCCCAACAGATGCTGTTGACAGAACAATAAGCGGGGGGCCAATATGGCAGCGCGGCCCCGAGGAGGTCATGAGCCAAACTCATCACAGCAGCAGCAGGATCGCTGGCTGGCTGCGACGAGCTGGACGCGACGCCGGTCACACACACTGGCTCTCACGGGCTGGGCGCCTCGCTGCGACAGCCGTTCACAGTGATTTGTTTCCCGGTATGCAAATCCCATTTTGCTTTGTCTGCAGTGTCAGAGGGTGTCGAGTGTGCGGCACGTCTGCAGCCAAACACTGAAAAATAAAGAGCCGGGAGGCGCCGCCGTCCACCAGAGCGGCGCTTTTTTAGCCTGGACGCTCAGAAAGGTAAATATAGACTGTAATTAGAGGTCCGCGCATTGAAAACCCCCCCAAAAATCCTGGAAAACATGGATTTTTGAGCGCTGGTTCACCAAAAATAGAAATATGCATTTGCCGGTAAGCACCTTTTCCGGCTCATTTGCCCTGGAGATGAAGGTGCCGAAACAAAGCAAAAGGCAAATTTTGCTGGTGAACTGGTCCATGCAGTGGAATAACGCTTAAAACTCTGCAAAGACCTGGAGGAAAGTGATTCATAAGGATTCGGTTTTTAAGTTTTCAGCCTATTTTTTTATGTCTCTCCTCCCTAACAACGGCCCTAGCAACGGTCCCGGAGACAGGCTGGACAGGACGTGCATCCTCAGAAACGACGCGCGCCGTGATTTTTCCCTTTTTTAAATTCTTTTTGTGTTTCAGTTTCACCATTTCTGTCTGCACACAGAGTTTTGTGGCAAAGTTATGTACCTTTCGCACTCTTGGTGCTCTAATAACGCTGTGAAGTGCCGTGTGTGTGTGTGTGTGTGTGTGTGTGTGTTTTGTGGTTTCTTCCAGATCATAGAAGAAAGAGACTGCCCGGGGGTGCTGGCTTTGTGTCTCAACTTCCAGCAAAAGAGCTTTTCTTCTGCACAACAGACAGCCTGCTGCAAAATAATGCCTCCGTGCAGCTACAGTATGGTGTGGCAAACAACCTCTAACACACACACGCACACACACGCACACACACGCTGGGTTGCACCTTGCAGACGTCTCTAGCAGGAGCTCAAGTAGATCTGAATCAGAATACATTTACACACTCGTTTCACAACCAAAGTATGCAGGCCAGTCGTGCATGAGCGTGTGCACGAGCGCGGGAACAGCAGTGTTGCCCCCACCCCTAATGAGGAAGTGTTGCCCCCACCCCCCACCCCCCGCCTCCTCTCTCCCCCCCAACTCTCTCCATGACTTTCTGGTTTGTGTCCCAGTTTAACTAAATCCCATTAAAAAGGCTTTCATCTCACTGCACTTCATTACTGGCATAAATGCTGCGGCTCACCCCAGAGAGAGGCAGGGATTAGACGAGACGAGCTCATCTAAAATGTTACGCTCTCGAACCCCGGCAGCTTTTTTTTTTTTTTTTAATGAAGACACTCACTTTAAATTCTCCATATTGGATTATCCAAACAGACCCTCCAGCGCGGGAGGTGCCACGAAAGGTCGGCGGCAGGTTCCCTGTCTACAAAGGAGGATCGGCGTTGTGGAGCGACGTCCCTGGAAAATGTTAACAAATGCAGGGAAGAGATGGGAAGAGAGAGAGAGAGAGAGAGAGAGGTGGGGGTGGCATGAGCGAGGGGAGAGAGGACAGCAGGGAGGGAGCCCGGCATTGTGTGCGTATGATTGGACGCGATGGGTCAGAGGCTTTCACACGCGTTTATGAATGCTTATTTTAAGCAGAGCCCAAGCTGGGCTAATCTTTACTGCTCGCCTGAATGAGGGTGCTGATTAAAAGCTAATTATACGCTGCAGATTTGGCCTCAGGTGAAGACTCCGCTGATTTGACGCAGCTTGGACTCCGGCCTGGGTGCATGCCTGTGGGCTCCGGCTCCAGATAGCCACGCGTGCACGTGTGTGTGTGTGTGTGTGTGTGTGTATTTGTGTGTGTGCCTACAAATCACAGGGGGAAACAAGACGTCAGCGCGCGCGGTGGCTGCTCTGAGGTTTGTGTTGCAGGCAGCGGTGGGATGTAACCAAGTCTATTTACAAGTATAATTTTAAGGTTCTTTGTTGGGTTATTTATTTATTTATCTGTTTCCTTCTCCCGCTTTACATTTCAATACCTTTTCACTGCACAGCGTTTATCTGAGCTTCCCAGATTAATACAAAAAACAGCAGCTACTGCACTAAACCTTTATGATTCAGTGCTAATTATCCAATAATGTAATATATGATAATCTAACTCAACAGGGGTCATTAAACTGCATTACGAGCTGAGTGGTGATTTAAGGTGTCCCGTGGCGTCGGTGACAGTATGGAGCAGTGGCTTCAGAGCGGGGGCCCTGTGTTTTGTTGCACATGCGTGAGTGCATGCGAGAGATCCCGTTTGACGTTTGAAGCACTTTTTATTTCTTTGCATCCTGCCTCCTGGGCCGCGGTGTTGCCACGTTATGTTACTTGCGCTTACTTATTGCACAGTGCACGACAGGAAACGGCACCAGCCTGTCACAGAGCTGCACGAAGGCAGCGTTAACCCTCCATTTTGATAGCGATATCTATAAAACACCCTTAATAATTAATATTTGGTGAGCATTTAAATTGAATTATTGGGTTTAAACTGACGTTGGATACCTTTTTATACTTGACGGCATCATGTGTGCATCCAAAACCCTTGCGTCATAAACAGCTCAGCGCCTCAGATCGTTTCGTCGGCGCGCGATTGGCTCCGACTTCCGTCTCGTCCCGTACGACCTCTTTCCGCTTCCTCTCCTCCTGCTGCCACTCTGCCACTCCGTCCCGCAGACAGGAGGGGGTTAACACCTCTTATGAATGCAGCGAGGAAGAGAAAATAGAGTGAATCCATCGCTGCCTGTTAGCATCTCGTCTTTGACATCATTACTCCTCCGGCATGGCAGCGCTCCACGTCTATGACCCTCCCGCAGGAGCTAACCCCGGTGCGACACCACAACAGCCCGCGCTCAAAACAACATGTCTCACAGCCAATCGCCTGCAGGGTGCCTCACAGTCCTCGGTTATTTATGTCTCGGGCAGTGACACAGTCAGTTTGTCCAACTGCTTATCTCCTTACCGAGTCCACGCTCTATGCGCGGCGAGCATTTCAATTAAACCGCGCATAAAAACGCATTAGCCTCTCCGCAGCTGCGTAACCGAGATGTTTGCTGTCTTTATGAGCTGGCTGATATTGACGAGGGGCAAAAGAAAAGAAAGTGCTGGGCTCATTTTGAGCCACATCTTGAGTTCTAATTGTCTAAAAGCGGCAGAAAACAGTGTTTGCTCTGCATCTCAACGTGCCGTTAGACTAACCGCAGCCAGTTTAAAATAAACGTGGGCTCCAAAGACAGAGCGGCAACGGCCCGCAGCTGCTCGGGCGCCTTGTCAACAATAGAGAGAGGACAACTCTACACGCTCACCTTCATGTCAAGGACAAGATAATTCACAGCTAGATCACACCTGGTCACTGCCTGCCTCTGTGTGTGTGTGTGTGTGAGTGTGTGTGTGTGTGTGTGTGGAGGAAAGGGCGTGAGGGATTTGTTTGAGAGCTGGTGTATGACTGGAGGCATCTTGACAACTCCAACCTTCCCTCTCTAACTCTAACATCTCTCTCTCTCTCTCTCTCTCTGCCTCCCCCCCTCTCTCACCCCCTTCCCACCTCCACCTTCCTTGCCTGTCTTTATTATTAGTGGCAGCTAGAGGCAGTGGACCGGAAAATTCCCATCGAGAAACAAACCCACATCTGCATATTACAGCCCTGTTTCACGTCTGCCATGAGCGAATAAATTAATACATGAATAACAATGAAAATCATCCGCGAGTCGCTTCGCTCGCTCCCTAAATGGCATCCTGCAAGCGTGCGTGCGTTTGCATGTTTGTGTGCGACCATTTTGACCGTTGCTCGCCGGGGGGAAGGCCGGGGAGCGTCCGCGTAGAACCTTGTAAGAGCTGGCGGAGCTACAGTACCAGCTGATCTCAGGCCAGGTGGTCGGCGAATTTTAGGACCACAGGCGGGTTCAAGTTCAGCTGTGGCCTTAAAACAATCAATATCAATCTCCCCGCGCATTAAATCGACTGATGCTCTTCACAGATCTCTCTCCTTGTTAACTTCAGAGCAACTTGTGCTGTAATTGCACTTAAATATTATCTCCAATCTTTTATTTTTATTGGATGTTGTATTATCTTTTCTTGTTAAATGGTCGTTGCATTTAAAAAGAGAGCCTTCTGGGACAAACGTGTGCTTTCGCGCCCGTTTTAATTAACATAAATGTTTCCTCTTGGTCATGTTTGTTGAGCTCAATAATGCATTTTGATCTGCTGCACAACATGTTTCCACGTGTTCGGTGTTCTCCTTTGAGAAACGAGGGAGAGGTTTATATTTGATATTTTTTTGTTTCAGGATAGCGCCGCTTCATTTTGCATTTGAAAAATTAGTACAATTAGTTCTCTGTCGACAGCCCGGCAGATTGTTTAATTGCAGACATTGTGCGGTGAAAGCAGAGGCATCGACGTGCGGGAACAGGCGGACGGTCACCTTTACCAACAGCTACACAACGCCAGCCGCAGGCTTTAAACGACAGCGCACATTAGCTGCAAACACGAACACAGGTCTGTGTTTTAGTGAACAAACAAACATCCACTGGGGAAAAGTGCAGCGTCAACATCAGCTCATCTACATTTGCTGCTCAGCCGCACACAAAAAAACACACTTCCTGCCCGCGACGTGCAGGCTACTCCATAAGTTTGGCAGTCCCCTGCTGGAGCTCAGCCTGCCAGCTGCTGTCAAGCTAACAGGGACACGGACGTCCCCCTCCAGCAGAGCGAGCTGTGCATCACCTACATTTACAATAACACAACAACTTGCTTCTTTGACACAAGAACGAGTAGAGAAGTTCACTCCATGCGTTCGACTTCACCTCCGCAGCCGCGTTAGCGCCTCGTTAATCATGTGCCGTCATTCGATTTAGCGCATTTAGAGTTTGGCACGGGCGCAGACGTAAAAATGTTTGTTTACATCATTTTGACGCGCGCACAAATATTTAAATAAATACTTTTTGTGCCATATTTGGAATTAAACCAGAGCCGTGTCCAATTAAAGGCTCGAGCAGACGTAGCCTTCACATGCTTAATTACTAGAAAGATTATCCTGCTCTGCCGGAAGCAACAGTCTCCATCTGGCTTTACGAACCTGTAAGGGACTGTGTGCATTTCCTAAAATTAGGGAAAAAAATCAGATATACATGCAAAACAGTTCATGAGGACCTGCACGCCTTTTATACAACACTACAGGGATCTGTGATGTGATGAGGGAGGGTCTGCAGGAGACGGGGCACCTAGCGTCTACGATGGAGAGCACATATTAGCTTGGATGCACGCTGCATGTTCGAGATTCTCCGATAAAGAGCTCGTCAAACACAAAACAAAGAAGGTCTGTGAGTGTGAAACAGAGGCACGGCGACGCGAGGATGCGAGGATGCGAGCGCGTTCGCGGGAAGCTTCTGTCATCTCTGCCAGTGAGATGTCTATTTCTGTGTTTGTTGGTGCAACACGCGTGCCCTCCTCCCACTCACGCTCTCGTCCCGTTCCACCTAGTTTACATCTGTTTACTAAAGCTTGTCTACTTCAGTTTCGCGTACAGCACGGCGAGGGGTCTCTGGAGGTCCGCCGCGCCGCTCCGACGCCGTCAGGCCATCTCCGCTCATTCGACGCGATACGAGGGCTCTCGTGAGACCGAGGCCGGATCAAACGTTACGTTTTAACATCCCAACGCTGGCGGACAAAAACTCAGCGGAGGTGGCCCCGGCATCCCACAATGCTTTGCTTCCGTTGGCAAGGAGCTGGATGTGAAGGATGGGAGGTACGTGTGAACTTTGGGAACTGTGAGAGCAGAGCAAACTTTAAGGGGCCATACATCATGAGCCCATTAGCCGACAGCTCTGCCTCGTTCGGTAAATGACAGTGTTTGTCTAAGTCTGCTTCTCGCTCGCTCTCGCTCTCTCTCTCTCTCTTACACACACACACACACACACACACCACCCACTCTCTATTCAAGCCAGCCTCTCAGTCTCCTCTCTAATCTTTACCCCTTCTCTCTATCTCAGCCTCGCCGACGTGATCCTTCCCATCTCAGAGCCTCCATCTTCCTTGTTCCTCTCTCCGCTCTCCATCACTCCCTTTTATCCCCCCCCCCACTAACCTCCAGCTCTGTCGCTGGATGCAGCCGGTAATAAGTCACTCCGCTGTAATTTTGCCCTCCTAAAGGCCTGTAATGATGGGGGCTTAGAGGATGGCTGAGGTGGAGGTGAGATGAGGTGGCACGAGGGGAGAAAAAGCCTTTCAGGGGCCTTTTGTGCAACGAGCCGTTGGCGAGGGACGAGGTGGAGAGAGAGAGCAGAGACGGAGGCTCCTCAGGTCGTATTGTACTTTTATTGTTTTATATACAATAAAAGAATTAATAGTCAGTGCATTGGAGAAGCTGGAAATGTTCAGTTTGTCACTTTAAAGCAAAGACTTTTGACTTTTGTGGCGGTAAAGGCAACTCAACCGGGTTAAACTCTGTCCTCAGATTGGTTAGAAACAAGGAAGCAGTTAAAGGGAATGAGTGAGGGCCGTGCCAGGTGACCGAAATTGACAAAATACTGTTGAGAGTGACTGATATTCTCTGACATTTAGCAAACTGGCAAACGGCTCAATTCATTTAGCAGATATGTCCGCGGCAGCTGTGGCAGTATGGGGTTTGTGCATCAGACGAGCCAGATAAGGGCCCGTGGTGAGATTCGCTTGGCCTTCTCCGCAGACAAAGCCGGTCGACCTGTCAGAGCCCGGGTAAACACAGACATCGGATGACTTCTGAGAGATGTGCCCCTCTCCCCGTGGCCTTATAAGCGCCGCTCCTCATGTTTCTCGCTCCGCTAGGCCCCCGCGTGACGACCCGATGTGCCCGTCGACCTTTTTCCGGAGTTTGAACTGCCGCCGCGCAGAGGGGCGCGCCCTGGGGCCGAGGGTGAGGGGAGGACAGCGACCGAAGTCCAGGGTGGAAGGGGTGGGAGCAGGGGGTGCGGCGGTGCATTTCAGGGAAATTCCTGATACCGACACTAGGAGGAGAGCCCAGCGGAGAGGGAAAAGCAGGCTCAGAAGGGAAACGATCTGAGGGGCGTTTGACTGATGCAGGTATAAAACAGGTGATTACCCAGCGTCCTGCATGTGACTTAAATTCATCCCTTTAAAGCAGATTTTTTTGTTTTTGTGATAGATTTTAATACTTCCTACTGTTTGTGGAGGTGTTTTCTGGAGTTGGACGCAGCCGACGACCCTCAGCCTACGCGGTGATTTCCCCCGCCTGGGCTCTTCATGCGCTGTTTGCGTGCATGAACTAATATGTCAAAGAGGCGCGAGGAGGGAGAGTCATTTCACTCTGCCGTGGTGGTGGCGGCGAGCAGCACAAACTCAAAAGCGCATGAATCTTGTGGCTGCACCGAGCCTTTAATCCAATTCCTCACGCTTTATTAAAACACGGGCAGAGAGACGGAGGCAGAGAGAGGGGCCGCCATGAAGAGAGACTAACCGTGGAGAGGAGGTGCACGCTGCAAACATACACCAAGACACACACACACACACACACAGCACAAAATCAAGAGAGAGGTGAAGATCTAAACAAATGCAAATTCACTCTCTCTCTCTCTCCACACACACAAAACACATCACACATGACTGCGTCTATGCCTCCTCACAGAAGCGAGGGAAGGTGCTTTCTGACAGCTGACATAAACAGCCACAATCGGGCAAACAGTGTGCTGTCAGGCTGTTAGATTCACAGATCCACGGGCGCCTCTGCTGGGTCACATCAGGCCAGGCTGCTGTCCTCTCCCCCTCGCTCTCTCTCTCTCTCTCCACACCCTTCCAATCATCATTTGATCATCTGCTCTGCAAAAGGGTTATTTATAGTACCAGACAATCACGTATGAGCCGCGAAACAAGACGCGGCGCGCCCACATGCGCAAGAGCATCTCTGTCAACCGCCGCGGCGTACTTTGGTGTCCAGCTCCGCGTTTGATTGTGTATCTGGCTCGCGGCGATCCTTGGCGAGTGTAAACAACACCTAATTAGAAAGTTAAGCCCCATGATGGACTCGCGCCGCGGCTCATTGGTCGGTCAGAAGCGACCCGAGGCCCGCAACATCTCTGCAGAAGCGGCAGCGCTGGAGGAAAAGCGGGGTTTCACTTTCGTATGCACCGGCAACGCCTTCACTAGCTAACAAACATGCGCGCACACACAAGGAAAAGTCTCAATGGTTTCTGTTTACAGAGTGACGAATTTAAAAAAAGCTGACTTGTGATTCATATTTGCTATCCGAGTCTTAATGCAAGTCTCAAGTTTAGACCTGAGACTTGGATTTGGACTTCATCAGACCTGTACAGCTGGTGACCTGATGTACCGGAGTCGGTTTGTTGCCGGACGTAGCGGAAGTCGTCATTGGACGGAGACTGCATGAAACGAAGGCGTAGCAGGTGATTGGATGAACCGTCTGGCCGGCTTCAGCCAATCGGATCAAACAAACCACACGACGTAGCAGGCAACAGAACCTCAACGGACCCGGACTTTCAGGTCTCAGGACGATGGGTCTGAAATATCTGATGGCGATGGAGCACCTGAAGCTCACTCTGACATGACCACGAGTCTTGTTTGCTCAGCTGTAACGAGCTGGAGCGAGTTGTGGAAGGTGAAGTCACTATTGCCTGGGTATTATGCGTTCTCTCCAGTGTCCTTGAGAAGCGTACAGAACTCCGTCCAACGCTTCGTGTCAGGCGCTGCTGGCAGCGTCGCGCTGCGCGCTTGCCTGGCGAAGACATCCGACCACAATCAAACCTCACGAATCGCCGCCCGGCGCGTAAGCAGGCGTGCCCACGTGGCGCCCTTTGAAGGCGGCGCGTAAACCACACCTCTCCGTGCTGCGTAGCCGGATGCGCCGAAGCGTCGCCTCACGCGTCCTGTATGACGCACCGACACGGATCGGGCTGCGAGGTGGAAATCTCACGATAGGCGTTCTCGAGGAGACTAGCAGCATCTGGACTTCCTTTCTGTTCTGAAGTTAACAAGACTATGAGTCCCTCACCTGAGCTCCTCCTTCTGTTTCTATGAATGTGATGATGCTTGAATGAAAAATGTTTTTTAAATAACGACACTTGCATGCCCTATAAATGCTTTAAGGGGACATATTTAAGCCTAGTCCCCCTCAGAGAGTGAGGAAGGCAGACCAGGTCCTGCATCGTCTCTGCAGCCCACCCTCTGGTAACATGGGGCCCCTACAGGCCCTTCAGATCCAGCTCCTGTCGTTACGTAACCACAGGGTGATTTACAGAGGCAAATCCTCCTCTGAAATTAGAGGAAACCGCTGAGAGGGAGGCGTTCATCCCGCTAGAGTGAAGCTCTCTCTGTTTCGGTAAGCTAAGCGGTGCGGTGTGTGGCGATGTCGTCGGTCAGAGCCGGACATGCAGACTGCTCTGTTGTTGGTTGTAAACACCAACACAGACGCCGATATTCTGTCCCAGCCCCAGAAGACCAGAGGAGACCGTGGCTGCGTTTGATTCTTCCCAACCGTTCTGGGTCGTAGCTATAGCGTACAGCCGTGGGCAGCCATGTTGGATACTGGTCCTGCACCGCTCTGCACCCTCCCCCTCCATACATCATTCAGGCAGCCAATCAGAGCAGCGCCTCATTATCACAGCCTCCCTGCCCAATCAGAGCTCCGCATAGATAATGAAGGCAGAGAGTGGGAGACTGCAGACCCTCCTCAGAGGCTGCACTATAATGTGCCAACATGTGTCCCCTTTAAATGCATATCAGCATCTGCAAAACATCTGCCCGCCGCCAGCTCTCACTCTGGTTTTACAGAAACTCGTGTGGCAGTGAAACATTGCAAGCGCTGTGATTGTTTTCCTTGCTGGACAGGATGAAATATAGCCAGCATTAGCGGCCATAAAAGAACCGACGACAGCGTAAGAAATATCTGGTGGACTCTGTTCGTGTCTTTATTCCATCTCCTGGAGACCTTCGTACTCCGGCCCGGACGCTAGAAAAACACCTTTAACTGCGTGGGAGGTTTAAAATACCCTTAAAGGAGCAACATGTGTTTCTTCTGTAAATACCCACAAATCACGCTGGTTTTAAAAGGCTTGTGTAAAAACCATACAGGCCGTCATTCACAGTGAATTTTTAATAGCGCTCGTTATGAAACATTAAGATATAAATGGGCATAAACTGCAAAAATTAACACCCCAACTCAAACATCTGGGCTCCCTCCCTCCACCCGGATCCGTCGCAGCAAGCTTCTCCACATATTATTCTCCGCGATAACGGAGTGAAATCACTTAATCACTGGCACATTCCTCTTGCAGCGGGACTGGCTGCGCCACATGTCCAGCATCCGTGCCAGAAGGAGGGAGAGACGAGGGAGAGGAGGGAGGGGGGGAGAGAGGGGAGGACAGAGGAGGGGGGGAGAGAAAAGAGCCCCGAACCCACTGTCAGCTCAGTGAAGCAGAGAGGGAGGAAAACACACGCCGACATGGAGACGATTCGCTGGGAGTAACACACACACACACACACACACACACACACACACACAAACAAACACAAACAAACACAAACAAACACAAACACATTGATTTAAAAAGAGAAAATTGCTCTTATTCTTTACTCATGAAATCTATAAAGCTGTGAACGTCCACAGACGCACCCGGGCGCGCATTTCCGTCTCTACAGCGCGACGTACAGACTCTGCAGCATTTAGGAATGCTAAAAATACCCGAACCAGACATGAGGGACGCGCGCACACACACACACACACACACACACACACACACACAGCAGAGAGGCTGTGGTGGAGCTGAGGACACAGCGGGGCTGGCTGCCTGAGGGAGTCAGCAGAAGGTGAGCAGAGATAAGGCTGTGTGATTGTGACTGCATGTCAGAGAGAATCTGCACACCACAACGCTTCAGCATTCCCTGCATCTCTCTCACACACACACACACACACACACACACACAGTACACAACACAACACAACAAACACACAACGCAAACTTTTATATATGCAGCGTGCATCACCTGCGGCGGTGCGCCAGAACAGGGGGTTGAAACAACACGTGACCTGGGTGTGCGACAGAGTTTCTGCTATATTATCCAGTTTATTAGGTTTAGTCCATGCTTGACATTAAAGAGCGAGCGACACGGGCTGTGTTCAAACCCGCCTGCCGCACTGTCAGTGTGTAGCACTGTGTACGCAGTGTGCCAGAAGTAACCAGATGTTGTACCGATTCAGAAAAAGAAAGCGTGTGTTTATCGGACCAGTCCACCTCGCCGACCGCGCGCCGGAGTGCAGAGCGCTGGGACGGTCACAGCAGCTGGTCAGCGCTGAAATGAAACAGCAACAGGATCTAACATGTAACTCAAATATAGAAATATGACTGTGTGACGAGTTCGGCGTCCGTGGAAACAGAAATTAGACCAGAGTTAAGTTGGAGTGGAGGGTTGCTGTGCATCGGCACCACTTTATCACCGGTTTGGGTGAAACTGGATCATAAATTATGGAGAAATCATTTTGTTTGAGGTCAAGTTGCTCTGCTTTCTCTTTAAATGATTTACTTGAGCTTCAGCCACCTTTGAAATGTCTTCTACCTACCTTTAAGGTCTTATTATCATTATCATTACAGACTGTGCTGGTCAGTAGTATGACTGTGCATGAACATGCATCTGCATCCAATGCATCTCCACCAGCCAGAGTCTGTGCAGCAGCGACAGGAAGTGGAGCTCTGGTGTCGAGGTCCCGCCCATAAACTTACTTGACCTGAACTGCAAGCGGACAGGAGCTGTCAATCACGACATCACACACACACTCTTTGCGGTCTGTGTCTGGTTGCATTTGTGCACACGGCAAAGACTGGAGACGTGTAACGTGTCCTGTGCGTACATGAGAGGACAGACCGGAGGAGACGCCACGATCAGCTTTCAGGTTGGCCTCGGCTGCAGACTGAACACGCTGAATCAGGCAAACAGCGGCTGATAAGGGCCCAACAGGGCTGTGTGTGTGTGTGTGTGTGTGAGGGAGTTTTGCACATTTTGCAGGTGATGTATTTAAACAAAAACCATGCATGCATGCAGACGCACGTGCAGAAATAACACACATATGTAAACATGAAGCGTATTTTTATTCATAACAAACCCTCAGAAATACCAGATCCATGTGTTCTCACCAAAACTTGGGACCTAAGGCACTTTGTAAATGTCTAAGTGTGAGTATGTGTGAGTTTTCACGTGCCGATCTCAGGCGTGGACCAAACTCACGGAGATAAGTCTGAAAAACAGCGTTTGCTGCTGAAAGTTTTCTGTCGACTCTGCCGTTTTCCGCACGGATTTCGAAGAAGTTTTGCTGCCGGCATTGACAGAAATGCTTAAATGTCTTCTTTCATCTCCTCTGTGCTGCTCTGCAAACAACAAAACGCTTCATTTAGACTTCTGACAGTCGCTGCTGATGACGTATCCCTCTCCTTTGTGATTGTTAACTCTCTGCTTCAACAGAGGCACGGGCCGCTGCCGACATACTGCCTGCGTGTCTACTGTCAGATGAGGCGCAGCCAAAATAAAACCTAAATCTGACCGACTGTCATAAACGCCGCCTAACAAATTCCTTAGGTACAGCGCAGAACTCCAGAATTAAATCAATATTTCATACTCGCGCAGACTTCTGACAAAATAAAAACAGAGAAGTGCGTCAATAACTAAACCCGTCGCAGGAGGAGTCGCCGGCAACAGAGGACAGCCTCTTAACGTCGCCGCCAGGCTGACGCACGCGGGTGAAAAGTTCCTGATAAGACAACCGTGCGTCTCTGCAGAGCGAAGCTGCACGACGACTTCGCTGATCAGACTCAGAGGCCCAGTGCGGACGGACGTGCACGTGAGCGCGCAGCCTTCGAGGTCTGCGTTTAATTTGAAGGACGTTCGAGAGCTTTAGACTTCAGCACGTTTGCAGTGAATCGCAGCCTTTCTCCCTTCTCAATCAAGCACTCTCCATTTGATTTCACACATTAGGGGCATTATTCACAAACGACAATCCCTCGCGTCCTTGTCCTTCAAGCAGAGCGGATAAACAGAACCTGAACCTGAGCGATCCCGAGAAGACGCACAATGAATTACAGCGGTCTTACTCGCTGAAAGTCGGTATTTCCATCAGCTGAGAAAGAGTAGGGTGGAAAAGTGTGAGGACAACCAACGAGCGACAGTCTCCTGCAAGGACATGGATACAAAGACAGAGTCAGAGCCGCTGGTTAACCGCTATCCTTTTCTTTTAACCGCTGGAGGACGCTGGAATGGTTTCAAAGTGGCTGGAAACCCCCCGAGTTTAGCTTTGCACCAGCTGTAGGCACTGTAACACGGCAGCATCCCAACAGGAAATGAATAATAACATGAAAAGGTGAACTGTACAGAGCACAGACGTGGTTCCTCTTGCTGAAGCAATGCGTGGGGACCAGAAAATGACAATAACAGGATGTAAATATTGTTGTTGATTCAAAGAAAGTGTGCAGAGGAAAGAAGTCGAGCTCCTCAACCCACAACCGAGCGCGGTTCACACTGCAGAGCCCCCTCTGAAACACAGGCTAAGACGAACCCACACAACACGCGTGCATCCGAGCAACTTGTCTGGAGGGCAGACGGGGGACGACGCCAGCGCTTAATTCAGACAGACGGCCTTGCAGCTCGGGAACCTGCTGCGCTGAGACACAACCGCCATGTTTCTCAGCGTCAGGAAGCAACTAAACAGCCATGTGACCCCCCCCCGCCAAACCTCAGTCGACCTGTTTCCAAAATGATATTTCCATTTATTTTATGATTTTCATGAGGGCGTGCGGACTGCAAAACTGCTATACGTGTGTGTTTAAAGTGCGAGCGCGCCGTGTGCACAACCTTTCGGCAAAAGGCTGAGGAAAGAGCAAACGGGAGAGAGCGGGAGTGCATGAACGAGTCAGACCTAACAGAGAGGCCGAGAGGCCGACTCCCCCCCGGGAGCAGAGTCCTAATCGAGGCTGCGACTCGAATGACAAAACGTCCAACTTGGCTCCGCGGCCGCATCACTCCGAGAAACACAACCATCAAACACGACCAGCACTTAATTAGCTTCTCACTTGCCGGCTCGGCTCCACTCCACCGTGTGTGTGTGTGTGTGTGTGTGTGTGTGTGCGCGTCGTCGGCTCGAGGCTCTGTCTGAACACATTTCAGCAAATACAATCCAATTTGTTTAACTTCTATTGAATGCTAGAGCACACGGAGGCTGGTGACAGCGGACTGTGAGCGGCGTGTTAATGCGCTAAACAGATACTTTGTCCAATCTGCACCACTTGTGTCTGATTTTGCAACAATAAGCAAGCGGCGGCGGCGGCGGCGGCGGCGGCGGCCCCCGTAGCAGCACCGCAGGCCTACCTGTGTTGCTCGACATCTTGCCATTGCTGATCTGCTTGAGCCTCTTCTGGTGGGACTTGCCGTTGTAGTGGATCTGGGCCTGCGCGGCCGAGTTGAGCTGGATGTTGCAGACCTCACACAGCGTGTAGCTCCGCTGCTTTCTCTCCCTTTTGGGCCTGTGGAGCGCAGACGGCAGGGCGCCCCCCGGTGACTGCTCCTCTGGTACTGCACCCTCGTCCTGGGTGTCGCAGCAAGGCTCGCCGTCCATCTGCGCTCCCAGCCCGGCGCCGAACCCCCTCCTGTCCAGCTCGGCGTTCTGCAGAGCTGACGGGCTGAACGGACGCTTCATACCTGCGATGGAAGAAGAGGAGAGGGTAAATGTGAAAGCAGGGTGGCGCTCGGAGGGTCACGTCGCAGCTCAGGGGTCAGACCGCGTCACGCACAAACATGTTTCATCCCAGAGTGCACGCTCTGATTTCTGAAGCGCCTCGGCGTTAGCATGTGCAGCACAGCATGGCACAGACTGAGGCCGTGTGTCTGATGGATGGAGGTTTCGTCGTACACAGCCGGCCTGTTAAAACCCGAGAACACACAGGTTCAAACACCCCTGGTTCCTGAAGCTGTGTGGAGGAGTGTGTGGGATCTGACCCCGTTCTTGTCTGATGTAAGTCCTGCTTGTCAGCACAGTGACACCTGCACCGCGCACACTCACGAAGGCAGACTGGGCACAAACGTGCACCGTTCAGTGCAAAGTCCAGGCTGTGGTGGTCCTGGGGTGCAACGATGCACCACTTGGGGGAGACAGAGTGCTGTAGTGTGGCTCTCTGAGGACCGGTGAGGCCCCCCTCTGTCAAGCTGCTTCACTTGTGACAACTCTGAGCATGCTTGCTGCCTGCGAGCGCCTGCAAGCCAAAACCGTGGAGGATGCCAGCCCGGATCAGATCGGCAACTGGGAGTCCAGGGGTGATGAAGCGGCGCTGATGGTGTTTGATGACATCAACGGACACAACTGCATCAAATGCACAAACGTACAGGTTGTGCAACTAACCTTTAAGAAGTGGTGTTAACAGGAAAGCAAACTATCTTAAAAACAAGGCGTCTGCACGATGAAGACCCCCGGTTTCTGGAGGAAGTGGCCCGAGAAGAAGCCTCCCCAGGATTCGCAGTCAGAGAGAAGCGCTGTTTGTCTCATATGCAGCTACTGCCTCTATAAATAAATGAAAAGGTAGGTCTACAGCAGCTCTGTGAAGGGATTGAGACATCACCTTCCCTGAAATACACCCAGCTGTGCATTTCTGCTGCCGGCTCTCTGCCTCCGCCTCCAGGTATTTACGTAAACACCCAAACCGCTCACACACACACACACACACACACACGCAGACCAAAGTAAAGTGGAGTCTATGATGCATGCATGCCTACATGTGTGAAAAAACGCAGGCGCACACACACACACACACACACACAAACACAGCCGCTCAAAAACACATTAGGGCGAGCAGCCTCCATGAAAGCTGCTATTCACGTTGCCAATCTGGGAGCACTCAAGAGGCTCCATCAGATGTTTTCTCAAAAGCTCTGAGCAGCGCGGCGCTCTGGCACCGAATGAAAACAACTCTCTGTGGTCCTCAACCACGCAACCTCCCCACGCACTCCTGCCAAACTGCTCCGCTGGCCGCCCCAAATTAGCACAGTAGTAAAAACAAAACCCTCTGCGAGGACCTGCAGGACGCAACATGCAGCGTCGCCGCAGCCGCTGAGGGGCGTCTCTCAAACGCCGGCACGCAACAGACGATCTCAGGGATAAAAGCCAAACGGCGTGCGGGTTTCTGAGCTTTGGGTGCAGACAGCGATTGTGTTTTCCTGCAGGTAAAGCTCACCTCAGTGATGCGCTGGGTATTTATGCAGAAACAGGGCCCGAGTGCACGCGGGAAAGCGTTTTTACCCGCGACGCCGTCTGCATTTTGAACGAGAGCTGCGCTGCGCAAGAGCTACAGGAAGACTTGAAGTGCTTTAAACACTCACTGTGTTATTTGAGGTCGATTCTTTTCCTTTTTTATTTTAAAACACAGACTTAAACGCATCTTAACTTTTAAAAAAGGCTCCGCAGGACACACGCTTTGAGCGCATCAACCTGTTTTTACAGTCTCACACTGGAAATGTTCTGAGGACACTTGGTGGCGTCTTTGCTGACTTGACAATCGAATGTGATGCAACACATTCCCGATGAGGGGACGTTTAGAGCGTCAGACTCCCACTAAATTACACTTAAGTCTGTTTTTTGTAACGTCAGCTGTTGCTTGTTTAGTCGTGAATAATCCTTTTCCAGCTTTAGGTAGAAGCTGTGCGAGACAAGGGTCCACGCTGTGTCTGCACGCACAGATCTGTGGACAGGAGATTGTCAGGGGGTAACCCTGGGGGAGGAGACGGAGGGCACGAGGCTCTGCCAGCCTTGCCATGTCCGCTGTTTCCGCTGTCTGATGCGGCCCTCAGCCTGCACCTCCTCCCCCGGCACATGGGAACCATCAATCACCGCTGTGATCTTGCTGAAAGGCCCAGGCTCACCCGGCGTAGCAGCTCGGCAATAAAAACTCTATTTATGATCTTGTGTCTGCTGCTCACTGATCCTGAAATACTGTGGCACGTTCCCCAGCTCAAACCGCGGGCCCACCGCTGCGAGCGCCCCCACCCATCCACTGTGGCCACAGTTGGCCCTGGGGCCGGGGGTGTGGGGGTGGGTTCATCCTGGTGCAGGCCAAAAACCGGCCTCCAGATGGACCAGGGCAAACGCTGCAGGCATGTCAGCAGCTCCTCAATCACACTGATGAGAGGGGGACACCGACAACGGGTGCAGGCCAACATGAATGTGTGCAGTCACGGGCGCGGTCGCAAACATAAGTCGCCCCCCTTCTGTAAACAAAGCGAGGGGGGGGGGCGATTCGGCAAACACGCAGAAATGAACAGAGGCATTCAGAGCAAATTCACCCTCTGCTGCCCGGAGCGCACGGACTGACCTCACCAATACAAACAAACAAAAAAGGCGAAATCCAATCAGGCGAACAAGCGGAGCGGCAGCCGGAGCGCGCACACATACATATTCTGCATGGCGCTGCCTCAGAGGAGATGAACAGATACACATGCGCGAAGGAAACGGGGGAAAGGAAGTGAGAGGAGGCCGAATAGCTGGACGCACAACTGGCTGCGCGGTTAGCATTCCTCACCATTAAGCAGGTTTGACAGTGAGGGATGCGAACACGTGCGTATCAGCCGGGTGAGGATCGCGATTTTCCTGACAATCAACCAGAGCTGAGGGCAGAAAGAGACGCACGTGGAAAAGTGTGTGTGTGTGTGGGGGGGGGTGATTAGCGACGGGAGCACGGCGGCGTTTGCATAATTGGCATTATCAAAGTATCATTACTGTCATCAGCGCCGTATTGTCACGGCTGCGACTGCAGAGCGGGTCCCGGGGTCTTTCAAGTTGCGCGTCTTTGTGTCCAGTGTATCAGCGTTGATTATGCAAAGTCCAGGCTGCGGCTCCTCTAATGAGCGTAATTACACGGGCATCAGTGCAAAAAGACGCTTTTGACGACGGGGAGGCCGGCGCTTGGGTGTCGAACGCCGGGAGCGAGTGTTTGCGGCCCCCGTCACCCCGAGCCCGAGCCCGGGAGTAAATAAAAAGCAGTGGCACATAAATTGATGTGTTTTCTCTAATCTTTGTTTGCAGCAGCTCTTTGGCGGCGTGCAGGGGAGGGCGTTTGTTCACAGTGCGTGTTTACTCGTGTGCTGCTGCGTTTGCTTGTGTGCGGCGCAAAAAAAAGGTTTCACCGGGGGGGAATTTATACTCTGATCCTATCACCGAGGCGGTATTGCATGCATATGTGCGCGCCAGTGCAGGTTAGCGCACGCACTTGGACGGAGGGTATTAGCGAAGATGAAAGAGGAAGAATTTAGAGCAGAGAGGGAGGCGGGCGGCAGAGAGGGGCGACTTCTGATTAAGGAACCTGGCTAATAAAGAAAGAGCAGCTTACTGCAGCTAACAAACCTACACAACCAGTGTCAGGGCGCCAATTACGCATGCACCGGTATCGGTAACCTCTGCATGTGCAAACACAGGATGCACCTGTCCCCGTTTGCAGCTAACATGCTGCTAACGTCTCCCAAACCGCCGTCTTTCCCTCAACATCCAGTGCAAACCAAAAGCACGGTGTCATAATTATTTACAGGTGCCGCGCAACTGTTGCACTGCTTGTTTCATCTCAGGCGACAGAAGCGGCGCTCAATCAGGCCGAGGTGACTCAGTCATTAGCTTCCGAGCTGTCTATTCATCCACAGTGTTGTGCGCCGAGGATAAAAGTGTTGGATCAACAGACTGAACGACCGGCCAAGGACGCCGTCTCTAGAGCTTCCCGCTGGCACGGCCGCAGCTCGGATTTTGAAATGTATAGTACGCGACACTCGCTCCCTGTTTGCATGGAGATCTATTGGTTGCTCTTATCCTGCAGCTGAGCAGATGAACACGGGCGTTTAGGTTAAGTGTCCGCCTCCGGCGCAGAGACCGTGTCCAAGGTCAAATGACTCCAGCTGGGCGGCGCAGCTTCATCACCTCCCGGATGACTGTGAATTTGCCTTTCAACCTCTTGATGCTGTTTTCCTCTTCCAGGCTAAGGCACTCAGTCAACAGGCAGTCACATACAGCACCCCCCCCCCCCCAGTGACTGTGTTCTTCATCCCTCACTTCTTTACTTGTCCTCAGACAGATACATTTCCACATCTCTAACGTGCAGCCCCCGTGGGAACAGCTATTAATGCGCGCCGGATGCTTTCACAGACTCTCTCCTCTCGCTGCGTGAAAGCACATGCACAATTGCATATTGATGCGGTTGCCAAGGATGAAGGAAAACACAATTTGCGAGCGCCACTATGGACCGCGGGCCTTCGCACATGGCACCAAACTGCAGACTCTCTTTTGATGTGACAAACCGCGCGGTATACGTCGAACGCCCTCGTCTTCTGGCTGTGTTTTCTCTGCAGCGCAGTTTAATCTCCTTCTTTGAACTTCCTGCTCAGCGTTTAAGTTGAAGTGGTACTCGACAGAGCGACGCTGAAAGGGACCGTACGAACGGAGCCTTATAGAGTTATTTAAGAGGGCGCCTATAAAAGGAGGACGAGACATCTGCTCATCAGCACGCAACCGTATGCATGCTGCCGTCTGGCGAAATCAGAAATAGATGGAGAATATGTAACTTTCATTGAACTCTGATAATGATTTAATAGGCATATATGTATGAGTGATCGGATGAATGGAAGTCTGGTACAGCAGTCAGTATGATGTTTCAGACGAAGGATGAAACATCTTTATGTCTCTATCTCGACATCTGTATTTCAAAGATTCTTTAGTATCTCATCAAAATCGACTTCTCTTCCTGCGCTCGTGCCGCCAAGAAATCGGTTTCGGGGTTTTGCAATTTGCAGAAGGCGCACAACCGCCGCGCCGAACACGCCGGCTCTGTCCAGTGTGGCCCCATTCATGTCTCCACCACAAAAGACGGAGCAGTCCAGTTTTTGCACTACTGTTCAAACACGCGTCTGCCTCCGAGCGCGCTAAAGTTAGCCCGCGCAGGAAGAGACGGGGCCCGTACTCGCCTTGTTCGCGTTTCACCGCAAACTCAACCCGAGGGAACTGCCCAACGGGAGTAACCACAGGCGCTGGGAGCGGTTCCATATGGCACGAGATATACTTAGACGCGGGCCGACCCCGGGGTTCAGCCACAGTTACAACGTGCACACAAACAATGCGCAGTAGACTAGCTGCACACACGCAGAAGATGCCAGATGCAAAGTCCTGTCTAAGACACTTTACAATCAGCCAGAGCTTGTAACCTCATCAGCTTCTGCCTGATTCAGCAAACAACGGGCACAATATCGAGGCAGTTGCGAGGTTTACGTGGTCAGTGTAAGTGTTTTCCCAGCCAATTAATTTCCTCGTGTTGTCGTCTTTATCCCAGGGAGGCATCTGTTGGTCGAGGTACGCTTGGCATACGCTGAGGCTCTCTGACGACCGGATTCAGAAATAGCATCAAGGACGTTTGCCACCGCCGGTTTAAACGTGCACGGCTCAGAGAATCGCCCGGGATTACTGGCACTGACTGGCAGAACCTTCGCCGTCACTCACTTTTCCTTTAAACGACTGCTGTGAAAGTGTTTGCAGCAGCGCTTCTCGCATTTAAACCATGCATTTACAGCGCGGAGACACAGATGAGAAGTGTCTGAGGATTAATCCGGGCCTGACTGCAGGAAGAGCTGATGGGGTTTTTCGTTTTTTGCTGCTCCTGCATATGTAAAAAATGATAACGCACGCCAAGTAAGAAGGATGCGCCTCCATCGGCTGACAAAACCCGTGTAATTTCCCCTCACAGCTCGTGCGACAAACAGATATCGCATGCGCTCTGCAGACAACGGCGGGGCAACTGCAGCCTGGGTAGCATGAGTGATGGAGAGAGGAGGAAACAGACTGCCTTCAGGACAGAAGAGTGGAGGGAGTTGGGCGCAGGTGCATCATCAAAGATCTTCCCTTTCTACTTGCACATTCCTGCACACCGGCGTCCCACAAAGACAAAACAAACCCCCGCGTGCACTCCTCCTGCTGCGTTAACGTGTTAGTCCTCTGATATGCTTTACAGTGGGAAGATGATTGGAGCTCTTTGAGTAAAGAAGCGCACGCCACAGTGAATCAGCCGGCATCTTCTCACGGCGGGGACGGCGCGCGCCGCAGACGTTACCTCACGCGGCAGCTGAGGAATCCGACCGAGCACTGCTTAGACGGGGGCGACCTAAACAGATTCAGACACCTCAGCGGGAAAGGGGCCCTCGCCGTCCTGACGCTGTTACAGTCACGCTCGTCTTTTCCAGCAACACATCGCCGAACAAGCTCGGCTTTAAATCCGTCACACACACGTCGCGGTGACGCTATTACAGCTCAAACTCAGCTGACAGCCTCCGCTCGCAGGCTTAAGACGTTACATTTCAAAAATGATCTTATTAAAGGATGTGGGGGGTTTTGTTTACTTTAATAAAATAGCCTGCAGGATGTGAGAGCTGCTGTTCTTTACTTAAAAAGGACATTGATGTGTAATTCAAACCTGCAGCAAGTGGTTTCTCTGGCCACCTGAGGACAGCGGGAACAAGTCGGGAACAAAACTGACAAATCATCAGCTTTTAAAGTCTGAAAAACGGCTTTTTAGTTCTTTTGCATCACATCCCCGGTCATATTGTGCTCCTGTTTAACCGATTTCAACCACAAATACGCAATCTTCAACTTTTAGCACCACAGAGCTAAGATTCACCAGTTTAGCTAGCTAGCATCAGCACGTCTGGGGCTGGCGTCGCACCGTGAATCACTGTGGCTCTCCACGTTTGTTCGGACTCGCGCGCTTTCCGACATTCAGTCACGTTCCTCCAAACGTCACGTGCCGCCGAAAGCCGCGTGACGTCTCAAATCGCTTGCTTGCTCATATCCACATCCCACAGCGTGATGGCTCTGTATCTTGCAACCTTTAAGCGACTTTGGCCCGTTGCACCAGGGAAACAACGAGATGCAACTCACTGTAAAGCTGCAGAAGGCTCAGGTGACATCCTCTGCAGGTGCACGCGAGCGACCCGTTTCAGTTTTATGGGATTTGACGCAGCGTTGTTGGCAGAATGCCGATCAGAGCCGCTCTGTTTGCATGAATGGGATCAAACTCAGCGACGCAGTCACCTGCACGTCGTCGGCATTAAACTGATCACACTGCCTGTATCAGACCGTTCTGTTGAGCTATAACAGATATTTTTAATTACATCATTTGAATAATAAATAATGAGCTTTCTGTCTTTTGACACACACAACCGGTCAGACAGCGGCACGCACACGCCGCAAAACACACATTTCACAGACAACGAGGCGACAAGACGTCTCCCAGCCACGCTGACACCTTCTCCCTCATGTGTCCCGCCCAATTAAAAACCTTCAGCCAGACTTTCGTGCGCTGCCGGATTCGACTCATCTCGCGCTCCTCTGTTTTCCTCTCGCCGTATCTACCTGATGACAGGCGCCTTCGTCGAAGCCGACGCCGCGCCGCTTACAAGCGCTCCTAATGAGCTGCTTCTTTTCATCGGCGTGGCGTACCCGGGCCCGGCTGGGGAGAGTTATAATTACTGCGAGGATTTGATTGCATTAGCCTCATCCCTACCTGTCCTTAATGACATTAGTTCTGTAGGAGGAAATTCATTAGACACAGATAGCTGAGTCGGTCTCCCTCACATGCAGTTAGACACACCGACAAATTGCCTGCTCCACTGTAAACAAATGTAATTCAGTGAGGGGGGGGACTTATGCAACAAGCACACAAACACCGACTCAACAAACTTCGAGTCAAAGCGTGTGCTGAAACGAGGCAAACTGGCCGCCTTAACGCGGAGGAGCTGTGATTTCAAATGGTTTCAAATGAGACTAAACATGTGCACGTTTACGCAGACACACACACACACACACACACAGAGTCAGCGCTGCAGGAAGTGGTCTCAGAGGAAAAACCAAAGGCAGAGCTGTCCCAATAAAGGGAGATGAAGAGCACCGCTGCTGCTGCTGAAATGCTGCTTCAGCATGTGGGTAAGCGAGTGTGGTTCAGCTGCACATGTCTATCCTCCCGCGTGTGTGCGTGTGTGTGCGTGCGTGCGTGCATGTGGCATCTAAGAGTGAGTATCCAACCGTATTATCCAGGGATCAACTATGGTGTTGATGCTGGCATGCAAGCTGTCCTTGCCAATAAGCTGCCCCTGCATCCATCAGTCCCCGTCGCACTCCCAGTGCCAGCTCCGACAAGAGGAAGGATTATCTGCCCAGAACTTCGAGTACTCGTTATTTATGTTGCCATGCTACTCGGAGGGACACACAAAGACGAAAAAGAAATTATTAGAGGGGAAGCGATTTAATATCTACTGTGACGGAAAGCGGCATAACAAGAATCGCAAACAGGGGGCTGGACTTATGACGTATGAAAGACAAATCCCTTCAACACGCACGACATCCTCTGGTGTCCAGCGTAAAAAGCTGTTGTCCGTCGTGTCCGTCCTCCGTTAGCGGCTACACGCTCCACTGTGTTCGCCGGCCACCGCCCCAGCTTCGCCCGGCGCGCTGCGTCGCCTCCTGCTGGCAAACAACAAGCAGAGGCAAGAAAACCGAAACAACGAGCCGAAAGGCACCAAAGAGGCTCCACGGAGCCGAATGAAGCAGTCGAACTGGGCGATTTGATTTAATAATACAATACACTGCGGCTTTAATGAGACGTTTTCATGTTAGCAGAGCATCCTGTCTCTCAAACAGACCAAATCTGGTTGTCAGCTCTTCAGATAGATTAATTATTGTTTGATTGATCACAGATTAGGATGTAGGAATATCTTTATGTTAAGGCAAAACGACAAAGACCCCTTCCCTTTGCACCTGATGGTGAAGGTTGTCACTTATGGATATGGACTCACACCACCCGTGCACAACTTTAGCACACAGCCTCCCATGCATCTGCCCAGATATGGGTTTATTTCACATAAAAGGTCAAAGATTCACTCACTCCCCTGGTTTTAAGATCACAAAATTCCAAGATCTGATCAGAAAATTAAAGAAACATGTGCTTTTACTGCCTGGCTTTGATTAAAGGTGACAACGCTTGATAAGATTACTGACGCCTGATGAGGAAAAACCCGATTTTAAGCATCACAATGAGGCAGACGTTCTGCAGCGTCGCCAGGAGAGAGAGAGAGAAACCGGGAGAACAATGCTGTAAAAAGACTGACGCGGGGAATAAAAGGTAATGACGCATACAGTCCCTGCTGGGCTCGTTTCAGTCCGACCTATAAACACATTAACGCTGGCCACTGCCACAGAGCTCCCACGGCACACACTGCTGTATATCACCACGCATCTCACCCACCGCAAAGACACACAGGAGGCCCTCGGAGCCTCTGCACACCCCCCCGTTACACGGTCGCAGCTGTTTCGTCGCTCACAGTGATGTTCGTCCCCGCAGCTCTTTGATCAAGAGGCTTTAGCGTGTCTGCGTCTCTGATTTCATCTAATCCAATGATCTAATGTAATCTAATCAAGGCTCACCTAATCCAGATCTTTTAGTCAACGGGTCCTCAGCGAGAGGATGCATTAGAGCTCACGTGTGGCGCAGCTGGCGGCTGCAGGCTGCAGACGGCTTTGCAGGTTCAAACCATTTCTTCTTAGCAATGAATTAGCATTAGCTAAAGCTACATTTCAGATTTCCATTTCGTCAAAAACACTAAATTTTGTTCTATTTCTGTGCCTTCACGCGTTTCTGAGCGGCGCAGTGCATATGTACGGCGGAGATTATAATCAGGATGCCTTTGAGCAAGCGGTGGAGCCCCGCGCTCGCAAATGTGGCACGCACGCTGCGATCGACAAAGTCAGAGCAATCAGAGCGAGGCCGCACTTCGCTGCCCCTGCAGAGATCAGGAGCGGTGGGAGTGAGCTGGGGCGGGGGGGCGGGTGAATGGGACCGGGCTCGCTCCTGTAATCTGAATACCATCCATGCCAAGTCTTTGATGAGGAAGTGCACGTCTGCTTTGTTGCACCTCCGACGCTCTGACAGGAAGACCACGGGCACGAGCGCCGTTTGAGCGCCGTCCAAAAGTGTGAAAAACGGAAATAAATCAGAGGCAAACGCACGATGGGAGCCGACGAGCTGAAGCGAACGGGCCGCAGCTTTAGGTAACCTCTGTGTGGTATCTGGGTCACGGGACATGTTTCAGCGCAGGGAAACATGGCGACACAGCGACACACACACACACACACACGTGCACGCGGAGCAAACACGCCACATCCTTCGGTCCTCGGCGGCAAAACAAGCTGAACAGCCACGCTGCTGTTAAAAGACAAACCGGCCTGACCTTTGAACTCTGTCGGCCAATTAAGTCGCCTCCTTGCGCCGTGAGCACACCTGCCTCCGAACGGCTAAACACCATGTGTTAGCGCTCACCGAGAGCAGCGCACGCTAACCTCACCGGGGGCCTGTTTGCACCTTTGAGCGCGTTGCCAATTTCCTGTCTGACGTGAGAAGGTCGCGGCACCTGTTGAGACCCGGGGTCACGGAGCAGGCTCGGGGGGGGGGGGGCTCTGCAGCGCGCACATGTGCGCCAAGACATAATGCAGTGCTGGAACGCATTTCCACGCAACGACACACACACACACACACACACACACACACACACGCTTCCCCCTCCCTTTTTGCAATCGCTGGCACATCTTCCCCTTTCTCTATCAGAACATATTAGACCCCGAGGAACCTATTAACACCGCTAAACTAGGCTAATTATGTAGCAGACACTTTTAACACTGAAAAGGCGTGTGAGGAAGTGTGCCTGTGTGCGTGTGTGCCGCCGAATGAGCGCGTGCACGCCAATTTGCGTGATTGTCTACGACGCGCAGGTGGTGCCTGTGCGTCGCCGACAGCTCTCGCAGGAAGCGGAGTGAATCAATCAGGTTGCCACTCACAATTACCGGGCAATTAATAACAAGACGCTCCGCCGTTGCCTGCACAACAGCCATAACCGCCGAAATGACTCCGGCAGGAAAATAGTTTTATCGCCGTATCAATTATTCAGCGCTTGGCGGTAAACAGAATTTGCATGCTTTTTTATGGCTGCGCAGACAATTCGCTGTTGGTTATGTATCTGTTTCATAATGTATTTTGGGATAACGGCGAGGGATCAAGGGCCCTCTCCATCACCGTCTTAGCGGCAGTGACAGAGCCAACTGGTGCTCATTGATCAGATGATAAACTGCGGAGGAGCACGCATACTAACAGCTATTTAGGAGCGGAGGATCAGCTTCCAGTAGCTGAGGAAAAGCCCCGGAGGTGTTGATGAGCGGGTTTACGGTCGGGGCGTGGGTGAACATGAGCCGCCGTAGCCTACAGGACGTGGTTTATGGAGCAGGGAGGTGTCAGCAGTAAGCCCTCGGGGGTGGCGACTGCTTAAATTCAGTTAAATCGACCAAAAGATATTCTGATTTCACCTCTCACCTCGTTTCTACGACGTGAAAACTGGACGCAAACAGTAAAGATGATACGTTTTGGCCTGGTAACTGTTGCCGTAGTGATGATCGGTCCCTCCTTCACACATGTTGGAGCACCAGGCTCTCACAGCAAAGCTTCCCGAGCAGACTTTAATTTGAGTTGCGTCGTTTCTAGTTGCGCGCTTGTATCCATCGGCTGGTGCTCGGCGCGTGGGACGACGGGTCCGCCGGCAGTTCCAGTTCCTTCAAGGTAACCTCTCCCACCTGGCTATCAGACATCAGTGGGTCAGTGTGACTCTGAGCTGCTGCTGTTTGTGTCGTCGTCGTCGTTGTTGTTCCACGCGCTCTTAGAATAGCGCGGTGGATCCGTGGATACACTGGTGACAAGCGAGAATGCCAGCGGGTGTCACGGCGGCACTAAACTTAGGCGCGGCTCTGACAGACGGCCTCGGCTCAGCGCTGTCGACTTAAGTCAGCAGCAGCTCTGATCCGCTCCGGGCCGCGTGCTCGGAGGGGGGTCCGGCTTGTTTTGATTGATTTTCGGGGGTTTTGCAGGAGAAGAAATTCAATTGTTTGATCTAATTCTGGCCGCCGAGGCTCGATGCCCCGGTGGTCACGCTGACGGGCGGTGAGTGAGGCGGGTGGGCTTCATCTTTGCCCCCGCAGAACTCAATCTCTCTCCGCGGGACGGCGGCAAACCCTGGAGCTTAAACCCCCCCCCCGGCCACCTGGCACGGGCGGATTATCAACTAGCGTGTATGTTTTATTCAATATCCAACACCGGTGCGTTAGAGCTTCGGCGAGGAGAACGAAGACCGAGAGATCCAAACTGGATTTGTGTCTCGTGAAGTCGTCCATGCCACTGGATTTCTGCCACCGGAGAAATGTGACAGCATCTCGTCAGGCGTGGGAGGGAGCTTTTGAAAGCTGATGAAGAGTCAAAGAAATTAGGTCTTTGACGCGACGTCCAGATGTGCACACAGGAAGTCCAGCGCGGCAGCATCCTCCGCAGCCTCTACACCTCTCAATCTGCAGGCTCCGCGGTGACGCAGAGGTGTGACAGCTACCTTTAAGACTGATGTCACAGTATGTACACAGTATAACGACTTTGCAAACACGACTGTTCAAACGCACCAGACTCCAGTCAAATGAGTGTGAAACGTGCAAATAAAACCGACTTCAAACTGTTTTAGTGAGTTCCAACAACCACTGACCCTGGTTCAGTCGAAACAAAGCCATAATTCACTGATGTGACACAGAATCGACTGTTTCCCGGCCCGATCCTCGTCTTCCCTTTGATCTCAATCCTGATATTCTTCATTGTGTGAGTGGAAAGAACAGCAAAACACGCACGCACACAGCTTTGATTAATAATTATAAAACGTATTTCCACTGGAGCTTGGACAGCGAGCGCGATGCAGCAGCTGTTTCCGGGTAAACTAGAAGGATGATACACTCCAACATAAAGGTCTGTCTCTGCAGAGATCCTTCGTAACGTTGTCAGACACTTAGAATAACAGTCTCAAGCTGCTGGCGGCAATAACTCTATATATTTATCTCTTGTGGCTTGGAGATGTGAGATGTGACTACTCGCAGGGCTGGTTAGCGAACTGCTGTAGCTGGCAACCTGGAAGTAAACAGCTGGCACGGTCGCAACAGCTCCACCGGCTCCTGCAGCAGCTGAATAACGGAGGAAATGCACAATGTGGACGAGCATTTGTGTCGTCGCTCGTGTTGGAGACGTGGTTGCATCTCCTGGCAGCGCAACAGCTACGTGACCGTGAAAGGAAAAGGAAATCACGTGAAGATTTGAGGGGTTTGGAAATTGTCCTTCTTGGGGGCAATCAGGGGAAATCATTCACGTTCTCACCAGCGAATCAAAAACGATCTGCATGTCTGATTTTCCTGCACTTCCAGCATGTCTGACATCACTTCCTGTCTATTAAGAAACTGAACTTTACATCCGTGCAACGTGTGGCCGGTGTGCGTTTTACAGCACTGACCAAATCTGCAGAGGAAAATCTACATATTTTATACAGTAACATCATTTTCTAACAAGAGGCGAATGGACAGCAGGTTATACGCCGCACGCTGCCTCTGATTGGCTGAGCGATAGGGATCAGAGCCTCTGATTGGTTGCCAGTCTCAGGGCATCATCGGATTTCCACTCACACTCCTGCTGAACAACAAGAATAACCGCACGCAGTCGGTGTGGACTTTATTCTACAAAGACTCCAAAACACACAACGTGCAGGAGCGCACGCCGCCCCAGAGTTTCCTGCAAGCACGTCGTGCGTGACGTCATCGCGGACCCGTGAAGGTTAAGTATATAAATAATATCATTATCCAAATTGATCAGCAGGGACCAGGAGACATGCACGGTCTCTGGTGTGTGACTATTGATACACATCGAGCATCAGAGTAATCGCTGAAATGATGACGACGACGATGCGCGGGCCGCTGTGACGCAGGCGCGCCGAGCACCTCTGCAGCCACATGTTCACCAGAACCACCCAGGCTCACAAACAATCGGTCCCCCAGACGGGCAGCACACGCTAATTCTTCAACAAATGATGCCATTATCGGCCCATTACTCACGAATTCACTCAGCCATTATGCCCCAGGTAGGAGAATGGCGGCGTGCGGCCATTACAACCTATTTTACACTACAAATGACAAACAGCGGCCGCAGAGAGGTTGCTGAGTGAGAGGAGGGAAATGAAATCGCTTTTCCAACACCACATGTTGGACTGTCAGCTGGAAAAAAAAAAAAACCAAAAAAAAAACAACCAGGAGTGACTCTGATTGTGGCGGCGACGAAGAGGCGGCGAGGAGGAGAGAACGGCGTAAAGAGCGAGAGAGAAACGAGGGCCCCCGACGCACAGATGAGACAGAAAATGAGATGCCATCGTACGGCGATGTGCAGTTGGAGTGGTCCGGGACTGATGAGCAGCCCTGATTGGCCGTGGCAGACGCTGAATGCACGTGCACACACACACACACACACACAGGAGGAGATGAGGAGGGCTAATGATGCGTGAAAGAGAATTACCCCTCTCCTCCACAGAGGACAGTCACTCTGCTTGTCGCATGGACAACACTTATTTCAAATGACCCTACTATCTATTCATGAGGCATCTGCGTGTGTGTGTGTGTCCATATCTGCCCTGATGCATGCTCTGAGGTGAGCAGCACACACACACACAGAAACACTGCACTGAGATCAGTATCTGGGCTTGTGGAAATAAACCTTTTAGCCCTTTATTTATCCAGGGAGAGTAAACCGAGCACAGCTTCTCGCTTCCAGGAGCTCCCTGCTTCTCGTCTCACCAGCTACGCGCCTTCAAATTAAAGGGTCACGTCACACAAATTTAAAAATGCTGTTTTTTTTTTCATCTGTGCAAGCCCACATGCCTCCAAATTTATGTCTGTAGCCATGCATTAGACATTATTTGACACCCCAGGACAGCGGAGCCGCAGAAAACAGTTAAAAAGCACAAATGTTACTGTTTTTCCCCGCGAGCTGCTCAACCCTGTGACTCTGAATGTGTCGCAAGCGCACTTTGGATTACAGCACTTGCATCACGGTTTCTGGAAGCTGAGACGTTGCACTTTACAGCCAAACTGGTGTTATTACGGTAATTTCACTTGCAGCCGCTTTGCTCCCACTGCGCGCACGGCGGCGGAGCAAGTTTCCGTTTTTATTTCCTGCTTTCGCACATTAAGAGACACAGACTCTCGAATTTTACTGGGAATAGTTTTATACTTTTAAAAAGTATAAAGCACTCTTCTAACATGCAGCTAACAGTAAATAACTGGCAGGTGTTGAAAGCTGCAGGTAAAATGGGCAAAAGCACTGACGTGATAGGCTCAGGTGAAACAGACGCGTCATGAGCACAGACTTTACTTTACTTGACCGGGAGCGAAGAACACGATGAGACGATTCACCGCATTATTGAACATATTTCTATTAAACATTATTTATTGTGTTTTTATTATCACCCCAAACGTTTTTCTGCACCGTGTACCAGAAAACAACAGTTCCCACGTCAGTTTGTATCGGAAACAGATGTGGTTTGACACCAGTACGTTTGATGACAGCGAAGGTGTTTGCGGTGTTTGTAAGCGATCAGGATTTGGTGTGTGTGTGTGTGTGTGTGTGTGTGTGTGTGGGGCTCGCACGAAGCCGCACATCCGCACGTGGACGGGTGCTGCGCACGCTTGAGCCCGGCGGGCGACTCTTCCAAGTGAAGGGCGGTGGATTACGGTCACAGCGGGGGCTTAGCGTGTAATTCAAACCATTTTCCATCACATTTGTACTCACTTGAGGCCTAATCCCACCTGATTAACATGCCAGTCAATGGTGGGGGGGGGGGCTGCTGCACCGGCTGGGCCCGTGGGTGCAGAGGGATGCTGATCAGAAACGCTAACACACACACACACACACACACACACACAGGTGTAAATCAAAGTGGAGCAGCTTTTATCATCATTTTGGCTGCAACGAATGACGTTTACTCCCAAGCAACGTCTCAAAGGAGCTGCATCACGTCCCCGAGAGCCAATACGTCCGCTGCTGATCGTTTATCGGGATTCCCATTAGTTATTGCCTTGGCAACGACTGCTCCATCCCGTTGTTTACTGTCTTTCGTATTTATGTCGCCTGACACACCAACGGACTAAAATCAGACTCTTGTCGGAGGTCGGCGTCCCACCTACATCGACGCTCGACTCCTCCGCGCCGCAGCCCTGCAGCGATCCAGCGCTGTCTGCTGGATTACTCTGCTTTTAGTTTACCTTCACACACACACACACACACACACACACACATGGACTCAGGGGATTAAATAAGGACCACGTCACTCCAATCACTTTCATCGTGATCGCTGCAGAATCGAAGAACATCAGACTCTGGGAGCCGGCCGACATTCCCGGATGAGCCCGGCTGTATTTTAGGAAGCTGTTTCGAATGAATGATCTCTTTCTCTCTCTCCATATATATATAGATATATATATATATTTATACAGACGTGCTCGAGCCGGTGATTATCTTCCGTACAGGATGGGAAAGACTTTCTGGGAAATTGGTCGCAGCTTCGCAGGCACAGCTCCAATAGGTCGCTTACTTTTCATCTTCAGTGCGGAGGCTTAGGGCGTCAGCTGGGGCCGCGTGACCCCGCTCGGCTAATGGTCCTTTCACATACTGTAATGGAAGACGGCAACAATAATAACAATGAAGAAGAAAGGTCAGAAGGCAAATGGTCGTATTACGGCGGGAATGTGGAGTGGCACGCGCTGCAACAACAGGACAAGCGTGAGAGACATTAGCATTTAGACAAGGACGCGTCTGACGGACGGGTTGTTGTTGCTACGCTTCAGTTTGCGCTGCATTAGCCTGAAAGGTAGATGGAGGCCCCATGTTTGCTTCAAGTTGCTGCGGAGGCGATGAAGGAATCTCTGCGTTAAAGTTATAATCCTCGGGATTATAATTCAATTATTCAATTATCATTCAACGCATTTCCAGGCTTTTATTAACCCCCTGTGCAGCAGCCTTCATCGGTCTGCCACTCCCACACTGAGCGAGCTTTAAATATTCTGGATTTAGGGAATATCCCGGGATCAGTTTCCCATAGTGCTGACCCCCAGACTAACATCTGTTTTTAAAGTTTTAAGAATAGCTTCACAAAGTCTGCAGACCTGTTGATTCCAGCTTGTTCTGGGCTTCGCTGTGCATGTTACGCTGACGCAGGAGCCTGCACAGACGTTACGTATTCTCATTTAGCAGATGCTCAGAGGTTGCAGTGCAATCTCTGATTATGAGTTGCAATGTCAATAGAGGACACGATGTCAGAGCGGGAAGATGCCCACACACCCCCACACTGCTGGTGTCGACCCCCGGGAGGGCTCGGGGCAGACCTGAGAGCTTGTTCTCCTCCTCCCACACTAATTCTCCTCCCGAGCCCCCTGCCCCTTTTCAGATCAGACAGAAACACTCCACCGCGTCAGCCCACGCTCAGCTGACAAAAGAAAGTTCTCCAGAACCCACCCACAGAACCCAAAGTTGTTACCCACCCCCCCCCGGGGAGCGACTCACAACCCTTGAGCATTTTCCCAGGTGAGCTTCGTAAAAAGCCTTACCACTCAGCATAAACGCTGCAGCTTTGAGGTGTGACGCGAGCGTTTTGGGAGAGCAGCTGCAGAACCGAGCCGCAGATCCGAGCTGATTAAAGCAGCACGGGCCTTTCTGTAAGTGCGCACAAGAGCGTGCGTGCTCCAGTCTGCAGGAGGAGAGCGGCGACAACACCTTAAACACACGGAGTGGGAGGGGGAGTCGCCATGTAGCTGGGAACTTAACAACACATGCTCAGTCAAAGTCTCCTCTTATTCACAAATTAGAGCAGGTTCAACTCTTGCTCTGTTGTTTATTTAACTACTTCCATGTAGTTTTGATGCAGCCAGTTCATTACCTGCAGGGTTTAAAGCGAACGTGACACTAAGGGTTATTTATCCACTCACTATAAACAAGGATGTGCAACTTTGCAGCTACACATGATGGGATTTTTACCGTTTCAGCCAAAATTCACTGATTGCCGACAACATGGTGAATTTTAAACGTGGATATTTTAAAATAAAGCGGATTTGACTCTGCAAAGGCACTCAGAAGGCTGCCTTCTTGGACAAACGGCTTAATTTAAGATTTATTCAACCTCAGAGCGACACCAACATCGGCCCATATCTGCAACAGGAAGGAAACATGATACGTCTTCAAACAAATTGGTCCGGCTTGATTACACTGAGTCAAAAAAGTGTTTGTATTCTCAAACCCAAAGCCGAATTATTATAATAACCTATTAGCTAAAAACAACATGATGTTTAACGTATTAATTACAGTGAAACCACGCCCCGAGTTATTTGCTCCACTGCTTCTTCTTCAAACCCTGCAGATATCTCACCTTTAATGAAATGCTTTCCTTTAATCTTTGACGTAAACACGGTGAGCTACACACTCATGCACTGCATACGAACAGCGTGAGGTGAGGAAAAGTGGTGAGACACAACAGGCTTTGGTCAGACTGCAAGAACACTGGCTCTGCTTCTCAAATCAGATCTTTGAGACTGTTTTTGGCGTGTGATCGGATTGGGTTTGTGTGTCCAACATCTGCACGGTGCAGGCTTCGGTACCTACGCGCGCAGCTTTCCAGCTTTCTGACAGGGGGAACTCTTCTCCAGCTCCGCCTGTGCAGAAGAGCAGGCGGGCAGTTTATCTCAACATCTTGCAACATCTTGCATCTACAAACCACTTTTTTGTTGTTCAGACTTTCTAAAATCAATCTGGGAACACTGGGAAATGCCCAAAGACAGTTGGGCTGGCAGCAGAGACAAAGCACTGAGAGCAGTTACTACGTTAAACCATCCAGGCAAACAAAGCTCCTGCAAACACGGCGACATCCTCCGAGCCATCCGGTTCAAGATAAAACGATTTCTATCAGGAAACGCTTTCCACGCACGCAGAGCCGGGCGCTAAGTGTGGGACGTCCGCGGCAATCAGCAGCGAAGGAAAAAAGGAAAACTAGATATTTACATTTGTCGGGATTCAAACCCAATCAAGCCAAGCAAAGGCTGCTTTCCCCCGCGTGATGCAGGGCTCATTACCACCCGCCTAATGCAACACGCAGCACAGCCAGACAAAAAGACAGGAAGCACTGACAACCGTGCAAGCTGCTCATTACTTCAGCATCACGCTAACTCACCCTTGCAGCACCCCTGAAACCCACTGGTGTTAGATCAGGTCACTCTCAGAGGACGGACGTAACATGAGGGACAGTGAAGCGCGGCCCCTCCCCGTTGTGTTTGTTGTTTCGCTGGAGGTCGAGGGGAGAGGGCTCCGACGGTCACCCATGCGTGCAGGGCCAGTCTGTTGTAATTTAAAGGCTCGCTTGTTTAATAAGCTAGGTCTTAATTTGCCCGCACTCAAACGAGAGCGGAGGGAGCGTTCACCATCGAGTGTGAAACCTCAAGGCGAAACAGGATTTTAACGAGATTCCCTCACAGAAAGTCAGTGCACGGTGGCGTGAGAACCCCTTTTCTTCAGTTTCAAGTCGTACTTGGGTGTCCTACACGTTGGCAGTGACACCTAATTAGTCCTCATGCACCTCACTTACCTGGACACACTACTGCTACTAGACTCAGGGTGCGTGTTTGAGATAGAGGCAGAGATGTACAGGGTGTAAAACAACAAAAAATGTAATTTCAGAGAGAATTACTATTATTTTATATCATGAAATGTGAATTATTACCAAATATCTAAAGCACCTGAGCCAACAGTGCTAGGTGCAAATGCAGAATTACATTAAACAGCTAATCCAGCAGATTGTTATTGGGGAGAAGTGCTCGGTCTGAGATGCTTCGGAGTAAGCAGAGGGTCAAAGACAGCACTGTCTGGGTGTGGGTGAGCGTGCAGAGGGTGGGGACCCTGTTACTGTAATAGAAACTCTCTGTTCACTTCCACCTTCCCCACCCGCCGCCTCTTTAACCAGAAATCGCCGGCCTAATTAGCTTTCTAGTTAGCACTCAACACGGCAATTAGACCTGACTAATATTAGAAGTGCTAAACAGGGAGGGAGGGTTCGACAGAGTGAGGAAAGGCACGACTAGGCTCGGACGTGGCTGGCGCTGGCACTTGAGATAAAGTGTGTGTCGCAGCCTGCACAGCACTGGTAAACACACACATACGCAGGTTGGGCTCCCAGGAGGCACTGCGGTGAAAAGACGCTTCAGCTCTCGTCTGGATGATACGCATTTTCCCTTTAAGGACAAAAGGAAAACCGCTCCCCTCTTTCTGTGCACGTAGAGCTTGTCAAACGGCGTGAATGGCGCAGGAGATCCAGCAAAGCCAGAGTCCAGCCGCGCAAATGGCTGGGCCAAAAAACAGCGATCTGAATGGGTTTCAATGTGCGGAGAGACCTTAACGTGAGTATTTCAGGTTAAAAGCCAAAAACAGATAAATGTGCCGAGGTGCATCAAAGGGTTAAAGAGTTTCCTGATCACATGTAGCTCCACCAGCAGGCCAGCCTTCTTTGCAAAACACCCACTTCACCTGCAGACATTCACGGTTCCTTCACCGACTCCGGTGACTCCTTGACTTCCCCCTTGGTGCTAGCATAAGGTTAACATTTGCAGTTTAAGGTGAAATGTCTCTTCTTCTGCACGACGTTTAATGCAACAGCTTAGTCAGTGGTTCTAAGCTTCAAACCATAGCTCTGTGGGTAATGCTCAGATGTGCCCTCAAAGTCAAGAGACATAGTTCAAACAGCAAAGAAACTAACACACATATTTTAAGCTAAACCACGATCTTGTGCTCAACCTAACAAAGTAGTTTTGGCGCTAAAACGAGTATTTCATGTAAACAATCAGCGCCAGACGCCATTTCCTGCACATCCAAAGCTCAATAAAACGATAAAATAAAATAAAATTTAATTAGCAAGCGCTAGCTAAGCCACCACTTGTTAATACTGTCTCTGTAAACACGTTAGCATGCTAAAGCTAACATTTAAGCACCAACTTGCCAAAGTACAAGCTCAAACTCTCCTACCTACAACTTACCAACGTCTGAGGGTTGGGGATTCAACAGGAAATGTACTTTACTACATTTGTCTGTGATAATTGTTTATAATTTGATTTAATTACTTGGAACCGAGCATGTAGGTGAACTGGGTCAACACACAAAGTGAGAGCATCAAAGTGGGCCCACGGAGCCGCCCCGCAGTTGGTCTGGTGACTTATTTTAAATGCTCACTTTTGATTTCCGGCTTTAAAAACCGCTTTAAATCATTTTTGTGGAGGTTTAAGATTCGTTTACTACCCCGCCTGCAACTTTAATTTGCTTGGCTCGTCACAAATCCCCCCACCCCCCACCCCCCGAGATCAAACAAAAGCCAGACGCGGCGGCCGCTTTAAAGACGTTTCAGGTTATTGTGGCGAGAAACGCAGGCAGCTGGAATCTCGTGGCTTCCTTCACATCACTATTCTCCTTTTAAATGCGGAGTATGACGCAGCAACAGCAGCCCTCATTTCCATAATCCCACTGAGAACATTAAAGTTCCCTCATCCTGTCTGATTCTGTGGCGGTAGCAGCTTTTGCTAATCACACAGGGACTGTGCTTGAATTGTATTCCAGCTACAGCCGTTGGTTGGTTGGTGGGGCTGAGCCTGACAGCACTTCACTGAGGACGTGTAGGCTGCCAGCTTTTGTGGCAGCTGTGACGTTAAATACATTTTTATGTTTCACACTCGTTTGCCTAATTCATTACGCTGTTTCCTCCCTATCAGCCCCGTCCGTCTCTAACAGGATTCGCGAAGAAACCCCCTCAAAGTGCAGACAAACGCGCGTGCACAGCCTTAAAGTCACAATAATCTCAATTCACTTCTTTTCAGTCCCTCTCTGGCCATGAAAGCACAAAGCAATCCAACAGAGTAAGATACTAATGAATAGCAAACTGCGCTTTCAGCGGGCAAGCTTGCATTGCTGAGCACTCGTATTATACAATCTGCAGCACAATCAAGAGAGCTGGAGATAGACAAGGCAGAAAGCAGAGAAATGACCCCTCAGAACTGCTGAAATAGCACCGCGAGCTGAATGATTGGACAGCAGCGCCACAAAAGAAAGAAGGATGGAGGAGGGTGGGAGAGAAATGATGCGGTGTGTTCAATGGTTTATGTTCTCTTTGGTGTTCTACTTTGCCGGAGAAAGCTTTCTGCATGATAATAACCTCGCATAGCTGCACCCAACCTGTTTTTTCACGACTGTATGCTTTGTGTAGGTCTGTTTTTCCATCTAATCGCCGTGCCCCTGCACCCTCTTTGCTCCCCTCCCTCCCCTGCTCTCTCCCTCGCTCCATCCTCGTTTCTGTCTCTGGGTGATGAGTCAGGGAGCAGCGAGGGGTCCAAGATATTTGCATCGGTACCTCGCCTCATTTCCTTTCCTAATGGGAGACATGGGAGCATGGCAGCAGACAGAAATGGGAGCTGTGGGACAGGAGGGGGGTGGGCGGGTGGCGGAGGGGTTGACAGAGCAACAGATAGACAGATAGAGAGAGAGAGAGGCTATAAAAGGAAAGGCTGAACGATAAAGTGTGTTCAAGTAGGCTGGTGGGCACCGGAGAACACATTAGCATTAAAATAGCAAACAACCAGTAATGCAAATGATGTGCATTTCCACGAGTGAGTCATTTGTAGCCTAAGTGTGTTGATTAAAACCGAGGTAACGCTGTGCTTCATTGCTGCTCACACTATGTGACTAGATCAACCTAGACAACCACTCCTCCTCCTCCTCCTCCTCCTCTTTGTGATGCCGGAGAGCTCGCTGATTCATCCACTCCGCTGGCACCGCGGTGCTGGTGCTTCTACATGTGCGCTCCAGTGTGCAAGCATGTGTGCAGGAGAGTTTACGTGCCTTTTGGCGGTGGGCAGTCGAGCACCGCTCACCGGTTCACTCCAGTAGAGGAGGAGAGGCCCACACATCATTCCCATGACAACACTACGCCTGCTTGCCAATGTGAGCACCTCCACCTATCTAAGTCATTAGGCAGGCAGCCACCGAGGCATTACCCATTATCAGATGGAGCGTAGCAAGCAGCAAAGACCCTCGCAGAAAAAATACGCGCCAAAGAACAACAAAGCAAGACCGGAGCGCGCCAAGATGAGCGCACGAGCGCGGGGTCGATGCAAAATTTAGGCTGCTTAAAAGACCCACGCTGCGGCTAATGACGGCGCTGCAACAGAACAGCAGAAACAGAAGCAATAGGTCCCAATCCCTGCCTGCCCCCTCGCACCGCTGCAGGACTCTATCACCCAGCTGCAGGAGGTGATTTGGACCTGGAAGCAACCCTGTTTGCCATCCATCTGGTACTGCAGAGCTGGGAATGGATTCAGACAGTGTGTGTGTGTGTGTGTGTGTGTGTGTGTGTGTGCGTGCTTCTGTTTGCAGCAGTGGACCATTGCATGCCAGGCCCCTGGGCTGGCACCACTCTGTGCAGAAGCTAATGCTAGCATTATTGTTCTCCAGGGGAAATGGGGTTTGTGTCCCAGCACAGCTGAGCAGGCTGTAGGCTGGGGAGGGCGCGCTGGAGGGAGGGTGACGGGGGAGGAGGCGGGTGAGGGGGGGTTGCTAGGGCTAGGGCAACAGTTAGAGGAAGGAAGGGAGGAACCGTACACGCTAGGAAACAAACATCCATCACAGGCTGCTTCTGCTTTGTCACTGCATTATGACAAATACGAGCAGCTCCTTCCCAAAAGCCGAGCGCCGCAGGACGGACAGGAAGGACTGAAATCTGAGTGACTGTGCAGTGACATGCACCCAAACCACATGTTCTACTGCTGCTCGGGAAACTCCCCACCACCAGATCATTTGGACGTCTGCGCTGAGGCGACGGTGTCCAACGATTCTAGTAATTCCCCCAAAATGCTGCGGCTGAGAAGGTGTGTTAAGGCGAGAGAGGCAATCTTCACAACACTGTGTGCAACACTATGACTAACCGAGAAGTGTGCACCGTTAGCACCGCAATTAAATGATTATCTCATTGCGCGGGTGACCTTTCGCCCCGCCTCACCATCTTTGAGCCCCCTGGGACATCGCAGGACTGGTTCTTTCCAAGCCGTAACCCATTGCTCCATTGTAAAACAGGTTTTCTGTGAAATGCTCCTCCAGAGATTTAACTTTGTACAGTGGAGCTGAGTTCCCCTGAGCGATTTGTCCGTTTTGGGAGAGAACCAAAACCCTGCTAATGTTTGTGGTCGCGCTACGGCTCTATTAAAAGCCAGTGATGGTGATTGTTTGTTGCAGCGCCGCGCTCGTTCGCGGTTAAACCGATCGTCTCCGCTGCCCTTCTTTAATTGGGATTGGCATTTAAATGAAGTAGTTAATGTGTGCCAAGGACAGAGTATGCCGTGTTAACAATTAAAATGCTGCTTAATGGGGCATGCCGGAGCTATTTTGAGTGCATGTTGTGGGAGAAAGAATAGGGCATAGTCTATTAGTCAGAAACCAGAGCGTTTCCCTGAAGTGGGCCAAGGTCAGAGCCACTCCTTCGTTTCTAGGCTAGCTGCTCATCATCCTGGCACTTCAAAACCCTGACTAAAGTCATTAACATAAACACCAACATGGGAGAAGGCTTTTAGCATAACAAAAAGTGGCCATCGAGGATATTCTGTCATTTATGTAACGCCTCTCTAGGGCGCGCAGAAGAGCAAGAGCTGCCAGGCTTACATGGGAGCCGAGGAGTGCCCTCAGGCCCATTATCCCTCTCTCTGAAAGGCAGGAATCCACTCGCCTCTTGCTCTGGTATAAAGCTCTCTATGTCCGCGCCGTTAGGTAGATTTGGGCTCCCTGCTTTTGAGGAAGTTGGATCAAGTTGGCTGGAGCTTCTGGGCTTGGGAAGATCACAGAGCGGAGGGTTAGTACCTGCAGGAGGCGGCTCAAAGGCGTATGTGTGGACTAGCAGGGAAACAGGACGTAGTAGAGAGAGGGTTGTGCCAGAGGTAGGTGGAGGAGGAAGTTAAATACAGGAATACAGAGCTCCAATGTGTGTCCTTCCCACCAATCCTGCCCCTACCTTCATCCCACTGAAGGCTCCAGTGTGCCCCTGTGTCCCGGGCCAGAGGGGGAACAGGGCTGCTCTCTGTGTAGTCGGGGTCAGTCTCCCTGCAGGCAGCTTGCACTGCATGCCTTTGGGGTTCAGATGTGAGCGCAGGCACGAGGAGACCCGTGTGTTCATGTGCCACAGAAGAGTTTACAGTGAGGGAGGAGTGCCTTGATACAGGCTCTGAAGTGGGCAGGCTGTCGAGATCCGGCGGCGGCAAAGACCGAAAAACGGCGTCTCTGTGCGCTCAACACGTCTGCATCTGCTGCAGGGAAGCACCGTCCTTTACCGAAGACTGCGTTTAAACATGCTGGAGTTTTAGAGTTAAAACTGAAATCAGGCCAAATTCCCAAAAGCTGCCTGGGTAAAATGCAAACTAGCGTGTGCTTGCATCAGCCGGAGTTACGCAAATGTGCTCAAGAGGCTGCAGCAGGGTTACGTAATTAAACAAGCACCTGTAGCTCTGCTGCAACGTGGCGTTTCGGTGCTGCTTCCCAGCTCAGATGGCATTTAGTGGGGTTTATTTCAATGAATGAAAGTCCACACACACACACACACACACCATGTAATGTGTTTTCTCCTACTGTCAGTTTGCGTTTATGGTTAAAGCTACTTAAAATACTGGATGTAAGTGGATCTTTGTGTGAGGTTTCATGGATTTGCAAAAGCCTGTGAGTAATCAGCCCTGATTACTTGTCAAGAGGAAGGCTCGAATAAACACAGGAAACCTATGCATTTAAGACGGACACGGACATTTACGCTGCCTCTGCAGCATCGAGGACGATAAACCCAGCCAGATTAACGCCCCAAATGAGCATATGTTTTATATTTTCCGTACACGTGAGCGTCAAAAAGAACGTAAAAGAGCGCGACTTCAGACGTTTCCTCCCGTTTGCCAATCAGAAAGCATCGGCCGAGCCCAGAGCGAGTCCTCCTTCACGAACGGCGATCTGGCTATTGATTTCCCGCAGACTGTTGTGGCTCAGTTCGGCTTTGAAGACGAGGAGCGCCTTGTTTCGATCCTCGCCTTGTTTCTCGGAGCGGAGTCACTGAGGCGTCACCGGGCTGCAGGTCCACCGCCACCTTGTCGGTGCCACTGGGGGAATTAAGACACGATGAACTGCCCTCGGGTTACTCTAAATACATATTTTTTTAGTATTCTGTCAATCTGACCTTTGTAACATATAAAACATAGGAATTAATGTTTGTGCAAATGGCACATTTGCTGCAAAAGTCATATAAAACAAGCGAAACATCATCAAAAGACAATAAAAACCACAGCATGGGGAGATTTCTGTCCAAAGCCCCGGTTCAATGTCTCCAAATCAAGCCCATTATGGTAAAGAAACACTCCCTTTCAAACAGAGTGGCTGTATTAAGCTCTGTGCAGCAGTGCAGCAGACAGTTATTAGTGCAAAGCAGAGGTGGGCTACCTGAAAGCCTTTTATAATGCAATATTGTTGTTTCGGGGAGCCGTATCTGCACTCTCTCTCGCTCTTTGGCTGAGCAGACTAAATGCTGGCCGTGTGTGGTTCAGGTGCATCCCTCCCACCGCCCTCTTTATCTTCTTCCCCCGACAGCGGTGTCGTTACGATTGTTAACCCGACCCCAGCAGCCTCTGTTTTGTCAGCAGAAACGCTTCCAGGAGCGAAGCGCTGAGAGATGCCCCTGCTTCTCTTTACTGAGGGGGGGAAATATATGGTTCAATTATAGGGTCTGTCAGGCCGGTATGAGTTTGTGATGGCCTGAGCTGAGCTGCAGGGAGATAAAGTCAAGGTGCTAAACTAATGTCGTCCAAGTGGTGCTCAACTTCTGCTGCTTCATCCAGCGAGCGTGGCTTTTAAACTCAGGCTGGGAAACAAAAGAGGAAATTATGAGGAAAGCTGAAGAACCAGTGGCCGGAGCGGTCCCATTCAGCTTCGCCAGCCAGCTCAGGATAGGCCGGACGCGCTGAAGGAGCACTGACTCACCAAACAGGTAAGAAATGGAGAGAGACACGGTGAATCAATGCAGTTAACAGAAGTGATTTAGTGGATCAGCGAGTCGATGTGCGCGTCAGCCGTGCGAGTTAAGAGCCGGAGTCCGGGCCGCCGCTGCTGCTGCTGCTGCTGCAGGGCTGAGAGGGATTTTAAACCGGTGGAAGTGGAGTTAATGTGGGATCTTGAAGAGCAGAGAGCCGGCCTCGCGTTCCTCACCCGCTCTCAGCCCACCGGTTTGACACAGACGCTAAGAGGCCCCAAGCAGAGTGCAACGGCACATCGCCCACACGCACTCGTGCAACGCTGAAATGAAAAACACCTCGGCTATAGAGGACGGGAGGAAGATGGAAGAAAGGTGCGGCGGGGGAGAAAGAGCGCGCACGTATACATGACCCAGACTGTAAAGGCATACTGAGACTGCAAAGAGAATAAACATGCTCAGTTTCCTAGAGCTGCTTTAGCCCACATATGGTTCGGAGGTGATAATCTGACTTTTAATCAAAGGCCAGGCCGCCGCTGACAGGCCTGCTAAGCCCCGGTTCGCTGTGAGGACATGGCAGACCTGAATGAAAGAAGCCAGCTGAATGATATCAGCAATTGTGAGTCAGCCGCTACGTCAAAGGCGGCATCAGAGGGCCATCTTTAGCATCGGCAGGCTATCTGGGGCGACCTGCGCCACACCCAGCCACGTCCAGCATCCTCTCCCCGCAGCCGGCACGGTTCAATAAGAGACAGTCAAACAGGAGTGTGCGCCTCAGATCCAGCCCTCCAGACGATGGAGGTTACTGTGATCAGCATGGATTAGATGTCTTCCCAGCCTGATCAATGAGAGGCGGAGGTGGTGGTGGGGGTTGGTGGCTCGGGCGGGGGGGGGTGGAGGAAGCTTTGGTACCACCTCCTGCGGGCTGTAATGACTCTGATAGCTGATATCTGGAGCTGTGGGAGGCAGGAGAGGAGCCGTTTGCTGCGCAGGAGATAAAACAGATGCTGCTCCAGCGTGAATGTACGCTGAGCAGCACAGAGAGAGACAATCCACAGCAACACACACACACACACACGCTCAGTGTATAGAGATTAGTGGAAGCACTATGAGGACTGTCACGATACCAATATTAGTAAAACACGACACTTGGTATCTTTTGTGATACCAGGGCCAAACGATATAGATTAAAACACATTATATTATATTATATTATATTATATATAGATGAAACTGAGTTCAAATGACACACAGAGAGTCGTGCATATACATTTTTTAATTTTAAGTAATTTACATAGAGTATGACAACGAATCGCGACCCGATGTATCATGATGATATCACGAGGACCTCTCCAACACACAGCTCTGGTTAGCACGTGTTCAAAGACTTTTATTGTGAAAATCTTGACTTTTATTGTGAAAATCTTGACTTTTATTGTGAAATCTTGACTTTAATTGTGAAAATTTTGACTTTAATTGTGAAAATTTTGACTTTAATTGTGAAAATTTTGACTTTTATTGTGAAATCTTGACTTTTATTGTGAAAATCTTGACTTTAATTGTGAAATCTTGACTTTTATTGTGAAATTTTGACATTAATTGTGAAATCTTGACTTTTATTGTGAAATCTTGACTTTAATTGTGAAAATCTTGACTTTTATTGTGAAATCTTGACTTTTATTGTGAAATCTTGACTTTTATTGTGAAAATTTTGACTTTAATTGTGAAATCTTGACTTTTATTGTGAAAATTTTGGCTTTTATTGTAAAATTTTGACTTTTATTGTGCAAATGTTGACTTTTATGTGTTGCGTTCCCGCCGTCGCTCCTGGTGAAGATGTCAGAGACGATGTAAGACGCAGTTTTGCATTGTGGTGCATGATTACTGGATTCTCTTTCTGTATTTTACGATGAGCTGAATCCCAGACAATAGCAATCGCCATTATTCTGAGCATCCTGGCTTTGGAAATCAGTTTTTATAGCTTTGGTACTTTTAAAACAAAAGTCTGATTAACAGAGAAATGTGTCGTGGTTTAAAAGATTTGTTCCGAGTTCATTTTGCCCGGTAAAATTAATTTTCCGTGGGCGCGACTGTTGGATAAGCGGTGTAACAGATTTGTTAAGCATCATCTTCCCCTGAGCTCACTTCAAGAAGATTCAGGTCGAGCGCGAGACGAGTCGAGAGGAATCGCGCATCTGCATGCATGACACACTTCTGCAAAACGGCGAGCTGCACCGACTCGTTCGAGCACTTAGAGGACGCTGCGAAGGAAGGACGACGCTCACGGGTACAAGCTGACGTCGCCAGCTCCTGGTAGCGGAGCGGAAAACAGATGACACGTAGCTGAACCGAATATCTGCAGGGGGCCCGTCTCACCTGACGGCTGCTCGCGTTACATATTCATCATTTGCTTCCATGTCAAATTGGGGTGACAGCAGCGACAGGAGGATGTCTTTGTCTCGCCCAGATCGTGGCGTTTCCCATAAAAACACCTTCACAGCTACATTTACGCTGCATTTATGCTATTCTAAGCTTCTCCCATGTACTTCCAGCTGCGGACAGGGAATCATAACGTCGTCATGCGACACAAGTCCTGTCTCTTCTAGGTTTGAAAGCTGCATTAAAGTGGAATAATGTGATTTTTCTGAGCTAGTCACACCTGTGCTACTGACACGGTATGGGTTTTGACGCATACTGTGATTTACTGTCCTGCAATACAACCTGTGAGATCACATTGGCATCAGCGTATATGTTAGAAAAATGCTTTATTATATATAGAGAATGAAATATGGAATAAATAGAAGTTATTGGTTGAATAAAAGCAGGATTCTGCATCATATCGGTGCAAAATCAAGAGGAAAAGTCATTTTTATTCAAAAATTCAGTGCATCGACCATCACACCGGTCAACAGTCAAGCTCTAATTATGGTAACTGACCTGTGAACTGCTTCAGTGACACAGTGTTTGGGCTAAAGCTAAAGCAGAGGCAGGGCAAACTGTGCTCGAACGCACGATATCATGCAAAAGCTTTTAGAGCGCAGGGCGACTCTGAACCTGAGCCTCAGAGTAATCCCCCGGCTGCTAAATGTATTTTACTCAAACTAATGCATTTCATTTGGTTCAGATTTAGCAAATAAAACAACGGCCCGTCCTGGGTGACGCCATCATTTGTCACCGTCTGGGATTTCACATCAGAAAGGATCTGAAACGCAGTCAGACTCCCGTCAGCGGGGAGCGAAGCGGACAAGAGGCCCCGCGCACGCCGTCAGCACTGAGGAGCCAGTCTTCTCGGCTATAAATAATCCTGACGCAGAGAAAGCTAACGAGTAACACTCTCCCTTCTGTCAGTACCGATGACCGCTGTGCCCTTGAGCAAGGCGACAGCCCGCTCCCAGACAGTGGCTGTGCTGTGCGGTCACCAGGTGTGAAAGTGTGTCGACTAAGGCGCCTTTCACACCGGACAAAACGCCCACCGACGCCCACCAACATCTGGTTTTTGTCTTCAGCGTGTGATCGGTACTTAATCGCAGGTGTTTATCAGCCCCGATCGTAGCGCGGCGTGCTAACCGACGTGCTAATTCCTGCAACTTTTCCGCAAAGTTCACGCTCTGGAGGTTGGCGTGGGAACATTAATGGTTTTCAGAGTTTGAACGAGAGCGACAGCATCGTGCAGGGCGCAACGCGGGCAGAGCGAGCTCCTCCTGAGTCAACAGGAAGAGGAAATGAGGAGACGTGTTACTGACAACGTGAGCGACAAACGCTGAGTTAAACTGGGATTGCTCGCTGTTCACGAAGACGTCTGGTGGCAATCTCTGACTTTTAAAGGGGTTTACGCTCTCCTGGTGCATCAAAGCAGACCCACAGGAGTAAATGCACACAGAAAGTCGCCGCACACACACATTTACACACACGTAAACACACACGGTATCTGCATATTCATGAGGGCAATCTGTGACAGCACAGTTCTGATCAAATGACTTCAGCCGCCACCCTTCCTGCGGTCTGCAGTCAGACATGAACAAGCGGTCTATTTAGTGTTTGTTGTTGTTGTGCAGGGTGGTTAGAGGAGGGGGAGGAGGGGGAGGAGGGGGTGGGGTTACCTGTCCGAACACACTGAGCCAGTGTTTAACCCCAGAGCGGCGTCATTCACCAGCAGCTCTGCAGCATAAACGCACCTCTGTGTGTGTGTGTGTGTTTTTGCAAATGGATATGTGGCTCTAACACTGGGCCCACTGTCAGTGTGAGTCACCGCGTGTGTGCGCGCGCGTGCGTGTGTGTGTGTGCGTGTGGATCCGTGGCTCGTGGCAGATTTCGGGTGCTTTCTGTTAATGAGGATGATAATTTCACAGCGACGAATCAAAACGAGATCAAACAAAGCTCGACGGCGGCGCTGCCCTCCGCCTCGGCTGTACCCGCCAGATAACGTCCTGTTTGTGCGCTCGGGGGGGGGGGGGTACACTGAAACACCAAAGGGAGAGAGAGTGAAACGTAAACCCGGCCTCCCCAGGGTCATCAGCGTCACTCCTCCAGCTCCAGGCGGCCTCTGCCGAGTCTATCCCCGGGCTGTGCACCGCCGCGACAGGAAAAGGGCAGCCTGCATGCCCTCAGGCGGGCTCTGTGCAGCTGTCAGAATCCCTGACCTCCACCCGGTCCAACCCCCACCCTGTCTCTGCCACCTCCAGCCTCCACAGGGGCCGGCGCAGGGGCTCAGGGGTGAAAGGGTATCACCACCCTGTCACTCCTTCAGGCGGAGAGAGACGCCGTGGTTACAGGGGCCACTGCTGGAGCCTTTTTATAGAGATTTTGCATTCTACCTGTCCCGCACAGCTCGTTACTTGCCCTGCTTCCCCCCGTCCAACCCCCGGAGGGTGGCAGGGGAATTTATAATTTATCAAGCTTGTTTGTGCATGCAACAGCTGAATAAATATTAAATGTGGGAAACAGATCCCCCGCCCCGGAGGACATGTTTAACAAAACCAAATGCTGCACAGATAGCTCAATGCAAGCAGCGGCTTTAACAGTTATGAATGAAGTGTGAAGCTGGACTGTGCTTCTCTGCTCTGCTCTGCTCTGCTCTGCCCGGCCATGACAGGACAGTGACGACCTCCAGCGCCAAGCTTCCCCCAGCTAATTGGGAATTAGCTGTGTGTTTGTACTGGCGATGGGATGAGAGAACAGCAAGTACGTCACCAAACTTTTCATAGAGCCCGACTGAAGGTCAGGGTGCTGCTCGGATCGTTTTCAGCGGGAGGATGAAATCACGGTCAGCGGTCGCACACGCAGAGAGAAACAGAGAGGGCGAGAGAACAAGAGAGGTCAGCAAACATCCAGAAGTGTAGAAATTCAGTCTCGGGCCTTCAGGGCTCCAGCTGTGTGTGTGTGTGTGTGTGTGTGTGTGTGTGTGTGTGTGTGTGTGTGGAGCTCAGCGTGAGCGGGCTGGTCACCTTGGCTCAGCAGGTGATGATACCGTGGATAACAGCAGTAAGGAGGAGGATCAGGGGAAGGTCAAGGCGAAATAGCGAGAGGCCACTTGAGCGGCGGACGAGCGAAACCACAGAAAGCGTTGCGAGGTGAGCGGCGGCGACGCACGAGCAGGTGCACGCACGCGCAGACGCTCTGCAGGAGCAGCGAAGCACGCTCCGGATACAGACACACACTCCTGTTTGTGCATGCACATGCGTGGGCTGGATTCTCACTGCATCTCTCACTCGCCCTCTTTGTTTACATCTCACCTCCTCCTTTTCCTTAAAGTCTTGTCTCTACCGACCTGAGGTGCAAGCTCCTGTTTACATTTCACCTTTTATGTGAGGCGCTCTCCCGACGCCATCTTCCCCGCAAAGCAACGCTCTCAGATAACCATCTCCGTGCAGGATGTGGGGCGCCTGACCCCTTTTTACATCTAATATTTATACTTTCTGTCAAATGACCCTGAGAGATGAACACACGTCTCGGAGCACGGGGCGCTGCGAGTGGCGCAAAGCCACTTTAATGCACTTCGTTTCTCCGCTCGCTTTCTGAAATGGAAGTTAACACGACTACCCACCCAGAACAACACGCGCTGACAGACGGGCTGTTGGTATCTTGCCGCTCTGTATCAGCGCTCCCGACAAGAAACAATTAAAAACTGAGCAGAGCACACACACACACACACACACACACACACACACACACACACACACACCACCTACATCTCCTCGGGGTGCAGGGGCATTTAACACTCAGCTCCATATGTTTGCAGTGCGGTGAGGAAGTGAACACCTCGCGCGCTGTCTCACGAGCTGCTGTATTCAGAGCGTCTGTGCCGCTTTAAACTTGTGACTTATGAAACGAAACGTCATATAACTGCTGTATTAAATCCTAAAATGACCGCTGCATGTCATCAGAGATTAAGGAAGCAGGCTAAGTTCAAACACTAGCGTCTCCGACAGCAACAATGCTACAGCTGGCGTGTTCTCATCCATTGTTCTGCAGAAACAACAGCATTTAAAATGTAAATTAGCTAAGTTGCTAAGTTAATTAATTAAGCTGCTCGGTGTCTTTGATAAAATGATGAAATCACAGGTGATAGCAGAGTGAAACAGTAACGCTACGCATCTCATTTTAGGAACACCACCGGCGCTGTTACGATGCCATATTCTCCACCGTGCTCCCGGACGTTGTAGCCTAGTCCATCGCCGTGGTTACTTATCCATCAGTCCAAGCGAACCAATCCATGCAACTTGACTTAAAACGCATCATGACCATTGCACAGAAGTCACAACACATTCAAAAAGAGAGTTGCACGCCATCATGGGACCACCTGCACTAAAGCGTTTGCAGAGAGCTCTACTGCACCGCTCTGAGGCGTCTGAGGAAGGGACGTTAGCGCCAACGGTGTTGCAAACCTGCAACCTTGCAGCAAAGGTGATCTTTAACACTGTGGAGGAGGAGGCAGGAGCAGGCCTAGTTCATCCAACGACGGCACATTACACGGCTTCCAGGGACTCTGGGGCTGAGTTCACCGAGAGCCTCCGCGTTGTTTTACTAAATCATGAGAGGAGACAAGTGTGGCACAGCAAGCTTTCAGAAAGTTTCACTCAAACTTCAGAGAGAGCAGACGGTGGAGGGAGCTCACTCGCTCTCATAACGCACGCTGCTGAAACTGATCACGTTCCTTTAAAACCCCAATTTCAGGAATTCAGGAGACTCTCAGCTTCACATTTAAAGAGACTTTGAGGCCAGATAATAATTGTTCCTGCTGCATGACTGTGTGTTTTTATGCCACGTGCATGTTGGTCATCTCCACAAACCTGCAGCAGGACACAGAGCAGGCGTGGGCGGGATGCTGTGGAGTATCGCCGTGGCTCAAACGATGAGATGATGAAACAGTGATTCATGTTTTTCTGCCAGGGTTTTACTAAATGTTACGTTGGCAGCTGCATTTTAGCTACTCTCCACTGTATAATCACGGTCCTTCCTGCAGTAAGTGACCATAAACATGTTATGCGCCTAATATTAGAGCGCTTGAACATCAGCATATGAGGCCAGCAGCAAAGAGAAGCATGCAAAGCGTGTTTCAGTGGCTTATTTCACACTTTGAACATGCGTGGAAGGAGAAAACTCTGCGTCGCGACCGAGAAACCAAAATACTCCGGACCTAAATAAGCTTCCCTCATCTTCGCCTTCTCGTTTGTGCCCGACGTGACGATTAAACCGGCTTAAACTAACTCGTATGGTTTAAAGTGACAGCCATAAACTAACAACACAATGCCAAAGAGGAATTTGCACTTTTAAATTTATGTCATGCACGTCGGCGCGAGCTGTTATTACTGCACTGAAGCCCTGAAACCAAAGGTCCTGCACCGAACCGCCCGTGGCCGACTCCTGCTCTACCTTCATGCACAAGACTCTCAAATGTCAAACGCTCTTTGGCAAGGAAAGAAAGAAATAAAACACAAACGACAACGAGAAACTTACTGCACACTTTATCACAGCGGCAGCGTTTATCAGCCAGAGCCATTCAGCCGGAGACGCCAGCTTTGAAAAGGTTGCCGTCCATAAATAAAGTCTGTACCGAGCAGCAGCACTACTTCACCGTTTCTCCAGGTCGAGCCTGTGATATTTCACCTGATTTATCGTCACCTCGCGCTCGTTGCAACTACTGAGCGCCAAGATTGCAGCAAAAGAGGTGTTCAGCAGAAAACCAGATACAATCGAGTGACAGATCCACGCTCTGTGCGCTGACCTCGAGCTCGCGCTGACTGATTCCAGCGTCTGCAGCGTCTCTGGTATGAAACATACTTCACTGGTTGTGTTTACGTACGACAGCACTGCCAGCGCTGATGAAACGGACGTGTCAAACTTCGAGAACTCCTCTCTGAGCAGGACGCCGTTAAACCACTCATCACTGGTCCCAGCGGAGCACATCTGACTCAGCGTGTGCGTAGAATTAATGCTCCTCGTGACAACACGGCTCACACGTCCCGGGATCTTGCATGCAAAGTTAAACTCTTTACCCACTTCCAAAGGCAACAAGCCCCCCGTCAGCCACGATGTGCAGCTTTATGGAGGTGTAATAAGAAACAGTGTCTTTAACAAATATCATTAAAGCACTATTATAAACTATTCTGAATGTCTCCGACCTCCTGAGCATCACTTCCTGTTATGAAATGTGGCAGAAATCCCACAATTTGGGTTTGAAACAGAAAACCGTGTATTAAAGAGAAAAGAGAATATCTGATTTGCCATAATTACACAAAATGCAATGTCAATAGACTCCAGCGCAGAGCAGAAAGTGCACCGGGGAGGGGAGGTATTGACAGTTTTCAGTGGAAAATACTATTAAGTGGGATTATTAAGTCGGGATGGGAGGGTGATGCTACAGAGGAGGATGGAGGACATGACCAAAGCAAATGTTGCCGATATGGACCTGCAGCTGAATATGAAGATGAGCAACTTGAGCAGCTGTTTGATGAGATGCAACATCAGCTTCACTTATATTTCCAAAATAAAAGTCCCCACAGCAGGTTCCTGCTCTGATCATCTGATCACTGGGTTTTAATTGATTTACTCGTTGATTTCTGTGGTAACATCTGTCGTCATCACTCGTAAAACACTTCTGAGTGTTTTTCCTTGTGTGACGTCTGGTGCTGCTAATGCGTAATTACGCATAACCTCTCAGATTAATAGTCTTTATCGAGAGCAGACGCGCGGTTTGAGCCATCAAAGCGGCGAAAGCGACGGGCGAAATAAAACTTTGCGGCACCTCGTTTGCTCCGCTCCGACCTCTCGAAGCGCAGCACGACCGTGCACCTGAAACTATCACCAGATCCACATCAATTAAAGCCAAATCCAAACTTTGGCAGAGACGGCACTCCGCGGCGCGCGTGACATTAGAGCAGGATCAAAAAGCGCTTTGTCTTACCGGCCCCCGTTCCGTTTCCGACTTCCCCGGTGCTCGTCCGTGCCCAGCTACAGTGGAAACAGATTGGTACAGAGTGGACGCCAACGCAGAACGGCAGAGCTGTCCAGGGCAGCGGTTTGCGCAAGTCACACGCAGCCATGCACACCACGACCGGAAGTGTCCTTTAATAATAAATGCGCGCGTGCTAAGACGCAGCAGCCACAGTTTAAAACATGAAAAAACATATTTAACATTGGTCAGTACATCTCCTTCATGCAGGCACGCGGATGAGAGTTATTAAGGAAAACGTGTCAACAGAAAATAAACTATATATATATATGTGATTTATTTTGATTTTTGACTTTTATTTTGAAATACCAGCCCCGACACCTTCGCTCTTTCGTGTCCCGCTTGACGTTCCTCGTTGATCCGCTGCTGGTGTAACTCCAGAGGCGCGTCAACACATGTGCCTGTAGCTGTCCGCGTTACGTCCCACCTGGACGTAACATCTGCGTGCATGCCTACGTCCATTTCAATCCCCCAAGACTCCCTCTCTCTAGTCCCAAACATGCTTTTATTGAAATTCATGTTTTTATGTGTCGTTTTCATTTAACATGGCCTCATGTTTGTTAGCACGCACGTAAACTGAGCTGGAGAGCTTTAATTCATTTCCACTCAAGAATACGACTCAATCCACCGACTAACAGACTTCAGCATTTGACTCCGGGGCCTGTGTATCTGCCTCGGACACCGTTGGCATTACGTAAAGCGACAGACAGTGTATAGTCTACCCAACGAGGTGTTTATGCTTGCACATTTGAACCGTTTCCCAGACTCCAAAATAGTTTCTGCGGGAACAATAAACATACCACAATGCCAGCTTTGTCCCGTTCATCCAAGAATAACACCGTTTGCTGCGGCGACTGTTTGCTCCTGATGCGATCTAAAGCTGAGTTTTATGCTTAATTCGTTCCATCGAACTGCATTTTTCCTATCCAGCCCAGTTTTAATCAGACGTGATTGGCAGAGAGGCCGGTTGCTCTGATTACAGCGCGCCGGGCTCCTTTACAGTAGCGTGGCTGACCTGCAGAAATGCAAAGAACGGGTTGTCACCAGCGACGTGATGGACGCTCTTGCCTCTCCTGTTCATGAGCTCTACATGTGTCCTTCTTCATGCAAATGCGCTGGCACTCAAACAAGCAGCGGACATAAAAATAACCACGCGGTCGAGAACTTTGGGATAAACGAAACACAACACCGCCGTCCCTCCCCACCGACACAGCCATTAGCACCTCAGACAACGATCTATTAAAAGTTTTCAATCAATTAATGAGGATCTTTTATTATTATCATTTGCATGGTGTTCGGTGTTTGAGGAATGAAACGTGCCGTGGCTCCCTCCTCTCATTTCAGCTCTACGCCCGCTCACACAGCCCGTGGTAATGGCTAAAGGGCAGGATGTAAGCCAGAGTCAGATCCCTGCGAGGTATCTGACTGGTCACAGTCCAAACCCCGCACCCCATTAAAACCAGCGTGCACCTGCCTCACATAAGGTTCCAGGGCACACTGCTGGTGCAACTTGCCCTTTCAGTGCTGACAGTGCTGATTATAAACTGCTTATAGTGGCAAAATAAAAAAGGTGGGTAAACTGTGACCTTTGCCCAGTGCTCTTCACCAGAAAACAACCTCTAATTTAACAAGAGTCTTAAAAGAAGAAGCTTTAGACTCTCACAGGTTTGTTGACGCTCTGGGAAACATGTTTATTTGCTTATTTGAGCGACTGGTATGCATGAAACCATATCCAAGCCAGCAGCGGGCTAAATTAGCTTAGCACAAAGACTGGAAACAAAGGGAAACTGCTAGCCTGGCTGCAGCACCTGATGTTTACCTTGTTTAATTTGTGCAAAAACCAAAATGTAAGACCTGCACTCCGCCGTGTTGTGTAGCATACCGTTTCCTGGCTGGGACCAGTAACTTCCTGTTTCTTGGCTGGTTGCCTGGCAACTGCTCCACCACCATCACCAGCACATTCCCTGCCATGTGAACTGTTGCATGTACTCCTGTTTTTGGACAGGTTCAACAAATCAGATATGTATGACCTCAAGAGGTAATGAGGAGTGAGTCAGGCTAGCTGATTCCTCCTGTTTCCAGTCTTTGTGCTAAGCTAAATTAGCATGCAGCTAGCTGTAGCTTCATAATCCCTGCTGCAGACACAAGAGTGGTATCAATCCTCTCATCTGGGAAAGCTAAGCTAATAAGCTTATTTTTCAAAAGGCTCAACTATTGTTTTTATGTATATTTCAATGTCCTAACAGTATTTTTAATATCAGAGTAATTTAATTAGGTGCCGTTGGTCTGGGCCTCCTCTTCTGGCCTCTGCATCCGCATTCAAGCATGTGCATGTTTCTCCTCCTGGTGGATAAACCGCCACTAGGTCTGCAGAAGTGTACAGTAAAATCCATAAATCTTGACAGGCCTCTATAGCCTCTCAAACTCCCACTCACACTGTTCTCAACAACCTGTCCATGCGTCAACCTGGTTTCCACAGCAACCAAAGTGGCAAGCTGTGTCCATCCAACGTGAACTTTAAAACCCATCTTTAAATGGAGGCTTTGATGGACCCGAGCGAGCGGAGTCAGGAAGGAGCAAAACAAAAGGAGGGCGGGCGAAGCAACGGCGGCACTTCAGGCTGATGATTAACTTCAGCATGAGTGCGGCCGAAGTGGCGTGCGTGGAGGAAAGAAATGAAAATGGTATGTTTAAAAAAAAAAAAAAAAAAGAAAAAGAAGAAGGGTGGGGGCTGAAAACTCCCTCATCCGTAACACGTCTCTGTACAACACAGCGTGTGGCTCTGAAGAGGCCGCATGACATAAAACAAAGAACGTGCATTTAAATGCACGTAAACACACGCGCACACACACTGTTAAAAGATGATTTATTTCATGTATTACAGTAAAAACAGAAAATAAACGACGTCCGGTTGCAGAGCTCCTCTTGTTCAAACATGCGTTTTGCAGCTGAAGTCCATTCAGAGATCATTTCACGCTGCGTTATGACAGCGTCTGAGGGTGAATTCATCCTCCTCATAATGGAAAAGAGTCACTTCAGTGTGACTGCTGTATACCTGGCTGCTGCAGCGGAATGACACAGAGCTCCCTGGGAAATAAGTCACAGGTTTTAATGTCCCCCAGAATAAAAAGGAATGGGAGGCTACTTAAAATCCCATAACCCACTGCAACATGAGTTATGGTTTACTTGCGCTCTCTCTCCAGAGAGGGGTCAGGCTGCTGCCCCGGTCGGTGTGTGGCCACTCGCCCCCGGCGTTGTTTTCTAATTAGAAGACTCCAGCGGGATTACCATAGAGCTAATTACGCCGGCCGGCCGTTGAGGCGCTAGTGGCAAAAAGACGGCTGGTGCGAATGAGACCGGCTTAGGTGTGACGATAAAAGGCGAAGACACATCAAAACAAAGGCGGTTCCAGCGGAGAGGACGCCGCGTTACCGCTTCCTCAGACATTTATTGACTTCCTGGTAGAGAAACCGCTCGATAGTCTGCGCCACGGACGCCGTCAGTCAGGCTTCGTCCGTCCATCGAGGCTCAGATCAATTTTCTAGATGACTGCAGAGGGACAGATTCGCATGTGACTGACAGTTACCAAATGTAGAATCGCTGCTACAGATGCAGAGGGGTGGCGGGGGAGGCGGCTGCTTTGATATGAGCGAAGTGCAGCATCACAAAAACTGACATATTTACATATTTTAAGTCAGAACGACACGAGACAAATCTTATTTTATCAAATGCTGGTCAGCTGGAGCCAGTCCTACTTTCACACTTTTGTTGTTTGATGTTCAAAGTTGAATATTTGGTTTTTGTGAAATTCATTTTAAGGTGTTTTAACCATCAATTTCCCTCCCTGCAATTAGATTTAGTGCTTTTCACTGAGGCCTGATTGACAATATGTCCCCTAAAATGAATAATAATAGGGCATTGTATTAGTTTTCGCTGGTCGGTGGTGTCCCTGCCTTAATTTCGAGTTATTTTCAAGAAGGGAGGAACACATTATATATTTATATCTTTGAAATGTCACACCATGAATTTGTGATTTTCAAACTTCAAACCAATGTTTGGAATGAGTCCAGTGTACGCTCGGTGACTAATCAGCGCATGCACAGATTGGATATGCATCACACATCACACGAATGGGGATATTAATATTGTGGTAGTAAATGACAAACTCGGGGTGCTGCGGGACAGTCTCTTGCCATAACCTGAGTAACTGCGGCCATACGCTAACAGCACCTGTAGCCTGACTGCCTCGTGTGATTTACGCCTGGGTGATCAACCTCCCGGTGCTGCTGGTGACTTTCATGGCAGCAGAGGAGCAAAGCCTCCCCGACGCTCACGCCGCCACTAAACACGAAAGTTATACATATTAATAAGCAGAAATGTCTGCTCCCACACCTTTTACACGGAGGAGGCCTCCTGCAGAGTCGAACCTAGCGGGAAGCTCGCCCCCTCTGGCGTGTGTGGCCTGTCAATGTGAAACCTCTGAAACGGTCCAGAGTCTGCAGAGAGCAGCAGCTGCAACGATCCTGCACGATCGTGCCTCGTGGCGACAGAGGCTTTTTAAACTCTCGAGACTGTTAGATGATCGCCTGCCAAACCGGAGCCATCCTCACACGTCTTCTGTTGCTGCGTGCGACATACCTGCATGTTGACTTGAACAAGACGACGCGTGTTTGTTGATTCTGCAAAGACGGGAGGTCGTCTAAACTTCTGGTCGGAGAGAGCAAAGCTCGGCCCGGACGGAAGCGAGTGAATCACCGGATGATCATGGTGTGAAATGATTTTTTCAGTCCCCGCGCAGCCTTGGGAGGACACTGAATGAGAAGCGCGCTGCGAGCGGTGGAATAAAATTAATAAAGACTGGAGTAACAGAGGTTGTATTGATATCTCACTCCCACCCATATCAGCACATCTTGGCCTATTCAAAAGTAATGAAACAGTCATAGCTCACGAACCCGCGGCCTCACTTAATTACAGGACAGAGGCACAGGGGCAGATTTATGGGAAAGAAAACGCATAGATAAGTTGAATACATTTGCGTCCAAGTTTCTCATTACGGTGACATTGTTATGCTTCCAGAGAAAGACTGCGCGCACACGGAAGGAATAATATATTCCAGCACTCATTGAGGCTCTGCGAAGGAGTCATTTGTAGGAAATGAGGCTGCTCATAATCAGGGTCTATTAGCTGCATCTACTGATATAATCAGTCCTCCTTCCCTACACAGGCGCGTGGAAATCATTTGTCTCCTCCCGCAGTTGCTCCCGAATTCTTGGCCGCCCGTTGAACATCTGATAAGTTCTCCCGGCAACGTTTTCATAAGGAAACCGGGTGATTTGCGCCATTGCGTCAGCCGAGGAGCGGCGCGAGGAGTCAGAGCGCCTGCAGGACGACCCTGCAGGCCTGCAGATTTGTGCTCGTGCAACAGCCCAAACACCTGCAGGTCCGGTGAGTGTGTGTTAGTCTGTGTGTGTGTGTGTGTGTGTGGTGGTCATGTGATGGACAAGCGACCTAAACGGGCTGTGTTCCTGTTTGTTTTGTGGCCAATCTAGAACCATAGCTCTAGAAATAGAAATGTCATCCGTCCAGCTGATGGTCCAGACTTCTCAGCAACTATCGGGTGGATTGACACAGTCCTGTCAGACAACAGGCAATCGAAGAGCGCCCTGCTCACTGCTTGTCAGGATTTCTGTACGCATGCATAGCTTGAGTGAAACATCGTGGACGTCCAGAGCAAGGTTGTCAAGCTTTACAGCGACTTTTAAGCCTGAGTTTTAGCACCGAACGTGTGAAGTTGACTTGTTAGTCTAGGAATGCTGTGTAATCGTGCAGACATTCGTGGTCCCCAGTGGAGGAACCCTCCGGACCTCACACCCACACTCAAACCAGCAGCCGCTTCCTGCACCGCTACTAACACGTCCGTCTGCCTCAGCTGTACCCTGTGTTTCATGTTAGCATGCTAAACCAGGTTGATAGACACGCTAAACATAATGCACGTTCCAGTTCTCACCGTGAGCATGTTAGCATTTAGCTCAGAGCGCCGCTGCGCCTCAGGACAGGCCACACAGAGCTGCCAGCGCGGCTGTAAACAATGGCTGTGTTATAGGAGCTCTGATAATACGATCCATGCTGCGGACTCTTAGTATTGTTATCCATTGCATGCTGGGATAAACACTATCCTTCACGCCCGTGGGAAAGAATAAGCATTTAAAGCCAGTGCATCTGGTTCAACAATCATCCGCTATTTAACATTCAGTGTTATTTAAATATGAAGATTTGCCAGAAAGCATCATTCAGTTTCACCTGTCGAACATCATCTTCTTCATTTCTGGTTGTGCCGCCGAACTGTGCAAACCTCGGCCGCGTCTGTGATTGAAAATCGAGGAAACGCAGTGTGACACAGCGTAATTGGCGGAGATACCTGGCTGCATTCAGCTGTTCGCTCGCGCCGCGGCTGTGACAGGTGACGGCGGCGGCGACGACGGTTTACGGTGCACATTATCACGTCAGATTGATCGAAGGCTGAAATATTAACTCGGGCTGCTGCGCGTGGCCATTACGAGCTACACATGCATAATTTCTCTGTCACGTCGCATCAGGGACGACGTTTCGAGGATGAGTGATTTGCACGGTTTGATAGCGACGCATACGTACGATGCTTACTGAACTCTGTTCTTGGAGATTAGAGGTACGGGCTGCGTTGTTGTCCAGCATTACCCTCCATTATTCCATTTACTCTCCACTGTCCGTCTGCGCAGGGCGGCGATTCTGCTCTCACGCCTCCTGCGTGACCTCCAAATCATTTTTGTCTGTTTCTGCCCGTCTTTGTTTCCCCCCCTCCCCGACTCCAATCATCTTTAACCCTCTCATGCAATCACTTTCCCCGCTTTCCGCCCCACCTCTCCCTCCGCCTCTCCTTCCCCACCACCACCTCCTGTTCCTTTAATCGTTCTGTTTTCAGCTGAAGGTTACTCTTGCCTGCAGGGCTGTGAAAATGTCAGAAAGGCCCACTCCATTTTCAGCTACGTAAATAGCCATTTCCCGCCAGAGCAAACCCACTTTCCCCGGTCTGACCTGCCACGTCGCACATCACACTTCCCACCTCCTTCCCTACACCACCTGAGCACAACAGCGGAGGGCGGAGGGAAAAATGAACGGCGCTCCTTCATTGCTTATCTGTCACCCTGATATAACGGACTGCTGCCAATATCCTCTGCATTCATCTCCATCTTGCTCTGCATTTAAACAACCTGGACTCATTTGGGAACAGCTACATACATTCAGATGAAACAGCTCCCAGTCCTGTGGGGATCAGCCAGATACCCATATATGTTGTGATTAAGAGCTTGTTTCCAAGAGAAGCAGCAGTATTTATTATAATAATTCATCCAGTTGAAATATAGGTTAATGAAACACACGAGCTATAGCGACGGCGGGAACACCGTGTGGCTTTTTCAGTATTTGCAGCCTCTAATGGACGAGTAAACTTCTCTTAATCGCGCCTTGAAACGCGGCTGAAATTATTCAAATGCATTCGCAAAAATATGCAACAGCCACGTCGAAATAAAATGCTAATTCCACTTTGCGGGACTCACAAAAGAGCAGAAATGGATTTATTAACCTTGCCTAAAACCACTTTGTGCTCCCCAGCCAGAAACAGCCTGTTTCGCGCCGTCATTATAATTTATCAGCACGGAGGGGGGGGGGGGTATGGGAAAGCGCGCGTTGGTTGACAGAGACGGCCGAAGCACTTACAGCGCCGAGGAGAGTGACAGTCTGAGAGAAGAAGCTTCTCATCCCGCTTTGAAAGTCGCAGAGAGTTTCGAATCAAATTCAGCTTCCATTAAAACTCTTTTAAGCACTTGAGGGACAAATGCTCTTTTAAGGCCGACTGAGTGTGTTTTCGTGTGATTCTCCAAAGTGTTTCCCGCGAATCAGACGAGAGCTGTGGATGCAGCGGTGAGAGGCGGCGTGGGCTTGGAAGGACGCTGCAGAAACAGCACACCTGGAGTTTTTGCTCTTACTTATTTTGTGTGTTTTCTAAAACGACTGCCTGCGCCTCTCTGCCCTGTTGATCCTCACACTTCGGGGAGCGAGCTCCTGCAGGTCATGCGAGGCTAGTTCATTTCCGCGCGGCGCGTCCCAGAAAGCCCCCGACGTGCTGCGCGTCGCTCCCGTCCTCCACCTCTCCTTCCCTTCGCTAACACTCCCCTGATCTTCCCTTTCAATTTCCTGCAGCGCCGCAAGACAATGGAGAGCGACATCAAAGGCCTGCATGAGGGGTTTGATGGCTCACATCAGCGAAAAGAAAAAAAATCATTCATACGCGCTTCTCGTTCAACAGTATTTGGACAACTCATCATCTTTGCATGCGCTTGCGATGGAGGTTATGTTTTCAGTTATCAGTTTTCAGTTTCAGTTATGTTTTCTTGGAGGTTTCCTCTCGAGAAAGTCAAAGAGGAGGGAGGCGGGAAAGCATTTCCACAGGGCTTGATCCATTTCTACAAATAAAAAAATATATATACACACCGCGTTCCACATTATTATGTATTATTATTCTCTCTTTTTCCTAAATACTCTATAAAAATGATAGTTCTCATAATTTTCAAGTCATCAAGCATTAGAGCATAACTCGACTGTTTTTGAACGAACCTCCAAATCATAATGGTTTTTTAAAAAAAAATCAAAATCTTAAAATGCACTGTTCCACATTATTACGCACAATAGAGTTTCAAAACATTTTATTGTTGTAAACAACTGAAAATGGTCATTAGTTAAACTGCAAGCATTTGCAGGTTATATTTGCTGAAATCAAATCAAAAATATCTTAACAGGCCAAATTACATTTTGACATAGGACCCCTTATTGGATAGGAGCTTCACAGTTCTTGCATCCATGGAAGTTGTCAGTGTTTGGATGGTTTCTGCTGGACTTTCTTTGCAGGATGTCAGAACAGCCTCCCAGAGATGCTGTTTTGATGTGAATTGCCTCCCACCCTCATAGATCTTTTGCTTCATGATGCTCCAAAGGTTCTCACTAGGGTTGAGATCAGGGGAGGATGGGGCCACACCATGAGGTTTTCTTGTTTTATGCCCATAGCAGTCAATGATGCACAGGTATTCCTTGCAGCATGGGATGGTGCATTGTCATGCATAAAGATGATCTTGCTACGAAAGGCACGCTTCTTTTTTTTGTACCACAGAAGAAAGTGGTCAGTCAGAAACTCCACATATTTCACAGAGGTCATTGTTACACCTTCAGGGACCTTGAAGGGGCCGACCAGCTCTCTCCCCATGATTCCAGCCCAAAACATGACGCCACCACCTCCTTGCTGACGTCGCAGCCTTGTCGGGACATGGTGGCCGTTCACCAACCATCCACGACTCCATCCATCTGGACCATCCAGGGTTGCACGGCACTCATCAGTGAGCAACACTGTTTGGAAATTAGTCTTCATGTATGTGTAGGCCCACTGCAGGCGTTTCTGCTTCTGAGCTTTGGTTAAGGGTGGCTGAATGAGGTTTATGCATAACTGCAACCCTCTTGAGGATCCTACACCTTGATGTTCTTGGCACTCCAGAGACACCAGCAGCTTCGAATACCTGTTTGCTGCTTTGCAGTGGCATTTTAGCAGCTGTTCTCTTAACCCGACGCATTTGTCTGGCAGAAATCTTCCTCATTGGTCCTTTATCTGCTCGAACCCGTGTGTGTTCTGAATCGGCTACAAATCTCTTTATTGTACGGTGATCACGGTGAAGTTGTTTTGAAATATCTAAAGTTGTCATACCTTCTCCTAGGCATTGAACTATTTCTCGCTTTTCGGCAGCAGAGAGATCCTTCTTCTTCCCCATATTGCTGGAAAATGGTGGTCTGCTTAATAATGTGGAACATCCATTCTTAAGTAGTTTTCCCTTTATTTGGACTCACCTGCAAACTAATTGGCACAGGTGTCTGAGATTGATTGGAGTGATTGGAAGAGCCCTGACACACATTCCCATCCACGTGTTTAAACTGACAGACAAAAAAATGACCTTTATGACCTTTAAACACAATTTGCATAATAATGTGGAACGCGGTGTATAAGGATAAACTCAGAGTCAGCAACACCTGGAAATACACAAACGCATATCACGACGCATCACAAGCACCAAGGTTTCCGACAGGACAGCGACTGACGCCATCAGCCGAAGTACCCATGCATGCGCGCGCACACGCTGTGCGACGGGGCAGAAATAACAGGGAAATGATGCACAGAAAAGCGTAATTGAATGATCCAGATATGAAATTACTTCTGGATCCATTCAGGCTAATTTACCTTGGGTTTACTCGGTGTTGTTCCTCTCTTAACAATGCATATAGTGAGTCAACGCTGTCAGCCTGGCACTGCCCTCCCACTGAGGCTGAAAATGACTTTCAACAGCTTGATCGAATTAATTGGCTTGACTGTTGGGCAGAGGGGGGATAGATAGACCATTAGCTATTGAAAGGGAAAAGATTGACAAGTGCGTTGTTTCGCGGGAATAATTGAGAGGGAGGACTGCGGCTGCAGGGAGAGTGAAGGGAACACAAAGAAAGCAGGCCCCAGATGAGGACAAAAGAATGGATTCTGCAGAAATGAGCCTGCTTTGTTTCCTCGCCTTGGCAGGAGTCAGATGTTTTGCTGCGCTCCGTCTTGTGAAGCATGACTCCCTTTTCTCCTTAGACACAAAACCTATCATTTGGACATTTGTGGATAGACTAGAGAAAAGCAGCTTTACCAAAGACAGGAATAGACATTTTGAGGGATGCGGCAAAAGGGAGGGGGTGTGGTGGCAGCATGAAAAGTATTCGGCGTGGAAACACGAGTTTTCTAGTAATATAATTTATGCTCGGCGTGTGATTTGTTTTATGAGAACAGCCAAAGCCAAGACAAACAAAGAGAAGGCCTGCGCAGTGATACTAACCGATGCTGCATCCACACGAGCTGCACCAAAGGAGGAGAGACTAACGTACGGTCGCTTGTGTGAGGGTTGCTTGGAGGGCGAGGCAGAGGTGTGCAGCTCATTCTAATTGGATCTGTCAAAACTCGCCACCGGTTAATGTAGTGCCTCTATTAGGCAAAGCTGCAGCCCGTGACCTGCGGTGTGATTGATGGCTCTATTTGTGATTTTGCCGCTGTTGTTTTCGTTGCCGGCGACGGCGACGACAATTACAAATTTGCGTGAAAAACAAACCGGTTCAGAATTTTAGGGTTTCTAGGTCGCCTCCGTCTGATTTTGTATGTTTTAATCAATCCTGAGCTAACTCCGTGCTGTTCGGTTGAGTTATCCAATGAAAAGCTCCTCTGCAATAGAAGTAAAGCGTCTTTCAGTTGCTGCAGAGACGCGGTTAGCTGGACAACGTCTGCAGCTAAAGTTGGACCAGACAACTGTTTAGATGCTGCAGTATCGCCATCACTTGACATTTCAGCGTTTAAGGAGACGAAAGCTCAGCAGGTCCACCATACCTAGCTGTGGTTGCTAAGCTATGTTTGGACAACCAAGATCGGGAGGGGGTTGTTTAGCTTTCAAGAGAACCCCAAATTGCTCCCGATGCTGTGTCACTGGAGTGTGAATGCGTGAGATTCCCATGTTTTCCTTAGCTGACAACATTACGGTAAGGATCCCAGCAGAAAAACCTTTAATGTTAAAGAGTAAAATCGCTTTTGTTTGACCGAAAGCAGCTGTTATAGCGCTTTGTTCAAACCCACCAGACTCCAGTCAAAATAAAAGCAATTTTACTGCAAAGACTGTAAAACACACTCCACAGATACGACATTAACAGGGTTTTTTCTTGCCTGTACAAGTAATATACATCCTGCATCGTCTCTGCAGCCCACCCTCTGGTAACATGGGGCTCCTACAGGCCGTTCAGATCCAGCTCCTGTCGTTACGTAACCACAGGAGTGATTTACAGAGGCCGTCCTCCTCTGAGTGAAACCGCTGAGAGGGGGCGTTCATCCCGCTAGGTGAAGCTCTCTGTTTCCGGCGGTAAGCTAGCGGTGTGTGGCGATGTCGTCGGTCAGGGCCGGACATGCAGACTGCTCTGTTGTTGGTTGTAAACACCAACACAAATGCCGATATTCTGTCCCAGCCCCAGAAGACCAGAGGAGACCGTGGCTGCGTTTGATTCTTTCCAACCGTTTCCTCCGCTGTTCGCCGTCAGACTCTGGGTCGTAGCTGTAGCGTACAGCCGCGGGCTGTTCGTCGGGAGCGGCAGCCATGTTGGATACCGGTCCTGCACCGCTCTGCACCCTCCCCCTCCCTACGTCATTCAGACAGCCAATCAGAGCAGTGCCTCATTATCACAGCCTCCCCGCCCACTCAGAACTCTGCATAGATAATGAAGGCAGAGAGTGGGAGGCTGCAGACCCTCCTCAGAGGCTGCACTTGCTTTCAGCTGCCACAGCACGTTCCCTTTAGAACCCGGTCAGTCTTCCCACAGTCCCGGCGGTCACCAACCTGGTTGAAATGAACCCATCCAGACACAAAAACGCTGAGAACACCAGCCCGGTTCCCGTTTGAAAAAGAGGGTCATTTCACATGAATCAAACCTTAAAAAGCGCTCGCCCACAGTGACTCAGCTGCTGCGTCTGTTGCCACCCAGATGGCGAGAGGAATTTTGTTTGTGTTGACTGAAACTTTAAAACTTCTTCTAAACAGCCATAAATCTTTTCAGATACAATCTCTCCTATTGTTCGGGATAATCTACAGACACCGCCGCCGCCGCCCCCGCTCTGATTTCTTTCCCAGTTTTCTACTTTTTTAAGAGTTCTGCCTTGTCATTGCTGATCTGACCTCTCCTGACAGTAATTCCTGAAATCTCTTATCTTCTATTTACGGTATGTCACCGCTACAAATGTGCACAACCTCTGCCCAAAATACAGAACGTTAGCTCTGAACCGCTCTGAGGTTTGCTGCAGCCTCTGCTCTCCTCCGACTGGCTTCAGATGGGGGAGAGGGATCAATACCTCGCTGCGCCAGCGCCTCATAAATCTGCTGAAATCTTTTTATGCTATATGAGCCGTCTGCTTATCTCTGGCTCCAACTGGTGCACGGAAACAGGGCTTTCTCTGGGTTCGACTGGGATGGTAACAGTGTTTATGAAGCGGCCCTGTGAGACCGCCGCGTCGCCGACGTCTCTTCGCGTTTACATCACATTTCTGCGAGTCTGTCCTGGCGAGGTTACGGATGACGGACCACTTCACTCTCACCTCCTCCGGGACATATGCTGCCGCTGCTGCTCTCTAACTCAGCCTCCCACTTTTCGGCACAGCTCTCCTCATCCTCCCTTCTACAATCAGCATTTATTCCTGTCGGCGCCCTCTCCTCCGGGCCCCCTTGTTCTATTTCCATCACATCTCTCTCTCTCCATCCGTCAGACGCTCGCTGTCTAAGTTGGAAACGACACGGCTCGCATGCGCAGCTCTCGACTGTAAAGAGGTTTCTGTGGCATAATCGATACCCTCAGCATCGGCCGCCGGGGTTGCCTGCTCCAGTCAAACGCTTTTGGGCTTCTCCTGTGTGTGTGTGTGTGTGTGTGTGTGTGTGTGTGTATTGTTTCAGCCAATGAGAGGCGCCCCTGGCCTCGCCTTAAGAGTAAGGAGTCTCCCAGCTATCACACACACACACACACACAAACACACACACACACACGCACGCTTTCTCACACAAACAACTAAACTAACCAACAAATACACATTTACTGTTTATGCACTTGCTATTATTGACTAATCTGACAAGTGTTTACTCTGTAAAAAGTGAAATAATGAACAGAAAAGGTGACCCGTCACATGTAAACTCTCTTTTTGTTTGTTTTTGTTTTGATTTTTTGTAAATATTCAATTTACAATCATATAAAGCAGCAAACAGATCAATAATATATCATTTATTCATATTTAAGACGCTAATATTGCTGCTTTTATACATGATAAATTACTTAATGGCATCAATGATCTTTAAAGCACAGCTGACGCTAACTTTTCATTATGATTTACAAAATGCCCACAAGCAAAACAATTAAATATTTCATCTAAATTTCAGAAAATAGTGAAAAATATTCCGCAAAGCAACAAAGAAATTAGGTAAAATTGCCCGTTTTGTCCGTTTTTAATTTAAAAGCTGATCACTTGTCTGCTTGGCAACCAATGATGTCAGCTCTTTATTACAGCTGTTACTGTTGTTTTAGAGTCTGCGATTTATTGTTTCACCACTTCAATTCAATTTACCCCTCACATCAATAACACACACGTGCAAACAAGACTGTGCTCAAACATCCTCCGGTGATTGGCGCGGAGCGCGGTGAATAAATTAAAGAAACACCAAACCGCGGGCTGTCGCACGAGTCCGCGGTAATCCTCACCAGCCTGAACGACTCAATGCAACTCAGCGTGGATTAATAACAGGGATTAGAGTGACACAAACTGCCGTCGGTGCTGGAGACAGAGGAACGAGGACAGAGACACACTTGTCTCAGTCCAAACCAACACACACACACACACACACACACACACACACACAGTCGCACACATTAAATATCTGAAGTAGCACAATTACTTAACAACACGCCGCTGTCAGCAGACGTTTTGATGCGATACTGTTACAGTCGATGTGTTTCACAGACTTAAACACACACACGGCGCTCGTTCTGGAGGTTGAAACAACTGAACAACCTGCAGAAGGGTTATATGTTCCCAGGACGCTAGGCTCCTACGTTCGTAGGGTCCTATGTTCCCCAATGGGAACAAAGAGTGTATCAGTATCTTCCTACTGTCCTATGTTACAGAGGTGCTATGTTTGCAGGGCCCTATGTTTCCCAGTGTCCCTAGGTTTTCCTGAGTCCTACATATCCCACTGCCCTATGCTCCTAGGGTCCTGTGCTCCCCATATTTAAATGGCACACAGTGGGAACATGACAAAGAGTGTATGAGCATGTGCCTACTGTCCTATGTTTGCATGGTTCTGTGTTTGCAGGATGCTATGTTTCCCACTGTCCTTAGTTTCCCAGGATTGGGGCTTTTGCCGTTCATGTAAACACCCCCCTCTTGTGGCATCCATGCAGGAATTGGAAATTCTCTGAAAGCTCAAAGTGTTTACAGTCAATATATTGTAATTTTGGAGCTTTTCTGCATTTTATTAACTGAAATTCCTCTTTAAATAGAAAGTAAGTCAACATTTATTTGAAAGAAGCAAAGAATGACAAGAGAGCAGCCTGCATTTGGTCTTTTTAGCGTCCATGTTGCCTTTGCTTGGCGTGCCCTCACCCCATATGAGCTCATAACCACGAGCTCATGGACGTTTGACCTGAACACAGTGGGAAAGTTAATAAATTAACAACAGACTGTTAAACTGGGGAACACAGGATGCTGGGAACATAGATATGCTCCCTCTGCAGGGGCGCGGGAGACATCAAAGATCCTGATGAAGAACTTATTAAGGAGTTCATTCTTGAGTTTCTAGGCTCTAATAATCCAGCGGGCAGTTCTGTCAAAAGGAAGGCAGAGGAAAAGGACAAGAGAGTAGGGCGCAGACAAAAACCCAGACAGCAAAGACAAGCGTCTCTTTTATCTGCTCTGTAATAAAGCATGAAATAGGCTGGCTAACTCTCGACTCTGGCTCGAGTCCACTTCAGAGAGCGACATCCTCAATCAAAGGAGACACGCGATGACAGAGATACTCCCCTTCCGCACCAGAATTGCTTTCATGTTGCCCCACAAACATGTTTTCGAGCGTCTGGGGTGTTAAAAGGAGCGGGCCATGGATTTAAAATGTGGAATGTGGCACTTAGCCTCTCGACGGCAGCCAAGACACGACTGCCCGGACGGCGTTGCAAGACAGAGATGTCAGAGATGCCCACACACCCTCCAGACCACATGACTCCAAACATAGTCGACTTGGAGTGTTGTACGTCAACAGCAGGCTTGAAAAGAGACACTCTGAACTACAAATAAGGCCACAGGTGACATACATAACATCACACAGCCAGACAATGCAAATATCATCACCTATCTTGTTGCTGAACGCAACCTGATCCGCCGCCGCTGCTGCTGCCGCGAGAATAGAGACTTTGAAGTCCTATCGCCTTGACAAGAAGGTCGAGCAGCGACGCAGCGCGCTCTCAGACAGCACCAGCAGCTGGCTGACAAGCAGACCCGTCCCAGGGGAAATGTCCGTCCCGGTGACCAGTGCACTGTACTGTGTGAGGTATTCGCGTCTGTCGTTGGCTTCGTGCTGCACAAGCAGAAAGCGTATAACCGCTGGTTAGCCTGACGCTGGCCACGCAAGACTGACTCCGGTCTGCAGCCTGGGCTTTGTGGTCCACTCCTGCATCCCAACATCAACTCTGCACGCAGAATATTTGCATTATTTTGTTTTAAACGTCAAAGAAAGTTAGATATATGTTTCTATAAATCAATATGAGTGTTTGTATCATTGCATTTTATGATGCTGGCACAATATAAACTGCAGATGACGTGCTGCAGTGGGTCCCAAACTGGGGGTTGCACCCCCCCTTTAGGGTTCCTGAGTCAAGTCTAGAGGGTAATAACAATATGATGAGAAAGTCGCAGTGTAAAGAAAGAGTTCTGCTGCAAATCATATTCTCATATTGAGGCACTGATGCAAACTCGAGGACATTCATGGTTACCAGAGGATGAATCCTGATGAATCTGGTGATCCATCGAGAGTCAACGCAGAATTTCACCTCCTGCAGTTTGGAAATGGTTAAAACATTTGGGATCACGCAAAGAGACACAAATAAATAAAGTTTATAATATAGTTTTTTGTCGGTTTTTGGACGTTTTAATGCAAAAATGCTGAAACAAAGCACCGTGGCGTGGACTTCTTTCTGGTTTCGTTGTGAAAACTTGGATATTTTCATCACTTGTGGCCTAAATATCTTACAAATGAAACCATCTGAGAAGGTGAAATTACTCTTTTTTGTCAAACCGCTCACAACTCCTGCCTGCAACCCGTCAAGAGGCAACTAGAATAAGAATTTATCACCTATAACAGCAACAATGTTGGCCCAAGGCGGCAGCGTGTGAAGCACGGCACGCAGTTTGTGACCTTGATGGTTCAGGCAGACCAGCGCTGCTCCAACAGCTTCACCGTGTTCAACACATCATGGCAGGTGTCACTCATACACCTGGTGGACCCCGCGGCACCGCCCACTCATGCGTCACGCGCGCCAAACTGAGCCAACACAACGCAGTGAATGGAGAAGCACGGTCAGTTCTCCTCTCTGATATATATGACCACATTAACACTGTTTGCCAGTAACAGTTACATATCTAGTTGACAAATGAGCTGCCAGTTCAGAGTTCATTTGCAGAAACTCACCTGGTGCCGCGCTCCACCGCAGGAGGCGCCGCATTGCGCCGCTTCCTGCACCACATCGAGTTCATGATGAGCTCAGATTGTTTCGCGTTGAGGAGTTGAGGGGTCCGCTGAACGTATCCTTTAATATTTACTGTGAAACCCGCAGCCAGCTGCACGGGTCTCCGCTGGAACTGCGCTTCCGTGGATGGTTCATCACGCGCAGGTCGCCAGGTCACAGGCAACTAATTAGGCGAACGACCCGTCGATCACAATTTAAAGGCGACACCCACGGTGGCCTGCGAGTGTGACCATTTCCTGTCCGCAGTTTGATCCAGAAGTTTACAAAACAAAAAAGACAAAAACGTTTTTATTCTGATTTTTACCCATTTAAATTCCCCAGGGTTAACTATTGCATGTGACAGAAAAGCAGCAAATACACGCATTTGAGCGGGGCATTTGGCATTTTTTGCATGGAAAATGATTGGTTGCATATCAAAAACAAGTATTTTCTGTAATAATTCAGCTCTGGTTGACATTTACAGGACAGTTTCTATATTCTGCCTTTTGTTGCGTGCACCAAAAGAAAGGTGAATCCGACAAAACTGCAGAAAACCTCCATTTTGTATCGTATTTTAAATGAAATACGAATTGGACAAAGCCATTTCACGACTTTATGACAAAGTGATTGAGTCATAGTCTGTAATTTAATAATATCTCGCTCGTATGGGGTTCATATTAGATGGGAAATAAGCAGTAGGCAGCCAAATGTGTGCCCTAGATATCACTGACAAGACGCCTGCTATAAATGTGAGCAGCATCCCCTGAATTCACACAACACACCATGTTATCCTTTGCTCAACCACTCCAAGCTGCTTTAATTTCAGAAGAGAGCTAATTGCAATTAAGATGCACGGGGCGCTGAGCTGGGAAGTAAAAGGAAGTAATCAGTGTTGATTATAGAGCCTGAGCCTGATCAGAGTAAATCACACACTGCACGGCTCCTCTCCGCCTGCCTGAGCCTGAGTCAGGCATGACACCGGAACAGAGCCTGTTTTTAGTGTGATTACGTCCACGGCAGCACCGCCGACTCCAGCTCTCTTGCCAGATTTGAAGGGATTACGACACATGTCACACGCCGGGGTTTGACCTAATCATGTCTCGCCCGGAGACACACACAAACATGAGCCGTGGGTCAAAAGTGAATATACCCGACGCAGCAGCCTGCCTGGAAATTAATGGTTTCCTCGCCGGCTGCTTCAGTTCCATAATCTGGGTTTGTTTTGGAAACCGCTCATTATAGCTGAAGCTGCTGCTGTATATCGAGCTTGATTAATGAATGTAAACACGGCAGCAGAAATGAATCTGTAAACAGTTTCAGCGGAGAACGTTTTCTGTGATTAGCCGTCCAAATGGGTCTTTGGGGGATTGTGAAAATCAAGCTGCGAACGCTTCTGAGAGACAAACCGTCAGTAAAATGCATCTTTGAAGCCGGTGTGTTAAATGAACATTGGCAAGTCTAATAAGTCTCTTACTCTACGTAGATTGTTTAGATGGTGTTAAATGGTCCGAGCTGAGACGCATGACCCAGTAGTTGTTGATCCAGTGATGCAGAAGCTGCACGGTGAGCTGCAGGAGTCAAAACACGTTTGCAGAAATAGGTGTATTATAGGTGCTTTTAGGGCATCCAGTCCACCTAAACACAACACAACACAAGCCACTGCTTATATCATAATTAATGCATGAAAATACTTTATTCCATCCAGATATATCACACATCTTGGAGTGCTTTGCTCAAGAGTACATCAGCGAAGTCTGGTGAGTGTGAGATCTTCCTCAACCTCATTTCAAGACTCAAATCTGAGAAACAGCAGAGAATAGTCCTCCCCAGTCTCCACTCACACCATTTATCAGAGGTTAACTGCGTCTAAGGGGATTGGCTAACCGACACTGACACCTAGTGGTTGTTAAAATGACTACAAAAGTGCTTCCAGGCATTTTAAGAGGAACTTTTATTAGTATTTGGTCACTTTTTCTGGTGTGTACTTAAATTGGCCTCAATTATCAGTTATAAAAAAGTGCATATAGAGAAATTAAAATGAATTTCATTAAAAGCAGCTTTTAAAAGGTGAAATTTATCAAACATTTTAGATTTTAGTCATGTAATAATAAATAATTTGAGATGATATCAGCACATATACTCAATATGTGCATGTATACAGGAGCGCGCCCATTGTAAAAACGTGGTTGCCAGTTAAAACCAAAACCGTTGAAAGGGAGTTCATGAGGAATCGCGTTCGTGGTGACACGTCAAGTGTTCGTGACGGCTGAGGTTCATGTTACGTCTCACCTCGCTTTGTTCTTTGTTCTTGTGCATGACTTCAGACCCAGCAGAGGAAACACGGACAAAACCACGCGAAGGGAGCGAGGACCCTGGGCATAAACAAAGCTGTCATGCTAATTTCAAGCATGATTGGTGCGTAATGGGTTTCAGCACAACTGCTGCTTCACCGGGGCCCGGCAGCACAAATTAATGCGAGCACGGGAAGTTTTGCAAAGCGTGTATGCATATTTAAGCACCTCGAAAAGTACAATTATGGTTTCCCTAAATGTGCTCGGGAATGAATGTGAAGAGAGCCAAAACTGGCAAAGGAAGACGGGGGAAATACACCCCACACAGATATACTTGTTGGTGTCTCAATCAAACATCTCAGGGAAGTGGTCATAGCAGTACTCCTGAAAGTCAAAGTCCCCGACAGTGAAAGTGACGTCCTTCCACTTCTTCACAGTTATCCTGCCATCAGGAGTCTCCAGGGCAAAGTTCTTGATGGCAATGTTTGCCAGTAGGGCAACCTTCTTGTACTTCATCTCGAATCCCCAATCCTGTGAATGGAAAGACAGATGAAGCTGAAACCCCAACATGAGCACCAGCATCAGCTCTGTTGATGAGTTTCTAAAATGAATATTTGGTCTCCTAATGGAGGATCTCCTTTACCTTGTTGCAGTTGCCGTTGTTGCAACTGATTTTGCACCCAGGCTCCCAGTCCTCAAAACTCCTGTCCAGCACCACCTGGCCCCCAACTTTGTAGTGTCTCCTGAGAGCAAAGACGAGTTCAGAGGATTAAAGACTGGTGAATATACTTTTGCATGAACTTCTACAGCGCAAAGAGTTCAGCTCACTTAAAGTCGGGATTGACGTTGACATAGTGCACATTGTCGATGAGTTTGATGTCACTGCCAGAGGCCACAGGCACGAAGCAGTTTCGACACAGGAGCTGGATGCTAGCAGCCGTGTTGCGACTCCTCCTGTCTGTCTTGCGTTTCTCTGAAATTTTCCTGCAAATGACTGCCTCCGTTTGAAGCTCAGTTATCTGGGGACCAAGAAGAGTAGATGGTGATGGCAGGATCAGCAGCGAGATCAAGGAAAGGAGACGGATGAAACACAGCACACTCACCTTTCTGCGAAACTCTTGTGGGCTCATATCTTGGACCTTAGCGATGGCCTTTCCAGTCAGCTCCTCCAGGTATTCATTGGTGAGCTCCCGGCGCACCTCCCGTCCCCCTGCCTGGGCGACCACTGAATACTGGCTGTTTCTGGCCCGGGCGCGTCCACTGGCCTGCTGCTGGGCTATCTCATTTGTGAGCAGTCCATAGCGTACCACCAGGTTACATTCAGGGATGTCAAGACCTTCTTCGGCCACACTGGTGGAGATCAGGAGGTTGAGAGTGCCTTTGCGGAAATTGCGGATCGTGTCCGCCTGCTCGTGCTGCACGGAAATCATGCATGTAAGTATCAGGTACACATCTATAGATACTTGCTATTGCATTTGAATGATTTAAAGGAAGAGTTTGTTAATCTTGAAGTGTGGTTGAACAAGTTTCTTATCTATTAACAGTAGACGTGCCCTCAGTTTGGAGGAACAGCAGCCGTACTGGTGTAGGAAGCTAAGCAATGTACTGCTGAGTCAGCAAAACAGACTTTAACCACCTACAATAATCTGTTTAAATCAGCTAAAGTGATAAAAAGTATTACATATTAAGAATAATTTCTATATTTAAACATTAAATGCACATCTATGCACTCTTCAAATGCATCTGTCGTCTTTGACAAAAACACTGACATTACGTTGCAGAACCCAGGTGTTGCTGGTCTACAGTCGCCCAGATCAGTTAGTCCGTTTGTGTCTATTGTGTGACTAAATCTGAGCTAACCCTTTAAAACCCAACAGAAACTCACAAAAACACAAACAAGCTAACCAGTCAAGGCAGAAATAGGCGAACGACTGCCATGTTTGTCTTCACCTCAATGCAGAAAATGATTCCTACGCCGGGACTCCTGCTGCTTCTCCAAACTGGGGGCATTCTGACCATCATCTACTGTAGGTGAACCCCTGGCTATGATAACAACCTGATACAACCCCAGTTAGGTCACACACCTGTGTCATGTAATTGATACCATTGCCAGCCCCAGTGAGGATGGCTGCCTTGATACCAGCGTCCCGTAAGGCTTTGTTGTTGAGGACCCAGTCGTGAAGGCAGTGGGTGCTTTTACGGGTTTTACTGAACAGGATCCCCTTTGATTGCACATCCGGGGAAAACTGTTTTAGCAGCGTGCTCTCAAGTTTGAACATCTTCGGGTTCTCATAGCGAGCATCCCCCGCCAGTTTCCTCAGCTCCACCTGGTTCTCTGTGCAAAAGCGACAGTGATGTCATGCTTCGCTTGCACTGGGAGCTTAACATTCATTTAAAAACCAAAATAACTTTTTGGACCCCTACCTTGAAAAAGTCCCAACAGGAAGAAGTCTGTGCCATCAATTGCTGCGTTGAACTTGGTGTTGTAGAACTCCTCCAGGGAGCGATAAGCATCCATCATTCGCAGGGTGTCATTGATGAGCAGGGCGTCGTTGTACTGCCTGAGGTGGAGTGCACATTGTGCCAGCAGCCTGTTGTCCTCTCTTACTCCTGATGCAAATACACACAAATTACGTAGGAGCACCAGGAGACACATGTGCTCTCCTGCTCATCGAGACTCTCGAAACAATAGCGTTCGATCACGGGACCATGACAGGAACTTACCTCGCTGCTCCAGAATCACCACATCCGCCTCATACTCCTGAGTACCACACTCCCTCAGCCTGACGTCTGGAGGTAGGTTCACGTACTCGTGGATCAGCTCCATCATCCACTTCAGATGATCCCCAAATGGGTCCTAGGAGGTAAAAATGTTGCCTTTGTATTGACGATACATGCAGAAATATGAGGTGAGTGTGATGAACGTGAGTGCAGGCTGTTGCTATTAGCCCATTTACCTCACCGTTTCCAGGTTGGGGCAGTTGGGGTGTAGCGTAGCTACATGGGCGCATTAGAGTCCACCACAGCACGTGTTTTCGTTTGGAAATTTTGGGAAATTCAAGAAATGTTGAGTTCAATATTTCAAAAAGACAAAAGCGTGCTCACCTCAGACCTTTTCTCCACAATGTCAAACGTCTTGATGGGTCTGGGTACTTGTTGCTTCAGCTCGGGGGCATAGGTTTTAGCTGAAACTATGGCTGAGTCCAGGTTGGCACAAATCTGAAAGGAAGAGAAGGACAACGACGATGATGAAGCAGAGACAGAAGGCTGTAAGGGATGAGACAAACGCTCATAATAGTGATAAATTCAGAATAGGTGCCAACACCGACCTGCAGAACGTGATCCACAGCTGTTTCCAGGATCTTGGCGCCGCCTGTCCCTGGTGATGCAGTGAGACCCAGGATCTGTGGCAATGGCCCTTCTCCTTTCAGCTTCTTCTCCACGTAGCAGCCCATCACCTTGTTGTAGACTGACTCCTTGTTGGTGTGGTGACACTCATCAATTATCAGCAGAGTAATATCTGCAAAAGAAACGTGGATGCATGAAGGCTCCGGCTTCTATCTGTGGACCTTGCTCCCTTACTAACCGACAACAGTTAACTCACCTGAGAGCTCAACATGTTTGGCTTCCTCCGTGTTGATGAGAGCATTGTGCAAGATCTGGGCCGTGCAGATGACAACATCCGAGTCTTGCACCACTTTGCCAAAGAAGTCCTTCTCCTCGCTCTCTCCACTCACTTGCACCAGCCTGTAGTCGAGGCCCAGGTGCGGCTTGAACTCTTTGGTGTAATGTTGGTCAACAAGGTGAACCTGCGAGGTAAATGCATAGCTGGGTTACTGAACGGGCTTACGGGACACAGGTGTGAAACAACTTTCAGTCTGGGTGTGCCCAGCGTGTCTGTGCCCCCAGGCCTGTTTGTTCACCAACCGTCTATGTGCATTCTACGCACCTTGTTCACCAGCACCACCACTTTAGCGTTCGGTGTGGTCTCCAGGTGCCTCTTGGCCACATACACAGCAGCACGGGTCTTTCCGCCTCCCGTCGGCAGCCAAATAATTATGTTCTCCCTCTGAAGAGCCCTTTCCACCACTTCCTCCTGGTATCCATACAGTCCAAAATCTGCCATCCTCCACTTTCCTCTTGTTTGACAACACACCTGAATCCCACAGAAGTATTAGTACATCAAGGCTCATTTAAAACCATGAAGTCTGGCTGCGTCAGGGTTGAGTAACCGAGGGACAAACAGACAGACGCTCTGCGAGACATTCATGCTGAATCACTGTGTTTACCATCAGTCTGAGTGAGAAACGAAACCTGCCTTTTGTCAACTCACCAGTCAGCTGCGTGCTGATTCTTGGAGCTACTTCTTCATCCACTGCCACCGCTCAGTAGAGGTGCATGGGTTTTAAATTCTCCCGTGATCAGCTGTGTGACGCTGACACACAGAAACGAAAGTGAAAACCGTCCAAAAAGGTGGCCGTGCTGAAGGGGGCTTCCGCAGAGCAACACACAGTCGTCCTTATGCAGCGACACGGACGTGAAAACACCAACCCATTCCTGGAATGACGTTTGCCTTGCATGCACCCTAACAGGGCCCTACCTGCTCTTCATTACATCAGGAAAGCGGAAACCACAACTGATGACTACACTGATGCCGGGAAACCCCATGGCTGGTTTTAATGATAACAAATAAACCTGATGTTTTCTGCCCCGGCAGTTAGTCGACAGCTGACTTCAGGGAACTCACAGAAAGCCAAACATTGCAATTTGAGTGAATGATGCATAATAGTATAAAATGAAGTACAAAGCATCATAACTTTGCTTAAGGAGTAACTAAAAGTGTACAGATTTGCAATATAACCTTTTTTCAGATTGCTGAAGACACATAGTTGAGTTTGTTCATTAGTTTCTGCAAAAACACGATCTAAACGCAAGTAAGGTTCAGAGTTTTGTCGAGTTTGCATTATTAAACACTACGTGTGATCAAGTGAGTCACTCCAGTTGCCTCTGTGCAAGCGGCACTACACTGCACAGCGGGGTTTAAATCCGGTTTTGATCAGCTGCGCGATGCAGAGAAACACAACTAAAACCTCTGTACCCTGTTCCAGGAAGGGGGGACCCACTGAGGGAGGCTCTGGAGGGACGACTGACTCCTCACATCTCAGCAGCAGGGGAAGCCTTGAAACACAAGCCTTAACCTTACTGACGATCAGTCTTTATAATCCAGCCGTCTGTAATCTATTTAAACTGTTCGTGTGACTCACATCTGAGGCATTTCATTGCAGCTGTAACGAGAGAGGCCACCGCAGACTCTCACCATGTCCACAACACTGTCATGTGTTGTGGACATGGTGTTTAACCCTGACTGGGCCCTGCCTGCTTTTGGTTACGTCAGGAAAGTGAAACCTAAGGCTCACTGTTACACACCAGACAGCAGGGATCCTCAAAGTGGGACTGGGAATCATTTATTTTCACTGTAACTCCAGCTGCACAAACACAAAGACTGCATGTTTGACTGACCTGATGCATGCATTTCACTCATTTTATGCGTTTGTGTCACATTTAGCCCTCTAAACATTTAAATTATGCAGCTGCGGGGACCACGTGTGCACGTTCTGATCCGCTCTTTGAGGTGAGAGGTGAAAATACAGATTTGTACCAACTACACCTTAATTTAAGGTAGATGCTAACGTCTGTTGATGTATTTAAAACCCTTTTATTCACCAGATTTAGCATCTTTTCAAACGTCCACAGACGGAAATGTAACAAACAGTGAATCTAAATCCTAAATACTGATCGTTATAAGAGTCTGTTTGTGAGCCAGGCACACTCTGGCTGTGAAGTTCAAACCCGTCTGTCCTGTTTATCTGGCGACTGTTGTTTCCTCGCAGCTTAGAAACCAAACCCACATTTAAGTATCGTTTAATAAAAAAACCCTTTATTGTCATGAACAGTATTACAGTTACAGTAAATGGCGTTTAAACCACAGCTCGGGACAGTAGCCGTCCTCAAACAGGTGCAAAGTTCACTCACACTGACCTTTTGTTTGTTTTCTGAAATGCAGCATAGGTAGACTGAGGGAGAAGTATGACAACCCTGAATAATGCGACACTGACATCACTTCAGTAATTCAAAGCTAGTCTGAATCAGCCGGGAGTACAAAATAAACACACTCGCACGTATACAAACGCACGCACGCATACACAAGTCGACGGGACATTCAGTGAGCACGCTCCGCCGGCGCTGGACAGTTAACTTCCTGTAAAAGAAGCGGACGCGTCTCCGTCCGACGCCGACCGCCGGGCAGTTTAAACAGTTTATTTGTTTTAACAGAAACTGCGACGGCGGCTCGACGGCGGGAGTTTGTCAGTGAATTGGAATCGCAGACTGTCCGCCGTGCAACAACACCCACTGCAGCAGCTCGTGCACGATGTGATGAATTAACCCAGAATCACTGAGAGGGCTGCTGGGTAGCTTCTCCCCCCACAGCACGCTCAGGTCTTCTCTACGTGAACTATCCAGTAAACCTGTGACCACACTAAAGAGACTACTTAGGGGGGGTGTGTGTGTGTGTGTGTGTGTGGAAGTGACTGGACTCCAGAGTCTCGCAGCACAGAACAAATCAATGCCGTCAAACTACGGCATCTCCTGCAGAGCTAAGCTAACGCGCGGCCTCGTCCTGCCAGTGGACACCGGCGTGTAAACACCGCTGCACAAACTGCCTTTGCACACAAGTGCTGGAAATAAACGACGCTCCGGTCCATCGCAAACAGTCCAGCGGGGTGTCGAAGTACTCAAGAGCAGGGCTGCGAGCAGTTTACCTGCAATGTTTTCATAATTTCATAATTTATTTAGAGTAAAGGTGAGTTCTGATGATGTTTTCTCAAGCCCAAATCTTTTTTTCTGACCAGGAGTCAAAATAAACATCCAAAGATGTTCAACACACACTGGAATGAAAAGGAAAAAGCATCGAATCCTCACTTCTGAGGAGCCAAATCCAGCTTTAATGAGGGACCTTGGTTTATTTTTCACCAACTGTGGGATTAAATAAGTACAGCCTGTCTTTTAGTGCCGCGTGTTTCTAGAACGTCACCCCTCAAAGAACGTTTCTGTTAAATACCCATGAAGATGGCCGCGATGTTCAAGTGTCTGTCAGTAACGGAAGGCAACGTGGCTTTAGGTCCCGAGGTCCAGGTTTCTGTGAAAGGAACTCTAAACTAACGCAAACGTCTGCTCGAGTGACGAGCTTTCAAGCAGACTGGAATGAACGAATGTCGCTGAACGTGACAAACCCGGGTCACTCGCACTATAAATAATGGCGGAAGGTGCGGGGTCGTTTAACGAACTTGGACCTATAACTTTGGTACGCTTCATGGAACGATGCAGATGAACCCGCCGCGAGTCCTGGGAAAGCGATGCGAGGGGAAAGGTAAACGCCGTAATGCTCAGCTGGCTCTGAGATCTCCCAGCATGCCTCTGGTCCACCCATTCCCTTGTTAAGTCTGTCAGTCGTGTACATACCCTTTTATTAACTCAGATATGACAATAGCTAGCGGTGTTGCCCTCGTGAGCGGCCCCCACCCCACCCACCCCCGGTCTCCGTGCCGCTCCTCGGCGAATAAACCTTGCGACACAGCGAGTTTCATTTCTCAATCAGGCCTCCGTCTTTCAGTTTGAAGTAGAAGAACTTCTCCAGGGTGTTGGCACACTTGCAGTACTCGCTGTCCGGAGGGTTGTACTCGCGGCAGTTGGTGATGATCCGCTGCAGGTCGGCAATGAAAAGCTTCTTGGTCACGTAGTATCGGTTCTTCAGCCTCTCCGTCATGGTCTTCAGGTCTGCGGGGGGGGGGGGGGGGACAAATATAGTTTCAGTGACGCGAGCAGCAGGAGCTAAAATACTAAAAGAAAAGCTGCTGGTCAGTCGAAGGGACGCTCGCCGACCGATGGGAAAGCGGATGATCTCGTAGTAATCTGGAGCCTCGGACTTCTTCACCGGCTCCATGAAAGGCCAGGCGTCAGGATGAGTCTGCGGAGGCAACGGAGTCCTGGTTAGACCCTGTTCTTCTTAGAACCAGACTGATAATCGGACATATCTGTGTCTACGCACGTACGGGGGTCAACACGTGACCCTCACCTTAATCTGGGCCAGAAGGTTCTTCAGCATGTTGTACAGCACGTCGGGATCCTTCACCTCCTTCCTGCAAATCACGTGGAACAAATAAAGGTCAGTGTAACGACGCCAACATTCGAACATCACATGCTGCAACGCTGATGCATCCCCTTTAATTTCAGACGCATGTCGGCGCAGAGTGTTTTATTGGTGATGGTGCAGTGAGTCCGGGAGCAGCAGGACTTCCTCAAAGAGGACGTGTTACAGCAGCTGAAGGCTGTTAGAAACAGGTCCTGGACGTCTACGCCGACTGTGCACAAGCACCTCATGCAACCTCGCTGGTGACCCCTAGTGGCTGCATCAGAGTCGACACTGCTGCAGCCACAACTGCACACAGACACAACACTGATTTAAATCATGTTTCCAAAGAGTTACCCTTTGTCCTTGTTACTGGGTTTCCAGCCCGTCTCCCCTGGAAGAAATAAATAAATTATAAATACTTGTGATTAATAAGATAACGCCGATTTTATTATTAAATCACTTTCCATTGACCACAAACAACAAATCACTCACTTATGCCGGGGATGCTCTCCACCGGGATCTGCCGCACACCCTCTTTGAAGCAGGTGAGTCCTGGGTAAACCTTCCTGATCTGACTCTGTTTCCTCTCGATCAGCTTCTTGATGATCTGCCACGACATTAATGAATCGAGCCGCGTTAAAAACACAGAAAACCGATTTGTGCTTCAGTCAGAAGACCTCACGGCCTCGCGTACCTCCTTCTGTCTCTTGATGATGTGAGAGAGCTCGGTGTAAGGGATTCTCGGGTTCAGCTCGCACTCCATGAGGGTCGCTCCCTCGTAGTCTTTGATGTATCCCAGGTATCGACTCTTCGGCACTTTGATGTCTTTGGAAAAGCCCTGCGAGAGGGAAGAGACAGCTCACTGACAGGCCGGGGTGAGGGAGAGGGAGCGGGAAGAGCTAATGGACGGGTCACGCCTGCAGTACCTGCTTCTTGAAGTAGCCAATGGCGTACTCGTCGGCGTAAGTGAGGAAATAGAGGATGTTGTGTTTGATGTGATACTCCTTCAGGTGGTTCATCAGGTGGGTGCCGTAGCCCTTACGTCACAAAGAGAAGAGACGGTGTCATTAAAAGGTGGAGCGGCTTCCGGGCGGACTGATCTGCTTCTGTGCTTCATGACATTGCAGCAGCCACGTCATGAGTCCTAACAGTGGGGAGTTCTGCAAAACACCTGCAGAGCTCCTGGATTCGTGCAAGAGCCGACCTGGACACTCGCGGCTAATTTTAGCGCTAAACTGCTAAAGTGGAGGAGAAAACAGACCCGAAGCCTGAAAACGCCACGTGCTTGCGTGCTTGCGTGCATGCATGCATGCGTCATGTACCTTGACTTGCTCGTTGGATGTGACGGCACAGAAGACGATCTCCGTGAAGCCCTGAGTGGGAAACATCCTAAAACAGATGCCACCGATGACGCGGCCATCTTTGATGAGGGCGAGGGTCTTGTGCTTCCTGTGGAAGGTGGAGACATCAGAGGAGGGCGCAGGCGTCTGAAGACGTGCGCGATACGAAGTCGGCCGTCTACTTACGGGTCGAACACCAGTCGTGTGATGTACTCTTTGGGCATGCGAGGTAACTGGTGGGAGAAGACGTTCTGCAGGCCGACCAGCCACATCAGGATCTTCTTGTTGGACTTCTGGGAGAGCGAGTTTCCGATGACGTGGAACTCGATGATTCCCCGCCGCTCCTCCAGCCTGGCGGTCTCATCGCGGGCAGCGTTCGGCGTCAGCAGATTAGTCTGGCGGCATATAAACTGTGAGTGCCGCAGTCTGAATGTGGAACAACATGACACATCCCCCGCCTCCTCTGACAAGTCAGCTGAGACAACACCACCCACCTCCGGTCCGAGCATAGCAGCAGGGTCCGTGATCGTCATCATGACTTCATTGACCAGCTCCATGGGGATGTCTCCCATCACACGGATCCGCTTGGCGTCCTCCAGGGTCAGCGCCTCGGGAAGTTTCCGCTTCTCTCCTGAGCACACAGGGGCATCGCTCAGACCAAAGCAGACACAACAAAGCTCCCAGAGCCGCCGGAGCAGACGGCTTTTGTTAGCCACCGCTCTGCAGCTGCTGAAGAAGCAGAGCGGCGCGCACGCACCTGTGATGGGCTCCGCGCCGCCGGCGTCCATGCTGCTCAGAGACGAGATGCTGTTCAGGCCTTTGGGCAGAGCCGGGGAGCCCGACACTGCAGCAGGACTGATCACTGCGACAGAGGAACGTCAGAGGAACGTTAGATCATCACAAACCATGCAACAGGAAGCAGACACCAGCTCGCATTTATACACAGTCTTATGCATATTATGTTGTATATTAAGCACATTACAAACAGCACAGACGGGTGGTACTGTAATAAAGCTTATATAGCTAGTGGAGCATAACGCCGTGCACCCGCCTCACCTGTCTGATGTCCCAGCTGTGCGCCGTCCGAGGCCGGCATGGTGAAGTCGGCCTCCCAGATCGGTGAATTCTCGCCGTAGATTTCCTCCTCCAGCATGGACAAGAACCTGGTGACGTTCAGCGCAGCAGGTGAAAATCAAGTTTCAAGCACTCAAAGGGAAATTATTTATATCCAAATAATAATATGTATTAAGCCTAAATCAAAACCGGTCATGCACATTTGCATTTAATTCATTTTGACGCCCTGTGTGAGGCTCAGGTGTATGAACAGGCAAATGTCCAGTTTGCTGGATTAGCTGCACACACAACCAAGAACTCATGGCACCCTGCAAGTTTGCACCTAGCAGAGACGCTAGGTGCGGTTCCCCACTGTCACCGTCACCGTCCGCTGATTATTAGCTGCACTTCTGCTGCTTTACTTTGGACAAACAGTTGATTTTGTCTTTTTAAGCGCAGACAAAACAACATTTGTTAGACAGGTGGGACGCAACGCTCCACGTGCATTCAGGGTGTGCTCCTCTTTCCTGCACAATGTGTATCTAGATGAAACGTTATTTCAAATGCCAGCGTTAGCAAGAGCTGAACGCTAAACAGAGCTAATGCTAATTGAGAGGGGAGCTACTGTAATGATCGGCTCCCGGGAGAGGCCGGCCTTACTTGGGAAAGTGTGTGAGGATGAGCGTGCGTTTCTCTGGCAGCAGTTTGTCCTTCTCCACTCTGAACTTCTCCAGGAGCTGACGCCGGGTCACAGTGAAGATGGACTTGAGCAAACTGCGGCCGAACACGTGGGTGGTTTCATAGCGCGGCAGGCTGTCGTTGCTCTGCGGGACGTGGCAGTAGCACAGCCACCTGGGAGCGGAGAGGGAAAACGGGTATGGTACGATCCAACATCAGCGTCCGACGCTGGAATGTAACAGGTTAAAGCGTGAGGGAGGCTCATGCATCCACAGACCTGGTGTAGTCCACTTTGTACGCCGTCCCATCGTCTTTCTGGGTGCGCTGGCGGTACTGCGTCGGTGTCTCCAGCTTCCAGTAATTCAGGCACAAGAGGAACATCTTTGACAGCTCGAACATGGTCTGCCTTTCCTTTGGTGCCAGGTGACTGAACTTATACTGGACGAAATTCAGAACTCCCTTCGGGTCAAAGAAGAAAACAGGCACAACAGAAATGTCTAATGTGAAATGAGCCAAGATGGCAGCTTGTGTTGGAGTGTAGCAATGAATTCTTTAATGAAAACAGACCTTACGGTGCGGCATTTTAGCATAATGCTAAGCTGCTATGATGCATAGCGTGGACAGAGAGCATGAGAAAGTTTCAGCTTCACCTGCTCGATGTTGGGCTTCTCAAAGGGCGGACTTCCAAGAGATCCCTCTACGACCGGCTGGCTCATCTGCAGGATGCATTTCCTCAGCAGCTGAGGGAAACAGCGAGTTGAGTGACCGTTTGTGTTAAACCGGGCTCGAGAATGTGACGCACTCACGGTTATGGCTACAGCGTTGCTTACCTTGAAAAGATAGAAGTAGACCTGCTTGGTGTCAGTGTCCTCCTCTTTATGCACGGACATGAACAGGTTCTCCACATCCACCACCATGCCCAACAGCCTGTTAATCTCATCCTCAGACACGTTCTCCAGGTGGGAGACATGGTCAGCTGTAAGCAAGGCCAAAATCAAAGTATATATGTCAAAACAAGCTGCCCTTAGATGAATGATTTATCTGCTACAGGGGGCGAGAGGCTGGTGCATATGGGCAGGTTGGTTAGTTTGTACCCAGAGCATGTCCACAGCTGCGGCACGGCTCGCTCAGGCTGGCCGCTTGCTGCTGCAGGTCCATCCGTGTGGCTGAAGGCGGATTTGGGTTTTTCCACCCATTGCACTTGCATGTGTCAATGGCCTGGGAGGAGGCAAAACACACGCTTAACACCAAATAAACAGTCAAACAGTGGCTCGGCTGCTGGTTTGGAGAGTGACCGAACAGGCAACTTACGCTAGCTGTTAATACACACATCATATTTACAATCCAAGTGTCCAGGGGATGGTTTAGCATTAGCTAGCTAGCAAAAGTTAACAATAACGTTAGGCTGTGACGCCGTTTGTTTGTGTTTTTGTTTGCGGCGCCCGGACTGCGCTGCCGCACGCACACCGATGCTAACACCACCGGGGAGTGCTTTGTTGTGGTGAACTTTGGCTAGCCAGGCTAGCTACCTTGCATGCGGAGAAGACGCCAAGTTTCTCAAGCTTCTTCGCCCGTGGGAAAGCTCGCACTTGGGCTTTCTTCTGGCTTGCACGCTGTTGCTGGCTAAGTCCCGGTCTGGCCGGGTCGCTGTTCCCAGACCCGGTGCCTGTCGCGGCACTACTGGACCCAGCTGACCCAGCAGGCTGGGCTTGGAGAAGCCGGGGTTGCAAGGCCTGCGCCGCCGGGTCCGACATATCCACGCTGCTAGACTCTTCCTCCGCTACCGTTTAGCTCATATGCTGCCTTCAAGTGCGGCCTGCCAAAATTGGATTTTAGAAAACTGAAGCGATGTTTACAAATAAGAAATATATTTACAGGCGGTGATGTGGAAAGCACATATTAAGTCTATACAGACCACAAACAAGCCACTTTAGGCTCAATTCAGACTTTTTGATTCATTTTCAACTGATCAAAGCAGAAATATAACAGTAAGATGTGTCTTTGACTCGCCTTGAAGGCCAGAAGTACGTGACTACCGTGAACGAGGCATGATGGATCCACTTTAAGCGGAATAATATTTATTCCTGTTCTCACTTAACAATCTTCCATAATGCCGTAGGTGACTATAATGGTCTTGAGGTTAGTGATGGCTTACCTGCACAGGTAGGGTAAATTTAATAGCTGCCATCAAATGTCAGCAATCACAAGAGCAGTGCAAACTACACCGATTACCGTCTTACACCGTGTTACGCCATGTGATGACAGTAGTCCGCGCCCTCCAGTGGTCAGAGTCCCGAACTGCATCATATTCAATTTATAAAAGGAATTATTTTACTGTCAATACAACTAAAACTCTTAACTCTGTTCATACTGATGCGCATTCTGATTATTGGTGCACGCACCAGTCAATGCATTAGACAGCCCTGCAGCCAATATTACCTAATTATTGATAAACAGATTGCAAACACTGCACACACTCTTGTTCGGGAGGATACGGCCTACCAAGTGCATTTGAAAGCAACACGCCTTGTCTGCAGGATTGTGGGTAATGTAGTTTGCAGTTTTAAACGCTATATTTACAAACGCAGCTCACACGTGTAAATCACAACATAATGAAGCTGTGTACATAATTAGACTTTATATTGTTTGAACTCTGATCTAAGATGGTTCAAATCAAAGACAGTAAAGTAAATGATCCTCTATCAGTTGCATTAGTCATAAAGTAACTGAGTCACTGATGTTTGGATAGGGTGAAATGATTAAACAGGCGTACAGAGTGATACCTTCCCCTTGTTTATTGGTAAAATTACACTTGTTTCCATCTCTCTCTCTCTGCCCACGACCCCACCCTCCCCGTCACCCCCCACCTAACAGCAGCGGCTGCTGCGCAGGTTCTGTTGTGCTAGTTGTTGACGCCATAACAGGATGACAACGCTGCCGAAAGCAATCCCTCCCTGATACGAAGAGTATAAACAAAGAGGACAAGAAAAGATACAGGAAGCCGACGATAACTCCTCAATTCACAAAGATGATGAGACAGAACCAGTGCATTTAATACTATAGATCTTCAGGAAAAAAAAGGACATAAAAAAAAAAAAATCCATCACAAAATAATTAAGATTAACAAAACATTGTGCAGAGATTGGGAAGATATTGTCAATAACTACTGATTGATTATAAACTTACAAATACAGCGATGTCGTCAATACACGGTTGTGAATTTGGTCAAAGGAAACAAATCTGGTTTTACGCATTTGTAATTTGTACAGTGATGATTCAAAAACGTTACATTAATGCTAAAATTACTCATGGGTGACGATGTTAATGAACTATTGACTGTATATGGTTTGATAACGTAGATGATCGTAAAACCTGAAAGTCCAGGCTTTAAAATCACACTGAACAGCCGGTGTGTGTGTGAAAAGAAGCTGAAGTAATAATAATAATAATAATAGTGAGAACAACAATGCGATAATTCAATCTACACGGCTCTACCAGGAAGGAAGTATCCGTCCGTTCCCCCGCTCTCCTGTTACGAGCCTTCTCCCTTCATCCTGACCAGGAACCGGACAGAGAAGCGAAGGGCTGCTGCTGCATGCACCCGGGCTGGAGTTTGCTCAGCGTCGCGAGGCCTCGATGGAAATGCTTCAGAAACGAACGGTGCATGAGAAAAGCAGGGGGGGGTAGAGGAGACAGGACAGGGCCGCTGAGCCTGGGCTTACTCCTTCCTGCTGCATCATTTTTATTTTTCCTCTACACAAATACAGAAACAAAGGTGAGCGACGCGGCTCCGGGAAGAGCCGTCGGTAATGACTGATGTATTTTTTTTATTCTCCTTCTTCCATAAATGGGACGTTTTGTTTGTTTGTTTAGTTGTTGTTGGGTTTTTTTTTGCCCCTTAAGGTGACGTCAAGTGTCCATCATCAATAGAGAGGTCGTGGATTTGGCAAGTCCTGGGGTTAAAACATGATTCTGCGTGTCGATTTCTGGGTCATCAGCTGGAGCCGTCGGCGGGGGCCGGCGGTTTACTGGCCAGTGGACTCATTTGCCAAACAGTTTGTTGGTGCCGTGTTGCTCTGAGGGTTGGGTTGGTCCGACCGCGGTTTGGTTGGACCGATGGGACGTTGTTTGACGGCTGGCTGATATCTGGTCTGGTTGATCGGAGCTGCAGATTGGTTGGATCAGCTGACACGTCGTCGTCGTCGTGGTCGTGTAGGTTAGTTCCCGCCCCCGCAGCACTGGCCGCTTCTGCCCTGCGGCGCGGCTTCCTGCAGGTCCACGCCGCCTCTGGCTCGCCCACCAGCGCCCGCTCCGCCCTGAGGCTCGTTCTTAGGGAGCTTCTTGGCTGTTTCGGGTCAGAAGCACAACGAATTAGTTTCTGCTCTGTGGTAACGGGGTTTATTGCTCTTATTAAACCTCCGAGAATAAGACACTTGGAGTCTCTTTCTCCCGCTCATCTCGGTTAATTCAGTTTGTACTTTCCTCAGAGCGTGTGTTCAATGCAACACCGTGTTGAGTCTTCTCATTTGTTCCACCTGACTCAAACTGAGCTTCTAAGCAAACATGCTAACTTCTCTCTGGTTTGAGCTTCTAAAATGTGAGGATTTGCTGTTGTGGTTGTAAATGTCTTTGGGTTTTGGACCGATGGTCAGCTAAAATGAGGGAATTTGAAGATTACACTCTATTATAAAATGATATTTCTCATTAATTCCAGACATTCATAGGGCTGCAGATGTATTTTCTGCTGACCAGGCAGCGTGGCAGCTCTGCAGACACCAACACCCGTGAGCAGCACTCACCTATAGCCATAAAAATCTCGTTGACGTTCATAGCGGTCTTGGCTGAGGTTTCCATGAAGAGCAAGCTGTTGTCATCTGCATACGCTTGTGCTTCCTGAGGAAAGACACACAACGCGGCGCTGAGCAAAGCGAACTTCGCCATTCAACATCGGCGTCAGACCGGTGAAATCCCTCTTTACCTGGAAATCTACGGCTCTCTTGTTGGCCAGGTCGGCTTTGTTTCCCGCCAGTGCAATGACGATGTTGGGGCTGGCTTGTCGCTGCAGCTCCTTCACCCAGTTCTTTGCACGTGTGAATGTATCCTGTTAAAAAAAAACAAAAAACAAGCGCGTGAGTGCTGCGCTTTCTGATGCAGGTTTGACGTGTTAGGAGAGCAAAGGTCTGCAGCTGTAAGCAATCATCAACTCCAACTGGAAGACAAGGGTCACATGACAAACGCCACGCAGGCTTCTCGGCCGCTGCGGCCCGTGTCACTCACTGTGTTGGTGATGTCGTAGACCACGATGGCGGCCTGGGCTCCCCTGTAGTACATGGGCGCCAAGCTGTGATACCGTTCCTGCCCTGCAGTGTCCCAGATCTCAAACTTGACTGTTGTATCATCCAAACATACCGTCTGTGTGAGGAAGGCAGCTGCAGGGGAAATATTATTTAATTTGAATATTTAAGCTTCAAATGCAGAAAGACTATTAAAGACAAAAAGAGGAAATAAAGATTAAATTCAGGGTGGTACGGAGCTATATGGACCAAACAGGGAGGGATCACCCAGCATTAGTGTAGATGGAAACGCACGCCAGAGACTAAAACGATCAGGTTTACAATAAGAACACACTGCAGCACATAAAGAGCAAGTGCACACAACTCGCTTACTCAGCCGGCCGTCACATGACACAGGAAACTGAGCGCTCACTGGCGAAGCACATACTTTAAAGCTTTGTAATCTTTGACCGGGCGCGCAGCTGACCACAAGTTCAGAAGAAGAGAAAACATGCTGACTCGCTGCTGAGCCTCTGGCGAGCGTAAGCACGGAGCATCCTGTCTCCTCATCCCACAGCCACATGACTCAGAACAAGGAAACGAGGAAACGTCGACGCAACACTGAACAGGAAAGATCTCTGACCTAAGCGTGAAGTCTGCTTCCAGGGCTGAAACCACTTTGTCAAGAGCCAGACATCAACTACTGCGACTGTTTTGCAGCTTCTCTCTGTTTAACGTCAATGTGCATGAACTTCTTGGACTCTGAGATAACATCTTGTGCATTTAATTAATCAGCAGAATCATTAGAAGCATCTGCAAGGGCTGCAAATTATGAGCGATGTTTCTTAGCTGTAGGTGCAGAGGGACAGACGCCTGTAAAGTTCACTCGGGTGTCAGCAGCTCCGGTGGAAACCTGTCACCGGACCGAGGATTTGCTCTTAACGTCCCAGTTAACGGTTTACTTCTGCAGCCCCCGGCTTTGCAAAATGTGAAAGTTTAGACGTGCAAACAGTGTCACAGTCTCGCTTTAAAGCCTAATAATAACCTCTGATCAGCTTCACTGATCTACAGGAGGTTGAGGAAACCCCCATTGTTATCTCAAATCCTTCCTGTTTCAAGTAACCTCACTCCTCTGCTGTGAAAAACCCGTTTACAGAGGCCAAATCGGCCCCTCGCTGCTGAAAAATATTAAGAAATGCAAGAGCTGTTCCTGCAAAACGCCATACACGACGTCCGCAGAGCGCGAGGAGCTTTGCGGCTCATGCGAGAGTCAGGTGATCGGGAACTCGTTCTGCCACTCCTCCTGCACAGGGCTCTGGCAACAGAACAGATTAAGACAGACAGGCAGGCAGTTCCTCTGTGCAAGGACATGTTCTCTTCTGCTTCTGCCTGCGTGTTGTGTTCACTGACGTGTGGAAGGACAGCTGCGTGATGATTCTGTTACTACACCGTAAAGATGTTTTAAGTCATGCTGTTAATCATAGCCTTGGACTATAATGCACGAGTTGTGTGAAACTATCCCTCTGAGCTGTAGCCTGCAGCTGAAGAGATGCAAAGTGTGACGCCGCTGCAGGGTGACAGTTTTGGATATTTAAACACAGGGCGCTCACCTCCGATGGTGCTCTCCTGGTACTCGTGGAACTGGCCTTTGACAAAGCGCAGCACCAAGCTGGACTTCCCCACCGCGGACTCCCCCAGCAGCACCAGCTTAAACTGGCAGATCTTGTTGCTCGCTGCTGTGCCGTTGGTCCGCGCTGGTCCGCCTCGCCCTGCCATGGCGCAGTGTTGGAGATCGGGAGGAAGAAGGCGGGTGAAGAGGGAGGCAGGTCCGGATGAATGTAGTCCTGGGCTTGGTGCTGAGGCTGGGTGAGGCTGAGCTAGACAGAGGGGGCGCAGGTTCAGTTCAGGCAGGTAGGTGTGTGGACGAGCCCTCACCAGTAGGAGCTGGAAGACAGTACAACACATTGGGAACGTGAGGCTGTGAGGCACAAAACAGGTCCCATGAAAACAGGCGTCTTATCTGCTGGATATCAACCAAACCTCAGGAGACGTTTAATTAAAAAAACAAGTTGCCAAGAGTAACGACTCCGCTAAAATATAGTTTGACTGCAAACTACATAAACATTAAAGCTTCTGTGTTTGCCAGGTTTTCAGACTGTTGACACAGAAGCCCGCATCTCGCTGGGGCTGGGCGTCCAGATAAGGAGTTTATTATTTAACCATGTTTAGTATAAACAAGCACCGTCTCATTTGAAACCGCGTCCTCCGCCTCGCTCCCACAGGTTGGCCTCAGAGTGTGTGCTGTCAGGACACGGCCACACACCTTTCGCTTCGCTGCAACCGTTTAAAGGAAAGCAGCGATTGAAATAAAGAGATTTTACAAAAGTGATGTGGGGGTGTGCGAGAGGTAAACGTCAGTTTAACAAGCATGAAACTAAAACTGAAGAAACACACATATATATATATAAACCATTCAAATTAGCATAAAGCGTTTTCCACCCACCCACCCACCGTGAAACACAAATTCAACACATTTGCTCCTGTGACTCATCTCATAACAGACGGCGCCGGGCCTCAGTTTTAAGCAATGGCTGCGCTCCGTTAAGGTCTTTGTGGTCGTTTCAATGCAGCGAACCAGATGATGAAGTCGCTATAAACCATCGGCATCAACCCGCAGCTGAAACACTGCAGCCGAACTCCTTTTGTTGTGGTTTTAAGAACAATGTAAACTGTATTTTGAGAGTTTCTGATCAGTAGTGAGTTGTTTTTAAGACAATCATTTCATCCTCTTTGCCTCTGAAACCAGCTGAACACATTTACTTGATAACGGCGCACCACAATGCCGGGGCGAGGGACTCTCTCTCCTTCGGCCTGCTTCGCGTATCTGAAACCTTGCCTAATCGCTTTTTTCAGTTGGGTGATACACATGAGGTCAGCCAGCTTCTGCTTGGTCAAAGGACAGGAAACACAGCTCAGCTTGAAACAGGAAGTGAAGATTGCGGAACACGTTTTTACTGCTGAGCATATTAAAACTTAGGGATAGCCTCCGCTTCGTCACCGGGGCAGATTAGAGCAGAGACACGACGCGGGCTGAAGACAAGTCGGAGGTTAGACTGCTCCCGAGCGAGAAGGGAAACAACTTCAGCACGGGCCTCACCGCTGACGGCCCTGAGAGCGTGGTCGTGCCGGGCCGGGCTGTCTCTCAGCTCGTTGCTGAGCCCCGGCTTAAGCTCAAGCATGTGACGAGATCACGGCTGTGTCCGTTAAATATTCAGGACCGCCATGTTTCATTTGACATGCTGCTTATGGTCGACACATGACCCAGTGTTTACAGAGCATCATGGGATATAAAAACATGCCTTTACCTCCACCGTTTTACACAAACTTAAACATAAATGGGTTTACACAACACAGCACATGGCATCTGCTATGGTTTCAGAAGAACTCCAACTTGAGCATGCAAGCTAATCTGTATAGATGTTAAGAAGTGCATGTGGCCGTGCACCTGTAGACATCAGCAGCAGTGCACTAAAGGTCACACTGGACCCTTTAACTAGCGGACACACACGATCACAAGGCTTGAAAGAGCAGAGGGAGTCCTTCCCAGCGGCGGCGGAGTCACAGAGGGAATAAAGGCACTCTGTTCGCTCGCTCAAGTCTCTGCTCATTTGGCTGCAAGCAGCAGAGCCGAGCGCTCACCTGTTCGCATTCCTCACAAGAGGAAGTAAAGGGGGGCGGGGGGGGCTTCAAGACCTTCGAAACAACCTGACCGGCAAAGTCCTTCCCTGAACAGATTCGTTTGAGCAGAATATATGGCTTCAGACACTGGCGATTTCATGAAGTTCATGTTTCAGATTCAGGGAAAAGGTCTGGATGAGACTCACACAGGCCTGTCGTGATTATTACATAATCACAAAGTCGCAGTTATTTAAACTGTTCACTACCGTTTTGTCTGTTTGCTAGAATCGTTTCAGCTCACAGGGAAAAAACAGAAATGTCATACATTCATCACTATTTTCAGAGTTTCCTGCTGTTTGATGTTTACTGACGGCCCCTTCTTCTGCTATGCTTTAATGGCTTCTACGTGGAGAAGCGCCACAAACTGTTTATCCTGAGGCTCCTAACTTCTCTTGCATGCATAACGGCAGCGGATAGAAATGCAATCCTATTTTTGTGAGCAAAGACCACAGCACAGCTGCCATTCACAGGAGAAACACAGCGAAGGAAGGTGTCACTGACATAAACGAGCAGCCTTAAGGACGTTTTCTTAGATGCTGCTGAAATACTGCTATTAATAGCAAAATATATAATTATTGTTTCAACTGTACACGCCGTGATTAACGATGCAGGAACTGTTAAAGTGAGACAACACTGACATCGACGCCAGTGCACATCAGAGCATCTAAAAAAGGTAGAGGAGGCAGCGCGGCCTGCAATCAGAGGCTCTTTGTCACACGGAGACAGACCTGCACACATCTTAAGCAGCCTGCCACGAATGCTTTGATGCCATCCCTAATGGGCTCTGAGGACCTCCACAGGGAAGTGGGTCAGAGAGGGAGGGAGAGAGAGAGAGACAGAGAGAGAGAGTGGGACATGGGTCAGAGAGGCAGAGGAGAAAAGGCAGGAAGAGGGAGCAAACTAAAGGGAGAGCCCTTGAAATATTCATCATGGCCTCCTGTATGCGCTGCTGCCAGCATGATATCCAAGCACTTAGCAGTGATTGCAGAGCATTAATCACCTATAGATCAGAATGTGTGCATACATCAAACACTCATTCATGGAAAACCTGCACCAAAAACTGAAAGTTATGATATTTCTACTGACGACTGCTGTTAACTCGGTGAACGTGTGCAGTGTGGCCGTCCAAATGATTCCCATCACTCACAGTGGGATTACTCATGATGGCGGTAATAAAGTGATGTTATCAGAAGCATTAGAGTTCGCACAGTTCCTGTAAACGGTTTCCTTTTGAGTTTTTAAGACTTCAACGTTTAAATAAAAGAAGCATCTTATATTCTAATATTCTTCTCTTATCAACAGCTTGTTTTGCATAAATTTAATATAAAAGAAGCAAATATGTTGCAAATATGGGAGTTAGCTGAAAATAAACACATGATTGTCAGTGTGGCTGAAAGCACGCCGCCGCGCCAACATGTAATGACTGAGCCAAAGACGTGAACTCACAGTCATTTAGTTAAGCAGCAGTCAATCTCCGCGGCTCGTGTCACTATACCAGTTTTGTGAAAACAAGCGGGGACTTGTGCTGCTCGCTTGATCTGAAGGGTGGGGTCCTGGAAGAATCGGTGGTATTGAAATAAGGGGTGCAACACCTCCTTTTGTCTGTAACGCCAAATGGTCTCTCCAGGGAAAACACATGTTCAAGGCCTGCACGTTATTGGTAAAAAGCTTTTATATATGGCACGACAAAGATACAAGAGCAGAGTAATCAGTGAGGTTTCTAATGAAACAGGAAAAGCTCTTGATTCCAGGTAAGTCCCTCTACAGTTCCAGTTTCTAATAAGGAATGGCTTTGGAGACAGAGACAGGGAAACCGGGGATATAACTCAGGAAAAGCAAACAGGATAGTCATCACTAGCAGTTAGCGAGGCCAGTAGGAAATCACAGGCACTTCCGTTTCTCGTGTGCGAAAAGCTCAGTAACCAAACAGAGGAACACACTTAACCATTAGACCAAAAAACCCTGCACTTCACTGTAAAATGAGTCAAAATTCAGCGCTCAACGCAGACCAACTGAAGCCTGGACACACAACGCCGATTCTTACATAACTGCTCGTTGCTCAGCGTATGAGATTACGGCAGTATAGTCTGAGTCTTGCACAGTTTTTCCTATGTCTAAACATGTTGTGTGACAACACTAAAGTAAGAACTTCTCTTGCAAAGTCTTCCTTTGTGCATTCAAATCTGGGATTAAATACTGGCTTCCACACAAGCTGCAATGAAAATAAAACTCCACAACTCATCAAACCACATAAAAATAAACTAAAAAGCTAAAATCTACTCCTTTATGCACAAATTAAACATACAAACTAGGGCATAGATGTTGGAAAGTGGTGTACTCGTGTGTATTCATGATTCACCTTTGGAAATTAAAACACCCTAACTGTGCCAAGTTGGCAGTTCATCAGACCTGCAACTTCAGACACAAGTGCTGAAACATAACCTCAGTAAGAAACGTAAGAAGTGTCCTTCATAACCCCAAACATAAATATTATGTGTGCTGACTGATTGGTGAGAAGCTCAAGAGTCCTTCTGTCAGCGCTGGTTGGTCAAGATGCGTCACCAGTTTTGAAAGGACAAGGTCCAAACACCATAAACATAACAAGAGCCCGGGGAAGGAACTGTAAATGCCTTCTCTGGCCCAAAGGTCTAAGTGCTGTCCACCTTATTAAGTCATAAAAGGCAAAAGAGACATGCATATGTGCGCACATTTGCAGCTGAATGTAGAGAGACGCACGTGCAGGCACACTGGCTGAAATACAACACAACCGCTGTCGGCAGTAATGACACCTCTATGACACTAAATGTGATGATGGCACAGCTGGGTGTGAGAAACTGTGGACCCTGCTTAAAACCACAACCTCCCACTGCTTAATTTTAAGTTTCAGAGCAAACTTGTAATTTGGTGTATTTTAAAAGATGCACCTGACATTACAACCATAAGATCATTGGCTATACATATATATATAGCCTCATTAAAGTGGTTAAGAAGCAGGTGGCTTTATAAAAACACATTATCTGTGACACTTGGTATTAAATTACCTCTGCCAGTTTAAAAGTTAAGGAGCTAACATGTTAGCCGGCATGGCTAACACCGGAAAATATGAAAATAAAGCGTCTTCTGCTGTGGTGTGGCTAACCAAAACTGTATACAGCAAGTTAGCTTCACTGGCTAAAGTGGGTGAGACACGGTTAGCGACGTTAGCCGGTCAAAGTAAAGCGACCGCCATCGATAAACTCCGATAGCATAACACCGACTAGCAGTTGTGCCAAGCGGTTGTGCCAACTTACCAACAAACGGCGGCTCGCTAGCACTAGCTGCCACTATTAACAATTACCTAGCGTTAGCATTAGCTTGCTAGCGTCGACAGAAGGTATCTAAGAGGAAACTTGAATTTTGTTAGCTAGGTTAGCGCACACAGCTCAAAGTGTCGCAAACGTCAATAGACAACTTTCCTTTTCTCGGTCCCACGTCGTCAAGCTGTCTGACATTTGACAAACTCGACCGCTCGGATTTGTTTTCGCGTCTGTCGCCGGTATTTACGCAGGAGCTGTCCGCCCCTCGGCGATGCTGGTGTTTCGGGATATTTAATGTGTGGTTTCACGGGGCTAGAAGCTCTCGAGCCAGTCTGATGGACATTTCGACTCAACCCGGACTTGGCTGATCGCTTGATCACAATCTGACAGAGGGTGTCTGAATACGCGTAACAGCTGGCAGACAGAAAGAGCCGCAGCGCGTCAAGTGCTCCTCTTATCCCACCATCTTCTAATCTTACAAGTTGTTTGACTTACAATACTTTTCCTTCTTTCGCTGGTCTCATCAGCGGCAGCAGCAGCGGCGGCGGCGGCGCGGCGGCTGTCTTCTTCTTCTTCGTCTGCTTCTTCTTCTGCTTCTTCTTCTTGGGCTCCGGCCTTCCCTTCCGGTTCGCAATTTTTCCGGGAACGTCCCACTTTTTGTCACTGGCTGTCTGACCAATGACAGCAGCAGTCTGCGCGAGGCACCGCTCTCTGCAGCGCAGGGTGTGTGTGTGTGTGGGCCTTTGAACCAGTATATTCCTTTCTTAAATTCGCAATCTTATTAGAATCTAATTATTAATCTGAGTTGCGTTCAAGATAAAACGTGAAAGCCAAACTTGCACACTCAAACAAAGGCTTTTTAAACTCCACATTTGCGGTAAAGTGAAGCAACATTTCAGTGTTGGCATATATGTTTCTGGTTTTTGCAGTATTTTGGGTTTTTTTAATGCGTGCACTCACCTTGTGTTTGTCCCACTCACTGCTGGGACTCAATCCCACAGTTATATCGGTCTTGCTGGTTGCTAGACTACAGCGCTGCTGAGCGTGCACACTGGGAGAAAAGAGATCAGACTGATTGGAGGAATCTTTAGCTAATTTTAATGAATCTGCTCAGGGAAAAGCAAATACTAACAACTAGACAGCCGGTTTAACCTTGTGTGGGGAGTCACCCACAGTGGCAAAATGACACAACAAAGCATGCAGCCTAAAATAATTGCAGATAATATTGTGATAATGACTCAAAGTATCATCATGTTTCTAATGAAATGAGATCCATGAGTTCTCGCCTCATATTCAGATCTTCTACTGATCTTCAGAGCTATAATTTGTTTATTGTACAAAAAACATAATGTGCTTCCTTCAGCCAAGTTCAACCGAGTGACTTAAGGCTTCTGCGTCCTCGCGTGGCCCTGTAAATCAAACAAATCTGCATCATATTGCTGTTTTTGTTTGTTCAGTCGTTTTTACATATGACGCTCTAATGCCACTGTTCACATCAGAGTTGCAGCTAACATGCTACACCACTCAGGTCAGGATGTCATGTTAAATGCTACCAGGCTGTGTTTAAAGGGCCTGTCCAAAATAATAAATATGAGATGTCAGGGAGTGTGTAAAAGTGGTGCAGGTGCAGAAATATGAATGGATGCATTATGATTTTCCATGGGTTTTTCCTTTTACAAAAAGCATAAAATAAAATTAAAATGTCACTAAATAAAACCTGCAACTCGGGATCATTTTAAAGCACAAAGTGACATCAAAATAAAACCCTACTGCAAATGTGCGTTGCAGAATAAAGTGATTTTCTTCATCAGCTGCACAGTTAATGCAACAGCAGTCGGTTTCAAGGTGGATAATCACACTGTGCTGCTTGCAATGAAACGTCAGCCTCTTGTTGTTGTAACCAACTTTCACCACTAAGTGTCGCTGCACGCAGGTAACTTGCAGCTCAAGCTTCGACCCACTGAACTGATGTAACCGTGGTGAAGACAGCAGTGAAATATATATATGTATGAGGACATGTGCAACTGCTTTGCAGTGTACCTGATTACAAACAACTGTCTTTTCATAAATACCCTCATAATCTGGTCTTCATGCATGCTAATTTCACCCCTGTAGTTCCCGTATCTCTGCAGACCAGTAAGTGATTTATCAAGTTTTATTCAGTTGTGTGTTTGTGCAGTTGTTCATGCATTTGGCGAGAAAAACAATTTATTTGACAGAAGCTTAAAAAACCTTTTTAAAGGTACAATAAAGTCATTATGGTACAGTAACAGAGGGTGATACTGAGGTCATCAGTGCGTGGTTTGCATTCCCTCCATGTCCAAGAGAGGTGGCTGAACTTCTACAGCTGGAGTGCTGATGTTCAAACCCTGATATTCAACATTGTCTGTCCTCTCTTGATACACTGAAGGCCTACAGTCTCTGTCTGTTACCTCCCCCAGCAGGGAACATCCATGGTCCTGTGTGTGGTGCACAGGGCTGGATCCTATTGGGTCATTTTGCCTGGGGCCATTGGTAGAGCCCTGCTGGCTCTGGTTGTGCCCTGTGCATAGTGAAGCGAGGACTCCTGAAGGGGTGAGAGAGCTGAAGGTGGTGTGATACTGCGGCTGGCCAGTGGGAGTGATGGAGGAATGGATGGGCGTCTGGGAGTTGGCCTGATTATGAGTGGGATCGGCGTTGGTTTGAACACTCAGAGATGGGTAGCCGGAATTTACTGGGGAACAAAGAGAGTGAGAGTTGCTCATGGTGGGAATGGAGGCATTGTAGGCCACCTGTGGGGCCTGACAAATCACAGGGAAGCTACTGAAGGCGGAACTGAGGGCCAGGAGGGATGGACCTCCCTGGGCATGCGGGTGCGTCACGTAGGGAGAGTTCGGAGTTGTCCTGGAGGTCTGAAAGGTGCCACAGGGGCTCTGTAACCTGTGGGGCGTGGGTGCCTCTCTGTCAGAGCAGCACAGGTGCAAACAGGATGACATGGGGCTTGAGGAGTGCAGCAAGGTGGGACTTCTGCCCTGGGAGGACACCCCACTGCAGCCCCACACGTTTCTGGCCGGGTGGCTGATTGCTTCATGGTGGAGGTGCAGCCCGGTGGCGATATTTAAAGGGACGTGAGGCTGCCAGGTGCTGGAAGCAGTCACACTAGGGCTGGGAGCCATGGGTATGCTGTAGGAATAGGAGGACACTGGAGGGGTGTAATGCAGCATGGCCATATGGGACGGTAGGAAGTGCATTATGTTGTGGAGCTCCTTGGCCAGGTTGGATACCTCCTGGTTCAAGTTGTTCACCTGACGGGAAAAAGAAAAGTGGTTTGTTGCGATCACAAGCCTTCTAATAATAATAATAATATCTAACTCCTCGATGACACGAATCAGTGAAACACTTCTGGAGAAATGATAACGGTCTAATTGTTTGGGTAAAATTCTGCATATTCAACACTTTTTCCTCAATTTTAAACGACCGAGTTGTGTCAAAATCAACATTACCTCTTTGTTGAGTTTGCTGATGTTCTGCCTCACTTCTTCCGTCTCTAGAAGCAGGTTCGTGCTCACCTGGAGCCGCTCTGAAAGAGGATGAATACAGCTCATGGGTATGATTATAAGTACCTTCAGGGAGTAAACAAACTGTCACAAATCTGATGTTTTCCGATGCGTATTCAGCCTTACGTAATTCGGCGTTCAGCGTTTGCTCCTGAAAAGTGTTTTTAATCAAGACTTTTTTGCTGCCCCCAATCCCTCAGAGTTCCCCCTTTTCATCCACTGTGCCGCCGGCAGAGACTTTACCTGTTACATTAGTCTTTGTCTCGCTCTGCTCTACATTAAATTGAAATGCGTGACCGTTGTCCTCAATTCCATCCACGACCCTGCCAGAGACACAAATCAGCGTTATGTAATTTTGAATAGATGCAAACTGATTGCTTATTCATATTTGGGTGAAGCGGGATGAGCAGGTCACCTGGGGCTGAGGTTCAGCGGACTAACACAAGGCAGGGACGGCATCAGGAGCTTCGTAGGGCGACGGGTCAAGCCCGGGTCACCCGTATGCTTGGGCAACGGAGACTGAGAGAGCTCCTCATTGGCAAATGGCTGAGGAGAGGGGCTGCGGCCTCTACCGTCCCGAACAGGTGATCGACAGAGGCGGAGGGCGCTGATGTGCCGCAGCTCCTCCCCTAACAGAGTGCTGAGGCAGGGCTGACGAACAGGGCTGCCCACTCCATGTAACAGGGGCACCCTCCTAGAGTGTCTAACGTCTTCCCCATGCCCCGCATCATCCGCCTCTATGATATAGGGCAGTTTATGATCCATAGAAGCATGACCCTGAAGAGATGAAGGATTAAAGAAATAGATTTTTTCTAGATATACTCATCCATATCAATTAATGCAAGAGATCATATCATCTGTTTTGATTTCTGGTGTCAAATATGGTAAAATTACATAAAAAAACCAACAGTTACAGTGTTTCTGCATCACAAATCAACTTTAGATATTGTTATGTTGTCATCTCTGCTTTGGATCAGCATGCAGGTGAGTCAACAAGGTTCCTGATTTCTCATCTTGTGCATAACGAACCTGAATTATCGAATTCTTTACCTCTTATTATAAAAGTGTTTTCTCATTAGTATTGACGGTGCAGTGCAATGAGTCTCCTCTTATACAATCCTTGAGATCGCTGTGCACCAGTTTCCCCCCCATCTATTGTTCACCTTGCTTGTACTGAGTCTATAAATAAACTGTAGTCTTCACTTTCCCCATCTCCTTTAATTAGCAGCTTCATATATATTTGTCTCGGCTATTCCTATAAGCTGATGTGCCATTTGCCGCAGCAGTTCTCAGTAAAGATTAATACAGACTGTGCTGTAACTGATCGCCAGATGTATGAGCAGATCAAGGCTGCGGTAATTACCTCAGCGAGGAACACATACCTGAGACAACCTGGATGACCATGGAAACTTTCCCACTCCCTGGAGATGTTAAAGTCAAAATTAAGGGATTAAACACACACAACTTATAGTTGAGGTGTGTTTTTCTAATGAGAAGTATGAATTGATATTGGTGTCACCCCTTAAATGATATAATAAAAGTCTCACGTTGGCTTCGCTGCCCTCGCGCAGGTTGTAGGTGAGGTTGTGGTGGATGTCAGAGCTGAAGCGGCTGCCGTACTCCGGGTACAGCTCCAGGACCTCCCTCAAGGCCCTGACGCTGATGTACTGCAGGTCACAGTAGGTCAGCGCCTTCACATCTGCATTGGTCTTGATCACCTGGTCATGTTCGGGGAGGTCGGCCCCGATGAGGTCACCTTTGCCTGCGGGGGTTGTTGAATTAAAACAGACGGGTGAGGGCGGGGTGCGAAACAGCTGGAAGATGCAGAACGAGTAAGAGGGCGCTCACTGACCCAGGATGGCCTGGACCATGCCATCTTTCAAAACCTCCAGGGAACCCGAGCAGACGAAATAGTTGGCTTGTAGGGCATCTCCGTGGCGTATGAGGTATTCCCCTGGTGCGCAGAAGGAGGTCTTGATGTGCAGGGAGAGCGAGCGCAGACACCCTCTGCTGGCGCGCTCAAACACAGGCAGCTGCAGGATGTCTTTGTTCAGATGCATGGCGATGTCAGCTCGCAGTTCATCCGGGAAGTCATGCAGCAGCTACAGAAGAGGACCGGGAGCACACAAGTCTTCAATTTGACAGAGAAATCGGCAACGGTTCCTCAGGAGTTGCAAAAGAACCCCGCTTCTGTGACTGATACCACTGTCCCCGACCACTTTACACAGAAACATCCATGAAAATATGAAAAGCAGCACTTCAAAAGCTTCAAACGGCAACAGCAAAAAAGGTCCCTCTGTCAATGGTTTGCTCCAAAGACTGAGGGCTGCTGTCAGGATCTGCAAGGTTCTGTGTCTATCTCTGAGCTCCATTAGCGCACACTTTCATTTTAACACTGAATCAAATGACTCCGTGAAATGTGGGGTCACTAGTTCAGTCAAACACACTAACTTCTTGTCCGCACCGGCTGCATAGCAAAACGCGATGCGTTTTGGGTCAACTGTCACTCCCTTTCATCAAGACAGCCACGTTTTTAATCTGGAGGGTCTAAAAAGATGCATCTGTCGTGTCAGAAAGATGTGAGACAGGCTGAAAGACATCTGTTGCAAACCGGGTGCAGGAATAAACAAGACGCTCAACACTTTAATGCAGATTTTAGCCACTTTCCCGGGATTACCAGTAAGTGTGAGACGCCAAACCAGACCTTAAAGGTGCATGAATCCATTAAAACCTCCTAAAGGTGCTCCCCTTTGAAATACTCCAAGACTAAACATTTTAATTTCTGACTTCCATTCGGACAATTAGACAATTTTACCTTTGGTTCCTGCAGCTCAAAGGAGCCTGAAGTGTTTAAATACCTCTCCCACCTCTGCTGAAATCAAGAGCGCAGACAAAAGTGCAGACCGTGGTTTCACAGGTGGATGAGCTCACATGCGCTCACATGCCAAGCTGCTCAGTAAAAACAGACACGAGGTGTTAAAGCCAGCACGTAGTCAGAAACCAGCGGCTGCACCTTCAACAGTGAATTAATTATCTACAGATGGTGGCGGCGAGGGTGTTAATGAGAATTCTCTCTATTTCAACTCCTACCCTTGTAATTACAGGGAACTTCTCCTAGATCGGGTCTGGCATTGTTACTGAAGTTCTATTTGCAACAAAGTGCCGACTACTTAAGGAAGTGGAATAAGACTCCGGAGAGTTTGAGGTGACCCACATTTTTAGGATGACATTTCTGAATGTAGAATCCAGCACCCACGCAAAATGTATTTTCTTTCGTTTTGGCGGCCCACGCGCTCGACAGCTGACGCGCTGCGGAGTTAGTCATTAAAAACAGACCTGCCTCAACAGAAAACTTCTTATTGGGGCTCAAATATTTGGAGATGCCCTCGGTTTGGCTGACCGAACCAGGGAACCGCCGCTCGTTTGCGCTCCTTCACCCACCTCGTTGGCGTTGATGCCGTTGTTGACCGACCAGGTGGCCTGAAAGTACTCCAGCATCCTCTGCTTCAGCTGCTGAGGCAGCCGGTGCACCCGGATGAAGTCCTTGAGATCCTTCATCCGGGTGTGGTAGAGAGAGCGCCGGGAGTACATGCGCTGGATGATGGCCGTCACGTTGCCAAAGACCACCGCGTGCATCAGGGCTGCGGGTGGAAAGAGGGAATAACATCCTGACATCCTCAGAGCTCATGATTCTGGGAGCTTTCTGTCAGCACCGGTAAACTCACCGCCCATGAGCATGATGCAGATGGAGAAGATTTTCTCGGCGTCTGTGTTTGCGCACACGTTGCCAAAGCCGACACTTGTGAGGCTGCTGAGGGTGAAGTAGAGAGAGGCGATATAGGCGCTGGGCATGGAGGGCCCACCCGTGGTGCTGTTGATGTACGGTGTCTCCAGACGCTTCCCCAGTTCCTGAAGCCAGCCTGGAGGACAAGGTCAGGAGACGGTTGTGTAAGACGCTTCAATGGATGACCCGTTCTCCTTTTGGTAGGTGATATAATGGGAGGTGGTTGATATGATGTCAAACGATATAATACATTAGCGGTGATATAATGGAATTACTCTGTGACCTGCACTTCCCCTGCACAGGAGACAAGCAAGAGGTTGAACTGATGCTGAGGCATTGAAGCATGACTAGCAGCGCCGGCTCATTGGGGTCGCCACGAGAGGCACTTCAAAAATGTCTCTGGAGACCTTCACAAGTGGGGAAGGACGTTGCACCGTTGATTCAGTGGCGTCGGAGCCGTCAAACGCACCCGCACAAAGAGCTCACCTATGTCCCAGGTAACGGGGTCGCTGCTTTCGATCTCCTTGCGCCCGATGACGTACCACACGCAAGCCATCCAGTGAGCCAGCAGGGCGAACACAGACATGAGCAGGGTCAGGACCACGGCGCTGTACTGGGAGTAGCGGTCCAGTTTCTGCAACAGGCGCAGCAGACGGAGCAGGCGAACCGTCTTCAGCAGGTGCACCAGCGACGTCTGGACAGGGAGAGCAGAACATACAACCTTTTGTATCACTTGTTCAAAACTTAGTTCAGCTCCACTCTTGTTTTATTGTATCACATAAAGAACCGGCGGCTCATCCTCTTTTCTCCTCTAACCTTGATTCATTGTCTTTTAATAGCGTCTGCTGAGAAGCGCTCGCTCCGAATTCGACGTTGCTATTTGCAGGAAAGTTTTTTAACCGGAGTCAGTTTCAGCGAAACCGAGGCCGCGGTTGGAGAGCTGCCTTTGTGTGTCAGCTGAGGCCCGTGGCAAAGTTAGACTAATCCACGGCAAGCGCCGGCGTTTGTCTGCAGGATAAAGCTGAAGTGAGCAGGAGAACGAGGATGCTCAGTGAAGTGACTGAACGTGGACGGATAATTGCTTCCAGCCCAGCGCTCTGGGCGGCGAGGGGAGGGATAATAACACCGCTAAAAACATTAGTTTTAAAGTTGATGCACCTAAAGAGACGGCGAAGTCTGAAACACGGTAAAAACGTCGACCCTCCGGGTGTGACAAACAAGAATCTTACCACTGTGATGTTGAAAGCGTAGAGGAGGTCGAAGGGCAGAGCTGCGATCAGGTCCACAAAGAACCAAGTGGTGCAGTAATGGAGGTAGATGGACCGGGCGTCGTACACCACCTGACCCGACTGGCTCACGTAGGTGGTGCGGAAATTCAGGATGATGTCTGAAACAGGAGCGGTGAAAACTGATCAGGAAACAGAAACAGTGCACAGAAAGAGACGATTTCATGATGCTTTGCACTGATGATTAGGAAAAACAAATTAAATCACAGGCGGCAATAATGAAATCAGCTGTGATTGGCACATCCCCGTCGGTGCATTTGACTTTACTCTTGCAAAGACAAGCTCTCCTCTTGTTTATTGCAACGGGGCTGAAGGGAGAGTGCATTTCGACATTTAGCCGCCCTCCGCTCCGAATGTCTCCACTGAATCTTGCCATTAAATAGGATTTAGTCTAAAAAGAAAACGGCTCAGCTCGTGGTGAGAGCGAGCGTCGCCGTCTGTCCCCAGACAAAGCTGTTGAGTGAGAGGAAGTCGGCCTCACGACAGATGTGCTATCACACTTCCTTTATGGGAAAAGTGGGATGAAGTGAGAGAAATCTAATTATGATTCGTAACCTGTGGCAACAGAGGCACGCTGAGTGGGCGAGGAAAGGTGGGAGGTTTAGTTATGTGTCGGCCATCGCCAGGGAAACCGCTGCAGCTGCACTGGAAACTATATTTGTTCTTAATTTAAACCGAACATTGTTGTCTCTTCATAACGCCGCTCGAGATGCTTCAACATAAAGGTCAGCTGGTGTGCAGCGTGCAATCAGTGTAGGAGACGTTGCTTTAAAATTACAGTGGTACAAGCCACCAATTATCTTACAAGAATACAGTCGCCTACTATCTGCGGGGAAGACTTTTGTTGGCTGAAATTGCTTAAAGGTGGTCGTTAAATTGAAGAATTTAAAGTGTTTCTTGGCAAAAAAAGTGCAAAATGCAAACATTCAAGAGCAGAAATAGATGTTTGGACTTTGTACCGAGGATGAAGAGCATCTCCACAGCAATGTCGCTGCCCATAGCGCTGCGACTGACGAGGGAGCGATGGTCGCCGCCCTCGTCGTGGCTGACAAAGCAGATGTCGTAGGGCACGGCGACGGCGACGTAAAAGGTGGCCAGCAGGATTAGCCAGTCCCACAGGGCCTTAGAGATGCTGTAGTGCAGCAGGATGAAGCGGGACTTCTTCACAGCTGCCACCTTGTACTCAGGCAGGGACGGTTTCTGGAAAACACTCTGGAAACAGAAACAGAAGGGACTGAGTTTGACTTCCGCAGCTCCCTCACAGCTGGAGGCAGGAAGCTCATTTTACAAACTCACTTCAGCCGCCTCGAACCCTGACATGTCGTGAATTCTTCTGAGTTACAAAACCAAACTTGAAAATGGGAAAGAGGGAGCGTGCATTGTCTTCAGCGCCTGCAGAGGCAGCGCTAACAGGCAGTAATTAGCTCGGCAGGAAACACTGAGGGAAGCCAGTGAGCCGGCTTACAATCACCCACCTCATCTACATCATTAGAACCTTTTGAATAGAAGCTTATGGGCATAAATTGAATTAACGACGCGTGCAGACTGGACGGCGGTGGTTTGAAGCATATAAATTGGAATTAAAGTGGCTTTTTGATCGTGCAGTCACACGTTAAATAGACTGAACTGCTATCACTCACATCGTTTAGTGCTCATAAATATAGAATCACACTATTGTTGGTTTGCTGCTCTCACATTGGTCAGTTTCCTCTTGCCCCTCTTGGTGAACAGGTTGGTCACGTGGTGCAGGAGGGTCCTCCCCCTCTCTCGCGCTTGGGAAAAGTGCGATCGGTTGCTCTTCCTGCTCTGGCGAGCGGCCTCTGACACACCTGGGGGCGAGATTTTAAGTGCAAAGGCTTTGAGTTTAGCGTAACAGCGTGCATCTGTACTAAAATGTTGCAGCGTTGCAACGGCCTCACCGTCGCCATGGCTGTAGTGATGGCTTTTCCCGTACGAGTCGGTGACGTCTTTGAAGGAGAGGAGGAACAACACCACCTCACCTTTCTCGTTTTTAATCGGCACGATATCCAGGAGGCACCAAAATGGATTTCCTGAGGACATTAAAAAAGCCATTACACCGAAATTACCCAACATGCATCAAGGCAGCACTAACCCCCAAAATGGTGATTGGATTTCTATTAACGCCGGGATAACAGTTTTATTTTCTTGTGTCTAACATCACCTCCTTCCCTTCTGTGCTGCTTCCTTTAAAAATAACCTCACGCTGATAGAAAAGGTCAGGAAAGTGGTTTAAATTCAGGTCATTGACACAGTCTCTCACGTGGAACAGTAGTTTCTAGGATATATAGGGCGTAGGGTTTAAATATAACATTAGATAAAGGTGCTGCTTTGGTTTTTGGGTGTTCGTGTGATTATAATAATCACCATTTTTCCTGTAGAAGCAGACTTCTCCCTGATACTCCTGCTGGCCCTCCAGGGCTTTGTCCACTTGCTGGACCACGCTCTCGCTGGTCTCGGCTCCGTGGAGGAAGCTGCACGTGCACGTTTTCTGCATCACCTCGGTCCGGACGAAGCCGGTCAGCTCGCAAAAGCCGTCGGAGCAGTACACGATGGGGTAGCCGTAACGACCCTGAGCGTTCCCCAGCAGGAAGTTGCTGTCTGAGAGGGAGAGAAAGAGGCTGAAGGAGCAACAGGGAACATCTCGGGCGTTCTGACTGCACAGCTTGAGCTGGCTGCAGCTCTGAGGCATCCAGACGAGCTGACCAGGCTCTGTGGTTGACTCTCTTCTTTCCAGACTTCCTCTACTTACTTTTCTCCAGATTTGATTCATTTGTTTATGCACCAACAGTGAAACAACCTCCTTTATCTGAGTCTTTCTGTTTGCTTTCAGCTCAGTGCCCTGAAATAGCCTAGTGTACATCAGAGAGAGCTTTGAAGTGAGCTGCTGGTGTGTATGAAGTCTAAGGATATATGCAGGGTCCCAGCTGGCTCCATGGGGGACCGGCCTCTCAGTGAGGCTTTGGCCCTTAATAAGCATGGGGAGCATGTTTTCATCCTGCCACCGGTTGCGCAATGGATTCAGTATTTACGCAGCTAGAGACACGTGCACACATAGAGATACACACACTCTTCCACGTTGCATCAAATGAGGGCGAAGACTTTCTCCTCACGGATCCGCTCATCCACTCATCTGCAGCCGGGTCACGGGGGCAGCAGGCTACAGCTACGCGAGGTGGACCAGACGTCCCTCCCTTATACTGGAGGATCCCAAGACCTCCTTAGTGTGGCCGGGACCGGTCCTGATCAGATCCCAGAAGCACCTCAACCGTCTCTTTCTAATGTGAAGAAGCAAAAAGCTCCTTCTTCACGTGTCTGACCTCCTCACTCTTTCTCTGAGGGCAGAAAATCAATGTTTAATATAGAATAATGTGTTTCCCTTATATTTGTACCATATCAAACTGTTTACACTCAATGGCCAGTTTATTAGGTACACTAAAAAACAAAAGCTAACCTAGTCCAATACAGTGTTCCTGCAATAAATCCTGCAGCAGCAACCTTTATGGTCTTTTTAGAGGCTCTGTAGTCTACTTTGGTTGCTGCATTTAGCTCCTATTAATGTGTATCGCATCGCATCAACGGGTATTTCTATGATTTTGTCCATTTATATCAATCAGTGTTTCATAAGTGCGGCCTAAGTGGCAAAATCACAAACTACATCCCCCAAAATGACCTTAGAGTTAAAGCAAACTTAATTCCACGTTATGAATGCAGAATTAATTGCATTTTATTCCTTATTATTTCAGTGCATGGTATAAGATTGCATGAGCATTAGACTGCATTTTAGCTGGGTGCACCCAGAGCAGTAGAGCAGGAAGAGTCGAGTCTCCATTTGCTTTTTCACAGCAGTGAGGGATCAACGTGTGTAAGTTAAACAGTTATTTTCAGCGAAGATTACAAGGAGAGACATTTTTCTTTCTATAACAGATGCATTTTAACTAAAAGTTTAATATTCAGATATTACATAACAGTACATGCTCCCATAAGAGCAGAGAGAGAGAGAGAGAGAGCAGTTTGAGAGTCTGAAGGCTGCTTTTGTGCACGAGAACAATGACATGGATGGATCTTTGTGAAATCGATTCAGACAGATACTTGAAAATGACTGGCTTGTTTGAAATTTTAAAAAAAAGAAAAAAAGAAGAAAAAACACCATTGCACATTGTTGCTAACTGCTGCAACGTCGAAGAGTCATTGTAGGGCACCGAGTGTAGGTGGCGAGGCAGAAGAAAGTCGTCAAAGTCGATGAAAGCGCTGAAGTTAAGCTGCAAGATGCTCGCGAAACAGTGGAAACTGATAATTGGCTGTCTGAATTCGCGCATTCCTTCTAAAAATGCAGAACAATATGGAAAAAATAAATTATATGCAGTCTGCAGGAAGAGAAATGTCAGCGTCATTCACCGACTAATGCATCCCCGCTTTCACTCGTCTCCACGCGGCACCTTTCCGTGTGCCCCTTGTGTGTTTGGACAAACGGACCCTGAATGGCGTCTTCTTTCATTTATTCATGCAGAAGCTCCCTGAATGCAAGTGGATTCAATTTCAAACAGGCATCTTTGTTTGACTGAGCCGCAAAAGCCCCGCACGATGATGACATAGCTGGCTAAAGCCAACACTGAACACCTGCACTGCAGCCAGCTTCGATGACACTGATGCTTTGTTTTCGCCCCAAATCTAGGAGAGTAAACACAGACTGATAATGCTGCAGGTTTTCTTCCAGATGCATGCAGTTATTAAACCGCCTGACGTGTTTTATGTGATTTTTAAACCCAGAAAACGCAAACCGAGCGGGCGACGGCGGGGGTCCGCTCACGAGACGAGCATTTAGTGTCGTTTTCTACCTGATAAGTGTGCAGCAAATCTCCAATGAAACCAAATTAAGATCTTTCCACGTTTGCACGTTGCCATAGCAACTTATGTAGTGAAAACCAAAACATACGGCAAGACTGCAGGTTACCAAGACGCTGGCCTCTGAAACACGGCAAAGAATCTGCAGCGTGAGCTGTTTAAGGGACATGAATGGCTCTGATTGAGTGCTCACGACATGAAAGACTGGGGATGTGGGAAAGATAACGGTGAAGCACCTCAATTACAGGCTCACCTGCACATGTCGGTCTTATCAATATTGAGGATTTGTCTTGTTCAGATCCGTCGCCACCAATCGTCAGGGCTTATCTCTAAAACCAAACTCTTTCACTTTCCTCTCCCTCAGCCTGTTTCTATGGTTTCACGGCTTCGTGTTATTCGCTGGGAACAATACGGTTCAAGCCGTCAAAGCCTGACCGACCGACAGAGCGGTGCATCCCTGAAACTTCCTCGCGCCGATGCCTTTTCAACAAACACCCGACGCTTGGATGCAAATGAAACGCACGCCGTGAATCACTGTAAGACAAGTCAGTGTGTCACTGTTACAGCAGCTCTGCCCCCTTTCCTCCAACATCCAATTCAGCTCGGCGTTATCCGAACCCATTTTGCTGCTTTTTACTTAAATTGCAGTCACTCAAACACAATGAGTCCTATCGCTAATCATCCACGGCCGGCGCCTCTGAGGAGGAAAATGCAATTTCAACACCTACCCAGGCAATTAGCACAAGAGACTGTTGACAAGGAGGGATTAAAAAATGAACGTATCTAGCTTCCAGCGGCTGCACCGTGGGATAATATCACTGAAACTCACAAGATAAACATTTGATTTATCGTAAAAGCTGCTGAAAGGTCTCTAAATGAATAATTGCTCTCTTGGCCTCTGCGTTATTCACTTTAATTCATTCCCTCGCTCATATACGAGGCTCGTGTGAATTGCGCCTCATGTTCCCCACATTCAGACTCCGCACAGAGACATGAGTCCAAACAGACTTTGGGCTCAGCTGCCCGCTGGTCTTCAAAGAGACGTCGACACACAAAAAGGCTTTCAGCGCAAACGAGACAGACTCAAGGCGGCTCTGATCCAGTGAGGCCATGTCCTGTCAGTTGGCCTCTTCACCTCCCACTCGGCTTCTTGGTCAATCTGCACACTTGTACATCTGATGCGGCGCCGCAGCAGCAGAAGATGGAGGAACATCACGGTGTCATCATCGCGCTGAATTTGTGAATTTGTTAAGCTGTAAAGGACACGCACAGTCTGACCCGTGCACACATGCTCCCTCACACCTTTCAGAGCGCTCTGGCTGCCCAGTGCCTCCTTTCGACTTCATGCTCTGCGCGGATCCTGAGGCATGGTGCACACAGACAGACTGCAATTTAAAAAACACAACAGCACGGAGCAGCAGAGCCGTATCGCGTATATCCAGGTGCATAAAACAATGGAAAATACCACAATTAAAGGAAAATACGGTGATTTTACACCAGCAGCACCTGAGTGATGTGTTTATTAAAGCTGAATTTACATTTGCAGGGGATTGCCTCCTTTTTGATTTATTATCTTGCGCGTTTATGCTTTTAACACAGTCTGTGAGAAAATGTGATCGGAAAAGCGAAAACGAGATTAAAAACATCACGTTTGACAAGTAAACCTCTGTTTCAGCAGGTCTAAGATGTGTTAAATCGGTTTTTATTCATAGCATCTGCAACTGTGCATGCTCAATTGAGTGACACTGGGCTGAAACAGACACGTTTCTGAGTGATAAATCAGTTTTTTGCTGCTGTTTCTCAGTTTTGCAACACCAAACTGAGAAACAAAGCAAATATTGTAATGGTCTTTAGTGTTTTTGAGCTTATTATTGAAGGAAAACGCATGAGAAACACGTTAAAGCGGCTGAAAGCTGGCAGATATCTCCAGCTAAGTGTGTGGATAAAACATTATTTTCTTGCGTGGTATGAAATTGGAGGAAGGCTGACAGATGTGAGCTTTACATAAGCTCTTTTGAAAGGATATTACTCAACTCAAGACCTTGGCTGAGGAAAATCTCCAAGTCTCCACAGTCAAACGCCCTAATGAGCCTCGCCGCGGCTCAACAAGTGGCTCTTTGCTTCCGATATATCACCCCACACTTCACTGTCCGTCCCCGCTTCTAGTTCTGGTTCACAGTCGTAACTCGCAGCCTCATAATTGGATCTCGCTGCCGTCGGACACATTTGTCGACAGCGGTGTTTTTCAGTGCCAGTCACCATCGTAAAGTGGGTTACAACAACGCCGCAGGCTGAAATCCTAAAAGCCACACCGGGCTTTGGCTGGTGGAGGCTTCAAAACGGAGGCGAGCTCAACTGCCGGCATCATTATTCTAATTTAATTGAGTTTTGTCTCTGAAGACAAACTTCAAAACGCACCGGCTGCACTATTTGGATCACACAGTGCGCACAAAACCAGCAAAATACGTTTAAACTGCAGGTTTACACACATGCAGCGCAGGAAGTATGTCACGAAGACCCCTGTTTTAGAGTGTTCACAGGGAAAACTGTGAAATAAAATGAACATTTCTTAAAAAACATACTCACGAGTGCCATCAAAGTGGTTTGCGATCGTGTCCAAGAAGGTGTTTTGCGGAGCGAGGAGGCCCTTCATCACAGGCATCTTGCTCTATATCGAGGGAAGGCTGCGGACTCCCAGAACAACAGTTTCCATTAGTCGGTCACCGTTCCCCAAAGAGGACCTGACAGAGAACCTCACGCTCGCTCTAAACTCCTCCACAATCTTTAAAGGAGTGCAAGTTCCTTCTGTTTCTACGCCGTCGAGAGGGAACCGCTAACTTTCATCCTGCAGAACCTCCGACGCTCGTCTCTCTTTCAGGGTTCAGCCGCGCATCCCTCTGCTCTCAGCGCTGCTCCAGCATCACAGCCGAGCCTCAGCTTCTCCTCAGCGAGTCTGACTCCACTCACCATGGTTCCTGCCATCTCTGAGCCCCCCCCCTTCTCTCTCTCTCCCTCCCTCCCTCTGTCTAACATCTAAAAGCCTGAGCCACCCCCCCTTTTCTCTGCGCACTGTCTTTATTAGCCGTCTCTCTCACCTTCTTCCTCTCTCATTCTCACCACCGCTGCGTCTTTTCTGAAACTCCTGACTGGGTGGCACAAGATGCCGTTCTCCCGCTGCGATGCTGCCGATCGTTAATCTGCTCTATAGAAGGAGAGCTCGCTCCGGCTTCTCTTCTTGCTCCTATGTGGACGTATAGAGGTCAGAGGTCAGGCTGAATTAAGAGCAAGATGATGATCCACTGCCTGGATCAGTGACACCGCAGTACATCTGCTGCAAAGCCTGAAGTCGCCAGCAGCTAAGGGATCTCCCAGCCCGCTGTCCGTGTCACCATATGCACATCACGTTTTCCCTGCTACCTGTACTGTACATAAACAAACACCCACCCACACACACACACACATAAAGTGCTAGTTACTGCAGCACACAGAGCATAAGCCCACAAGTACACACACACGCACACACGCACACACAAAGCCGCTGACGGCTGGTTCTTTGTACGGCATCCTCATCAATTACCACCTCCATCCAGGTTCCATATGGGAGCGGACCCCTGACATTTCACAGGTTATTAAAACCTAATCCACGCAAAGGTTAGAATGAAAACGCAGCCTATTAAAATCAATGTTAGTTTTCCTATCGAAGCCATTTTGCTGTGTCCTGATTCACGCCTGAGTCACTTTGCCAGATTTCAAGTAGCTTTAAAGCAAACAGGAGCAGCGACGTACAGCGACAGGGTCACTGCTTCTGCGCAGAGCTGCACGTTAAACTTCAGATGCTTCAGACAGCTGCGTGAAACATCTGGACCGCCTTGGTTTGAATTTCCTGCAGTTACAAGCGGCGTCGTGCAAGATCGGGTGATTTGTACAACGCAGATTGGATGCACGGTGGTCCGCTTTATTTAACGTGTATTATTTTATCAGTTTATCTTATTAAACTGTGGACGGACGTGGAAAAACCGGGTGTCATTGAGCGTCAGGGCGCACCTCCAAGTCAAAAACACACTGTGCACAAGCCTCAGTGCTGGGCCTGTTAGGCTAACACGCAAATGGTATAAAAGAAATGTGGTTTTCTTGTCTTTAGAACGCAGAGTGAAAATACAGAAGTGTGACTTTTTATTATCTATACCTGCAGTATGTGTGATAATAAACTTATGCAGCTGTCGTTGCATTAAAGTCCTAAGATCGCTCTTGCATGCAAAAACCATCGTTTGTTGAATATCTTGGTTTGCATGTGCAGATAACTTCACACAGCTCTGCAGCAGGAGACAGCTAACAGAGCAGCTTAGTGTGTATTTCTACAAACACATGCACAAATCGCCCCTTCAGACATGTTCTGCGTCGACCACGTCCCTCCCTTTCTCACTTCTTATCCCATCAGCTCCATCTTGTGGTATGCTGCATGCTCACACTGTGTGGCCTGCGTGTGAGCTGAGGCGCCGAGCTGTGATTCAGAGCTGCACCCGGTTTCCCAGTTTACACGTGTGCAATCTGCACATAGGGAGCAGAGCTTCTGGGAAAACACAACAAACGGTCTGTTTACTGCTGACACTCTGCTGCAATCTGCTCTTTGTGTTTTGAGTTTGTTCGTGTTTCTCAAAACTGATATTAAGCATCTACCGGCTACTGAATCGTGACGGAGACGTGACAGTTGTTCCCTGCATGCGGTAAAAGGTGCACGCCGCAAATGTCGGGTTTTTTTTCTGGATGCAACTTTATTTTTTACAGAAACTTTTGCAATAACGAAACGAAACGCAGTAAAAATCTGGACCAAAATGACTCAAAGACACTCCCTCACCCTCCAAAGTGCAAAGCAAAGTGAAATAACATCCCATATTTAACATTTTCCATGCACCCCCGATGTTATTTGAATAACAAACATATAAAATTATTAATATTATGTGCAATAATGCATTTCCTGTAGCTCTGCCTTAAGCTGCTTGAGTCACAGCTGTGTGATCAGATGGACCGACGTACATAAAGCACGGGATTAAAGGTTAATGCAACAATCAGCTGCGGCAGAATCACCGCTGCTCGTCATGGTCGCCCGGAGAATGATCAGAGGACACGTTCTCAGCTTTGTATGTTTTATTACATCACAGCATCTTTTCCAGGTATGTACAGTATCACACAGCTTCATAATGCCACCTGCAAACGCACGCCAAAGTCACGGTTCAAAGCAAATCACAAGACTGTTTCTGCATGGAGGGAAAAAGGGTCGCTCACCAGACGAGTGTGACCTTTTCTAGATATTAAAAGTCGACAGTTAACAGAGTCCCAGTTCTACCGTCAGGTGTTTAGCTTAAAACAGGCAGAGGCGTTGTGATGGTAGGTCCTGACTGAGCCGCCCAGTCGCTGTACGTCTCTCCGACCCTCTTGCCCATTGTGAGGATCCCAGCTGCTTGGTTCCTGGAGCCGTGGAGGAGCTGGTGCAGTCGGCTCTGCAAGCGATCCTCGTGTTCTCTCCGCTTGCCCAGGGTGAGGATGCCGGCGGCGGCGTCTCCCGTCAGCGAGGTTTTGCCTCCGGAGCGGCACAGCAACACGTAGAGGCGACAGGAGCGAGACGGTTGTCTGCAGCACTCGGACACGCTGTGAGCGTCGCAGGCCAGCTGAGACAGCAGCAGCATGAAAACCAGCAGCGGGACCTTCTGCAGGGGCGAAACACTTCGGGTTGGAACATGTTTTACACGTTATTTAGATGTTAGAAGGTACAAAAAGCAAAAATAACTCTGCATAATGAATGACCTTTCTATATATACATAATAAAAGCCTGACCTCCAGTCAAAGATACCCAGGGTGTCACCGCGGCGAGCTATTTATCCGTCCAGTCACCCGAGGATGTAAATCACAGAGCCTCCAGTAAAATCATTTATTCCACATACACCAGGCTAAAGCCTTAATCTCTGCTCACGGTGATGTTACATAAACGAAATCAACCCAATCTGATGAAATGCATTTTATTTTGTAAAAGTCACGTCACTGTCAAACGTGCAGCCGCAGGTGGATTGGATGGGTTTACTTACAGCGAAGCGATCCGGCCTAAACCTGGATAAATGTTTATTTTTATAGACAAAGACCCATAAAAACAAAAAAAATGAAATGTTGGTCCTTGAGTTTGGTAAAATCCTGTTTAAAGACACTGATTATAAGTGACTCGATGCCTGTTTATGACTCAGAACAGGTTGCAACTTTTGAAAAAGTCCTAGTTTTGATGCACCTGAACGAAGCTGCTAACGAAGGCAATCCAAGTATATTTGTCTCACCATGCAAACGCGGCATTTACACGGTGAAGTAATAAAATAAAGGCTTTAAAATCAAAGAAACATACTTCTCGGAGGCTCTTTAAGTGTTTGCCTTGAGGAAAACAAACGGATATGAACCAGCGAAACCTCCTGAACTCCTAAAATCATCAGTTTGCAGCATCAAAACCAATCGCTTCGCTCATTTCTAAATGAAAATCGGGCTCGGGCCGCCTCACCCTGTTAGACGTGTCCATCCCAGCGGCTCTCTGGAGGTTGGCGGGGAACCACGTCATCTTCTGGCTCGTGTGAAGCGGAGTCGTCTGACCTTCTCGTCTCCCCGTGTGTCTTTTATATCGTCCTGCGACGTCCACGCCGACGGACGTCACTCTCAGTCCGACCGCAATCATGACACAAACCCTCTAATTCTGCTTTTTCTTTTTTTGTTGCTGCTCATTTGAAGGGGGTCGATAATTAGTCTCCCGCGGCAGATCATCTCCTAGGCACTTCTCCGGACCTCCGGCGAACTGCAGGTATGTCTTTGTGGACGCGTGACATGCCGTTATAATGAAGAGCGAGGGACGGCAGTTAATTAGCCAACGCGCGCCGCGAGCTCTCAGATATAAACAGCCCCGATGTCCTTTCTGTCGGCCGGCTCATTTAAAAAGTCATGCTAATGAGGTTCTATGGGCTTTATTCTCCGGCACAATAGCTGCCATACCGACTCGGGAAGCAGCACACTCTCGTGCAGCTTCTCACGCCTACGCTGAGTCAACTCTTAGCTACACAAGCTGCTTTATAAACTCTCATAACTCTGCAGAACAGCGTGCATCTGTCCCTTATAAGACGATCCGATCTAGACACGTGGGCTACGAACGACTCGCTACGATTCGATCTCCAATTCTATAAAAACGGCAAACAGACCAGGAAGTCCTCAGCGTGTTGCTGCACGACAAAGGAAGTGTCTAACGTCACCGTGTTTATTAATTAGACAGGCACAGTTGGTTACAGTTGGGACAGACCTTTGTCCAACTCTCCGTCCTTCTCGTAGAATCCAAATCCCTCCCGGACGTCGGATTTGAGGTTTTGTCATCGGACATGTTGGTTTTGCGCTACTGCGACGAGTCTTCAGCGACTGCGACGGGTTTGAAGCCGCTTTGCAGAGGCGGCGGCGGCGCAGCAGCCGATTCATAACTTCATGATTGGGCCATCGAGCGGATCACGGCAGGTTCAGATCGATGCAGAGGTCGGCACGTCGCATCTTTTTCCTGATTCGTCTCGGTTCACGTGTGATATGATATAATAAGCGACCTACTTCTGGTTTGTTGACAGACAAACAAAAAAAAAGGTGCAGCACAGCGCAAAGCGATCGATGAGGCTTTCGGGCGGCCGCATTGATCGTTTGAGATCGCTTGAACGATGCTTCGCTCGTGAGCGGCTTAAACCCTTCCCTGCAAAATGTCGGCCAGGGTCCCGATCGACACGGCGCCCTCAGTGGAGCGAAATGAAGGAGCGGAGACGGGATAAATAATGAAGCCAGTTTTAATGGGGCCACTTAAAGGAGCTTTTACAGAATCCACACACCCACTCCGCAGTGAAACACACGTCGGGCTGTTGTCCGACCCCTCGTGTTGTGGCGCTAACCCGTAATCCTTCTCTCCAGTCTCACATGCACTGGTGTGCCCTGATCCGCGCCACAGGTGTCAAACAACAGGTGTCAAACTCACTGTACATGTGGAAGTAATGTTAAAAAAAGAAAAAAAACAGAATATCAATCGAACTAAACATCGATTATTATCATATCAATCATTAACGTCCGTGTCTGCGGGATTTATTATAGCAATATGTTTCCTTTCGTACATTTTACATACAGTTTACATCTATATTCACTTTATCTCGTGTTTTATTGACAGCAGTACCGTGATCCTGTTGACCTTTGACCTCTAACGGGCAGGGTCACGTATTCCAGTTGTGATTGGCTGGTGAGCTCCGCCACTTAAAACGGACGTGGGCTGGCTCCACCCTGGGGACCACAGCACACACACACACACACACACACAGACGCACGCACGCACACACACACACAGACAGCCCCTGGGGAGGAGACAAGGAGACCCTGCGGGGAGAATCCGGGAATGCAGAGGAACTAAAATCCTAAAAGGAATGATCCTGGAGATGCGCGGGGGCTTGGATGGAGGTGGGAACCAGAACACATGAACAGCTGCAGTCCGAGTCGCATATCTTTGTCTAGTTTAGCTCCGCAGCTCGCTGGTTTGCGGCGAAACGAAACAGAGCCGGCCTACGTCGTGCGCTCAGGACGAAAAAACGGCGTCCCCTCGGTTGAAAAAGGTACCAGCGAGGGTTTGCACTTGGATGGAGGAGGACGAGTGCGAGCACGAGGAACTAAAAGCTGGAGGACATGCCGGGGGCAGTGTCTGGAAATGAAACAGAAAAGGCAAATGTGTGGCAGAAGATGTGCCGATGTGAGGTAAAGCCTGTACCCACAGAGCTAGAGTACACAGAGGAAGGGCGTGTAACTAGCGCCGCCCAGAGAGAGAGAGACTCGTCTAACTCGCCGCTCCGACGGCGCTCCCGTGCAGAGACGCGCAGGTCTGTTAGCAGCTGCCGCGCCTTTTGGCTTTTCACAGGAGAGGAGAACAAAGGAGGACCTGGACTTTCTCGTCTCAGGCGGATGATTACCTCCCAAATCCAGGAGAAACACCATCTTTCCGGGTCTCCCTTTCTTTCCCTCGACTCAAACCTCGCCTCAGACCCGCGTCTCACTCCTGACACGACGCGTCCTCCTCGCCATCATCATCTCTTTCACCCTCTCGGCCAGCTCCTCCATCTGCCTCTCGTTACCCTGCTTCTCTTCTACGCCCTTCTGCTTCTCCGCCTCTTTCCCGCTCTCTCTGTCTCTCTTTGGGTAGGATTCTCTGTGGGCACAGGCTGCGGGTCAGCAGGACCCCGCCGGATCGTCAATGGCCACCTCTTTCTCGGGGATGGCGTCCAGAGGTCCCGCCGCCCTCTGCTGCTGGCTCTGGAGCTGCGGCTGAAGCTGGGGTAAGGGTGGCGGCTGAGGGTAGGCCGGTGGTTTTGAGACAGTTTGAACCAGAGGCAGAGCTGGTAACTGGGGGTGTTGCTGGGGGAGGGGATGGAGATAAGCCTGAGGTGCGGTCTGGATCTGGGGTGCGAGCTGAGTCTGGGACGGGGGCTGTGGCTGGGCCTTGGCCTGAGGCTGCTGCTGCGGCTGGTGGTGAGGATGGTGCTGGAGCTGCGGGGAGGCCGCCCCGTTCTTACTGAGCCCGCAGGACTGAGCCGCGCAGTGGATCTGACGCAGCGTGTCCAGCGCCTCGCTCTTAGCGTGCTTCAGCAGATCGGCCTGGCCCTGAGATTCAGACGGACAGAGGGAGAGAGACAGTGAAACCAGATTTACAGAAATAAACATCTCTGACATTCATTCACACAGATAACATCATCTATTCCTAGAGATTTAAATCAAAGAAGAACATTTGCACGGTTAAATAAAGACGATATCAGGGTAAAATATGGTTGAAATGCTGTGGGAGTGCACTGCCCAACAGGATGCAGTAGGGGGCAGTATAAAGCCACTGGACGACGGCGTTTGGTCGCCTGCCAGCCGTGCACACTGCTCCTCTCAGCTGGTGAACAGTGCTGTCATATGGTGATAATGTTATACTACATTTGTGCTCTGTATTTGGGAGCACCCCAGAGATGAATCCCTGCCATATGTGGAGGAAGTGGTCAGGGCAGGGCTCCCGCTTTACAGCGCTGTCAAGTCAATCTGGGCCGCCGCCACGGCCGCCCGCCTCCTGCAGCTAGCCGCCTCTGCCATGTGGAAATGTGGTCGAGTCTCCACGGGCAGTTATTTCTGTGAGTGTGTGTGCGCGAGAGAGAAAGAGGTGCTTGTACGATTAACAAAAAACGAGCTCCACTTCCGCAGCCTTCGACTCGACTCGCCGCCACCGCCGCCACAGCCGCGGGCCTCTCGGCCTCGCCGCAACCCCTTCTGTTTCTGCTCAGCCGCTCCGACACTTCCTTCACGCCACCATCCCTCCGACATCTGCTCTCGAGCAAGTTGAAAGCAGTTGCCTTCCCGTCTGTGAATCTGCATATCTTCCCTCCCTCCTTCCCTCCCGCTGAACCTCGGCCTGACCCGCCGCGACAGGCGCAGGCCGACCTGCTCTGGTGTAAACGGCGAAAGGGATGAAGCCCTCAGCGCCACGAGGCGTGCACGGCGGGCCTGACATATTGCAGGACGAGCAAAGGTGCCGCTGTGCACGCGGCGCCCAGCGCTCCGCTCCCAGGTGATGTCAATATGCTGCGAGTGGCCTTTTACCTGCGCCTCTCCGGCACGCAAACCACGAGCATGAATAAGTCATATGTTCAAAAAAAAAAAAAAAAAAGGAGAGAAATTATGTAAGTCATGACTCACCAGGCACAAAATAAGACAGCGAGCGAGCCTGTCCTGTGCTGCCGCAGCCAAATCACGACGGCGCTTGTGTTCGGGTTCGTTCACCCCTGCAGCTGGTCTGAAGCGATCCACAGGGGGCTAAGTCCAAGCAAAGGGCAGCCTCTGCCCCCCCACCACCACACCCCCCCCCTTTAATTCTACCCTAATCTCCTCCCTGCTCATTACAAACCAGCCCAGCCTGGCTTCATTGTGCATTACGTGCAGAGAGAGACATGTCACGGCTAAAGCAGGTGCACGCATCTTGACTTGAGCTGCGATTTGCTGACTCAGTTAAGTCTACACATCATCTTTATAGAGCAACAGAGACATAAAGCGGCGCCGGAGTCGCGACGTTTGGACGCCTGAAGCTCAGATCTGAGCTACTTCTGCAGGAGCTTGATGAGTTTCGTGATAACGAGCCTCAAAGTGGTCGCAATCTGCTCGACAGGCTGGTACTGCTGGTAGAAATGGGCAAATACCCTCATTCGCCGCGGAGAGACACGACTCGCTCTCTCTCGCTCCCTCTTGCCTCCTCGCAGCTCTTCCAGACCTGCTGAGGCTCTCGAGAGGCCGACAGGTGAAACCACCGCGCGGCGGCTGCCGGGCTTGGCAAACCAGGATCGCACCAAATGTTCAGGATGAGACACGAATTGCAGCTGAAGAGAGATTGAGCGGGAGCACGACGAGATGCCGAGGCAGGGATGGGAGGAGCGGGAGTGTATGGAGCGCCGGTGAGGCAGGGATTAGGTCTGTGTGTCCATCTGTCGGGCTACTTAAGCCCACGCGTTTCTCAATTGCGGAGGGCGCGATGAAGCTTAATTAAGATAAATCTGGTTGCTGCACACACGACGGCTGCATCGGCGCAAGGAGAATACACGAAGGAGGCACACACAGTTTGTGCTGAATCGCTGCTGCCACAGATTAACCAGCGCTTAGATGTTTAATGATCATCAGCTCATCATTAAAGTCACGCATCAACCAGAAATGAGACGACGTGCTGCTTTAATCACCTGTTTTTAAATCACTGGGAATTAAATCTCCAGACGTTTGTCGCCCCCTTCTGGCAAAGAGAGCAACTGCGCACACACAGCTGATGTATTTATGACATCATAGGCCCTGTCACGCTGCAGCCATGTGGGCTCAGCTGAGATGTCACACCAGACACTGGCGCCTCGCACCGCAGCTTTAAATCTAATCAGACGCGGGCAGTTAGTTACAAAACAAGCATTTCTGGGTACTGATTCGCAGTATTTTCAAATACCTGGAAAACAGCATTAATTTAATTAGCAACACGCCTGTGACGGCAAACTGCGCAGCTTCATAATTGTCTGTGTAATGCGATTTCGCCTCGCCGCGTTCACGATCACATGTTGTTTGTTTGGATTTTATTACAAACTTCGACTTTAAGACCGCCAGCGCTCTCAAACTGTGGTGGCCTCTGCGCCCCTGCTCAGCGTGCAACAGAAATATTCAGCAGACCTGTTGTTTTCATTCATATAAATATATATTTCTCTCCCTCGGACGTCACAGTCATACAGAACTCAAGAGCTTATTATCGTCATTACGTTTAATTCACGATATCCGATGAACATCCAGTGCATGCAAAGTGTGTTTTTTGATGAATTTTGGCTTTTATCAGTTGGTTTTTCTGCCCGTTTCCTTTGCTTCTTGTCATTTTTTAAGTTCTTTTCTCCTGTTTTACGTTAACTTAGTTTGGATTTTTCCGTATCCCTCAGTTTCCCTCCTTGGCTCTGTTGATCCAGCCTGTGTGACCTCGGTAAACAGCCTTCTGAGGACACGCGTTGCTTGTTCTTTCATTGTTTGGCTTTTGTGCCGTCTTGGGAGTGTTAAAATAAACAAAAATAAATAAATAACTAATAAATAACACTGATTAATTAAAGAATGACTGATAATTAGTCAGCTGCAGCTCTAATCTTTAGCATCATCCTGTCTGCTAAGGCAAAGAGGAATCAAGCAATCAAAGATCTACCGAACCTCTCGCCTCGCCACTCGACACTAAATGATTTCAGGGGTGATGAGATGAGATGAGATAAAAACACCCGGGCCGCTGCGCAGCGCACAGCCCGAGCAGCATGGGGCGTGTTATCAGCGCCGGGGTTAGCGCTGGTGCTCACAGAGGCAGCGAGGGCACCGCGCGGTCCTTATCTCATCGCGTCAGAGCCGAGAAACCCGCGTTCTGCCGAGCGTCATCTCAGCCGCTGCACGTCCCGGGGGCTCAGCGCGCCCGGCAGAGTGGGCGTGTTTGCGTCTACAAACAAGTGTGAACAATCCTATCATGCCTCGTCAAGATCGTTACATGAGCAAATAAAAAAAAAACACAGAACTTGGATTCAGCGGTAATTAATTAAGAGATTTAGGGATTAGAGAGAAGCCAAATACAATTAGCCCAGAGAGCTTTCTTAAGACACCGTGTTTAATCTTAACAACAGAGCCTGGGGCTGCTGATCCAGCTGGTTATAGTCTCCTGAACAGTGCAGGGGGGGGTCTCTGTTGCACCGAAGACCACATGCCGGGCGCGGCTCGGACCGGCTCACCTTGAGGACGGTGATGTTCCAGGCGTAGCTCTCCATGGCCTTCTGAAGTTTGCGGCCTTTCAGACCTTCCTTCGCTCCGATGCGGTGCAGGTCCTCGTGGAAGTCCAGACCTGGACACACAACACATGTAAAGTAAATGAGAAACCAACTTTCCCCCGCTGGGCACCGCACGAGGAGTCCGCCACACATGTGCTGCGTTGCTAATGTGGCTAAAATCAAGGTTGTGCAACGCAAGCTAAGCTTTAATTGGTCTATCAGTAGGTCCGGCTCCATTTAGCCCCAGCAGACCATTACTAATCCTCCGGGCTTTAAGAACAAACTCCTCCTAATGCTGCGTGTGCCCGGGTGCGTCCCTGACGACTGACCTCAGGCCACCCCGGCTTTGATTCACTGCAGAGACACTGACGAAACATAATGATTCACAGGAGCCCGTCCTCGCCGGTCATCCGCTCCTCGCAGTAACTGGTCGCAGTAACGACGCGGCACCTCCGCCGCCGTCAGGAGAAGTCTTTAATTAAATTGATTTTCCGGTGACAGACTGCTGCTTGGGGTTTTTTTTTTTGGAAAAGTAACTCCAGACTTCATCCTAAGTGACGTTTCCCCAAAGGTAGAGATAAGACGCGCACAACCGAGTGATAAAATATTGAATAATCAACTTCTTTGCTTTAATATTCAATCCTCTGTCTGCAGTTTGCTCTCCCCGTCTGCTGATGCATTTACAGTCTCCCACCACGCAACTAAAGCTACGCTGTTGTTTGTTAGATGATGAATAAAGCACAGAGGACCACGGGCGTGCGCTCACACCTCCCCGTCCCACTCACGATACCAACGTTTCAACGCGCATCTCACCCCAGACTGCTTAAAACCACAACACACGCATGCAAATATCACTCAGACTACCTGCCACAACTGCGTGCTACACATCTCTGCAGAGTGACCTGCAGCACGCGGATCAAGAGTTCAACCAGCCAATACAGAAAATACAATCCGTCAGATCCTGCAAAGGAAAAAGAGCCAGGACCCTTTAATTTCCCATATAATTGGTGATGTACAGCCTTTGCAGAATATCTGTTTCTGAGCCTGAAAGTTGTGTTAACAGGGTTTAGGGCTGATTTGATCTTGTAATCTGGTGCAGTTAATGGGCTGCTGCTGGTGCAGAGCTGAGCCGTGCGATCACAGGAGCGAGGCAGGCAGGCAGGCAGGCAGACGGCTGAATGAGAGATGAAATTAGCCGGAGGGCGGCTCGTTTGCGATGCGGCCCCTCTTCAAGCATTTAATTTCCCCAATTATTAAGCATTTCCGTCCCCGCCGACAGCCGCGCGCTCGCTGCCTCTTACTGTCACTTAAAGAAGTGAAATTTGAGTTAATAAACAAAATTGCGGGCCCCCGTGGCACACGCCGGTGGAAACAGGAAGTGAAAGAGAAACAGAGAGAGGAGCGAGCGCTCAGACAGACAGGAGGACAACAACATGCGCACGCACGCACACCTTCAGCAGAGGCTTACAGTCCGTGCACAGAGCAGAGACGGGCCTTTTGCCTTTGTAATGAGTTCTGCAGCAGCTCAGAGGAAGAGACGGCGAAAGAGAGGAAAAGGTGCGTGAATAACAAAATCAAACAGAATCTGCAGACGAGATCCGAGGAGAGGAGATGATGAAAACAGCGACAGGAAGTGGAGGAGGGAGGAAGGGGGGGGTGAGAAGGCAGCTCCATAAAGTCAGTGTTTCATTAATTCGTCTTGGGGTCGTAGGCGCTGCAGAGCCCCGGCAGAGCATCACCGCCGCGAATGCAGAGCGGGATTTTCCCGCAGCTGATGAGCTGGGAAAACAATGACTGTACAAAGCCGAGGAAGGGCGGAGGGAAGCAGACGGCTTCATCCCTTGGATTTTCAGGGTAATGGAATCCACATGGAGCGGCCTCAAACCGTACCGACGCTGCGCCGGACACGGCCGGCCAGAGAGGGATGGGTAGTTCACTGACCCCCCTGCACTTTAAGACTTTGTTGACATCCTGTGAACCCCAGCGCTCCAACCTGAGCAGGTGTGATCTGATCGATATCCGCAAACACCCGCGTGGGTCCTGCAGTCGATACAGATGCATCATGTTGTACAAGCCGATTGTCTGTTTCACCACAGCGATCAAACAGCTGTTGTCTGGGTGCAATATTCCCTCTTTATTAAAGTGGCACGAAGTAGAAATACTCGAGTAAATGAGTACTTGAGTTGCAGCAGCTGCACGTTCGGACACAAGAAACACAGAGTTGTGATGCTCGTGCACAAACACATATGCGTGCGGACACATGAGCCAGTGAAAAGAGTATACACACACACACACACACACACAAATACACAGCGGTAGCATCTGGAGGTGACAGAGTGTGCATCCCAGCTGTCTATCTGGTCCCCCATTAGCGGTGTGTGTGATGGCGAGCCATCAATAGCGCCCGGGGGGGGATCATCCAGCACCTCTCCATCCTCATCAACGCGTCAGCTTCACTGCCCAAATTAAACTGATTAGCTGCAATAATGACGGGACATAAACTGAACGCAGGAAGGGGGAAAGAGCGAACGGGGGAGTGGGGGTTGGGGGAGTGAGAGCCATAGCAACCCCCAACCCCCCCCGAAAAAAAACCCCAAACTGCCCATCCGCTGCTGTTTGGCTGGAGGACCTGCCGTCGTGCAACTCGCTCCACGCCGCGTGAGTTTAAAAAGGCGCGTCAGGAGGGAGGAGGCGAGCTCAGGTTCCCTCCGTTTCACGCCGCAGCCCGCTCGTCACCGTGATTACGGCCCCTGTCACAACAGCGTTTAGCTGATGAGCGGAGCGCACTCTCACTGGCTGGGGCAGAAGTGTCAGGTCCAATCAAAGGCCCTTAAATTAAGCTTAGCTGCAACACACAAACACGCGCGCACGCTCGTCGCACGCCGTCCCTTCCCGGTGCTGACAGCCCGTCCTCTAATAGCACCTCTTTCTGCTGCTCACACAGCCATTACGCCAAAATTACACCTTTGGCTTCCAGTTCGATCGCAGAGACAAAACCTTCAATTCCATGCAAATCCTCCGTCTCGGCTCCTCGCATGCCTGCACTCCGCCTGTCTGTCTGTCTGTCTGTCTGTCTGTAATCATATGGCTTATGAGATGGCTTCTGAAGGGTGCATTCAGGGCCTGTCAGTCTATCAAAAGAGGTGAATTCAGGCTCTGCCAGCCGTCAGACCCTGGAGTCGTGTCCTCCCGTGTTGTTTCTGCTCTCCTGAGGATCAGACGTGCTCCTAATGAACCGAGACGAAGGCTAAACAGGGCAGAGATGACAGGAAGACGGGGGGGGGGCTGTTTAGGGACAACATGTTGTTGTTGTTGTAGCGTTTGCACAGGGCGACAGGTGAGCCTGCGTAGCGTCTCATCAGCTCGTTCGATTGTAAAGCCAGACTGAAGCCGCTCTGTTTGTCACAACCGGGGCGAGTTCAAGCACCTCGCCTGCAAACATTCGCCCTGTCACGCCGGGCTTAATGTGACGGCGTCGCCACGAAAATGCGTTTAATCTTCCATTTGCAGCGTTCGGAGAGAGGGTTTTGCACGCGCGCGAGCAGAAGCTGCAGCACACACACGCAGACAACAGGGACCTGATGAGTCAGGATGCAGATGGGAGAGGACAAAGAGCACCGTGAGCGGAGGAGCGGGACAGAAGCGTCTGCATTAATGTCGGAAAGTAATTAGTTTGTTTAACGCGGGCGGGAGATTAATAGAGCAGATCCATAAACGTCGACTTGCGGAGGAAGCACACACCGCCGTGACTCCCCCGCCGAGCCCCTCTCCCCTCCCCGGGACACGCTCTCCACCGACACTCGACAGAAACGCACATTTGCTTTTTCCACCTTGAGCTTCCACGTGCGGCTTAATAACAAGACACGCCGCGCCGCCGCAGCTTTGAGAGCCAGCAGTCGCACAAAAAGACAAACATTTAGCTCAAAACGCGCCGAAGCGTTGCCGTCAGACCCGCTCAGTCCTGTATTTCAGGCCCACCGGGCTCATTTTCACTTAAAAGTTTAGGATTCGCCGGTTCTCCGCGCTGATTCGAGGCGGTAGGTGACGTTATTTATTACACATAAAGAGCAAAGTAACTGGACTCTGGTGAACAGTGCAGGGGCATGTGTTTCTCCGGCAGCCTGCTGCAGAACCACATGATGTCAGAGGAAAAGCTGCTATTTGTACATTATGTTGTTTTTTCTTTCCGGCCTCGCGTATCGCTATCAGAACTGCTACAACGGCCGTCTGGAAGCATGAATGAACAGGCGAGGCGTTGCATTTAGGTTGAGGCATGTGTGTTAGCGCTTGGGGCAGGGGTGGGGAGGGAAGGGAGGAGGGGGGTGTGATAGGGAAAGTGCTATGTTTGGCATGCAGCTGAGGCCCCTCAGGGCTGCTGCAGCCCTCTGCCTCACTGTATCGCTCTTACATAATGCCGTACTTGTGTGAAGAAACCCTGGTAACTCCGATTTTTAGGAATTTCCATGTTTTTCCGCCCCGGAGCCTTGGAGGCGCTTTTAGAATTAACTCCGTTGCTTTAAACGAGCGCGCTCACGAGGAGCGAAACAGAGCTGCTTCGACGTTTTGTCAGGTGAAAGTGTTTTCACCTGACAGCAGCAGCGGAGCAGAAGCCGCTGTGGTTGTGTCCTCGACTCTGCAGCCATCGCCTTTGAAGACGCTTCCAGCTCCGGGCCGGGGAACCTCGGAGCAGGGGGACCGCTCTGTGATTGTAGCCCCGGCGCTCACGCTGCATCCCTGGGTGACTGCGCAGCACGAGTGTCAGCTTGGCTCGTTGTGGTGCGGGGAGCGAAGCATATGCCTGCCTCTGTGTGACACCAGGGAGTAAAGCTGGGCATAGCGGGCTTAAACTGGCTTATCGTCCTCAGGATGTGGGGTCGGCATGTGACGACGCACAAACCGCCAACAGCATTCAGCGTTTACATCAGAAACAAACATGCACGACGAAGACGTCAGCGATCAGACGTGGCGGCGGAGGAGCAGCTCCTCAGCGGAGGAACCGCCGCGCAGAGGGGAGGAGAAGCAAACGAGGAACAGTTAGCTTCTTCGTCCGTTCAGCCTCCCGTCAGAGCTTCTCTCTTCCTCTCAAACCACGTCTGCCCACTTCCCCCTGCAGCCCTGCAGCCCTGCAGCATGCCTGATTGTTTTCACCGGCCCACTGACATGAACACTACTCGGCGGTGACTCACCGATGGCGGCCCCGCTGCAGTTGATGTTGATGGAGCAGATAAACCACGCTCCGATCGGGCAGGAGGACTTTAGCTGACTTCTAAACGACTTTATGTTACCTTATGATCATTTTCCTCAAATAAGTTAAAGAAATACGCCCACCAATGAGGTGAGTTCAGTCCTCTCAGACACACTTCCAGGTCCTTGAACTGCCTTTCTCCTCGCAGCAGCGCCCACGATGCGGCCGACCTACCTGCCCGTTGTGCTTGTGTGAGCTTGGAGTAGACGACGTCGGCGGACTCGATCAGAGTTCTGCTGGTCTGGATCATCTGGAAGACAAAGGAGGCAGGGGGTTGCTTTGAAAATCACATCTCAGCATCATTTAGGTATAAACCAAAGAGAATCACTTGAAGCAGGGAGCACGTAGCCTCAGTTGTGCGATGTTTTGGTGAAACAGGAGGTTCTAACGTTTGGGGGAACTCGACTTGAGCTTTAAATTGTGGGCGTGACATAACAAACATGGAGGGCGACTCTCATCCTTCAGCACCTTCATCATCCCTGTTAGCGGAGCTGGCAGGCGTCCCCTCCTGAACAGCAGGAGCTGGAGGAAGTCGATGGAGAGGGTGCTAGATAGCTACGTGCTGAATCTAAGCCCTGTGCCACAAACAGACGAAGACGGCGGTCATTAGTCGATCTTTGTTGGTTCAGGCTCGCATATCACGTCATATTCGGGTTTATGGGAAGAAAACATGGCTGGATTTCGTAGTAAATCGTGAGAAAACTGGGGTTTAGTTGTATTTTTTGGGGATATTTTGTTAATTAAAGGCAGATTTTGAGCAGGAATGTATAATTAAAGGTTCTTTAAACTTCTAAAAGTCGTCCGTCTCGACCCAAACGCTTATCCTTTGCAGATATAATCCCCTAAACCTCCAGGGCTCCTTTTAAAGTGGATTTGAGCTCTTAGCTGCTATGTTTACAGGCACGCTGACAATTCAGCCTTAACCCAATTAAGGCGGCGTAGCTGTCATGTAAATGTCTTCATCTGATTATTTTGATTGGGGGTAAGATCGTAATCAGAGGAAGCAGATTCTTTCCGATTAATCGGGCGCGTAAACAGCAGAGTTCAGTTCTGGCTCTCGTGTGTGTGTGAGCGTACAAGAGGAAGATCAGATTCATGAGAGAGGCTCAATTGTGAGCAGCGTGTTCGGTATTAAAGCCTTGTGACTCCAGTGTTTCCCGTGAAAAGCAAAGCAGGACTCTGAGAAGACGAGGTAAACTATCCTGCTACCGTATGCACGTAACGTCGCCTCTGCACGGGCCGCAACTCATTATCCATCAGAGCTGTGACAATCGATCAAAACGCAATCGACTTGCCGCCATTTTGGCAGCTGCTCGAGGAAAGACACTCGGCGGTTGCAGGTTTTCACGTGAGAAATTGCGCTAACGTTACGGTGAAGTGTAAAATGTGTTGTTTTTGGGGGCGTTTAGTTGAACAAAACAAGACTTTGAATGACGTCAGGTGAAAAACTCATTAATCAATCATTAAAATAATTGTTGCAGCCTCATAATTAATGCAGTTAATATCCAGAACTCCTTAAATTAACTGTACCAGAGCCCTGTGCATACAGCCAACACAATCTGACCTGTGGGCCCTGAACTCCAAGTATCCAACTGCTTCTGTGCATCAAACACACGTCATATTCCACATGTCTGCGCTCGCAGCACACGGAGGCCTCCTCATCTCTACGCTTTGCATCCGACCGACGCAACGCCGGGTCCTCAACATCGTCCCACAGGCGGAGGTGGAGCAGCTGGACCAGGCCTGCAGCACTGAGGAGGAAGCTAATGAAGTTTCACACTCCTGTTAGCACAGAGACAGGAAGTGGACTCTGTGCGTGTGTGTGTGTGTGTGCATGTCTTTTCTTGTTATTCTTATGAGAACCAGTCTGAGTGCAGCCAGTTTTTGTAGAGTGAGCTCATGTTGGACAGTCCCTTCATCCAGGGGACGGATGAATCACAGCTATCAGAGGACAAAAACGATAAATATGCAGAGTCTTTGATGCTTCATGCACTAAATATTCCACAAAATCTACATTTCCAAGAAGTTCTTCAACAACTCCGGAGGGAATGAAAGGGCGTAGGGTAAGTGAAAGCACCACAGAGAGCAGATACTTCCAAAAGCAACATGCAGAAGTCTGTGAATGCAGCGCGTCTTGACGCTGCACTGCAGCTTCCTGCGTGTGGCGGATTTCATCCTGTGTGACTGCTGAATGCACAAAATGGCGGGCGCTGAATGCCGCTACCCTGACATTAGCGTTTGACTGACACGGCCGACAATTTCGTCTTTGCTCCCAGCGCCGTTTTACCTGCACTTTAAATATATGTATGCATATGCAGCGTGGGAGTGTGTGTGTGTGTGTGTGTGTGTGTGTGTGTGTGTGTGTGTGTGTGTGTGTGAGCTCGACCGACCTCTGGAGACAGAGTTCCAATGTGCTGACGCTTCGCTCAGTTACGACACTGGCTGGCGGCGGCCCACATGGGGGTGACTGAGGACATGCTGCACACTGATAACCTACAGTAAATGGCCCCGTGTTGGCTGCCATGCTCCCATGAAGTCACATGCATTTACACACACACACACACACACACACACACACAGGGGCCACTATTCATAAGCTAACAGCCTGATCTTTAGAAGGCAAACACAAACACACACTCAGCTGACCCGGCCTTAACGTACACACGTCTTAAAAGTGATGTAATTCTACACAGAGGAGCATGTGTGCATGTGCATGTACATGTGTGCATGTGTACATGTGTGCATGTGTACATGTGTGCATGTGTACATGTGTGCATGTGTGCATGTGTGCATGTGTACATGTGTGCATGTGCAGGCCACTCGACAGACTGGGGAAAGTGATGGGTGCCGTCTTTGTACTGCAACATAAAATGATTTTATAAGATGAACAGACTCTTATTTTAGTATTTTATCATCTTTTTTTGAATTTCTTTGCAAAACCAAACAATTATATGTGTTGTAATTAATAAAACAACAAACATCGAGGGTGGTAACACGTGAAGACAAACGATTTTTGGTGTTTAAAGGCCTGAAATAGTTCCCCCAATAAAAGCCGAAGCAGCTTCTGTTTGGATGTGCTCGCCGCATCGCTCCTGATGTCAGCGCGCTCCACCGTGAAGGTGTCGGCAGCAGCGCCGACGACCTGAACGGCGCGGACGCGGCAGCAGCAGCGCTCACGGTGACCCACTTCACCAGCTCCCACCAAGTCTCGCGGGAGGGGAGGAGGGCGCAGGAGAGGGGAAAACAGCGGGCGATGAATAATTACAGAGAGTTCTCCAGCCCCCATTTCGGCCCGTGCCAATGTCAAGTGGTGAAAAATGCAGTGTTCCCGTACGAGAGGAGGCAGCGCCGAGAAGGACGCGTGAGAACACACAATGAGCCGCGGCAGCTTGACAACCTGACCGGACAAACAGGAGGTTTCAGCCGCTGTGGACGCGTCCAGCTGTGTGAAACAGATGATGAGCAGTGAGGGGGGCGGTTTGGGCTTTTTGAAATGAGGTTGCATGAAGCACTTGCACATAGTCGAACGTGACACTAAGCAATATTTAGGCTACTTTCAGCTTGTCATCTGACGCAGCCGTTATGTCGCCCTCTCTAGATCCGGACTTCATTTGACAATAACAGCAGCTTTGGGTCCAGACTCACTCCGTAAAACACTGACGTCGCGCAATAACGCAAAGAAAACGCGTGATGGAGGCAGCAGCAGAGCAGCAACTCCCCCGATCTAAAAAGGTAAAATTACAGTTGTTGCCTGGCGGATTTGAAGCGCGCCTCGATGGAGATAACAGCTTCGGCTTCCCGTCAGAGAGGGCCGCCTGATGGCAGGGCAGAGTGGTGAAAATGTTATAAATATAGCGTACACTTAAACTGATATTGATTTTCCTTTTTTTTTTTTTTTTTTTTTTTTAGTCGGGCTTTCTTTTAAGTGCCTGAGATCCATTTTGCTGCCGTAGCAGTGCATTGCTTAGCTTCCTACGCTGGTGCTCCAGCTGCTTCTCCAGAGTGGGGGGCTGTCAGCTGCAATCTACTGTAGTTGGTGCACTGACAGCGGACGAGGACCTCATACAACCCCACCTCTGCGCCTCAAAGGGAGGCAGCGTGCTCACTTACATATGTTTTGGTTTGTTTTTAGCTCTGGTGGTATTTTTGTAAATGTATGTAAATCTGCACAGAGCAGGAAGTGCACAACCTCTGCAATCCAACCTGCAGTCTTATTGTGTCCCATGAACGCAACGAATGAGTATTTGCACTTGAACATTAACGTGCTGTTCGGGTGCGTCTGCAGGTTGCGTACCATGTCATAGGCGTTGAGGACTTTGCGCAGCAGCTCGGGCACGGGACCCTGAGCCTCCATGGTGGGGTAGGTCTCGCTCAGGTCCACTGTCACCCTCAGAGACCGCTCGCTGTTCATCAGCCAGGTGGACACCGTCAGGATGCACTGCTTCATGTTGGCCGCCGGGGTCAGGCCACAGAGCTCCTTGAAGGACACCATTGCATTCTGGGGGAAGAAAACACCCAAAATGGTTAATCAAGCAAGTGTTAGACAGTCCAGAGTAAACAAATAAACATGCACGAATGCTCTGAACCTCAGAACAGCGTGTCCCCGTTTCACTGAAACCAACCAGAGCGACGGCGATCCAACACAACAAGCTAACGCACATTCCTGTGGAGCTGTTGTGCTTGGCAGACGAAGCGGCCGCGGTCCTAATGGAACGACAAACACTGCAGGAACTTTGTGCGGATGACCTTGAGCGAGGAGATTTAATAAGAGGGATCGTGATACTCCCCCCTGCTGGACCAGAAACGAGATAAGATAGCAGACGAGATAGTGTTTGTCTTGGTGACAGTGAAATTATCGGTTTCCCATAACGTCAGGCTGCTCATTGAGCAGCTCGGAGGCTCCGGAGCCAAACTCCCGACCGCAGCGTGAAGAAGGCGCTAAGAACATTCAGACGCTCGTCCCTCGCTTTTCTTAGTCTCTCCTCCTCCTCTCTCACCTTTCCTCCCCGGCTCTTCCACCGGATTCATCTTTCTCCTCCTCCTCCCGCTGCAAATATTCAGCTTAAAACAATCAAATATTAAACACCAAATGTTCCTGTTCCTACACGGGCCGCTGCACACTCGAGCTCCCTGCTGCCGGATAACTAAAGAACTCTCTAACTCAACATGTCCCGTTTACTTAATCTAGTCCTAATGGCAAATCTTAGTTTTAATCCGGGTTGGATGGAGCTGGTCTTGATTCAAAGCTCGTCCTCTCCACGTGCTTGAGCGCGGCACTAAGTCCCAAACTGCTCCAAATGTAAGTGTCTCTTTGGGCAAATGGGCTCTTTGCCTGCAGACAGCGCCCCCTGTTACTCCACTTTATGCCTTTTTCCTTTAAATGATCAGTCTGGAGCCATGAAATGTGGAAACAGTGTGGGTAGATTTGGTTTATTGCTCCTAATTTGCATTTGTGAGCTCACAAACATGGCAGCCAATCATTTCGCCCCACTGCTCGATGTTGCACATCCCCCCACCTGGCGCACCTTGAGTCAAGTTTACTGTCGTTTGCTGGCAGCGGCGTGCTCGACGGCAGTCTGCCGGCCTACAGACACCAAATTAAATTGAATTAAGACCCGTTTCGCTCACTCGTCAGCCTGTTCTCCTGCAGCCAGACTTTCTGCACGTCCGGGTTCAAAGGCTTTGCAGCTCCAGCAACGAGGACGACGCCTCTCATTGTGCTTCAGTCTCCTGCCAGCGCCGGAGTTTAAGCAACCAGATCAGGCCCCGCTGCTTTCCTCGCGGCACAGCATCAGTTAGCGCGGTTGAAAGACAGAGCGAGCGAAGAGAGGCACGACGGAGCCAGATCAGAGGCACGAGAGGGACGGCGGGAAAGGCCAAACGGCGGCCGGATGAAGACGAGCGAGGGCGATGATGAGAGGCACCGAGGAAAGACACGTCAGGAGTGTGTGAGATGCAGGGGGAAACTAGGGGCTGAAGCAAAAACAAGCCCGTCTTGGTGTTTGGGAGTCTGTCCACACGCTCTGCACTCTGCAGTGTGGGAACCAGCTGTCTCCCTGGGCCAGACCTCCAGGCCTGTTGAAAAATCCTACCCCCCCATCCCCCCCATCCTCCCCCCCTACCCCAGAGGACGTGCTGTCACTGCGGGGCCCCGACCTTCCTGTAGACAGAGAGGGTGGCCTGGGGGACAGAGCTGGTATCTGTATCTGAATCTGTATGCAGAGCCTCAGCCACAGTTAACACCTCTTGGGCCGCTGAGCGACGGAGAAACACAAATATGGAAGCGGGACAGCGCCGGGGCTCTGGCCTGTGTGTGTGTGTGTGTGTGTGTGTGTGTGTTTGAGTGTTTTTGCATTCACTCTGCTTTGTGTTACTCCGTGCGTGTGCGGGACCACATGCGCAAATGTTTTTTTGATAACCGTTGTGCAATAAAAAGGCAAAAAACCCAACGAGAGGCTTATGTTTTTAATTACTCCCCCCCCCACTCCCACTCCTCTCCCCCTCTAACATTCCCCAAACGAGAGCTCTGTGTCTGGTTACAACACTGCTTTTGTTTCAGCCCGCTCCCCTCTCGCTCTCTCTTCCTGCCTCTCTCTATCTGTGCATCTCTCTAGCCCACAGTATCGAGTAGCGGCGGTGGTGACTGTGCATACGATGGCCTGCACACACACACACACACACACCCATGCATGCATGCACACGCACACTTTTCAGCAAATAAAAAGAAACTGCATGCTCGCAGCTCTCATCCAGCTCCATCAACACTTTATAAGGTTCATGGGCAGCAGCGCTCCGGAAAGGACTTCATTCAAGTCTCCCACTGAAATAATTGATTTGGCGCCCGGATCCACATACGAAACACTGCAGATACAGGAGGCCCGCCGGTCGGTGCTCACGGACCTCCGCAGCGTTTTTAATAGTCCAACACGCTCGTCTTTCTGTTATTATTCAAAGCAGACCACCTGGAAGCTTTTGCAGTTTGAGGATGAAAGGAGTCCTGAAAGAGCTCAGCGAGGTGAAATCACGCTTTTGACGGCGACATCTAAAGCGCGCGCGTGCTTTCATGGCTGAGGTCGTACTCCCCGATATCTGGGATTATGGGAGACACGAGCACAAAAGATGTTATTTCTCACGTTAAAGTCTAATCTTGGCTTCAAGTCTGGCGGCGGCAGAGCCTCCAGAGCCGGCCTTGTTGCTGCCTTGTGGGCTGTTGGCTGCAGGCCCTGCTTCTGCCCTCCGGATCCAAGGCACCAGGCTCCACACAGCTGGCCTCTACAAAGCTTTCACAAGTGTCCCCCTTTTTTTTTAAATGCATCTATTTATTTTTTAACACTTAAAAGGCAACGGCCTTATTCTGAAAACACCTCCATTTACCCTGTTTAAAGCCTTCACCTCTTTCATTTGTTTCATCAACTTTTATCTCCTCATTTCAAAAAGAGGCATTTCCATTTCAAACCTGAGGATGTTGTGGTTTGGTTTTTGGGGGACGGAGGGTGAGGGCCTCGGCGGCGCCAGTGTTGTTTGATCAGGTTAAAAAGACGGATCATTTCACATCCAATCGCAGACGTATAGATTAGATCCTGAGGCCATTAGTGACGAGAGGTGATTCAAAGCAACGCGGGAAAGATTAGGGTGTCGGCTGCGACGCGCGGCCTGCTCGCGATCACTTCCATATTTAGCGTCACTGAGCTGACTGTCTGTGCCAGATTTACAGGGGCTGACTTCACAGTGAGCCGCGTCTTAATCACGAAACATCACCAGGCTGACTCAAACCGGAGCAAAGATTGGGACCAGATCACGACAAACTGTTGAGGTAACCGTTTGTCACCGGCTGTGAATATTCAGCCCGACCGCGCCGTCATCATCTGACTCGTGAGTGGACGCTTTCATTTGTTAGGGTTGTTCATCAACTGCCCGTATTCACACTTTCATTCCCAATGATTTTCCTGAAATTACCTCCCTCTCATCCCATTCAGGCCGTGATGTGCTAACGCTGCCGCCTCTAATATTCACCCCCTGAACACAAACGTTCGCCCTGCGTCGGGAATAAAATGAAGCTCTTTCAGAACGTGCCCGTTTCCACGACCGAAAAATGTATGACGGCACGCCACAGGAGCTCTAATCACATCTCTGCTTATTTACTTTGGTCCGGCCTTTTGTTTGCTGTGCCATCAGACTGAGGTTGCTGCTCACCGAGGACAGACGGACGGACCGTGGTATTTATGACCTCATAGGTATAAAGGAGTGCTGCATTAGCCTCTGGAGGAATCTATTTTTATGCCGTCTTATACAAGACATCAATACAGTATATCTGATTTTGTTAGACCTGCAGTCTTCCAACATCGGATGCTTGTGCACGAGTCAAGAGACATCAGGAAATCAGAGATAATCAGTAATCTGATTTATCAACTAGGTATATTTGTGTTTATTACAGAAGATTTTTCCTTTTTTTCTTTTGTTTTAATGCAAATCATTGGCTCCGGGTGCACTTGACCGTGTCAGGCACTTCAAGAGTCTTTGGATAAGATCGGTCCTTTCATTCTTTTGCACAGCCGTCTCATTTTACACTCACTGTGTTTTCGTGCTTGACCCTTATTTTTCCCTGGATGATGCACATCCTGCATAACCAATTATTTATTTTGCATAGTTTCATTATTGGTAGACAAAATGTTGTTAATGGACTCTTGTCAACTCTTGATTATTTATCATTTTCATTTTGTTGGCTGTCAGCGAGGACAAGAGCCTGAAACTCAACACTGACAACCGAACGACACAACACGTGGCGTGCAAGAGGCTCACTGGCTCTCCCTGAGTTGCAATTTGTAGACCGAGCAAACGGGACAAGCGTTGCATCCTTCGCACCCTTCAGTCAAACAAAATTATAAATGCACTATAAGGCTTCTGCGACAAGTCGTAAGCCAAACATATACCATGGTTACTCGTCTTCATTTGCTCATCTAGAGGACTTTTAAAGCGGCGCACTAAGTGCCTAGCAACCAAGTCCTCTCCCATGGGCAGTAATTGTCCCTCATTAATGATTACACCATTCATAAAGCTCATAATTGTACGGCAATGTCACTTTATTACCGTTCTCTTCTGCAACATTAATAGAGCACAATTAGCGACAAGCCTCAATCCACAACAGCAAGTGAAACGAGTCCAATCAGAAACACTTGCATCAGTTCAGACCTACTGAAGCAATAAAAACAAATGCGCTTGTATCGCTTTCTTCTGCGTGCTCTCTTCTCTTTTAGACTCTCTTGCCATTCGGTGACCTTCATTTACTGCGACACAATGACAGTGCCATGAGAATACCATGTGAATTGGTATCTGCAGAGCATGAATATTAATGATTTTGATTATCCTTGTTTCTATACCCCAGCTAATTTACACCAAAACATGATATGGTTAAGGCGTTAAGCTGATTTCTGTTAAATGAACACATGAAGGTGCGTCATTGTCTGATCTGTTCTGCAAAATCAGCTTCTAATAAAACCTCCACTGAGTGTGCAGAGACTTGGAAATTTTGAATTTTGGATCTGTGACTTTCTTAAGAACTCTTTGGCAATATTTATCAGCAAATATGTGCCCAGCGAACCTGCTCTGTAGGAAAAATAACAGAATATGTAATGCATGTTTGAGCGAATGCGTTTACAGATGCAGCACCCAATTTACCTGGATCAAGAGTTCAGTCTAAAGAAAGTGTAGCTCTGAGACACAAAATAGATGATACGCTGAAGTAACTGGTGGGGTACCAGTGCATCACTGTGCACAATATGAATGTGGTTTCTCTATAGGATTAAACATATATAATTAAGCTGCAGGACCACAAGCTCACTGATGAAAGACTGATCAGTGATGTTTACTTGTTCTCCACGATCAGTGTCATAAATGTGCAAGCTGAATGTAAAAAAGTCACAAATGCCGCTAAATGAAGCGAACCCGATACAAAGGGAGCAATCAAAAAGCAGTTTAAGCAGTCTTCTAAAGAGAAGACGTTGATGGAAAACTCAACAATATTCATTTTGATAATGGTTTTGTGATTATATATTATAAATATGAGGATTTTGTCCCTTACCTGCACGTTTTCTCTGAGGTCTGTGGCCTCCCTGAGGGGCTGGGTAGAAGCTCTGAAGAGTTCGTCCACTACCTTGATCCCTGTGGTCTTGGTGGTGGTGTACTCACGGGCTTTCCTTCCTTTCCTGACAGACAAACCCCTCTTATGCGCCTTTCCTCCACCCCGTCTGTTGGTGATGGCTACGTGGACAAACAGCGTGGTGTTGGGTAGGAACTCTCCCGTCAGAGACTGTAGGGGGACATGTCTGTAGCCTGGCTGTAGGCACTCAAATGGGATGGTGTACTGGCCAATGAACTCGTCACCAATGTAGTCGTCATCCAGCACCACAAAGCGCAGTACCGCAAGTTCCGGTAAATTGATCTGGAATTCAAAAGTCTCATCGAAAATAGGGTTGTCGCCATTCTGGGACACGGTCTTGGTTCTTTGCTCAGCGCAGTCAGCTGGGATGCCGTGGATCTCGACATATATGTAGGGCTCCACCACATCACCCTTAGCAGCAGAACCGCGAGGCTTGGGCAGATTCTGCCCACTGATGACTTTGATGTGAAGAAGTTGGGCAGACACTCCTGGCAGGGAGTCCCGAGCGTTGGCACTGAAGTAGGACACCTCCTCCCTCATGATGGCTGGCCGCAAAACATACCCACAGTTGCCATTCTGCCTGAACCAGCCTAGGTTGAGGTCCATCATCAGGCCTGGCGTCTGATAGTTCATGGCCACAATCTGGCACCCACACTTCCAGAAATCCTGAGGGTTCATGTTGCTGGCGTCAATTCTCATAGGTGTGGGATAAACCCTGGAGAGAAAGCGTTTGTTATAACAAACAAATTCCTCTGGGAACTCGTTGGCAAACCTGTTTGCATCAACCTCATTGAAGGAGCAAATCTCCCAGTGTTTTTGGTCCCTCTTGGAGATCTCAAAGTCCCTAAACTGGACTGACTTGCAGAGAGACACAAGGTCAGAGAGCTCCCTGCACAGTCTGAGTCTCTTGTAGCCTAAGCCATTTAGTTGGTCCTTCTCGTCAGCACCCACTCTTCGGGACATTTCCAGACCCTCCTCCTCATCGGTCACATCCCCTTCAGCGTCTGTGCAGCCGGGTGGTAGCCTTTTACCCTTGAGGAGGATTTTACCCTTGAGTTTCTCAGGTGAGGGCAGATAGTTTTCCTCCTTGTTGGGAGGGTCAACGTACAGCTTGTCGCCAAGAATCTTCTTCATGTGCTGCGCCATGACTCTCTGCTGGGGGACGCAGCAGTGGGTCACTAAGCACAGAATCAGGGGATACTCCGAGCCCTCAAACGCATATTGGTTTATAATCTCCAGGACTTTTGAGAAAGCCAGATGTGAGGCAATAGAACTACCAACGTAAACCACTGGCTCATTATCAGGGCCGTCCCACACAATAACTTCAATACTGCGACAGCCCATCCTCAGAGCTCGAATGTAGCTGCTGATGTCCGAGGAACCCCAGAAATGATCTTCCAGCAGGGAGGCATTATGTGACGAGTTGATGTAGTAGTGGGACAGCGGCTGGTTCATATCCTGGCACACACGTTTGTGTTGCGGGTCAAAGATGTGGCATTCAGAGGAAAGGAGGTAGTGTGTAAAGCCGTCAATGGAGAGGTAGCCTCTCTCTCTGCCTTCAGCGGACGGCTCGAATTTCTGAACAATATCCCTGCACATGTCCTCTGTCACACCTTCCACACCCTGCTCCACCTCCACGAACAGCATCAGATCTTTACTGTCCAGATACTCCTTGTTACTGGAGAACTGCACCAGTAGGAAGAAAATCTCTGGTCGTGTGCAGAGCTCACAGTAGGCCTCCACAAAGGTGTCCATGTTAATTGCCTCCCCGTATTGGTCTTTAGCTTTCTGGAGTTCTTTAAACTTCAGCTCTATCCTGGACTCTTTCATTCCAGGGTTGAGTCCCTTGATGATCTGCGTGGCCCTGAACAAATCTATGTGTCCTTTCTTTTCCATATCTGCTAGCTCAAACACTGAGCCGATCCAGGACGTTCTTAGACTCGGTTGGCTGGGTTCCACCATGTCCACGGTGTGCCGCCCATAAGACACCAGATACCTCAGGCCCATCACCCAGGTGCTGACAACATCTGCTGTACTAGCTACCAAATCTAAGGATTCATAGTTATCCCCGTAGATGATGGAGAAGGCGCATTCATCGGGGAACTGGTCTGAGAGCCCATTGCTGCGCAGAACTGGAGTTTTCTTTCCCAAACGGACCTCCTTGATGCCCTTGATCTCCAGTTTAGCCTTCTCTGAATCCTTCTTGGAAGGCTCCCAGCGAAGCCAGTGCATGTCTGGATCCAGCAGGAAGTAGCGGTTGTACATGCGCGAGTTGGAACGCACCTTCTTCATTTCACAGCCCTCCATCATGAAGGCCATGCAAGCGGCAGTGCTGTTGATCTTGCGGTCACTTGGCATTGAGCTGAAGGACACTGTTTTCTTCCTCACCTGCCTCTGTTTGGAACCATCCTGTAAACAGAAAGGGATGGGGGAGGGTTGGACAGAGAGGGATTTCTTGGTTACACTTTGCATCTGAATTCAGGCGACAGCAGTGAATATTACAGTGAGATTATAATGCACAGAGAAGGATAAAAGAGACACAAGGCTGAGTTTGCCCTTTCGTCGCAAAGCAGCTTTGCAACTACATCAATAAAATATGAATCTAAACACAATGTTATGCTGCCATAATGTTGTATCATGTGTATATTTACCTTTAAAGATTAACGTGATACAACATTCCCCCCAGTAAACCTCACTGAGCTGCCGAATGCATAAATATGCAAGCACCTAGTGAGCCAACATGCTGGGGCCTATCTTTATGTAGATGTGACACAGTGGTGAATGTTTTGGTTTTCTTGACGATGTAAAACTGCACAAAATCAATATTTTTTAGAATTCATGCATGATCTTTTATCTATGTCCTCACAGATCATTGTAATCCTATTCAAAATGCAGTAATACAGTATAGCATAATTATTCTGCTCTTATTTAAAATTGCATAACTTCAGGGATATCAAAGCGACTGTTTGGGGTTTTCCCCCTTAGACAAATCATAATATAATGTAATGCCTCCAGCATGAGGTCTGTTTCTTTTTTAAAACAGGGCCGGTTGCTGTAATGATAGGGTACAAAACTGGAGATGCGATTTCAACGTGGCTCAAGTTGCTTTGGTTTCATCTCTCGAACCAAGTTAAGAGTTTTAAAATCGGTTTCAAGTTACCTCGTAAGTGCGAGTGAGATGTGACTGAGTATTCATCCTGTGCACAACCTCCAACTACATTCCTTGTCAGCCAGTTCCTAACAGACTGCATTGCTGAAGCTCTGATGAGACTGCCTCTCCCTGCGAGGCAAAAGTTAAACTTTTGAAAACAGCAAAACAGAGGCTCTGCACACCACCTGCCATGACGCAGCTGAACTTTTGCAGCTTTTAGGGTGTGAGCATAGCTGGCAGAATGCAGACAGACAGTGCTGCCCTATTTCCACACAGGGCTGTGGTTAGCTAGATAGCCTGAATGCAGATGGCCTGGTTGAGGGCTTGAAAAGTGTGCTTGTTGAATAATGCATACGGCGCAGAACAGTGCATCGAGATCACAACTAAACCAATCGCCAAATTATTGTCACATTTAAAGATTCAAGGCACAAACTGCGGAAACTCAAACAGAGGACAAATTCATTTTTAAAAGAATTTTCTGAAAACATCTATTACCACACTGACACGCCTGCAGTGATTCATGATTACGTGCAAGACCTCTCATATTAAATAAATGTAACCGAAGCCACTCTCGGTTTACTTCCTCGTTCCACGTTTGTTGATCATTTTTAGTTTAAAGAAAGACACCTAGGACGGCCAGAAGACCCCAAGGGCTACAAAAGGAGTGAGTATGTCTTCTCGCCAAGACAGTGACTGTCTGTACAGGCCTGATGGATCTCCCTAGAGCATGGTGCAACTCTAGCCACAGTGAAACCCCTCGCGGCCATTAATCTTCCACCTGACGGTCAGGGGCAGATGACGCCCGGCACCTCATCACGATTGATGAGCGCCACTTGATGCAAAGCCGGCGAAATGACACAATCATCACTCTGTGGTTTTGCCCTTGTTTTACGACCTCTATCTAATTCCCAAACACAAAGGTACTCGATAGCATAATTTACAAATCTGTAATTATTCAGAGATGGCAAAAAGAATGAATAGAGATACAAATCACTCTGCAATGTGGATGGATAAACCTTTTGCAAAGTCTAGCCAGTGCCTTTGCTGGTCTCACACCAGATGGTGCGCTGTGGCCATGCGATGCTGGGACCACCCAGGTCACAGGGGTTACTCCCTATGTGTTAAAATAGAGTTATTCGAGCATTTTCTCCCCGCCTTGAGAAGCACTTGCATGCAATTGTTGAGAGCGCTAGTGCCAAGACCCACAGGCACATAGTAATGCATCTACCCTTGCCAAGATTGTGAGGGTAACAAGGTTGCTGTTGGTTCAGCTAGAGGATAATACAATTCCAACTCTTTCACAGAGGTAACCTAGGAGTGAGGAGAACTTGTCAACCACTTCACCCAATCCATTACCGTGCTTGGTGGGATATAAATCTGGAGGCCATAATCAAGAGATCGCATTTCAAACTAGACGTTGCACTCTTTAATCTCGCAAGCCAGAGACAGAGAAAAGCCTATTCTGTTGGTTGAACATCCAAAAAGGCAGTTTGTCTCTCCTCTGGTTTGCTCTGCAGAGTCAGACATCCGCACAAGCTGGCAAGAGGGGGAGATCGGTTGAGGGCTGATTGTTTCCAGGCCTTCTTTGGGGAAGTGCTGTAGCCACAGAGGGTCAAAGGGTGTGAGGGTAATCTTGTGTCTCATTAACAAGCTGTTAAATTAGCCGGGCAGCCAGGTAGGACCACACGCTGTTACCCTCAGCTCTGACCTCTCAATCAAAACAAAGTGGGCAAAATGTGTCTGTTAGGGGTAATTTCACACACTCTAATGAAACTGAATTCTATTTAGTACATTTAAATGTGAAATCATAAGAATGGTGACCTAGAGGTAAAGGATTCGTTAGGATCACTTTCCTGGTTGAGTCCAAAATAGACAACGTTATCCATCTATTTCATACAAACTATGTATTTCTGTATTTTCCTGCATGCAGCCCTCTTTTTTCCTCCATTGATTGACTGCGCTTCTGTTGCACTCTCTCCCCATTTTACTTCCCACAGCCCCTGGGGTCTTTCCTGGTAGAGATGTCAGTATTTCTGTTTATGAGCGGGTACGTGCTTGAGTGCTTCTGGCCTGACCGCCTGTTGCTGCTGTTTTCTGCTGTTGCCGCGGTGATATGGGGGTATTTTGGTAATCCTCCACACCTCCCCCACCCCCTTTTTCCTGCAGTGATGCTGGCTGGCTCCGGGCTGGGTCAAACGCTCCCCGATGGAAGGGTGAAGCTGCTGGGGACGGGGCAGGCTGTGCAACGCGTCCCCCAACATCCTCTGAAGGGCAGTGGTATGTCGCACTCGCTCTTCCTGTTGTCACACCCGGGTGCTGGACGCCATGAGCAGTATGACATGAGGAACTTAACTCCAGGGAGGCAATTAATTCAACATGAGTTCTCAGGTTGCCTGTTACACTGCAGCGCCCCACTGAGCGGAGTATGCCAAAACAATAACTCTTTAAAATGGCACTGTTGGGCAAATTGGACAAGCTATTCTCAAACACCTGCTATCTTTGTATAATTTTATAAGTACTGCATTTCCAATTATATAGTTATATCTCAAAAAAACACAAATAAGCATCTGGTTGACTCTCCTGCACCCCCCCCGCCCAGTCTGTTATGTCTCTTGGTAAAACAACATCTGCTTCATCTCCAGAGTGTGCGCCGATCAGCCACAACGCTAAAACAGGTATGCTGGTTTTAAAGCTGCAGCCGATCGGTGAAACACAAGCACATCGACAAAAAGTCCCCAGAGCCTCCTCTGCTACCCGTTTCCATGCAGACTGTGCAGCTCAACAACTGAGGGCTGAAAGGGTGCATGTTGCAGCAACTGGACTGTCGAACGTTGGACCGGAGTGCTGAGCAGCTCAACCTGCTTTTGATCACATGGAAGATGAATCTCTCCCCTAAAGGTCTTCCTGTGGGAGTCTGGACATACTGCCTCTTTCACTACCACGGCCCACTTCCTCCCCATCCCACCAAACCTCAAACCATCCCACATCCTCGTCACGGCTGTGCTGGCTGCCTGCCACTCGCCACTCCTTGCTCCTATCACATCTCAACTCCGAAGCGGGTCTGCAGAAAGTAGTCAGGCACGGCTCGGTTGCTCTCGCCCACAGAGCTACTGTGTCATTTGTGTGTGTGCAATGTGAATCGGTGAATAAGGCAACAGGGGAGCGTGGGTAATGGGGAGTGAAGACACAACAGAGCAGAGCAGAGGCCTCTTGATGACGTGCTCTCCAAGAAGTGAGTCAGAGTGTGTGCGTTGTGTTTGTCTGCATGTGTGCTGGGGGATCATAGAAGCAAAAGCTGGGTTTGCATCCAGATCTATCCAAATTTTAAACAAAATCAGAGACGATCAGACAGCGACAATGCAAATGAGTGCCATCATTGGTTAGTTGCGATAAGCAGCAGGTGGCGGCATTTCTCTGATCGGAAACCATTATACCGTTGAAGGAGAGGACGGGACAAAACAAGGTGACGTAATGGAACGAGAGCAGAGATGAAAACATGATGTAAATCTGATATTTCTGTTTGTTTCATGCATCAGTGTGAGGAAGGTTACGTCAGATCTGTTTGGAGCAATGAGGAGACATCTGCAGAAACAGCTCCTTCGTCTCTTCAGGCGGGCACAGCTGATCGGTCACATGACTTCTGCAATTCCATTACGAAAAAAGGCAAAAACTCAACTCAAGCCAGCGCAGTTTTTCCGTTTCCATCGACCTTTTACGGCGTCCTACTTTAAAAAGCGCAGCGTCGAAGGAACGCGGCAAATGTCCGCCTTGCACGTGCAAAACGGGCACACTCATACGTCAAAGACACGTTTAATGGTTAAACATTACAATTATTGTTTAAATCTCTGTGATAAAGTTACAGTCAAGGCAAACATGTCTTCCCCTTTAATTATCGGATTAATGGTCCGTCATGGTGGCCGTTGCGTCGCCTGCGTAGGTGAGAAACGGAGGAAGGCTTCAGTGTCTCCGGGCTGAGTCATTTGCACTGTACAAACACAAACTCTATACATATTTTTAAGTAATGCTCTCCATAAATGACATGCCCTTGCAATTTGTTTTCTTTGAGTCTTTTCAAACACGGCAAGGCAAGGCAAGGCTTTCCCCCACCTTTAAACGCGAGAGGAGCAACAAACGGAATGAATTCCCGCTCAAACTAAATGAAAACGCGAAGGTGATGTGATTATTACGTGTACTGTCTGTTTAGGTGCGAGTCCAAACCGGTTCCCTGCAGAAGCACCGGAGCTCTGGCTTTTGCCTCGAAGGATTTCACAGCTCAGTAAGCCCCAGACTACTCGGATGAGGTAGGTGGGAGGTCATCATCAGAGCACCCCCCTCCTCCCTCCTAGGCTGCCCACCGCTATCCTAAGGCACCGCAGTGCCTCTTCCTACCCACATCAAAGACGGTTACACAAACCGGCATCTGAATCCTGCCACACAGTGTTTAGGCCAGACGTCACTCAGCCTCTAACAGACCCTACTCCCTAAAACCAGGCGGAGAGACACATGCGTAGAGAGAGGAGGGGAGATAGATGTTAAGCCTGCGTATATGCAAGAAAGACAAATAGCAGGAACGATTGAGGGAAATTGAGGAAGAGAGTTTAATGAGTTTAATGTTAACTTAATTTGTTTAGATGTTTTGGCAATGCTGTGCAACCTCAATGCCAATAAAGCAAATTGAATCAAATTGAAAAACTGAATTCTCAGAGGGCGAAAGTGAGAGACAAAGGGAGGGACGGAGAGATAAACACAATGTCAGTAACATTTTGCCTTGACAACGGGGCACTGTTATCTGTCGTGCCCGTAAAGCGTCTTCGAATTGAATACAGATTTTGGAAACAGGAGAGGCGAGGGAGGGATGGAGAGAATAAAGAGAGACGGATGAGAGGAAGGAGAGTCGGGGGAGAGAGAGAGAGAAGCCGGGCCTGTCAACGTTTGTCACTATAATCTCTCGTGTGGGCGACCGCTTTAATTCTCACAGCGGCACTCTCAGCTGCACATTGTGCGACTCGCCGCTCCATCTTGGTGCAGTTTCGCAGAACACGAACGTAACGTGTGAACGGGCGAGAACACCGAAGGTCTGAAAATCGAGCGGCTTGCAGACGTGCCCGCGCGTCGGATTTACATTTCCATCCAGGTGGTCCATTGTGCGCGACGCTCGCCGTGCCTTGAATGCAAAGCCACGGTTCTGCTGTTAGCGCTCCTTCTTGTGCTCGGATAATGCGTGGAAATCCCCCCGGAGGACGCCGAACAAGCCAAAGAGCACCAAACAGTCTCACTAATTACCGGCCCGCAGAGGGGGGTGGAGGTCAATGCTATCGAGCTGTGGAGCCAAAGGAAAAGGCACCAAGTGTTGCACGTCCAGCTTAGATAATTCAGTCCCGCGGATTTGTGTTTAAGACTCCATTCATGAGACCACCTCGGTGCATTCAGTGCGGCGCACCCACAGGTTCGGTCGTAAATCATATCACACCTTTCTGGGTCCGTCGCACATACTGGCGTGCATACACACACGCACACACACACACACACACGTGCACGCCCATGTCAGGCTCTCCTGTGGCTTCCCTATCGCGCCGCCCTCGTTCTCCCCAGCTGCTTCCCTTATGCTTTCCATCGCCTCGCGTCACCAATGGGGCCAATTATTTCCCGCAGAACTCAGAACTGAGCTCAGTTCAGGTGAGTTTGGCGCGTGCTCGTGTGTGCTTGTTGCTAAGCAGGAGGCAGAGAGACAAACATATGGAGAGAGAGAGACAGACTCCTTTGCAGGGTCAAGTCACATCCAGTTCTGGTCAGCCTCTTCCGTGGGCAAGGTGTCCGCTGTCAATCTCAGCTCCCACTCACTCTGAGTGATTGTGTGTCTGTCAGGTCACGCTGGTAATTCTGTAGAAGCTGTGTTAAATAATAACACAATAATCCTCGTATATGGAGGTGGGGGGGGGCACAGGAAGGGGTTGTTTGTCCCCGGATTCCCTGACAATCTCCTGCCGAACGCACTCTCCGCTGGTTTTCCCCCGGTTTAAGCGGAGGATGTCTGAAGGTTGTTCCATCGGCTCATATTCACGATTCCTATCTCACACCGCCTCCATTGACTGTGCCAACTCCGTGCGAGCTCTGTGCCCCGGCAGCTAATGTACCCGAGTGTCCCAGAACAGAATCTCCCAAGATTATCGCACAGGCTTCAGGCGGGGCCACCCAAAAAAAAACAAAAAACGCGTGCACCCACGGCGGCGGGAGGCATTTTGGACGAAACCCTTCAGGAGACGACTGTTGCAGGGGTTTTCACTACTACGGGACGTCTGCACACTGGTGTTTTAATCTCAAAATGACCGTGACAGGAAGTAGTTTAAAAGATTTTTAAGATGTAATTTAATTTTTGAATGTTGAATGTTGTTAAAATAAGAAAATCAGTCTCGCTTACGATTTTTTTGGCCTTTTGCGCCGATAAGAGACAGAAAAGTTACCCGTGCGGCCGAATGTGTCCGTGTAAACAAAGTGACAGCGGTCGTCTCGTGTAGCCGGGCAGGCACACAACTCAGTTTCACTTCTGCTTCAAATAATAATCATGGAAGTCAATATCTGACAACAGGCTTATGCTAACAAACTGATAGCGGCGTGCCAAGTCCCTCGCAGCCGTCGCTACTGGAGGCGCTCATTGACTCAGATATCACTGTGCTTAATACTTCCCCACGGTCCGCGTTGCTTTAATTAAACAGCGTTCTCTGATCTCAACAGCGTTCCTCTCATTACATTCATTACCACGGTGTTTTCGCATTTCCCCAAATGGTGTTCCAGCCGCAGGCGCCGGATCTCGGCGGCGTTGGCCAAAAATGGGGACGAGGGGGGGCGACATGAAAGTGCGTTTGCCCGACTCCCGGTGACGACCAGTGGAGGGATAATAGTTGACACTGGTGCTCTGACACCTGGTTCTCACCAGTCCACTCATCTGTCTGTTGTTTGTCCTTTCACTCTCTCGCTATTGTTTGCTCTCCCTCTTTGTTTTTCTCTCTCTCTCACTTAATCTTTGTGTCTCCTGAATTAATTTCTTCCTACCCCGTCTCTCTCTCTCTCTCTCTCTCTGCATATATCCCTTCATATAGCACCAATGAAGAGATGAGACTGATACTGGGAAACAATTAAGGCCAGACTAGCCGTGCGCTGGATGCTAGCGCCCTGTGGGAAATGATCTATCACTTCCTCAATAACATCTGACAGAGGCAGCTGTTTTGAACCCGGCTCACAATGAATCGTGTGCCTGAGCCTGAGGCGCAACAAAAGGGGGGAAGAAGCCAGAGGAATTCACACACACACACACACACAAAAACACACACACACACACACTGGATGGGGAAATATGGCCGCCCTCCTCCTCTCTGCTGCGTCCGTCTACGCAAGACTGCAGCCGACTTTAAACAGGAAGTGAGAAGGTTGCAGTGGCTCCCAGATGTGGCCTTTCTGTGATCCGCTTCCAATGAAACCTCTGCAGCAGCGGCGGCCGCACGCAGCCTGCGCGGCCCCTCGGCGTTTGTCGTGTGGCCGCGACGCGTGATTATCACAGGCAGACAGAGGAGGCTGAGGACGAGCGCGGGGCTGATTAACAACAAATGTCACCCTGCCAGTCCCCTGCCGCACATCTCGGCGGCATTTACCCTCCACCTCAGACACAACGCTCGTGCGAAACGACAGGCTGCCAAAAGATTACAGGCAGCTCCGCAACAAAGGGGAAAATGAGAGATGTTATCTGTGCCAGCGAACGCGCTCTTTAAAGCCGCGGATACATCAGGTGCTGTTGAAGGAGTCCATGTGGGATTTGCAAGTCTGAGCACGAGGGGTTTCCACGGCTATAAATAAAACCATTACAGGACAACAAGGCCATAAGTTTCCCGAAGCTTAATCGTTGCCTCTCTGACTGCCCGCCCCGGCATCCTCAGTGCGGCCGCACAGGCGTAACCTTGACTGCCGTCTGCATTGCAGCGAACGGCGGGAGGAGAGAAATGCCCCCGCCTGCCACCAGAGAGCTGCGCTGCTGCTCCTGCTGCAGTACAGGACACCTCTGCTACACTCCTCTCCCCTCCTCCACCCTCCTCAATTATCCCCCCACCTACTCCCCTGCACAGGACCAGAGCGAGAGGGAGAAGCATCCCCGCGCTCTCCTGTGACAGATGTGCGTTCACGGATCCCCACAGCCTGTCCTTCAGAGTGTTTGTCTCCACAGGACCTCTCCCCAAACAGGTCCTGTCCTCCCTTCTACACCTCCTCATGTGCACCTACAGCAACACACCTACACGCGCTGCTCCAGTGTAAAACCCACATGTTATTGAGAAGCCGCACACACACACCTGCCTCCATGTGCAGCACACTCACCCTCCAAATGCCCACTGTGTGTTTATTTTGAACAGAGCAGAGGAGCTATTTAGATGCTGGAGTAGAGAGAGAGAAGGAGGCTAAAATTGGCAAGTGTTCAGTGAAGTCCGGTCACCTGTGTGGGCGCAGAGGACCCCGTGTGGGTAGAAGAGCAGGCGAGCTTACTATAGCACAGCACACACGGAGCCTTTGGTAGAGGCTATTGTTTTCTTCCAAACCCCCGTCTCTGCTCGGCGTTTGGCAAAAATAAGACTGCATCTCTGAGCCGGCTTTGATCAATGATGCATTTTCTCTCTGACACATTCCACGCCTGCGTCCGTGAAGCCCACTCAACTCTATAAATAATCCCTGCGAGCCTGATCCTTGGCTGGGCTCCTTCTGTCTCGTCAAGAGGCTGGCAAACCAACCCGCGGACTGTTCCAGCGCCAATGCAAAAAGCAAAGACTCTGGTGCGCTTATCTTTGATCTACAGGACGACGAGCCTTCCTCCACGGCTCCTTCCCTCTCAGTCTCCATTACATAATCTTTTCTCCGTTGCACTTAATTTGTTAAACACCCTCGGACCGTGCCGTGAATGTAATACTGTACGTCTGAAATGGCTTTAAACCCCCGTCTCTGGGAGGCAACTTCGAGTACGTTCGTGCACGGTTCGGCGCTTTTTTTATACTCTGATGCATTTATTTCATATTTAAATGAAGGATAATGTAATAATGCAAGATATAATATACACCTACTGCATATGTACAGATCCACCTCAACCGGCTGCAGCTATAAAGTGCTGCTTACACATTAAAGCATCAATAATAATAATAATAATAATCCAATTATGTAATACAGAATAATACAGTTAAAGCAGCCAAGAGCCCTTCTGCACAATGAGCAGTTTGAATGTGCAATTGCTACTTTTGCTTAAGCAACGGATACTTCTTCCACCGGGGGCAGGCTGGTGATAACTAGCACGCGCCGGGAGCGCAGATAGGCTCGAACTGTTGCAGCGATGAATAACAGTTTCATTAGCTTTTACTCCCAGTGGTGGAGACAAATGTAGGACATGGGATGAAGCAGGAGTGTTTGTGTAAATGCACAGCGGAGGGAGGGGGCGGAGGATGAGGCTCAATGTGCCCACTTTGCAGAAGAGCTCTGGGTGAAGGTGACCTTTGTGTTTGCCCGGAAAGCCTGAGTGGCAGGGCTGCGGCGAGGAGAATCGGGACCATGAAGGGGGGCGGGCTAGGTGGATCGGTGCTGCGGGTGGTGACGGACCCGCAGAAGGAGAGGCGTGGGTGCAAAACGGGGGGTCTCTTCAGGAAGAAAGGAGGCGGTTGGCATGCAGGGAGAACAGCGGATCCTATTTTTAGGTCCGGCCTCGCTCCTCTTCCGCGAAGAGGGGGAGTTAGGATTCCCTGGGAGAGAGCTGAACAGCAGGAGGGGAGGTGAATCTGACGAGGATGCGTAAGGAAGCCACGCTGATATCCAGGCCTCGCTACAACACGACCCAGTTTCACCAAAAAATAAGCAAACCGCACTCATCTCCTCCAGCGACGCCGTGCTCTTGCTGCGAAGGGTCACGTGAAGGTGACAGAGCGCGTGTGTCACCTACGCCCCACCTGCAGTAAGCCCAAAACAATCAGCACATTGTATACAATCTTATTCAACACAATCCTCATGAGTTCTTTGCTATGAAGCTGCTGTTTGGAGGGGGGAAGGGTGTGGAACTCAGTCTGCTGCATCAAACCAGTGAGTGAATCAGATACAGGAGGCGGCCATAATGAGCCGGATGCGTGAGTGAAACACCGTCGTGTGCGTTCTTCATGTGGTTGGCTTTACAGCTCCCTGCAGAGCACCAAAAAAAAAAAAAAACTTGCAAGGCTTCAAACCAGGAGCTCGAGGCGCGTCAGTTCCGGCTGCAGAGCCACATCAGTGTTTAAAGGAGGACCGGACCGGGCTGGGCCCTCAGCCCCTGTCATTACCACTCTCTGTGGGGAGCTTTACACCGCCTGGATGACGACTTTTGCCCCAAGCTGCATCACTTCGGCGAACGCTGCCCAGCTTTCCTGCAACCTTCTCCCATCCTCTACCAACATTTGTGTAAACACTCCTCAGAGCGCGTAAACACAGACGGAGGCCTCGTTTCAAGAAGGTGGAAACCACGCCCAAAGTCACGGCATTACTCGCGCCTCTCCAAGGACAGCAAAGGCTTCTGTTGGGGCATTCGCTTAATTACGGAGAGAGAGAGCGAGGTACTGGATGTCCTTCGGAATGAAAAAAGGAAAAATCCCACCGCGGATCGGCTGATTTGACATACCAGACCGGAGTGTGTGGGTGTTGCAAGGGCACGGAGGGGTGAACCAGGGTCAGAGCAGCTGTTGAGGGCCTCGGGGGGAGCTCTAATGATTCAAATAAACATTTTCCCCCCGCAGTGACGAGCGTGGCCTCAATAAGACGACCTGGGAGGGTTTTTCTACCCTGAGAAAGCTAAAATACACATATATATCTCTATGTGTGTGCGTACAGATGTAATTAAAGACATTCCTGCGTGAGAAAAATGAAAAATCCTCCTCCAGCTTGGTGAACTCTCCGAGGCCGGTCCACCGGACAGACACATGCAGCACGGATCCTACAGGGCGCTCCTCTCCTCATCCATCTGCTGCTCCCTCCAGACCCCTCACTCCCTCCCTCCCTTCCTTCCTTCCCCCCATCCTTCCTATTGGCATTTCTCCTCCAGCTCTAAACAGACTCATCGGACGCAGCTCAGCCCGCCATCATTTCTTGTTTCCCCTCCCGCGCCCGTTCACCACGAGCTGCTCAGTCACTGGGCCGCGTGTGTGGAAGCTCCTTTGTCACTTCCTGTACAAAAGGGCTTATTGTGATTTAACACGCTGCATCTGCGAGCATCCGGGGCTGATTTACAACACTCATTAAGGACAAAAGCAAAGCCAGCTCTGCACCGCTCCACTGTACGGGCTTAGTGTGCAGCAGGGATTTAACAGTATTGTAACACCGCAGCAAGGTGAGAATGATACCACTGAAAGTTTTACAACATGGCTGCAGCGGAGAAATATAAGACCTCCACTGCCTTCACCTCCACCCCTTCCCTTCAGATCTCCGCTTGCATCGCGAGGACACCTGAAGGACGGGAAGTGTCACGCGTCTACGCATGGTGCAAATGCTCTGCAGCTAGTCTGATCAAGCATAAAGGGGCGAGAGAGAGAAAACGGACGGCTGCGTTAACGATAAGATTGTCATCAGTGAGCAAGCGCGACGTGGGAAGAAGGCACATGGGTTTTGCTCACTTTCAAGAAAAACAGGAAGCAAAACACCACATTCATATACGCGCATTTCCACCAGAGAGTAGCGGAGGGAGCCTACCAGCACGGCGCTTTATCATAGCTACGCATTGCATTGATTTCAGAAATGCACCCTGAGCGGTACCCACACCCTAAACAGCTCCATCTGCATCCTGTCCTCCACACACACACACACACACACACAGCGTTTGTTTTCATGAGCTACGAGCGCACGCCGTTGTCAATCAAATCGCAGTTGACTACGTTTGAACCCAGATTACAATCGACTGCCAATTTCTGGCGTACAGGTGATTGAAATTCATCAGCGGTGACCTTTCTTCAGAGGGTTGGGGGGGGGGCGGGTTAGGCACAGCTGCATCCAACGTTTTATTCACAAACCTGCCTGTGACGGATAAGAGCAAACAGGAAACGGGAGCTACCGAACGCACAACGTTCCTCTTTGGGCGAATCGTCAACACGTTAATTACGCGATAATATCAGAAACAGAGAGATTCCGGCATGATGACAGGGCTAATAGAGTTCAGTGGAGGTGCAGCTGGTAGCAGAACCCGTCGGGTGATGAATGAAAAACCTTTGCAGGGGGAACGTTTTAACATCGCAACCGTACGTGGCTGCATTTCCTCTGCAGCTGCTCCCGTCCTCACCCGATCCACAAGGTCGCGCAGACAGCAGGGAGCGTCGATTTGGGGGAATCCCTGCTTCCCGCACCAACCCATCAAAGCCTGCACTCAGACATCGCTGCAAAACACGTCATAACCGACCCCGAACCGTGCGCGAACAGGCGACCAGGACGTTTCGCAGATTATATAAAAGGGGGCGAACGGGGCGCCGAAGTGGCCTGATCTGCTTTCCCCCGCCCGTCATGAGAAGCCCTTCAAGCTCGGGCCGTTTTGTTGTGAAGAAGCTTAGCCTACTGACATTCAGACAACCATCCAATGTAACAGCTTAAGAGCTTACATGTTTTCTGCAGACTAAGACGTCTGCGCGCACCCTCCGCCCCACTCCCACTCCCACCCCGACCTCCATCCTTCCCAAATATTGTGAAACTGAACAAAATACCTTTTTTTCCTGCAGCTACAGCGCACGTTACAACATGGAGGATCAACGGCATGCACAGCGTACGGCAGCGATGGATTGTTTCGTACTTTCCCAAAACAGGCATAACTAATAATATTAATATGAACGTGCAGGGACGTCCTACAGAGTCTCTAACCACCGTTTAAATGCTGCCAATGCTAATATTAATGCTAATATTGATAACCGAACCATCGGTGGCCGTCTCAAACACGGCCTTCCAGCTGCATTTATTAAATCTTAAACACAATTAGACAATAGCTGATGATCGTATGATGCGTTGCTCATTATTTGTAGCAGCATTAATTAAATTAAGTTGCTCTACAGCCCGTTTATTCCTTATTCTACGCTCTCAAGTCTGACTTTGACTGAATCTTGGATTGTTTAGCAAACGCCTTGCTCGCTGCAGCCGTTACATTCATCGAACCGCCCGGCGAACGCTACAGTCGCGAGGAGGACGGAGGAAAACAGCCGCGCCTCTAAGAACGCTGCTGCCACAGCGAAAGCCGGAGGTTTTAATTACACACGCTCGTTGTCCAAACTGATGGCTTCTCTGCCGGGGGAGAAATGAAAATTGATTGAGCGGCGGCGCAGGGGCTGATCCGCTAACTCCGGGCACACGGGAAGTGGCCGCTCCCTGAGAAACGATTAAAAACAGATCCAATAAAAATAATCATATCACACGCTGCTTGTGCGAACAACATTATTGTCGCTTTAGAGCCAAAGCAGCTGTGCACGAGGGTTATTGCATCCGGTCTGTAACTGTAACAAGGAACAAAATAAATGCATTTTAATACAACATCCCTGCAGTGAATCCCTGCTCCACCAGGGTTTCAGTGCAGTTTACTCCGCCGGCAACAGCTGGTTCGGGTTGAACATGCTGTTGCCGGTAGCAACCTGCGGCAGTTGTTGCTTAACTGGCGCTGACACACATTTTATCGGGTCTGTGAACAAGCAAGTATTGACAAGCATCTTTAATCTGCTCCATTGTCGGAGCGTTATTCAGCTCGGGCTGTTTGATTTGATGTCTTATACTCTTTTGGTTCTGCTAACCAGGACAGCAGTTATGTTTATGAGGCTAATCTGCTGCTAACAGGAGCATCTAAGCAGCTGCAAAGTCACCGTTTTGTTTAACTGTCATTGGGAATCTTTTCCCTTATGTGTCTGTGTTGATATTTACTCGATCAACTGCATCGTACATCCTGTGCATACTTAATGTTTTAAAGCCAGACCCTTGCACGCATCCGTACGACCAAAGTTGCAGACGCCGCGCTGCTTTTGCCGATGCGAATGCAAGAACGCGCTCGGGGCGACGGGTGACGGTCGCAGCAAAGTTACGAGCAGCTTTGCAGCGTCGCGTTAGTGCAACCAAAAAAATGGGTCTGTTTTCATTTCAGCTCACTGTCCGCCAAGTTTTCTCTGCTCAAATCTGTATCAGTCGCAGGAAATCCCCCATCAGCCAGGCTCTGCTCGTGATATGTCTACAGAGCTGACTCCGGTTTGTGTTTAATTCAGGTTAACGGCCATTTTGGAGGCATTAACAGAGATAAACCTAAAGGCAGGCTATATATTACATCTTCCATTATTAACTGGCCGCTGCAGTGCAAATGTAAGCGCTCTAATCATCTGCAATTACACCATAATCTGCACGTACGCTATATGTTTGCTTGCTCGTCCAGCGCTCCCACTGTAATTCATTAATTCCAGATATAGAGAGAAATGTACAAAGAGGTTAATAGAGTGGCCCGGTTGCCTGGCAACCCTGCGATGCCTTTCATTTGTTAATTTACACTCAAAGAAGGTCAGCGACTCAAGGGCCAAACGGAGAAAGGAGCGACTCCAGCCTGACACACAAGGACAAGGGAGAGTCCAGATACACGGAGACGTGCGGCGAGTAAAAGAGAGCGGATCCCCGAACGCCCTCGCCACCTCGCTATTTTTACTTTACCTGTGAGGAACACACGATGCCATAATTTGAAGCGTGCATTAAACTTTCACATTCAGCGCTTTATATTTGCAGCGCAGTCGGTTTTAGCTGCTCTGCAACGCGAGTGCAGTTGTTGATGATCATCAGCCACGATAAAAGATGTGGACGAGACACAAGGCCCCGCTCGCTAACAGCCGAGAGGAGAACCAAACGCTGCTGCTCACCACACACCGAGCCTAGCACATCCAGTTCCTGAGCTGTGCAGAGGTGGTCTGAAGGACACCTTTCTCATCGTGTGTGTGTGTGTGTGTGTGTTTATACCGCCGGTGCATGAGGAAAACAATGGACACGGCGAAATGAGTCATCCTGTTTTAACTCTGCCCAAACAGTGTGAAAATGCAGAGAGGAATCAATACGCGGGCTGATGGGAGTGTGAGAGGGGGTGGGCGAAGCTGTGGGCGTCCGCTTGTGCGTTTCGCCGGTGCGGTGGCTCATTCAGACGGCGTCGGGGGGGGGGAGGGGGGCAGATTACTGAAAACACAAAAGAGGCCACGGCTGACAGGTCCAGAGTTAAAAAAAAAGAAAAAGATAAAATCTAAAAAGAATGAATTCAGTCACACCTCCGTCCTCACGCTCTTGATGTTCTTATCAGGATTAATTTCAGTTTGCACGAACAGTCCTGTCACAGCGCGCCGCATCACTGAGGGCGCAGGGAGGAAGGAGCGATGGAAGGCAGAGAGTTCAAATCTGCAAGAAGCTGCCATTAGCTGCTCTTACAGGCTCGCTCTCTCTCTCTCTCTCTCTCTCTCTCTTTGTGTCTGCGTCTCGGTTTCTTTCTCTCTGAATGCTGAGTCAGCACGATGGAGGCATGCAAGGCACAAAGCCTGCACGATACCACATCAGTTGGTCAAATGACATCAACCGCCAAACCATGTTCAGCCTCAAAGGGCGCACATCACCCCCCGTCGCTCCAAAAACAAAGTCTCGCAGATGTCTTGCCCTCCCCGCCTCTCTCTCTCTCTCTCTCTCTCTCTCTCTCTCATGCACCCGCACGCACGCAAATACAGCCGACTCGCCACTTTTTCCGGCTGATTGTTCAGCTTTCGGCTTCTGCTTTTTTAGGAGTGAAGAGAAAACTATTTTGCAGCTGCACATCCTCTTTCGCTTTCGGTCATGCTCTCAGACCGGGCCGCGCTCTCAGGCTGCAGTTCTGTGCAAAAGGCAACGGAGAGACGCGCAGAGCCGAAAACGTGCGCGAGCTGGCGTCCGCATGCGAAGGTCGTGTGAGCGTTTTGGTTCGAGCTGAGTGACTGTAAGTCACATGTGCGTGCATAACTGTCATAATAACTAAACCACAGTGCTATTTCTAATTTAATGTCCCGAAGAGCAGCTGTTGTGGTCACATGACTGCCCCGGGCTTGACGAGGCTCACGGCTATCATTATGTGCTAATTTTTCACCGCAGCTATCGCCGATGATGCAGCAGCTCGCGCCGCAGCCGGCCTGATGCAGACGAGCTTTAATGAGTTCTGATGGTTGGCTAAAGTGGAAAATCAGCGGTTGAACCAGTCAGGTGGCGCTGCCCGTCTCCCCGTCGAGGAATAAATCAAACTTTTCGGGGGGGGGGGGGGATTGATGAGAGCACTCGGATGTTTGACTACAGGCGTGAAATTATGCGTCTCCGCCGTCAAACATTATGCAAACGGGAGGAAATTTAGGACGGGCGTCTCCGGCTGGTTTGCAGGAAGCAGCGTTGGCGCTCTCAGAGAGCAGACGAGACGACCACCTGAAGGGTTTTGGACATTTAGATGGAGTTAGCACTCAAACCTGCACGTGATGCGTCCAGCTGCTTTCACACTTTACAATAGTCGCATCAGGATCACAAGACTGAGAACGTCACGATCGCGTGTCGGCGGGTTTTAAAGCAAACGCTCACCTGTTTTCTGATTGTTGTGTGTCAGCTAACAAAGATTTTAAACCCGAAACTCTGACGTTTTTATATGCATTTGACACAAATTCTCCACTTAATAAACATGCAGCGCAGAGAGTGAGCCCTGTTCAATATTAATATGATCCAGGGACTGTGTTAAACGCTTTGCATCGCTGAAAGCCGAGGCCCCGCAGGCGTGCGCGCCCCCGTTTCGCGCTCACATCGGCTGCAGAGACATACTTTACTTTTACGGCCCCGTCAATAACGCATTTCCACAGCGCTGGCCTCTATTTCAATTTACCTCCAGTCAAGAGCTCCATCAATAAGGGATGTAGCGATTGACCTGCTACCACAAGCGCGCTAATGGCCCTACATACATGACAGCCATAACATACAGAGGCATCAGGCAAGGCAGCGCAGGCAAACATCCACGCCGACGATCACAACTGCTGTCACTCTGAAATCAATACTTGAAGCGGGGGGGAGGAGGTTGTGGAGGCGCTTGGCCAGATGCTTATGACTGAGGTTCCTATATCACCTACGCGGCGTCGACTCGGGGAAATGTGATCCTCTTCCTTTCCTCCGCTATCCGCCGCTCTCGTCTGGCGGGGTCGAGTCGAGAGATGAGAGGGAGGAGCTCAGGGGGAGCTCGGGGGGGGGGGAGTAGCACATCCTCTTACAAGGACAAACTCCTGCTCGGACAGGAAAGCATTTAACAACATTAGCAAACAGTGCACGTGTGTGTGTGTGTGTGTGTGTGTGTGTGTGGGGTCGTCCGTATTGCGCGTGCTCGTAGTCCGATGTGCAGTTTGGCCTTCACCCGTGTTCCACTCGAGCGCTCCGAGCATCACTGTTTGATAAACTAGCCTGTAATCGGATTGCTGCGCAGTTATCTGCTAATCTAATGGCGCCGGGCCAGCCTCAAGATTTAGCCGCGCCATCACGTCAACCCGACCGCTCCAACTCTAGGTGTAGCTCTTGTAAACAACCCCTCTCTCGCCACAGCTCTCACCTTGACCTCCCTCCCTCCGGGGGTCGCCCCGGCTCCAACGTTCCAGCTTTTCCTTCCCCTCATTTCAGGAACATCAAAACACGCCCCAACGCCAAAACGGTGCCGCTTTCATCCCCTCGCCCTCGCTCTCCCTGCATCCTCCGCCAGGCCTCCTTTTGTCACCCTTTCATCGCCGCTCTTATTCCTCGCCGCCTTCCGCTCTGTGATAGCGGGTGGTTCCATTGCGGTGCCATTGTGCAGGACGGCAGCACACACACATACAAACACACACACACACACACACACACACACACACACACACACCATTATGGCTCTATGGATCTCCTGGGTCTGGAGTGGCAGGTAGGAGAGAGAGGCTGCACCACAGGGGCCGGCGTTGTTGCCAGCAACATGAATGCATCTTCCTCGGTATAAACAACCTCACACACACACACACACACACAAAAACACACTGCAGCCTCCTCGCAGCCACGGGCAATGTAAACAAAGACGGGCAAACGGGGGGAACGCACACCTGTTTCCAACACTTCCACACAGGCGCGCACATATGCGTGGCCTGAGGGAGTTTGAATCAATCTCAGCGTGAGGCGTCTGTGAATACGCTGCGAATACTAATTACCTGAGGTGGCGGGGATGACTGACATGCACTCCGCTCGGTTTCGGCAGTTTCCTGGAATACGTCCTTCGCTTCCCCGAACTCAAGCAGCTTCAGTTGATAACAACGGTGATCTTTGCAGTCACGCGTGCACGGAAGTGAGTAAATAGACGTTATCAGACAAACACGAAGTGAAGGGTCGACTCTCTTAATAATGAATTCTTAGAAAATGCCTGATTTAGGGAGACGACCGGGGCTACACGTGCCGTCAGCAGGCGGCCGCGGCCCGCTTTGCTCACTTCGTCCGGCTCCTTCGTCCTCAACGAACGCTTGTTTTCACAGCCGGCGTCAGGTGAGAGCAGGGGACTGTCCGTAGTCGCCGTGCAAGATAAATAAAACCATGAAAAACTATAAAAAGGAGGAATAAGCAGAAGTGAAATAAGATTCTTAAAAGCACGGGTGCACAGTCAGTGAACGCACCGTCCCTTCGCCTGCAGCTGCTTTAAATACGAAACTAAGCGACAATAAAAGCAGGAAACAAAACCATGAAAGATTTAGTGTTGGCTGCAGCCTCAAACTCAACATGAAACCCGACGAGGAAGCAGCGTTTCGTGAAAATATTAAATACAGAAGTAGGAATTATAGTCTAGGAATTCATAATTCAACTGATTAACTGTCTCAGCACCTAGTTTACACATTACACTGACACACACACACACACACACACAACCGTCCCTGTGACTGAGTCTCACTGCGCCCGACACACACTCTCCACTGCTTTGTTTGGTCTAACAGACCAGCTATTACACTTCATTTGAAGATGGCGCCCGGCGCTCCACGCGCGCCTCCTGCCTGGTCTTCAGACCTGTCGTTGACGGGGAGCTGAGGCCCAGACGCTGCACCCGGGTCAAGTGAGGACAGGAGGACGGGCGGAGCAGCCGTGTAGCTCCACTGAAGCATGCACATGCAAAATGTATGGCTTAGAGTTTTCACCCTCTCCCCTCGCCTGTGTCTCACTTCCCCATCTCTCTCTCTCTCTCTCTCTCTCTCTGTGCGTCCTCCTGCTTCGTGACTGGGCTGCTGGGAGACGACTGCAGTCCTCGCTGTTCAGGATCACAGCCAACTGAAGGTGCTAATGGCTTATAGCTGTAGAACACACGGCGCCCTCTCAGTTCTTCTTCTCCATCTCCATCCCTCTGCCTTTTCGTACTTCTCACCATCTCTGTCTGACTCTCTCTCTCTCTCTCCCCTGTTTTCTTTCCTCTCCATTGCTGAGCAGCAATCAACAGAGCAGTCCGCCCATTGATCTGTATGTTATCTCCCTCTCTGCTGCTCCAGCATGGGGCATTTAACATCCAGGCCAAGCCCAATAAGCAGTACACAATAAGAAGTCTGTCCAGCCGCTGCGAGGAGCTCACCCGGCATTCACCAACACAATCGATACGTCTCCACTGTGTCCATTAACTGCCTATAGATGGGAGTTGGGAGGAAACTCTGACTGAGCTGAACTTTTCATTGGCCGCCAGCAGACTTCCACACTTACGTCTAGATTCATCCGATTAAAAACTGATTTATTATCATTTTATTCGAAACATCTCTTGAGTTCAGAGGAGCCGTGATGTAAAAGCTGTGATTTGATTAAATCCCGGCATATGGTGCAGACAAATCCCAGAGTTCTTACATGAGACGGAGGAACTTTTCTGTTTTTTGGTCAGAATAAAACCAAATAAGCTTTAATAAATAATGATATTTTATTGTTTTTAAAACTTACTCTGGCTCCTTACAACACTTTACTTCAGGCAGAAAAGCTAAATAAGCTACGTTTGGATGCATGGATGTTGGACCAAATCCATACAATCCAGGGATGGAGCAAATACTACGAGAGGGCAAAGCTGCAGAGTTGACAGCAGCAGGATAGGAGAGGCTTGAAGACAACAAATAGATGGAGAAGAAAAACATAAACAGAGGAGGTAAACAAACGATCAATAAGGACGATATATATGATATTTAATATGAAACATGAATTTCTCAAAAATAGTGGACTGTCCCTTTAATGATACCGCCCGTACTTAGTTTAATTTATTTACTTTTGCAATTTTAAAAACACTTCAATGTTTGTTTATGGCGGTTTTGCCCCTTTTTGGTATAAATTCAGGTGAAAGGCGTTTTCTCACAGCTCGATATCGAACGTCTGGGTGTGCGGGTGATTTCATTTAAGCGCTTCGGAACCGAAATGAGCAGCGAAGTTGTGCCGAGCATGAAGGCGCCATCGCCGTTTTACCCGAACGCCGTCCAACTACAGCAAGAAACGCAAGAAAGCCGCGCCCTTCGTCCGGACCCGCGTCGAGCTCCGAATTAGTTTAATTGAAAATCTCGGGTTTTTAGCCGCGCGCCGCCCACACACCTCTCCTCGCTGACAATCAGAGCCACGCACTGACCTTAATTCTCTCCCTGATTACCAAACCGACTTCCCGCTCGTTGCATCTGCGCCTGACCTTTTCACACAATCATGCACTCAAAGTTACGCTCGCTCACGTGCACGCATCCACCGACGCAGGCGCGAACAACATCCTGCAGCCGCACAAATCAAATCGGATTGCTCTCTCTCTCTCTCTCTCTCTCTCTCTCTTCCTCGTCCATCTAAAAAAAGGCTCCTGACCAGAAAACGGGCTCCTCTCACACACCTCGTCAAGGCTGTTCACAACTGGGTCACCCTGTGCCGAGGAGTTGCACCCACTTACTCTGACTGACCTGCTCTGCTCAGGCTAATTGGAATCTGACATTATGCAACGGCATTAATAAGGTGCCCACATAAAAAGGACACCTTGGCACTGGGAAGGTATTATACTGGTAATTTGGCATGTTTCCCCCTCTGTTAATTACAACCTGCATTTACTTTCCACTTCTCAGCGTGACGCGGCTGCTTCTGCCGTTCGTTTGCTTTCGTGTCACTGCAGTTTGAATACGTGGTGTTTTTAAAAGTGAAAACTCAGTATTTTTTGCGTGCCGCTGCATGTTTGGTTACAAAAACTCTTCCGCGTGCATGCGTCCAAGCTTGAAAATAAAGATTTGAAGACATCAAAGTCGGCCGCAGAGACGGCAGTAAACTCTGGTCGTCCCGTCCATGGCATACGTTTGTTTGTTATCGATCTTCGGGAATGTCAGAGGCCGGAGTTTCCTTGAACAGACCACCCAGGAGAGTTTGCAAACAATCGCTGCACACGACCCGCGTTACCTCTCGGCGACTTTGACAAAAACAGGGATCACGTCTCCGGCGATGGATTAAAATCTATTAAATTAGATTATAATCTGCCACAAACTGCAACTAATGGCTGAACCGTAATTAGGGAATCCATTTTGACAGAACGCAATCTGAAACGGTTCGCGGTGAAGACGTCTTCTGGATCCGTGGAAGGATGAACCGCTCGTTGTGCCCCTGGACTTTTATCGACCTGCTCCTGACTCATTCTTCCTCCTGCTGCGGGGTGGGGAGAGGTGTTTGCTCCTCGCTCAGAGTCTCAGCTGGAGCTGCAGCAGCCGCGGGAGCAGAAATAAACACGAGGTGGTGGAAACAACATTCGTCCCAGTTCGTCATTTTGTCGGCTTCAGCCGTCACGCCGCATTGCACTTATGCAAAGACGATGCGCGCAGTGGCGCTGACAGGTGGCGTTCAGCTTTGACTTCATGCACAGCTCCTTTCTTCTTGTGCATCCACACTCTGAATGTTCAGTGAATCCTCAGTGAGATGGTTCGCAGCTTTCCTTCCCTCGCCAGCTGCAGGACGTGTTTCTTAGTTTGTCTCTGCACCTTTGCATTCAAATCCAGAGTCGCTGCTCAGCTGAACAACCACCTGAACACTTTTCACTTTGCACTTTGTGTAATTTTACAAAGCGCCTTCATTTTCATCAAGAAAACCAACATCACTGAACTCTCTCTCTCTGTCATCGCTGCCTCTTACTTACTTCTTCTCTTGTGTTCCCAGCTCCGGGGGAGAGCTCGCTGTGCAGTATCACATTTCACACTGTAAAGTCCATCTCTCTCTCTCTCTCTCTCTCTCTCTCTCCTCACGCATGCAATGCACAAAAAAAAAAAAACACAAATGAAATCCCTCGCTCCGAAGTCGCCGCAGAGCCCGGCGCGCTTCACCCCTCACACACAAGCTGTATACACTCAGAAAAAACATAAATATACAAACTGTTGCATGCCGAACATCCAGCAGGCCGAGGCAAAGAGCAGAGAGACAGCTGGGATCACATGAGACCCCTGTACCTTACCCTCCAATCCCCAAACTCGTATCTAATGTATTCTGAAGGCTGAGGACACACATGCTGCAATCAGACACACGTACAGCACGGAGGAACGCGCACATAGAGCCTCCCCTCGCTAAGATGAACATACTTGTAGAGTGTAAGAGTGCTTTCGTGAAACCCTTAAGAAGAACACTGTCAATAACGTGTTTGTTTAGGCTGCAGACTGATGCTGGGGTGTAGGGGCAGGGGGTGGAATGCTTGAGTGACATGCCCGTGCTTGCACTGTAACCTGCAGAAAGACGCTCCAGGGCAACACACACACACACACACACACACACACACACACACGTTTCAGCAACACCAAACAGCCAGCTCACCTTCTTTTAAAACAAACCAGGCAGATCTGTGAGCCGACAAAGCTGAAGAGCAGCGTGTGATGAGGAAGGATTTGGGTATATTTGGTTCCATCTCATGTTCCGCTCATGTAGGTGTTGCAGATTAAGAATGGTGCGTCAATAAAAAGGCACACGTTTCTTTAAACGTGTGGGCAGCCGCCACAGCTACTGCTGAGGGAACCATTGAGACTGAGACGACGTGTGAATGAAGGAGCCTTTTCCTCCTGCGCTGCCACTTTCAAGCCGGATCCTGACCACATGGCGAGGTCGACTATGCAACGCTGAAAAGGCTCAATCGTCGAGTCGAACGAGACAATTAAATTGTGTGTCACATCCCCTTCCAATCACACACTCAGCTGCCGTGCTTAAAGCCCACAATTTCCTCATCTTATGCCATCTGTGCCAGGGCAAAAAAGAAAAATGGCTCCATCTGTGAATCCTTGGCAACCGCGTGCCGGTGGCTATCATAAATCACGGCGGTAAAAAGACATACAGTGAAGCTCAGAGCACAACGAGCCTTAACGTACACACGCTGCGCATTAACACACGCTCTTTGTTGAACGCCGCCGTGGTTAAAGGTTCGTTTCGTAACGGTGTCGCCCGTTGGCTGGTTGCACACTCAGCCCATCGACGTCTTTTCAGTATGATGCATATGAATTGTGCACTTAGCGTCAAGTTAGTGAGTTGCACACGGTAACAACGATCATTAGCATCACGCTAATCTCATGCTAATGTTTTGCAGGTAAAATATCACAATTTAGCACGTTAGCATGCTAAGGTTTGCTAGCTGAGGATGATGGGAACTGTATTATTTCTGCATTTAGTGACAAAAACATCGGACAAATTGAAACGTGGACCCGGGGGGGGGGCCCTGCAAGAGATTAGGGTTCATCCTCTGGGGGCCACGAATGAAAAGTGAGAAAGTGAGAAAGGAGCCTCATATCAGCGACAGTTGATATGAGGTTTCGTGAAGTGAAGACGCTTGTGCTCTCTGCGCTGATTGTCATTTGAAATGTTTCTACATAACTCTACCGACAGCCTGTCGACCCAAACCAGAGCGGTGAACTGGGTCTAAAATAGTCAAATTTCAAATATGAAATATGAAAAACAAGGCTACAAACTGAGCCCGACATCGAACGCCACGTCTCAGTGTCTGACATGTCGGCTAGTGCGCAAACTGTATTGAAGTTTGCCACCCAGCTCTTCTAGTTTCGGGCTGATCACAAGATAATCTCATTTAGCCGTTTATCAGTTAAACGCATCAGAAGGCTGCTCCGCTTTGTCGACCTCAAGACACAAAAAGAAAAAAGCACTTTGTGTTTTTCTGCTTTCAGGAGGGGCGACTACAAGATGACGGCCGCGATTATATAATGCATAAATAAGCCGGGGCTCGGTCTTGACGTGGTGCGAGGGTAGACAGAGCGCAACAGTAGGACTGAAGCTAACGCAGCAAAGCGGACCAGACAGAACCCAGGAACAACCCCGGCGTCCGTACTGAAGAGGCAGAACAAAAATACAGAAACCAGACAGCAAAAGGAAGCCGGGGTTTTTTTTTTAGTAGCTAGTAGCTCCAAAAGAGAAGTCTCCACTCCAAAACCTCAAAACACAACCTTACGACTTTGCACAACCACAGTGTTTGACCCTCGGCGAAGCAGCGTGTGCTTTAAGTTAAAGAGAAGCTAACTGCTGCTGATGATCGATGACGTTTTGGGAATTACTGGGTCAAACAAGGAACTTACAGCTAGTTAGCTAATGCTTAATAGCATTTTAATTCATTAGTGTTCAGTCAATTAAAAGATGAGTAAGGAACGAATCACAAAAGAATGTTTAGTGGATAACGATGAGTTACTAGAGAACCGGTGGCTAATGACAGCTAACGATGAGGTGACTGCTCGGTATTTGTATCATAACTTGATTCATCAACTAATCAATACCTCATGATTTATCAATATAGGATCCCCTCTAAACTATAAAGCCCTGCAATAGGAATTGAACATTAAATTAGTTAACAAGTTATTAATTAATTCCTGATTCGTTCCTCAGATGTTTCTTAATTAGCTTATCATTAGCTAATCATTAGCTAGCCTGTACAGTTTGATTAGGAGCTACTCGTTGGTTTTCCTGGTAACTACTCAGACTATTACAACGTGTTTCTGTTGACAGTGATTTGCTGTGAATCACTGCTTCATCATGCTCGCGTGTCTGCGTAGGTGTGTGCATGCGTCGGGTTGCAGAGGTAAAGCTGCGGTCGAGACAGCTTCAAGTTGCGCGTGACTGTTCTTGGACCCCACACAGAGCGGGTTTAATGTAACACCTAATGAAATCTCTGATATCTCACCAGCTCTGGCATGTTCTAATGCAGATCCACCCACAAGATCAGACCATGTGGAGTTGCATCACTTCCTTCCTGCTGCAGTTCTCGGGCCTTATCTCGCATTGTTATTAGTTTTCCTGCAGCTTTTCAAGAACGTCGCAAGATTCAGGGTTAACATTCGCCGCTGTCGCTTCCAATATCGGAGCGAGCGCGGCTGAAGGTGACCACACACTTGCCACAGAGACGAGCTTGTTCTGTCTGCTAATCGTTCTCTCCCTGCTCTGGTCAGAGATAACTCCACCAGACCACCCTGAGCTGCAGCAGGAGGAGGAGCAGCAGAAGAATGAAACGGTGCAGACGTGAAGACAGCGCACTCCCTCCAGCAGGCCGAACCTAACAGATTGACTGTCTGAGTAAATAAAGCCAGGCCGATGGGGACTTGGCGCTGGCCTTACCTGTTGCCCACCCTTTTCTGCTCTTTTTAATTAAGTTGTGTGATGAAAGAAACCTGGAGAAACAGAGCCGGCTGCAGCTCTTCTGTTTCCCTCCCATCAGTGGGATTACCTGGAGAAGACCCAGGAGTCACACTTACGTCTGTAACACGACAGGATGCGAAACGTGAAGCACGAGCGCTGCACATCGTGACGGCAAACAGAGGCAGAATGCACGAAATTAAACTCGACTGTCCCGAATGTTAAAGCTGTTCCCAATCCGACTTTATACGATGCACCGAGACGATGGATTGTTGGACTATCACAGTGATTCTCAAATTGCTTTCAAATGAACATCCAACTTTTTATTCCGGCGAACTGTTCTGGTGGTTGCAAACCGTTTCATCATCCTCAGTCGCACAGTACTCTTCTGAGTCACATTCTCTTCCTGTCTCGCTGCGCGTTAAGAGGAAGAAGGAGAAGGAGAAGAAAAATGAGATTGAGAGGAGGCGCCGTATGTTCCACACGCAGTAAAACAGGTCAGAGCGAAGGTGGAGCAGCTCTTACAGACATATTGTCCCATTCATCCATCAGACTCCTCCTGCTCCTGCAGCCCAGATGAACCTGGGAAACATCCAGCATGAGAAACCTGAATATTACTCATCCTTACTTATGTCTGGGAGATGACAACATCTATCCATTCTGCTAAATACTGCGCGGTATCATCTCCTGGTCAAAACGATGTCCTGCTCTGACTATTTGTCCCAATGATCTTACCCACAAACACAATTAAATGCCTCCTGTGTGCTGTCATCACTGGTTCACGTGTCCCGAAAGGATCATCTAGGTAAGCAGTCGCCCTAAACACACCCCGGTGGTGTCCAGTCAAATCAATTGTTCTTGTTTGAAAGAGCTGTCTTTGTCCGGGGCCCAGTTTGACACGTGGGGTTCCAGCTCAGGTCGTTATCCTTTAAGGGAACTATAAGGATTAAAGGAGGCGACTTTGGACGGCCCCAAACTCGTGGAACAAGGCGAGAAGACAAGAGGAACTCAACAACTTTATAAGCGAAAGTCAAATACACCAAATCCTCGTCAGAGCTGTACCGGGACTTAGTCCAGTCTCCTGTTTGCTAATTAGCATTAGCGCTTTAAGGTAAATAAGTCACTTTAACTCGTCAAACTTCTATTTGCTTGGTTATAAAACTCCAAACTTTGGAGAAACAGTTCCCATGATGCTCTGAGGGATGTTGCTATGAATTCGGTTGGTACTGCTGTGGGCGGCAACTTGCATCCTTGTGTTATTATAATTATTATTTCTCAGCACCATTAAACCCATGCTCAGTTAGCATTTAGCAGCTCATTTTGCAACATACGTATGGTTGGCTATCACTGAATTTCTCTGACGATAATGTATTTTTTCAGATTTTTAATTGGATATGTGGATGTTTATTTGTGGTGGACATCATGTAATCACTGTATTATGTATAGTGCATGACCCTTGGGGTAATTATGTACCTCAGCTGCCTCCATGAGCTGCACGTTCCAGCTGCAAACCGTGTTGATAGGCAGACCAAAGGTGCAGGAAACTACAAAAAAGCACTTTCTTTCTTTCTTTCTTTCTGTCTCTCTCACCTACCGTTCACATCTCACATGCTCTGCTTGCACCTTTAAAAACACTATCTGGTAAATTTAATGACAAGGCACTGTCTCAAAACGTGCGTTTGAAACCGAGCTTCAAAAATGTCTCCGGCAGCAACTCAGACTCCGACTGACGCGTTCGATTCTTCCCTCCATCTCGATTCCTCGTCCTTTCTCCGGCTCTGATCTGACAGCGACAGCGGCTTCGAGTGGGGACGCGTTTAAGACTGATGAGGGGAATTTACGAGGCCCATCAAGCAGCTTTGAAATAACAAGACCAACAAAAACACAAGACGCACACAAATCACAGCTCCTCTTTGGTTAAATCTGCCCCACTTGTTGTGGGAGTGCATTTGGGGCCCTTGAGTTCGGTGTCTTCTCGGTGGGTGAGTGACCTTTATAAAACCGTTCCTGTTTGACTCTCAGCTGCGGATGCAAATACAAAGAGGCCTATTTGGGATGTTTGTAGTTTGCAGATTGCTGCTTTGAGAGAACCAGCCAAGAGAGCAAGCGATGATTCAGCAAGCCCCAGACGTCTGTAATCACCACTTCACATCTTCTGCTGCCTCCGTTTCAACGCAGTGCAGATCTCTGTTTTCCAAAAATATCTGAGCGTTCGGCGCGCGGTGCTGCTGCAGGAGACGTGGGAATTGCTTGGGCTCTTTAAAATCTTTGAAAGAGACGTGCATTTTAGCAGAACTTCCTGCATCACGGGTCACACTTTCCGTCCATTACTTTGAATTACATTTTTTTTTTTTTTTTTGGAGGGAGCTTTCAATCCACGTAAAGCTTGTGATATGAGCAGTGAGGCGTGGATGTTCGCCTTTCCCAATTCTCATCACCATCATCATCATCTCAGATCATCCCACTAAATGTAATCAGTGTTTTCAGTCCAGGCTTGTCGCAGCGAGGCGTCCTCGGCCCTCCGGAGGATCAGCCACATCTCACATTAGCTAAACGCTAACCGAGAGCAGAGGCGGCCTCACTGTGGGACCCAGAGGACGCTGCGCCCTTGCATCCCAACTATATTAACTTCAAACTATAAATCAAAAAGTCAGTTGTTACGCTACAACATGCAAAATCCCAACACCACCATTAGTAATCAGAATTCATAATTAAACGTAATAGATCTACATTTATTTACTACACATTCTAGTGTCTCTCTTACAGTGTGGTGCAGTTCTGCATGTGGTTTGTCCGTGTGGTGTTGCCGTAGCCCTGCAGCAATGGCTTCCCAGCTGCTGTGGGCACAATAAATATCACACAACCGTAACCCAAAGGTAATAAGAGTGAAAACCAGGGACGCAAACGACCACAAAGAGTCAGTAACATATTCAGTTTGCATAAACGTGGGATCTGTTATTGTTGCACGCCAATATTACTACTTCACTTCAGCCAGGACATGCATGAAAACAATAAGTCAATAAGTCCCTCTGCGCTGGAACTGTGGGGTGGTTTTAGTAAAAACGTGCCAATTATGAGGTCGTTAACAGTCAATCAATCGGCGGCAGCAAACTCACCTGGAAACATTAACGTCTTCATTGCTTTTATGACTTTTTCCAGGCAGTGTTATACAATTACGCTGCGCTGCATGTGTCATTTCCCAAAGCCAGTTAGCTTTTATTTATTGCACGTTAGTACAAAATACTGTTTTATTAAAGCACGAGCTGTTTTATTACAGGAAGCTCTCATCCGCAGCGAGGACACGTGGCAGTGACGGTCGTCAGCGTTTCGGGCAAAAAGAAACTGAGCTGGAGTCAGATGACAGAAGTATAAAGTGGTAGAAGATACGAATGTTTCCTGATTTAATATTTATCGCCATTCAGGTCGGTTATGCTTCCTCAACTTGTTTAACGATGATATTTCTTTTATGTTCACTCCGGTGTGCTCAGAGTAAACAGAGAGAGCAGGTGACACGAGGAAAAAGACTGAACGACGGCATCACGACAGTTAACAAACAGCAGGAAATGAGTTTTCACATTTAGATTTAAAACTAAACGAATGAGCACTTCGGCCTGAGGTGGGATCCGTCCGGGGGCATTAAACCAAGACCGTCTCCTCTCTGTCAAACCCCCTGCAGCTACGTTTCCACTCAGACGTCAAACAGGTTTTATGTAAACTTCCGAAATGTCACAACGAAAGACTTGTTTCTTTACCCCCGAGAGATTTTCTGATAACAATCTGTAGCTAAAACCAGAAGTCTACAGGTGTTTGCTATTATACATCATTTCTCACTCGACACACCATGTTCCAACTACTAATAACTTACTGATGCTTATCATTTTGCCGCTGCGCCTCTCGCTGCTCGAAGACGAAAAGACAAAGACACTTCCTGTTGCATTCATGCACAAAAAACCATACAAGCACAAAAACATACACATCAAACAATACGCAGGGGGATGCAAAGCAGTTTTGCACCAAACACGGTTAATAAAAATCACCATTTGGCTGCAAATACGCAGTTCAGAGCCTGGGAGGAGGACGTGAGCTGGAATCTACTTCTTCAACACACTCCCTTTTTAAGTCTATAGATCAGGAATATATGTGTGTGTGCACAATTGTTTTCCTTGGGAAGCCCGAACACACCATTATAGTCGTCGTGCAGCCCCCCGCCCCGTGCAAGAGACAGGTGCTTTCAATTACATTACAGACCCTGTCAGAGAGCAGGGATCCTCCAGGAAACGTTGCAGGAATGTTCAGATAAAACGACATTCATGACCCGGCGACCGGCGCTATCATATCAATCTCATGCAACCTCCCCCCCGCGGGATGAACTCGAACGCACCATAAAAAGGACTAACCACCCATCAACCTTGGCTGCTTATGGAAGGCTCTGATGTCTGCACGGCCGGTTTCTTTTAAACACCGCGAGCCCTGCGCTGAGTCACTGCGATCAGTGGACGACCCGTCGGAGGGTTGACTCTCATACCCTACCCTAAAATCCCACCCCAACCTGATTTTGGTTCCCAGCACACCCCTGGGCACGATGTACGCAAACGACGTAAGTGAGCGAAGGGAGGATGACTTGTTGAGATCATCGGCATCATTTCGCGCCCCGGTTGTAGACGTGAGTAACACAATCACACCTCAAATTCCCCGTTTATAAGCCCTGAATCTAGGTTTCCAATCTCCACTTTATGCTGCAGATACCGCGTTTTGGTTGATCTAAATGTGAGATATATAAATAAATAACAAATGAGTGAAGATCTCTGAAGAACCTCGAAGAATACCCGTCATCTCTCGTCATTCAGGCCTCTTGAAATCAAAACCATCACCTCCTCCTCTCTTCTTTCACCCTCAATCGACAGGGCTGACCCCTCCATGAGCACAGGCATACGTCAGTGCCTCGTTAAGCATCCCTACATTTTTCAGCTGATGATGGGCACCCCGGGTCACACGGGCTAAAATCCATCATATGAGGCCACGAGTGAGGGGATGAATTGATATCCTGCCACTCGTGGAGGCAGAGTGCCAAGGTGCATGGGAGAGAGGACCTTACGCAAGGCGCGCTGATAACCGTGTGATCTTTATTGATCGCTATTCCCGGCGGATGATAACAGGGTTACATCACAGAAGTCTTTCTCTTCTTCCCGGATTACTTTTAACCCGACCAGGAACTGGGTTTCTGTTCCATCTCGCAGATGTCTCAAAGTAACTGTCTGACCTTTTATCTGCTGCTGGGGCTAAGGACTCTACAGGGTGCAGGCGAGAGGAAGAGAAAGAGCGAAAGGAAAGGTTTGTCAGATGCAGCGGAGATTGTGTCGAAGTGCAAAAGCTTCATCTCTGCAAAACAACCACTCTTGTTTGCGCCTTCTCTAGCTGTGCTGGTTGTCAGTTCCCTCCACCCAGCAGCCAGGCTGGAGCCGGCCTTGCAGCTGTCCACAGTCCAGCGTTACATAACCAGGCTGCATCACAAACGCCCCCTTTAGCCACTTTGCAGCCTCTCCACCATGACACTGTCACCCCGCTGAGGAAATGACACGAGGACGGAGCCGGATGCCTGCTTCAGGGGCCGACGCACGAACCCTTCATAAGATTTGCTCGTTGAGGGGCAAGTTAATGAGGTAACGCAGTGCGGTGCTGTAATTGCTCATTTGCTTCCTTATTCCCGTGGACCCGAAGCCCCTTCACCTTTTAAACACACACACACTCAGACACACACACACACACACACACAGCAAAGTGCTGCTCAAGTGTGGGTGGGTGTGATGGAGCTATACATGGACCCAGTCTATGGAATGGCTGACCCACTTTCCCACCGTGCGCTGCTCGAACGGCGTGCACCATTTCGTGAGTCTGACATAACGTGCGACGGGTCTTTTTCAAGGTGGCGGACACACCTGAGAATGCATCACACGCTGCAGGCCGTCTCTCAGCCACCGCCGCGCTTTGAACGACTAAACCTGGCGCACACATACACAGGTTACCCACAAAGCCACTTAAGTTAAAAGGGGGGAGTCCCGGCGAGAAACACAAAACACACTTTGGGTGGAGTTTGGCTGATCTAGCTTGTTAGAAGAAACATAAAACTATATTAATTTATATTATTATCAAATGCAGCCTTTAAAGTACTCATTGCACACTAAAAATCCTGCATTTCAGATGTTAATTGAGTGAAAGCACGTCAGAATAATCAGGAAACTGCGCTTAAAGTGGTACAAGTACTAAAATAATGTCCCCTTTAAATGCTAAATTATATGATTTGACTATTTCGACTCGTGCATTAATATAAAAGCAGGATTTCTCGGTTGGATCTGGCTTCAGCAGAGCTCAGTTTGAACATTTTTATGGCAACAAAGGATTATTTTTATTCTGGATTCACCTGCTTATGATTTTCTCCAATCAAACCTCAACGTGACTGAACATAAATAGAAATTATTAGAATTATTAAAAGGGAAAATCAGGAAATCGTCACCTTTTCAAAAAGACTTTTGCATGAAAAATGAGAATGATCGAAGTAAGTCGCCAATTAAAGTCTCAGTTTACTGACGGAGGTGTCTAATTTCTGGGGAAACACCGTCTTTCAGAAGCACCGTGTATGCAAAATCTTCAAAAACACTGAGATCTTGAGAAAACACTGCCCGTACATGACACGCATCATTTCCTCCCAAGCCAGCGAGGTGAGCTCATGGGTCGGTTATGGAAACTGCACGCCGACGCGGCCCCGGCTCGTGTACTCATTCTGAGAGCCGTCCACCGGTTATTTTAGGAGACAACGCGCCAGATTTTGCCGTGTTTCATTCACTCCACGCTGGCCAAGCGCAGCGGGATCACTTTCCAGCATCACATGAGCGCAGGCATTGAGAGAATCAGCCTTTGAAGATTTGTTATCAATCACATTTAGGCGGCACAATCCCCTCCAGCCTGCCTGTCACGTTTTGCTCGTGAGCTCCACAGAGGTGGACTGACTGCTGTGGAGGCAGAGGAGACGCTTCAAGTTTCTAGTTTTTCCTTCGGATGAAGAGCAAATGTTGGAGCAGCCTCGGGATGGAGACGGCAAAGAGTCTCCCTCCATCTGAATTCCACTGAGGTGACAACACTCAGCCGGTGTCAGTGTCTGTTTTCATATACGTACACTACGCGTTGTCAGTGGGAGGGCGCGCCGTGTTTGCCCACATCCACCGGGAATCCAATAACAGGGGAGGTGGGGGAGACAAAGAGTTAGCCGGTGTTTTGTGTCAGTTGCTAAGCAAATTGGTCTGATATGACAGAATGCAACTCTCCAGCGTTTCCCACCTACGCAATACTTCAATCTCCACCAAGGACCCCGTGACGAAGTCTGTCACGGTAACCGGCGGAGCGCTCTCTCTGCTGACAGCAACGCGTTCGAGCGCACCGAACGCCACAACGTTGGGGGTCATGTTACATAACTCATGTGTGGAAACCTGCCATCTTGAATATGTTGCGCGCGTGCGTGCGTGGAAGACCAGTCAATTAACCCCCAGTAATGGGGGCACTAATTAGGGTCGGTCAACCATTAAAAATATTAAAATTACACTATGCATTACTGAGAGGGCTGCCTGGCCCGTAGATCAGGTTTATATGAAGTTACCTCCAAATTCAGGGAAACATCTGTGTCTCCGAGACCTGCCTTTACATCTACAAGTGCCAATAAATTGAATCCCGCCACTAAAAACTTTATGATTCTTATTAAACGAACACAGGTGCAACAACACACACACTCTGCACAACTCTACAGCTGCTCATTTGGAGCGTCGCAGGACTGGGCCGGTTTGCAGTGCTGCGTGTTGTAGCTGCAACTGATTCAGGAAGGTTGGGCTGCGAAGTCTCAGGCTCACTTTGCTTCTGTTTGAACAGACATTTAAGATGCAACCTGCGTGTTTGAGTTTCATCCCTGAGCGTGACAACAAATGTGGAGGACCTAAACTTGGCTGCGACAGTGGAGATTTGTCCATTTGTTGTTTCTGATAAGTATGTTATATGTGTTTTTGAACCAAAAGTGGGGTCCTGAGCTCTAACTGGGGGTTATTTCCTCACACATTCTCTCATTTAGTTCAACTTCTTGCAAGATTTGCTCAAACAAAAGCGGATTTATCTCTTTTTTTCTGGGCTAGTGGAGCTTCGAAGACTCCTGGAAGTGTCTGGACCACAGTCGAAGTGACTGCACAGCCTTTCCGTGCTCTTGGCACGCTATGATGTGGCACGGCCACTTAGCAAATTCCCCTTGTGTCACCTTGAGAGTCGTTGACGAGGAGAATCAAGTGTTTTAAACCAACCAACCTTCATGATGCCGCAAGGTGTGTTTCCAGATCCTTGACTTCTCTCGGCGGAATTATCGCGGCTGCCACTCCCGATCCTTGGACTGCTGTGCTCCCTGTACCGTCCATTGGTGTAAACTCCCTCGGCCCCGTAGCCCTGGGCAGCGGCTGACACCTCCAAATACGCCCGGGTGCCGGGTGGAGGCAGCGCGGCCGCGTCGCCGGTGATTCCCGCTGCGTTGGTCGCGCCCTGGGCCGGCGGAGAGCCGATGGCAGGATCCAAAAAATGTCCCGACGCGGCATCTGAAGCGTGTACCCCTGCCATGATCCGCCGGTGTTACAGCAAAGCCCACCCCTCCGCGATGCAGAAACAGCCCATTTTCTCAAAGGTGGACTTGTTGACGTCCAGGGTGGCTCGTCTTCTTCACCGGATCACCACTGCTGGTCCATCATCGGGGCGCACGGTAGCGTCTGAAGCCGGGCAGCGGACGGTCAGACTGATCCGTCCCGGTGAAATAACGATCAGACGGCGCACCCCGCACGCCACTCTCCGATTAGCTTTCTGGAGACGTGTGCTCCAAAACACCGGGAATGCTGACTTCTGCCGAGGCTTCGCCGCCGCCGTGTCTGCTGTTTGCTCACACTTTCGTCTCCTTGTCCTCAGAAATCTGCTTTCGCTCACCACGTCCGCTTCCTTACACTCTCCGCTGTGCGCATCGCCTCGCGTCCGGTACACTTTTGCACTGCTTGCAAACGGGAGAGCTCCCCCTCCGCCACCTCACATGCATCCGCGGGACAAATTCAAGACTGCGAGGGCGCAACCGCATTGAGCTCAGAAACGCACGCACACAGGGGCGCGTGCAATCACAGTTCGACTCCTCGGGCGTGCGCGCGCATCGTCTCCCCATTACCGACTCTAATGACAGCTTGTGAGCCCAGGGACAAACATTTAAACATTTCCTATGGACTCTATAGGTGTTATTAAAGAACACAACATTATATTTAACGTGAAGTCCCTCGTAGAGCACGTGCCTCGCTCACAAACTCACTTCCCAGCAATTAGCAGGCTGCAGACTGTCCATGAGAGGGAGCTAGGGAGCCCAAATATCTGCAACTGGGATTTTATACCGATTATAAAACACACATCTGAATAATTTAAAATATTATTTCGAAAAAGGTGTGTTATTAATTATTTCTGTCCCCTCTCTTTTTCGGATTTGTCTTCTGATCTGTGCACATCACACGAGGACCTCTGCTTCTTTCGAACTCGGGAGGGGATGAAAAACAACAAAAATAAGTTTTGCAGGACAGAAAATAGCATCAGCAGCATTTGGAGGACAGTTCAGCGAGCAGATCTTTATTTTATACGCCTGTGTGTCAGCAAAACTGCAGCAGCCTGGACTTTCCTTTGCCTATAGGTGGCGCTGGTGATTGGACATGCAGGTCGGTGTCTGCAGCTCTGAGTGTGCTGGTGCTGCAGCTCTGCATCCAGAGCCAGTAGATTAAGTCTGGTGCTTGTCGTCCATGTTCGTCCTGCTGACAGGAACGCTGTAAACTCTCTGCACATCTCCCTGATGTCTGTTTGTTTGTTGTCCTTCTCCTCCTCTCTTTTCACCCCGGCTCTGCTTTACTGGACCGTGGACTGTCCTGGGACCTCTCCCCCTCTCTCAGCCGACAGTGCGTCAGTCATGTTTTGTCCTTGTCTCTCTCTCTCTCTCTCTCTCTCTCTCTCTCTGTCCTCTGTGTGTTTGTTTCCGCTCTCCTGTCCGTGTGCGCCTGCAGTCTGTCCTCTTTCTACGTCTCCATGGGGAGGACATCCTGCAGCTCAGGTCTTGTTTATTCGGGAGTTTCTCAGCGTTTTCCCAAATCCACATTTTTCCTAAGCATTACTCTTGAAAGGTGTGGAATTGCCTGCCTTGAAAAGCTGGACTCCTCTTACGCTTTGAGGCTGCAGAAACAGATCTTACTTTGCATGTGGAGAGCGAAACGCTGTGCAACTCTTCAGACAGATCGACAAGCTAAAAGCACAGGGCGAGACAAAGAATCCTCTGAGCAACTGTTAAATAAGAATATGAGACATTTCCAGCCATTGGTAAAATAATAAGGAAGCTTAGCATCAAAATAGAAGAGGTTAGCATATATTATATGGTGCATACTGACCTGACACTGAGTAAATGGCAGAGAGCCTAAAGAAAAATGGCTTCCTATGTCATTCAGAGCCTAAATGGTTGTTTTTGTGGTTCTTTGGTTACGTTCCTGGACCGGGAAACAGGATTTTCAGAAGGAAAATCATTAAAAAAGTATTTTTCCTTATCGCGCTACACCCCTTTCTACTTTTTTAACAATACTTTTTTATTTATCATGAACAAATCTGAACTTTTTGGGTGCAGTTTGGGACCCAGACCGCAGCCCGTCCTGCCATATCCTTCCTCCTCGTGTATCAGACGCGCCGTTGTTCAAGATCGCTGACCGTCTCCATCTCAGATGAGATCAGTGTGATTTAAATGTGCCAGCCTTCAGCGGCACGTATGATAAGTCATTTAAACTCCTGTTATCTCAGTGTTTGGGTTGCCGCAGTGTGGCTGTGGCTGCCTTCGCCACTGCGTTAGCTTAAAGTCTTAACCTCGGCAATTAGGAGCCTCAGAAAGATTATGTTGTACTTCAAAGTTGACAAAAACTCTTTTACATTGAAGGGCAACATAAACTAAATTTGCAGAAGGCCTTTTCTGAGCTGCAATAACAACTGAAGCCGAATAGCGGTTTGCAGTAGCTAAGCTAACTGGCTGTAGCCGGCTTCGGGTGCGTTACATCAGTGACGTGTCCTTCGCTGAGGCGATTTGTTGCAGCGCAGGAAGGTGCAGAGAAAACATTCATCAGATATTTATTAATAATCTAATCGTTATTGTAGCTTTGATCGTGTGAATCTTGTGCACAGTATGCATTTAAATACCTTTGCGTCGCTCTCATTCACATCTAAATGAGCACAGAAGGGCAGATAGGGTAGTAATTGTAGCTATGCCAAAGCTTATATGTCTGTGGAAGAGCTGAGGAGAGTAAGAAAGACTAAAAGAGACGATGCAAGTTGATGCTCCTGCAGTTTCAGAGCATCACTCTCCATCAGAGATGTAAGGATGCCCCTCCTCCGCCCGCCTCCCTTCTTCTTAGGTATTGATCTGGAGACAATCAGCAGGAGGAGACGACAGAGTGGAGACTGTAAATATTAGTCCCCTGTTCATTTGCATTCAGAGTGGACCGGAGCATCGTGCCACGCACCCCTCCCGCGACTGCAGACGCCACCCAAGGCCAGGCCGAAGCACGCCGCAACAACGGCGGGCGCAACACTCAGCGTCAGGCCGCCTCACTCACATCATCAGACGAGACACGGCCTGCAAGCCGGAATGATGCAACCCCATTTATAACCCACCGAGGACGCAAATCAAATCACAGCCAATTTGTTTGAAAGGAGTCATGTGCAGCGGAGGGCGTGAGCTCAGCGTCTGGTCGTAATTGTCAAATATGGCCCGACTAATCAGAGCCTTCGCATCGTGGACAGGCTCGATGTCGTATTTGGACCGTTGAGGGAAGCAAACAACGGAGGAAACTCCTCCTGGCAAACAGCAACACCCACACGACACACAGCGGACGACTGCACGCGGCGTGTAATCATCAGATGTGTCTGATTCAAGCATCCTGGTGTTTCCACGGCGATGTGTCCACAGATCTCGGTGATGGTGCAGTAAACGTTGAGGAAGAGGAAGCTGGAGAGATTTCATGCCGCCCCTCTTTTCCTCGCCCAGCCTCGCCGCCCCCATCCTCTCCCTCGTGGTCTCTCGGGGTCATGTATTATGCATCCTCAGAAATAATTCAGCAAAAGTTCTGCTTTTAAAAGCCTCCTCGCCGCGGCCCAGCTGTCTCGCGCTAATGCGAAAAGGCCTCTGACGACCGGGCCTCCGAACTCCACCATCAGCTCCGCGACGATTTAAAACCGGGTGCGGGTCAGAGCGGTTCACATGAGTCCGCGAGGCGTGACCGCGGTCGGCCGCTCAGCGAACGCTGTACGATCAGTGCTGCGTAGCTGCATCAGCTCTGCCCTAAGTGTGGCCCGTGGGCTAAAGTTAGCTCGCCACGAGGGTTGATTTGGTGAAAAACTCAAACTGTACTTTAAAAACTATGATTTTAGCTGCTGTTCATGCTGTTCTTCATGAGTTAAATGCTTTTTAAATACAGCTGGTGGAGGCCGTTTGCACAGAAAACACTCTTGGCTGAAATTTTGCATCATAACATTAAAACTATAATGAAATAGGACTTTGTTTTAGGGTTGTGGCCCCATTTTAAGTTATATTTTGGGTCCCTGCACTTCATTATTCACTGAAAACCCCAAAACCTGATGCACGACCAGATCGGGATTGATGGGAAAGATCAAAAGGTAATATGTTAGTGTGAGACCTCAAGTAAAGGAGCGAGCTTGACGAGAAAAGGGAAATCTGCAGGAGGGTGTATCAGCCACTCCTGAACGCTGAAATAGAAATGAAATAGAAAATAACACACTTTGTTTTCCACTGAGGTTTGCTTCAGTTTCCTGTGGCAGGATGTCAGCCATGGCTGTGCAGAGGAAGGCGCCGCTCCCTCCCCGCTGCAGAAGCTGTCAGGTTCAGACCAAAGGATCTCCATCGCCGTGCCCGCAGGACGCTAACGGCCCGGCGCATTGACGACAGCCGGCCATTGATCAAGTGCTCCAATCCCAGCTAGCAACCGGGGGAGAAGACGAGGGGGTCACTTGGTCAAACGGTCAGGATTTATCACCACCCAAGGTCGAGTCGCTCGCTCACGCCCCCTGTTTCTAATTCACAAAGATACTGGGAGGAAATTAAAACCACAAAAACAAGCGTGCACTCTTCTCAGATAGAAGAATAGCGTGCCGGTTGCACACTTGAACGACGATACCTACAGAGGAAGTTCCCGCTGCTCACAGCCCGGGGAGCGGAGGGTGTGTCTTCCTGAGCTTCGCCACCGCACTTCCTGCGCCCGTCCATGTGATCATTGGTCCAACGGGAACAGAAACCACGTGTAAGGTCTTGTCCCGCGCGGTTCGATTCCGCGTTTAAGAGGGACGCGAACGTGAAAAACGTCTGAATCCTCCGTCACAATCAGCTGACGGGTCTTTTACATAATACAAGAACTGAGACGCTCGGCAGAAACGGGATGTGATTAAAGTTTCATGGTGCTGTAGCAGATTTGTTTACATCAGCTGTGTATGAAAACAGGCCTATATCCCGAGCTGCTGACTCTACATATGAGCCCAAACCCGTCCATTATTCATGTGACTAGACCTCGAGTTTTCACAGCGCAGGGTAAACGGCGTTGAGTTTGCCTCCGACCCCCAAACGGCTGTGACCCTTACTTGTTGAGTCAGTCACAGCAGCTGAACGTGGAGCGTGGACGTCTCAGGTGCAGAGGAGATAACTGCGAATGCACTGGATAACAAGGAATACCAGGCTTTTGACTGTTTGCATGCAGTACTCCAGTTGCATGATGGGGCTTTTTACTCATTTAGACATGTCGCATATTGTATTTTTAATCAGCTTCACAAAGAAGAAGTTGTGTCACCCCAGTCTGTATCTGCAGCATCTGTAAAATCAGACATCCTACATAAAGCAGGATGCTGCAAATGACCAGGTAGGGATTTAATCAGCATACCGCGTCCTGTGCTGCGCTTCAGTTTTGTAAATTGAGTGCATTTTATTCAAATTAACTTCCACATTACACATGAATAAATAAACCTGCTGCTGGATATCTGAATCAAACACATGCGGCCTCCGATGTGAATGAGTCCTGTGATTTCGCCCCAGTTCTGCCCGCACGACTTCCTGTCTGATCCGTTGATCTTTACTGACACCTGGTGGTGGATCTGCTGTAGAAGAACAAACCAAATGCCCAGGTGCTCGCCGCACTGACGGATCGTCGTTTCATCCGCGCAGGTGTGAGTCATCAGCCCGTCTGGCTGATTTACCCTGCATCTTGTGCGAAAGACGTCCACGTCCCCTACAGCAGACGGCTTCACTTGACCAGAAAACTGAATGCACCTCAGCACATTTATGTGCTTTTAGCTTTTAATTCCTTACATATTTTATCCTTTTTTATGCACATTGTTGATGATTTATGCATTTTTGAGTGTTGTCAACTTTTTTTTAGTTGCATCTTCTTATTTCTCAGCTCTCTATGACGGGACCTTAACGTCAGTATTTGACACTGAGCAAAAAATAATAATGCATATAAATAAATGTTGCTGCTAATCTTTCAGATATATCAGGCTGCAATAGTTAAATCATAAATAGTCCAGTTTGCATGAAGCATATTGAAATTAAGTCATTTATTGTGTGTTTTAGACCCTAAAACGGAGTTGCATCATGACAAAACCTTTTTTGGTTATTTAAGGGTTAAAAGTTTTAAAAATTCATTATATTTAATATGTATGATTAGGACAGGTGCTGGTTTAACATTTATAATTTAAATGTATAACTTTTTTATAGCTTGATTATTTTTTATGAGCACATTTTTGTGTGAAGGGACATCAAAGGGTTAAAGACACTTGTTTTGTACCAGTAACATTCATCATTAGGACGAGACCTGTCAGACCTACAGGCTGAAACAGTTACAGACCTTTAGACATAAAGTGATTACAGCCTGAGTAACAACAAACCTTTAAACAGGATCAGAGTTAAACAACCAGTGACTGTGACCACGACACAGCTCTGTGAGACGTCAAACGTTGGAAATTAAGACTGAAACTCAGAGTAAACTTCTGCGCCAGGAGCATCCAGGAACTAAGAAACACATTACAGACAGGGCCGATACACAAAAGTCTTTAGACGTGTCCACACACGCACTTTCATATTAACCCGAAAGAAACTTAAATATCTACAAATACAGAGCAGAACTCATCACATCCCTCAGGGTGATCTAAACTATTATTAAAGCCAAACGTACAGGGGACAAATGAACCTTTTCTATAGATTGTGCATTGTGTGCACAGCTTAATATTCTTTTTATAACTTTGTATTGGCAGCAATACAGTGCCACGGCTTATCTATCAATGCAAATCAGTGAGATACACATGCAATACTAATGCTGGGCTCTTCTTATGATGCACAGTAAACCTGCTGCAGCCATACTCTACTGTATTTTATAGTGAAGCCAACGAGGCGCGTGTTAATTTGTAATGATATCCGCTACCGCCTCACATGTAAAGCGCAGCGCTCGCGCCTCGCCTCCGTGTTAAAGGCCTTGAGGCGACTGCAGGTTTAGTATCCAGGCAACGACTGACCGCTGACCTCGAGCCCTTTCCCCCAGATTGCAGCCTGTGACCCGCGCACGTCCCCAGCCCCTGACATGACCGCGTGCAGATAATGCATAAATCATTTTTTAAAACCGGGCCGACTCACGGTGCTTTCTAATTATCGGTAATACTGAAGTTTTTCCTTCTCGTGAGGAAGCAGCCGATCACTTTCTCTCATAAAACCGATGAAACTCGCCGGCGCTGGTCACACTGTTATTGAATTCCGTGAAAATGAGGTTTTCTTATCACCTTTCTCAGGCGTGACACACACGCACGCACACACACTCACACACACACACACACACAAGCGAGCAAGCGCGCACACAAAAGGAACATGTGCTTCTTTTAACCAGCAGGTGGCGGAATGGAGCTTATTCAAAACAAGCGATGTTATAATCTGTGCTTCTAAAGGGAAGTTAACTAGTTATTTATGCGCACACACGCACACACGCACACACACACGCTGTGTTATTACATTTCAGTCCTGCCGTACAGCTGCAGAGTTTAGCGTTGCTTTGAATGAACAGTGGATCTTTGCGTCACATCAACTTTAACATTTTACTCCTTTTTCCCATTTTTGCACCTGAACACATCTGTCCCGCGATCATTCCCGCGCCCCCCCGGTGCGTGGTGCGTCTGCGCAGCTGAACGGCACAGGGCATTCAAACGCCTGACACGGGGTAGCGGTGCGTTCATGTGTGGATTCGAGCGGAAGCTCGATTTCATGCGATTTTACTGAAGGCTCCTGCTTTTATGCGTGCACGCACCTCCGAGGCACCCAGCGACAGCAGGGAGCACAATGGAAACATGTCACGCGCCCTCTGTGTGTTGTCCTTGATGCTCGTTTAATTGTTCGTAACAATGGTGTATTGTGTTGTGCATTGCCAAACAAACAAACACGCCGCTCTGTACAGTGTCAGCCAGTGTTTCCACGTGCACAACTTCAATTACCCTGAGAATACACAAATGTAACTTTGCATTATATTTATAATATGTATCTGCAGTGTGCATTTGGTTATTAATGATTGGAAGCCATTGACTGCATTGGAGGACTTCGCAAACAGCCTGCATTGACGCAAAGTGGTGGTATGTTCCTTTAAGGGTAAATCTATTAACATACCTCAAGTCAAGTGTCGTTGGAGGACGGGTTGAAGGGTCTCTGCAAAATAAGTGACTTATCTGTCAAAGCAAATGCGATTGTTTGCTCTGTGTTAAAGCATAACCTCATTTTTCACTTTTAGAGAAAACCCAGGTCACGTGTTGCGCGTGTCTCCGCGGCGCGGCACTTTGACAGCCGCGCGCTCACGCCCGCGCGTTCAGCTGCGCGTACATGACGCACCTGCGCCTCTACGCTGCACGCTCCTGCTGAATCCGCGGGAGCTTCTTCCTCTCCGACCTTCTCCGCTTGAGTTGACTGCACGCACACGTAAACAAAATAATAATAATAATAATAATAATAACAACAGCATTTATTTTTGTAGTGACATCAAAATCCTCTGCGCTTCTACAGGTCGAGTTAAAATTATTTATAAAACTTTATTTTCTTCTTTTTCATCTCAACAGCTGTTTCTCTTGGGAAACCTCCAAGGGGCAAACCCAAACCACAAACAATGGTACATACATCGAACAGCACACAGCGCCATCTACATCGTCGATAAAAATACACAGTCTAGAGTGGAACAGAGCTCGATGGGAGTAATGGTGATGGAGGATAAAATATCACAAGACCGGGCCGTGGGGCGCGAGATCTCAAAAAGTGTGAGGAAGAAAGGAAAAGATGTGGGGGGGGGGTGTATCTTTAATACTGTAATGTCTGTCGGACAAACACGAGAGCGCAGCGCAGGCTCTCTGATCAGCTGGGAGGAGGAGGAGGAGGTGTCTGTACGGGAAATCCTCCACAGGGTCGTGCAGAGGGGTTACATTCAACAGGGAGGGGGGCGGGGCTTGTGTGGAGGGGCGGGGCGCCAGAGAAACAATAATAAAATAGAATTATGATAGAGAAAATAAATTCATATATTCTGTATACATAGATCATTTTCTATTTGGCTTATACATCGGCTAAGCAAAGCGATTCATTCCTGAGGTGCAAGGCTTTTCATGTATTCTATGAAGCACTGTGTGTGTGTGTGTGTGTGTGTGTGTGTGTGTCACAGGAAGGAGTGGGGCGACCTTTCCTATTAGTCTAATGTGTGCGTTGTGTTGTTGTGTGCAGCAGAGCGGGGGGACGCACAACGAGAGCTGGATCAAAGACAAGACAAACGCGCTCGACGTGACGCTGCATCATCGTCACGCAGGGATTTTAGCTTTTGCCCGAGTGTCACAAGTGACAGCTACGTGGACGAGCGGGCAGTGGGGTCAGGCCGGGAACATTCAGGCACGCCGGCACATGCCTCTAGACTTCACCAGGTGAGAGGTTTCAAGCATAAACAGAGGCATCCGGGATCATCTGAAGCACAAACGGCAAGATCAAAACCAAATGAGCGTACCTACGGGTGTGGGTGTGGGTGTGGGTGTGGCGCGGGATGGACAGAATCAATAGCAACAGCGACTGTCAGTAGAATGATGCGAGGTAGCGTTGATGAGGGGAACAGAGGGACCTGAGAGGACGAGCAGGCAGCGCCGGGTAAATGCTTCGGTTTGCATCTCTGTGTACGGACAGAAGACAGATAGCCCTGTGAGAGCGAGGGAGGCGCGCGCGCCCTCCGTCAGCTGGTGAACTAATCGGAACAAACACGCCGTACACTCGCGCGCGTGTACCGTGTGCTGATGCGCGTGCCGTCAGTTGCAGAGAGCGAGGAGAGTCGCTCCGCCGCCAGGTTAGTGTATATTGATTCAAAATAAAAACAAAAAAAAACAAAAAAACAAAACGGCTGTAACTCTGCAGAGCGACGCTGCTAAAGAGCAAAAGCAAAACTCTTCACCAAAGTTTCTTTTTTGTTGTTGTCAAAGGGCAAATTCAATGTCACTATCAAAATACTGATAACCCATTTACAAAGAAAATATGACAAAGTAAAAACATTCAGCTTTTAAAATGACTTCATACAGTAGCACATTTCTGAAATCTGCTCAAAATCAATTGGAAATGCATGCAGGATGTGAGTGAACGTTACCTTTTCTTCTTTTGCACAATACTGTAACACCGGAGGTTTTGCATTATACCAAGTCTGTTTTACAAACACTTATGGACACGAGTAAAACTAAGAGAAGTCACCGACATGCATGCCGTCATGCTGAAAAGAAAAAACAAAAAAACAAAAATCACAACAATTATTAACATTTCACATTGTAACTATCTGAAAAAAAGAGAAATGAGTGGAATTAAACCATGAGAAATGTCAATGTGAGTGGGGCGAGGTGGGAGGCGGGGTTCGTTTGGTGTTGTCGCGGGTTAGAAAGGTCAAGGGTCAGGACTGCTGGCCGCCCCATTGGCTCTCCACGGGCCGCCGCAGGAGCTCCTCCACGTGCCTCGCCACGTCCATGGTGTCGTCCAGGTCGAAGTCTCCGTCTGCGTCCAGCATGGAATCGGCCCTGCCACGGGACACAGAGCGGAGCCACAGCACGCTCAGAGAGGCCGGCAGCACATCGCCAAAATATAACACACACACACACACACACACACACAGGGCAGCTCATGTGCTCCACAGACTTGTTGACTCACATGGGTGGGTATATGCTGTAGGGGTGAGGGTGATTGACGGGTGCTGGGGAGGCGCCGTGATCCATATAGGTTGGGTTCCCACTTGCTGGGTCTGGATTGGCTGTGGCAAACCTGCACACACACACACACGCACACACACACACACACACACACACGAGATAAAAGCCTATGAGTTGTGTGTTCAGCAGTTGCCAAAGCAACTACCCTCAGCGTGTTTTCCAGGCCTCGCTGCATCATTACGGCCGCTCTCTGTATCGCGCGCGAACAGACCGCGGAGACGGGGGAGCGGGCCGCTGCTCGCTAACGAGCCTAACTCTGATGATGAGCGGAGGACAAGCTCGCTCAGGAACCCTGGCCATCCTTAATTGGCCTCCTCCAACTGTAACGGCTAACTAATGGCTGATCTGGATTCAGGGTCTAGTACTTGGTGATTAGGTCTAAATGTTGCCACAGAGGATAAAAACTGGTGGGTGGAAGGCGGGGGAGAGAGAGAGAAGGGGGAGACACAGCGGGAATGGGAGAGCAGGAAGCTCGGTACTTACTCTGGCACCACTTGTTTGATTTGCGGTTTCACGTAGCCGTCCACTGCTTTGGCTTTAAAACAAACAAACACAGGGAGAGAGAGAGAGAGAGAGACAGTGAGCTCGACGTCCAGTCGAAAAGGCTTTGCAACCGTGACGTGAACCGGCGAGGGCGTGGCTTACAGAGCGGCGGCGTGTAATATTTGGAGAAGACCTCGTCCTTGGGTCTGTCGGGGTAGAGGAACAGGAGGTGATTGAGATCGCTGATGCGGTCCGCCAGAGAGCGGATGGAGAAGTCTTTGGTTGTGTAGGGCATGAGGTTCCAGACCATCCTCTCACCTGGAGACACACAGCGTCACACACACGCGCGCCACAGCGTCAGCGGCCATGACGGCGACTCAGATCGGACTTTTTTTGATTTACACTTGCGAAAACTGATTTTTTCAACCTGGTGCGGGCAGAATAAAAGACATCAACCCTTACATACGGTCGTCTATGAGCCAGATCAGCGGGTACAACAACATCCTACAGTGGTGCCGACTGTTTCCCCCAGTCAGCGGCCTCTAGCAGCTCCTCTTCTCCAGCTAGTCGCCGTCTGCTTGTGTGTGTGTGTCTGCAGCAGCCTGAAACAACGCCATCAGAGCGGCGAGAGCATCGCTGGCTGAGGAAACTGACTGATTCCCCGGAGGTTCGCGGCTGCGAACGCCCGCTCCGGGCGCTGTCACGTTGTTTAACAGTCATTTAACAGCACATTTAAAATATTGATTACAGCTGCTTTAAGTCCTGCTCTCACCCAGCGGCTTCACGTAAGCTGATACACGTGGACACACGCTCACACGCAGCAGCTGCAGCGGCCCGAAACTGCTTAACGCACCTTTCATTCAGCAGGAAAGATACCAGGAGTCTTAACGTGCATTTGAATCATGCAACCTCAAATCACAAGTCACAGGTTGGCATTTTGCTCTGGAGCCTGACTGACACCCGGGAGAGAGGGTTCGAGTTACAGGATGCAGGTTCACGCAAAGCCACACGCATTTACATGTCGTACCTGCTTTGTTAGGGTTCTCTGCCACCCAGGCGATTGTGATTCCTCCGATCTCAGAGTCACTAAAGCGCAGGAGGAAAGTGCCGTTGGGTTTGGACATCAGCATGTCCTGAGCCTGCTGCTTGTTCACAAAGCCCAGTATGGCTCTGGAAAACCAGGAGGAGAGAGAGAGGGAGACGTAAATATAAAGAGTGACATTAAAACTGCACTGCGCTCGGTTTACACGCTCCCTGCGTTGCCATGGAAAACTACGAACGTGAACAATCGCCGGAGTTCTCAAGAGCGACAAAATGAGGACAGGAAAACATTTTACACGCCGTCCTGCTGTCAAATTGGAAAAAAAAAAGAGAGGCTATATATTTTTTACTTTTCTAAGCCTGGGACTGAAACGGACAAAGACCTCGGCAGTTTCCTTACCCGTCGTTCCAGTGTGGCTTGAGATGCTTCTTTGTGAGTTCCATCACGCCGTCAAACCACTGCCAAAACGTGAAGTTCCTGCCTGGCAAGCTCTCCTGTCAGCGAAGACACAGGGAGGTGGGGGGAGAAATGTGTTTTTATAAAAGGCAGAGAGGAGTCAGACAGATGTGCACGTAATCTAATGAGACTGATGGTGCGCGGTGAACATGAGCCCGCTCTCTGCCATCACCAGGCAGAGAACGAGGCCTCCGGCCTTTCACCGTGTGGACAAACAGGCCCATTAAGATGACGACCCGGCTACCGGCGAGGCGTCCTCACTCGAGTCGACTGCAGAAATAGGGCTGTAGGCACGCCGCAAATGGAGCGCGAAATTTCTCAATGTATGAATAACCAATGGTAAATCACCCCGCGGAGAACGAGCATGAGGCTGAAACTGGCCCGTGGGCGTTTTATAAAATGCAAAGAGGAGAACCCCCGTCTTACAGCGCGGCGGATAATTAGTGTGTGCGTGCACAGTGGGCCGGAGAGCAGACGGAGAGAATCACGAGGAGAGCGACTGGTGCTGACCCTGTTGAACTGCGACCAAGTCATCGTCATGTTGCGGTAGTCCTCCGGGTTGTTGCTGGAGCTGCTGAAAGCCTTTTGAGCCAGGAAGACCAGGTTCTCCTCGGACAGGCCTCGGTTACTCTGCACCTCGGCCTTGTACTTCATGTTGGTGGCGTCGCACAGCTGAGGCCAAAGCACCTTGTCTGGCACGAGGAAAGGCACCCGTCCCTGCAGACGGCAGAGGATTCACATGAGCTTTACACACACGGGGGCGGCGGCGGCGGCGGCGGCGGCAGGATGTAAAAACACAGTCGAGGATAAAATGTAAACAAGTGCATGTGCATCTGTTTCCATATGTGCAGGTGACAAGAAGCTAAACCAAGCAGATGGATAAAACAGTCAATACACAGAGATCTTAATGAGCGATTCCTGCAGTTACTCATATTGATACACAGGGCAGGAACTATTGATTCTTTTACATTATCGTTTAATCCACTAAGTATTTATTTTAATTAACTGATTAATGGTTTCATGTGTGAAGTGTCAGAAAAGAAGACAAACTGCCGAAGCGTCTTTGTTCGACAGATGTCTGAACACGGGCGGCTGCAGCAGCATTCACTCACCGGCTCTGCAAAAGCGTTGTCCCACAGCACAGTTGCCGTGGCGTTATTGTCTTGGCTACCGTGAACTATCACCACTACAGGAAGCGATAACGTCTGTGGAGGGAGAGAAGGGAGGCGTTTCTGTGGCTGCGACGCTAAAACAGAGCTTTTTAAACAACGTCATACAATTAGTGCGTTCACAGGTCGGGGATGGAAGCGAGTGGGTGTGATTGGTTGGGCTGATGTGGAGCAGCGTGCGTCACACCGTGTGTAGGAGTGGACGCCAGCATTTTGTGACTTATGAATGAGCAGATTCCCACGTCTGTAGGAGAACGAATGGACGGTATGTATACGTGTGTCAAGGCCAAAGTCGCCTTTTCTTCCACCTCGGTCCGTCCGCGTCCTCTTACCTTCACTTGAAAGACAAGCTCGTTGCCCCCGACGCTAAACTGGGACTCGAACAGGATGGTGAACTTCTCTTCCGTGACCGATTCCGCTCCGCGCCTGTCCGATCGCTTGATCCTCTTCAAGGACTACACGAGAGATGACATGTGTAAGGATGAGGAAAAGCGGATGCGTACGCCGCGCGTTGCCTACGCAGTCCGGCTGACAACATGCTCAACATACAGTGCATGCATGTATAATTCACTCTGAGGCCAGAGAACAGGGCTGACATGTAAATAATCCATGGAGGTCTGTGGGGACTGTTGCTTGCAACATGTGTGATGTAGTCAAAGACTCTTTCTCAAGCTGCAAACCGTTCCCCTCATGTGCTGCAGACTTGCTATGGGTCTGCGCAGTACATACTGTACTGTAATACCAACACAGTGCAGCCACACTGGAGACCGCTCCACACTGTTGTTTTTATATTCTAATGGGTCCCTGCAGGGTTCATTTAAATGTTATTCAAATATAGGAGCTGCGATCAAAATGTTTGCTGACGGTGCTCCTGAACACAGCACGGCGTTGATAGCTAGCTTTAATGCTAGCTATAGCATTATAAGTTTGCAGTCTGGCCTGTGCACATCATGCAACACCGAGAAACTCAAACTTCAGCAGGGAGCAAGCACCAAAATCTGTGTTATGAACCGTCACGACAGGGATAGAGAGCAAACGTCAGCTCTAACAGGACGACACTCTGGTTGTTTTCTTTGATATTTGCAGGATTGTGCACCGTCGATTCATCCCCGAGGATCAGACTGTAAGAAGAGAGCTCTACTGCACCTCTGTGAAGCGCCTCAGGGAGGAAATTCAGCACAAGTGACCGTAATTGTGCACGGTGGGGTTTTGGTTTTCCATCATGCAACCCACTGGGCGCACAGCTGCACCAGTGCAATCGCCTTCACACTGGATTTGGAGATTCTACCTGCACACGCTGCTTTTTACAATGTACCATAAGGGGACTTTGCAAAGAGCGATCAAGCGTGGCGGGCAGTGGCGTGACGAGCATTAAGACGATGGCGGCCAAATTTAAATCGCATGCAGTATTTACTTGTTCTAGGAGCAGTCAGACGACATTTTGATCGCACCTCTTGCTGTCCACTTACTCTAGAAATACCCACGCTGTCAGACTGCACCCCAATCAAATGTAGTTATTAAAAATGGTATTTCATAGCACAGCGGGGAGGAGAGAGGCACGTTTGCAGTGGATTTCCACATTTTCAGTGTTGACACGGCGATCAAACGCACCCTGGTCAGCGCCTGACTTAAAAGCAAACTGCTGAATCAATGTGTAAGCTGCTCTCTGATGCAGATCTGGGAACAATGTGATATTTAACCCACTTAAGGAGCACTCACCATGTTCCTGAAGTGGGCGCTGAGAGTGCCTGTAGTCTGGTGGTACTCCATCACACAGTTATTGTTGAGAATTTCCCCACTGCTGTCACTGGAGGAGCGAGACAATCAATGAGTGACTCAATTTAGCCGTAACATCTGCTGTGATGCGTTTGAGTGCTGACAATTACATCCACCCCAGAACAAATTAAAACAAAACGGTGCTTGTTTGGACAGCAGGGGCCCAGTGATGAACATGCAGGAATGTAGGTGCGGGAATGATGTCCGCGCTCATTCCATATATAATTAAAAACCAGCGTCTCTATCTTCTGTGCACGAGAAAACACCAAACAGATGTCGCTGGGCTGCGGATCGGGTCCCATACCAAGCGGCTTGGATGAGAAACAGCAGATGATGGCTGAGCTGTTGAATCGCTGGCCTCATTCAACCACTGGCTGCCTGGCTGACCTACAGTCTTGGAAGGTTTCTATTAGTCAGGAGGAATGTGGAGTGAGGCTGTGGAACAGGCTAAATGTGGATTCTGCATCCGCACCATAGATTCCTCTGAGGCATTGTTCAAGTTCCAGCCGTGTCTCTGCGGTGAGGTCTGGAAACACACGAGACCAGAGGACTCGTACTGGGATCCAGTAATCCCTACAGAAACCCAGGACTCCTTATCTTAATGGCGCCACGGGAGCTCATCGCGGTGTCCCCGCTACAGGAAGCAGGGATGCTGAAAATACGTGTGGCATAAAGAGCAAAGTGGCGTGTTGCCGCATCAAAGACCCGAACATGTCAAATTACGAGATTGCGTGGACTTACTTCCTCGTGTTCTCGTTCTTCAGCAGCGACTTGGCTTGCTGCTCGCTAATGATGGTGGCTTTCACCTGCGGCGGGTTCATGTGCACGTTCAGCTTCCCACCCACTAGGAGGCGCACCGTAGCGGCAAACTTGGTTTGGGTTTTTAGCACCTGTGGAGGCTGTTTCTCGATGATGAAGGTGCTGTGGAGACAAAGAACAACGTCCCGTTTGCTTAGCTGGCTCGGTTAGCTTAGGTGCACGCAATGTGGCGGCAAAAAGCCCTTAAGCTTTGCTGCACACGCTCTCATCCTCTATCTTTCTTCATACATCTCAGGAAATGCAGCCAAAAGCACTTGTGAATGTTCAGAGCACAGCTAGCTATCATCGAGCACTCCAATCCAATTAAAATGAGGTCTCAATTATGGAAAACTAGCCCGCAGAAGGCCCGAACCAGAGCGAACACAGAATATAAACAACGCATGTTTAAAGCGCTCGTGTCTCATGAGGTTTGCAACATGTTTACTAGACTTTAAGTATGTGGATACTGTGTGGTTTGGTGTGAAATGCTGGATGCATAATGACTTCGCTGACAAAGAAATTTGAGAACGGATTTGAGAACGTCAGACGTCAGAAACCACCTTAATTGTGCCCGCGCTCAGTTGTGGGTTGTTTCTCTGTCTCTGTCTCTCTGTCTTCTCCAGAGAGAGGGTGTTGTTCAGGAGACATAACCCGTGTTTGTGCCGTGCGTGACAGGAGTGCATTAATGTCTCGGCGCAGTCTCGTCTGTGGCCAATCAGAAATTGCTGTGACAGAGACATCGCCTCTCAATGTGCCACGGGTCCCTGCAGGGACGGTCTTCTAGGAAAGTGGGAGAGGATGCTGTCAAAAACTTGGGATTACTTCCCCGTTCAGAGATGCCGGAGGGCTAAAAGACCCTGGCAGATATGCCTTTGGGCCAAAAATAATATACTGAAACAAGCTGCATGTGCCTCTACTTTCCTTTAATCTCCTGCACACTGCATGCTCTTTGTCTCTGCAGATCTCTTTAGGTGCTTTCAGCTTCCATCCTCTGCCTCTGGGCACATTTGAATTCAGTCTCTCTCTCTTCCTCCAGCGGCCGTCTTCTACCACACCAGCGCTCCTTCTCTTCTCCTGCCACTGTCTCATTCTGCACTGATGAGCATTTGACACAGTGCTGGATGGCTCAGTATGAATGTGATTTGTAGTCATGCACCACCTGCATCTACTTACTACTTACTTTACTTATCTGTATGTTTGTTTTCCCTGTTCATTGTATCCACGCCCGATAAAAATTGCCTTCACATGCACGACGGCTCCACAGTAAACAAAGCGTGTGTGTGTTGTTTACACGTTATTAAGTTACTGCAAATGCAGTCTGAGCATTTCATGCTGCTGCTGCTGCTTCACATTAAAAGCAGTCAACTGGCAAAAACACCGGGTGGCTTTAACAGCAACAAAGCCGCAGGAAACCTAATATATTTGAGAACAAAACACGAGCTTTTCAGGGTATTTGACAGCAGATTAATTATGAATATCACGGAGAAACAGATGAAACAAGAACGACTTTCTCTTTTGCTGCATTTCCTACGAAGCTGCTGCTGCAAGACGTTTGCAGCCTGCCTCTGCTTTTAACACGCTAACCACCATAACGTAGCCGCACCGATGTGAATTTAATCATTAGGTGGATGAACTGAACGTCGTTGAGTAACAGGTGATATTCTGCTGATCATAAAAGAAACTACGGTTGTGTAAGACGGTACTGGTTGCATAAAAGGCCAAGATGCACTCCTCCCACTTGCAAACGTGCAGCGGCTGATGTGGGGAAATGATCGTGCACTTAAATCGGCTTCTTTCAGTCAAGATTTCAGCAGATAAACACACGCCCACGCACACACCTGGTGACCAGTGCCGAGATGATATCTGTGATGGTGCTGTTGAGTTCGTTGAGGAGCTCTTCAATGGGGCCGGGGATGGGCAGCTGTTGTCTGAGGTGCTCCGCTCTTCGGATCTGCTGCCGGTTTTGCCAGATAGTCTCCGCCAGCTTCTCGCACCTGAGACGGGACGCACACAGACCCCAGAGAAGAGTTAGGCCTGAGCATTGTGCCGCAGGAGCTTTAACTCCAGCAGGACAATATGAATTCAGATTAAAACAGGACGCAGCCACTCTGAGGAAACTTTGCAAATAAAACCAGCGGCAGTCGATAGAAAAGCTTGTAAACCGGTGACCCTTTGTGCTGCGAGGGAGTCCAGTGGCTGTGATCCTGATGGGAGGTGGAGGGGAGCTCACCAGGACTGCAGGATGTCCAGGCCTCCCTCCGGCGGGCCCCCGTTGCCTGCCAGCTGTTGCCGTCTCTTCCACTGGATCAGCTCGTCGTCCAGAATGATGGTCTGCTGCTTCCTCAACAGCTGCAGTGTTTTCTGGTGCTTCTCCGCCAGGTCCTGCGCGCCACACACAAAGAAAGCGGAGGTTGACGTGCAAACGCAACTTCAGCGCTCTTGCACTTCAAGGTTTACGCGTTCATGTCTTACCAGTCTGTATTTCTGTAGTGTGTTGGCCTCTCTGGTCAGCCACGCCTCCACAGTGGCCCTCTTGCTGAGTAGGGCAGGCTCTCGTAGCTGTCGGTCAGCAGGGGGAAGCGTCGCCAGGCTGGTCAGCTGAGCTGGAGAGGGGCCCGTGTGGCGGGAGGGGGAGAAAAGAGACAGGAGGTAAAAATCTCTGACCTGTGCACATCCATTGTACATTATCCCCAAGGAGGAACAATGATTTACTCGGGAGAATGTTCCCAGGCAAAACACAGACGTCACCAGAGCTGTGTGTTGCTCTCTGAATGATGCAACATGCGTGTACGAAAAGGTTGCTGGGTTGTGAAAGCTCCTGGTTTCCATTGCTGATCTACAACTGATCTGTGGTTCAAACGTATGTGGATGACATGACCTTTTATTTACACGTTCGCGCCTTGACAGCTCACAGCTTTGGCACACAATTCTGTGAGGCCTGTGCAACAGAGCCTCAGCTTCAAAGCCTGGAAAAGTAAAGTGGCTTTGACTAGTTTGTACTTTTTAAAATCTTGAATCTTACTTCTTCTCACATCCAGACCACTGCAGGTAATCCAGAACGCAGCGGCGCATCAGGTCTTCAACAAATGCAACGGCATGCAACAGCAACCTCGATGCTTTCCTACAAGACAGCAGGTCACAGAGCTCCTGGCTACCTGACCTCCCTCATTCAGGTCTCTACGCTCGACCAATGAAAGGCGCCTACTCCAAGGAGCTGGACTCTTCTCCTCTGATGTGGTGGAGACCCCGTTTGTTCCCCAGAGTCCCTCACAACCTTCAGAAAAAGCTGAAGACCCAACTGTTTCGGAAACCCCTGCTCACCCGAAGGTGATGGATGGTGCACTACCTGTGTCCTATCGGAGTCAACATTTCCTGTCTGCATTGTCTTCTCCTTCCTTGATCTTTGCCTGTGCTGCACCTACTCTGTATGCATGCGTGCTGTAGAGTGAGCCCAGTCTCACCCTGGATGCGGAGGCTCTCCTGGTACTGGATGATGAAGTACTCCTGGTTCTGCTGGAGCTTGCGCAGGTCATTCTCGGTGTCCTGGGTCAGCAGGCGGAGCTCCTCGAAAGCCTGGTTGATCTGTTGGTATTTCTGCGACATGCTGTCCATCATGCCACCCACGGGAGAGCTCGACTGCCAATTACAAAAGTGAGATTGAGAGACGGACGGACGGACAAAATGGCAGCTCTGGGAACAGAAATGAGTTTTCCATTGGAGTCCGTATATTGTCTGTCATTGGATTGTTTATGATAGTTGTTAAAGGGCAAATGGCCGGCTACTGGCGAGTTGACCGGGGATATCAGTGGGGGTTGGAGCAGAGACACTAAACAAAGCCGGGCTTGATGCATTCGCCCCTTGCGTGCAGCATTTGGGCTATTTGACTGTAAAATCTAAAGTGACCACAAGCCCCACAGGAACACAGCGAGCAGAGAAAGAAGAAACGCATTTGCTTATCAGACTCAAGCAGACTGAACGCGAGCACCATGGTGCCTAAAGGTTCAGACTAAACAGGGTGAAATTCAATCAGTCCAAATATGCATTCCACTAATAGAAAAGGCATGTTGTGACTGGAAATCAATTCACCCCAGGAGCTGCTGAGAATCACATGTTTTACGCACTGCTGGCTTTATGGTTTTATAACTCCGCTCTTGTAATAAACCGTACAATATTTGACTTCCATCTTTCACTTCCTTCCTCATTGCAGTGGAGAAATACAAAATGGTTGAGTGGGCAGGAGCGGCTGCAGGTATCGCCGTTGTAACAATGCAAGGGAATCTGAGGACCTCAGGAAGGAGTCGGGGGCGGTTAAATGGAGGAAGCGGAGTAGTTACCCAGTTACCCAATGTCTGAATCAGTCACCATTATGTAGCCGAGCTTCTATTTGAGCTTGCAGGCTTTGTGCAGAAATGAATAATGCATGGGGGAGCCACAGGTGTTCATCCATGCAAAGTTTATATTCCAGCATGGGGATGTCGCGGTGCAGCTAAATAAGCAAACGTGTGCGTGAAGGTGTCGGCTTGCATATGTACCTCATGCGTCCTACTCACATTGGTGGCCTCTCTGACGAGCCGCTGCTCCGTGTAGAGGATGTGTTTGATGCATCGGACCAACTCCAGAGGACAGCGGTCATACGTGCTCTGAAAGACAAGGAGCACATGTGCTGCGTTAAGGCTTGTTAGCCCCTGACGAGCGGAGCGGCCGCCGCGCACAGGGCCCGCCAATTTGGTCGCATCAAGGAAGCTCGCTAACTCCGGGAGCCGACGCCGCTGACACACTAAAACCCATTAGATGAGGCTAATGAAGCCCGCCTCTGAAGCACGGCGCTCTTCATATAGAGACGTGACTCATTAGCATATACACACACAATGCCACACAAACACACGCAGCGCGGCTGAGTGGTTTATCTGTTACACTTGTATTTTTTGTCTGATGAGTAATGTTTGCAGTTTCACTTTCTCTCTCTGCTTTAAAAGGAGAGTTTTTGAGGTAGAGTTGTTTGAGGTAGTCAGTGTATGACCCGCCCCCCAATCTCGATAAAGCAATATTATTATGTCTCTGTGCTATATTTGAACATTTTAACAGCGCTGCCTTGCTTTCAGACGGGAAACTGAAGCCTTTTCAAATCCACCAGACAGAAGCAGTCATTCTGCAGAACACAGGAGACGCTGGTCTACCGCTGCCTCCATCAGTCTGTTTGTTTGTGTTATTGTGTTACGAGAGTAAGTTCGGATTCACGGCGGTCACACAATAGCGCAAACACACTAACTGATGGAGGCGGCGGTCGACGGGCAGCTCCTGTTGTTCTGCAGGGTAAAATTACTGTTTCTGTCAAAGGAGTCGGACAAAGCTCTGTAACGGATTGAGTTTCCTGTCAGAACAGGACAGTCTGACGTCAAGCTGTAGCAGAGAAACTGCTCTAGATATATATAGATATATATAAAATATACTGCGTGCACGTAAGCTGATACTGAGCCTGTCCACAGCCGCACATTGACACTTTAACTTGAAGAATGAAGTTGCTTTAAAAGCTGAGTTTACGAGCACAGAGCTGAGAGTCTCTACTGCAACAGAAGATTAATATATGACAAACAGGAAACACATCAGCACATACATGTATAGATATACAAAGAAGGGAAAAACAGAGCGTCAGGAATTCGGGATTGAGGTTTGATTTTGCACAGCAGGCACCGGTCCACCTGTTTTTCTGCCTGGTTTCAGGGAGCGGAGAAGACAAACAGAAGAAGGGATCCGAGAGCAGGGGAGCGCGGTCGTAAATAGCAGCGCTGGCTGGCTACCAAGGCACCTCGGCTCGGGCTCTCCTCTTGTTTTCCTCGCGGTGGATACAACCTGTTCTTAAAACATTTCGTGCTCCTCCCGGGGTGAACAGCTGTACCTTCCAACCACTTGTTTTCGGGTTGTTTTGATGTGAGCGTTTCATGAAAACGTGGCTACTGTGCGAGCAGGAGGAAGTCAGGGTTTTATGATCCCGTTTCAATACTGTTCCAGTCTGTAATGTTCATGTGCTGCTGCAGATGCTTTCTTTCTGGAAACCAGAGCCAGAGAGTCTCGGTCTGACCGTACGAAGGAGGAAAAATCTGCATTTCTGCTTTCTCGATTTGCTTGTAAGCTAAAAAGTAAATGTTGCAAGCACTGTCCAGGTCTGCAGCGCTGCTCTCATGGTTGGTGAGTCAGTGAGGCGCAAATCCAAAAGACCTACCTTGAGCTGGCTTGCGTAGTGTCCCAGTTTGATTTTGAGTAGGAAGCCGTCCTCTCCCACCTGGTGCTCGGCCTTGTTCTGCAGCTCCTGGATCAGGCTGTCCAGCAGGCGTTTGGCCTTAAACTCCTCCTGCGGGTTCTCCAGGTCTATGGCGTCCCTGTTCACACACACACACGCAAGTAAAAACGTGCATGAATATTAAAATGGGATTAACGTACAAACTCTCTCAAGGACAAACACAACACAAATGTTTCGCAGGCAGATACGTGGGTGCAACTGTACAAACACGTGCATATTCTGCAGGTTCTGCAGAGCAACTCACCAGAGCTGGCCCTCGATCCACTGGGACAGATAATGTCGCACCTCAATGGGGAAGTGCTGACCGTACAGGGACTGCATCTGGTGCAGAGCATCTCCCTGGAGCTGCTGGGCCTGGATCCACACTGCCATCTTCAACACCCTGAATGAAAACAGCTTTGGTGATTAATCAAAGAGCGGGAAATACGGTTTAAGAAGAGCACGGTGAGAGACAGAGAGCATTTGAGGGCATGTAACATGAAGTAATTATGAAACTATCACTTTCTGTTGACTGTTTGCTCACCAGCCCCTCCCCTGAACAACAACTCGCAGACTTTGAGTTCTTCCAAACGTTGAAGCAAAGGTGCATGCAGCGGTGGCGTATCTGCAGACCTTTGTAGTTTTTCCAAAATGAAAAGTCAAGAACAAAAGTACGAGGTTCGATTTAAGCAGTGACTGCAGGGACCAACGCAGGTGTCAGTCACTGGCATTTCTGGCTAGCTAGCTTGCCACCGTTGGTGCTGTGGTGATGGGAGTGTTAGGTCAAGGAGCGTGTCGTTCAGCCCGTGTAGGTACACGTTACATATCAGATGCTATAATTAGAGCAGCGTTGGCCTCTTGTGCACCGGCTGCTCGACCTCGCAGCGCCTTTTCTCGTTAGAGATGAAATTGGTGTGACGCAACCAAACGGGCTTATATGCAAATAAGTCTGCTGGTGCAGAAGAAGAAGAAGAAAATATGCACGATAAATTCATGACAAACATGTTTTCAGGGAGATAAGGCTAGCACTAACAGCTCGTTGGAGCTGATCGAACCTCCCTGAGACCATGAAGATTTCATTTTTTAAACTCAAAGGAGCCTTTTTAAAAAAGAAAAAAGTGGTAAATTTGCTGTTATTATCGCTGCAAACTGGAGGAAATGTCTGGATCCACAATGAAGTGAACTTCCTGACACGCTGCCTCCAGCTCGCAGAGTTAAGATTCGGTGAAATGAAACTTACACTTGTTTCTGGTTTCCCTCTCACGACTGCTGCTCCAAGCCTTTGAGGTGGAGCCGGTCACGTGCGCTGCGAACACGTCGAGGGGCTTTAAACTGGAGCTCCTCGCCGAAGCGCGGCGGAGTCTTGGTTGAGAGGACTTTGCGTCAGGTCAACGCAACCTGTTTCCAGTCAACACACCCACTCAGCTTTCTCAAAAAGTGGCACAGTCACTGTCAGTAAAAGACTGAGCGATATGAGTACGCGGGAAGTTTGTGGTGTGTGTGTGCGTGTGTGTGTGTGTGTGTGTGTGTGCAGCGTGCGTGCATGTGTTTATTGGTAAGTGCTTGTGGTGTCGGTGGTTCTTCTTGACAGTGTGTGTGTGTGTGTGTGCGTGTGCATGCATCTTTTGTGTATCATCGTATACGTAACTGACGCATAGAAAGCTAATAGCTAACTTATAGGACAGAGGAGAATAGCAGAGAAGAGAGTTAATCTGCTGTATCTGTCTCTCTGTCTCTCTTTCACTTTATCTTTCTGGCTCATTTCCTTAATCACACCAACAGTTTACAACATCCACAACACCCACAAGGCATTTCCATGCTGCTGCTGCTGCTGCTGCTGATCTGGGACCGGTTTCCTTTAGTTTTCCTACTTTAAACCTGAATTTGATCATCAAGAACAGAAGCTAGTCTTGAACTGAAGTTTGATTCCGTCCCTCACGCAGCTCCACAAGTGTTTCGCTTCTAAAGTTGTCCTATAATTAATAAATATGACAAATAAACCTTGTTACAAACACATGATCACCAGACACCAATGTGGCACAAATCGCCCCCCATACCCATACATTCATGTGTGTTTATCTGAGATGAGCTCAGAACGATATTTGCGTCTGTAGACACTAATCCTGTCAGCCTGTGCTAATGCGCCTGCACTCATATCGCTATGAACGAGTCCTGAACTTCTAACCTTTGACCTTTTAGCTTGTTCCTAACCACCGGGGACTGCAGACTAGAGCACCGACTTCAGCGGGCGGTCACATTCACGCATCTATGACTCAGTGTACTGTTGCTAGTTCACCTCGACGTGGAGCAAAAGCTTTGATCCATAAATCCTGACAGATGGTTTCAGTAAACTGTGCTGAAATCACACCAAACCGCACGTGGCAGAGGAGTCTAAGGGACCTGTGACTGCCACAGCTGAGGGAAATTAGTCTGCACCGATCAAATAAAACACACAAATTACGATATCTCAAGGAAAAGCAGGTTGTTGGAGCGTTTAACACATCAGTCGCTGTTTCATAAAAGATTAGCACGACAGATTCGAAACTTCACGGCCTTAAAGCTGAAATGTGTCATGTTTTATTGAAATAATATGTAGTTATTATATGTATTTGTGCGGTTAATTAGCAATGCGGCATCTTCTGCTGATAAGACAGGGTAATCCGGTGTGCTGCATCCCATATGTCCTGACGGACAGGGCCGGTGAAGCGTCATTTAATCAGATCAATGCAAATATGACCCGGCTGGTCAGCGACGTCTCTGCTGCCTGAAAGGCTGAGATTCACAAACGCACGGCGCTCCGTTGTCTCCGCCGCGGCCCAGATCGAGCGCGTACCCAGGCGAACTCGCTGCATGTTTTTCAAAAGACAATTAGGTGCTTTTCCAACGAGCTCTGTGCACGTTTTATCTGTGAGGGCATCAGCAGCGAGAGCACAAACACTCGTACTATCAGCTGATGGGGGAGGAACTGAACAGGAAGAGCACAAAACCTTTCCTACCACCTCTTTCTGTGACACCGATTGTGGGTGCAGGACTGTCTTTTCTGTACCAACCTGTGTCAGACGGACAGACTGGCACACAGAGCACGCCGGGAGGCAAAGCTACAAACTGGGTGTGCTGCGCTGCCACGAGACAGTGGGACACACCGGTGTTTACTGGTCTGTCTGGCTCTTTAGCAGCTCTTTGAAAGGTGGAGACTCCATGCGCTGATTACCCACCATTAGCGCCTCCATTCTCACTTCCAACAGGAGGAGGATGAGCTGCTTCCCAGCAGCTGTTTCGCTCTGACAAACCACAACATCCAAACGCCATGGTAAACTGTGAAAACTAAAGACTCTCTCCACTTGTCACTTTTCTGTCTTTACAGGAAGCTCTAAACGCCGCAGCGTGTCCCTGCGTTACCACCGACTTTACTGCAGATTTTTTAAAAAAAAAGAAAAAAGAGAATAATCTATCTTACCTCTTGCCTTCAGCTCTGTGTCACCATGTAACAGCAGGAAACTCTAAAGAGGAGCACCACAAACCTGAGACAGAGACAGACAGAGAGAGAGAGAGAGAGAGAGAAAGCAGAAGGAGGAAGTGAGTCAACCTTGGGTGCTTCTGAGGAAGCTCTCTTTTTTCACAAGGACCAGAGCTGCAGCAAAAAGCCTGAAAGGTTGAAAGGGAAAGTCCACTGAACAGATTTCGCTCATTCCAGCTGTCTTGGACTTGTCGACGCAGCGAAGTAATTTATCAAACCTCCCACGCTGAAAAGTACACGAGCGACGCGTTCTTACGTATCGATCCGCGAGCAGCCGCGAGTGATGAGACGCTGGAGACGTAAAAGCAATTTTAAATGTGACTGAATGAAATTACAGTTTCTGTAAAGATGGAAAAACTAATACAACCTCATTTTTATTGTCTTAGCTCTGATTTATGGCTCTTTGGTTTAAATAATATAGCGCTCACACAGTGACATCACTAACGATGGGTCCTACAGTGCCTATAAATGCACAGATTCAGACGACTGGACGGGTCGAACATCACGAAGGAAACAATGTGGCTCATGTTAGCTCATGCTTTAATTGGATGTTGGATTGCACTGAGAGTGTGCACGCAGACAGGTGCCGTAGGTCTCTGATTCGTCCCTCTGTCCTCATCCTCACGTCCTCGACTGGAGGATGAAGATAAAGTCTAACGGTGCAAAAGATCTGGGGAACCTTGCAGACCTCTGGAGACCACTCCTCATCTCCTCTGAGGCTAGCGGCTGGAGGCTACATTAGCCGCTACTAGCATAGCAAATCTCCGAATGTTGCTCAAGAAGCATTGTGGGTAATGCAGGCACCAGGCTGCTGCTGAAGACAGGCTGGTATCTTGTTTGTAGCTCTGTCTCGGGCGTCTCTGCTCCTCGGAGGCGGAGGGCGTTCGGCCCGATCAAGGGGCCGGAGGAGCGCCATGGCTGCCGCGTGGTGTTTTTGAACCGCAGCCTGAGAGAAAGCCGCGACCGTCTGCTCTGAGGTCGGGCTTATCGTGACTGAGGCAGCTCTCATTCCTGGCTGGACGCTGAAGAGGCAGAACAGCCGAAACCCATATGCCGGCAGACGTCTCCAGACAAATATGCGAGTATCTTTACTTTACCGCCCGCGTCCGTCCTCTTGTCTCTTCAGTTTAACTCTGTACGTACCTGAAAGGATCTCTCTCCATTACAACTGAAAGTTATGTCTTTGAGCAGTCCCGTGTGCTAACAGGTAGCGAACACATCATGAGACTGAACCGTTGACCTCTTCAGCAGGTCTGCGTGCTCCCAGCTCCCGGAGCTCCTGACGGTTTTATGAATCTAACCAAACAATGAGACGCCAGACGCCGCTCAGCACCGCATCGTGACATCCTTCCTCAATCTGTGATCGATAAGCCATGTGTGTCGATGCCAGCGGCGATATCCGCACTTGTCACAGATGTTTGCTCTGGCTCGCGCTCGCTAATGTGCTCCTCTTCCCATAGCAGGGTCTATAAAGCGGCTGCTGGCTCGGCTTTCAGGAAACAAAGTGATGCTACTTGAGAGGAGAGGCCTCTCGCATTATCTCAGCAGGATGAATCGCACATCGCGCAGTCTCGGGGGACAAAGTTGAACAAACAGAGCAGCTCTCCCGTTGCATATCGGAGGCTTACAGCGTAACGTCGGGCGCTAAGAGCTGCTGACTCGACCCTGATGTCACTTCTCAGATCTGAGTTTGTTTTGCTCTATTTGGATTACAGCAAACATCGCTAAGTGTTTTGTCCAACTGTCCGCTCCCTGGATTTATGAGCGTATGCATGCACACACACACACACATGCACGCACACACACGCACACACACTTGACTCTCGCCTTGGCTCGCGCTTCAAAGATCAGCAGTTGATGTTCTCTTTTATCTTTGCTGCCATTCTTTTCCAACAGAGGGAGAAAGACATTGGCTCGCTCTCCAAAGCCATTCTCAGGCTCGCACATACTTTGTGTTGTCCAATTTGACTTGTCTGCAAACTGCACTGCCAACAGATTTCTCCTGTCTCTGTTACTCTCACACACACACGCACGCACGCACACACACGCACACACACGCACGCCAAGCTAAACCAATTGAACACCATGGTAACACCTGACACCCATTTCACCCTGCTGATGAATTGCCAGTTGACTGAATGAATTCACGTTGGCTTCCAGCGTGTGAGTTTGTTCTCTCAGACGTTAAACCGCACACACACGCACGCACGCACGCACACACACACACAGCTCGACATCAAGTTAAGGCAAAGAAATCACGCAACGCGGCCAAGGATGCAGGGAGCAACCACCCTGGTTTTCTTTTTCGCCCGCCGTGCAGGATCGTGGCATATTTACGAGTGGAGGACGGCTGCATGAGGAACCAGGAGAGTGGATTCCAGCGAGCGTTACGCAACTGCTAAAAACAAACGAGTCCCGCCGCAGCTGCGCGGGGTCCTCCGTACCAGGCCGTTACGGGTGAATTGTCCATTTTTTGCTAAATGTGCAGATAAAAAGCACTTAACACTGAGCGAAACAATGCAAAGGGAGTTTAAGCCGACCCGGAGCGTTTCAGTGGCGGCGACACTGCTGCCGGTTCGCTTCCAGCTGGCGACCTTCGCTGCATGTCACTCTCTGCCCCTGCTTCCTGTCTTGCCTCAAACCAACCCACTTCACACCGAATTACAAGCCCAACAGCCGCTCTTGCTTTAGGGAGGAATGGGAGACTGCTTTCTGTCTTCGTCGGGATGTGGACCACAACAAGCGAGCGCTCAACTCTGCCGTTGTTGTTCCTGAAAACCCCAAATATTCATATTTCACAATTGTTCAGCTGCTTTAAAACGACCCCGGGGGGGGGCACTAAATCGTCATTCGCCTCAAGGGCCGAGTTATCCAGCGAAGCGCGTTCCTGCCCCGGACGCGTTTTGTTGTCGACTGAGACGGATTTCCAGTCGAAACAGCGCATGTGTGTCACGCATCAGCGCCAGTTCGACGATGCAAAACGGGAGATAATCACCTCCGAATGAGTCCATCAGCTCTGAACGTGAAGCACAGAGAAGAAGTCGGACTCGCTCCACGATAAGGAGAAGAGAAAAGAAAATAGAGCTTCGAGCCAAGACCTCGCTGGTTTGTTCTGCCAAAGACACAAAGTATTCAGTACACCATGAGCCTCCAAACAGGGAGAGGCTCCGGGTGAGCGTGCTTGTGCGAGGCCAAGCGATCTAAGTAGCAGACATCCTCCTCTGCTGACTGATATGTTCCGATGATGTTCACGCTGCGAGCCAGTGTGCATTATATTACATCTGCAGCCGCCCAGGCAACAGGAACAACACCGCAGTGACTCCTGTACCGGCCCTGAATCATCATCAGCGTCTGTGCTGTCCTCAATTAGCCCGCGGCAGTCTTCAGATCAGAGCGGGCAGAGTGTGTGAGTGTGTGTTTTAAAGCCCAGCTGAGGGGGGTTTTGTTTTGTTTTGTTTTGTTTTAAATCCCCCAGGGTGTCACAACGCGGCGGCGTGTTCATTTCGCCGGCTCCGAGGCGAACAAAGTGAAATCGAACACAAACCTGTGTCACCCACTCTTTCCTCCGAGGAAAAAGCGCCATTCATCAGCGTAAGCGTTTCCTGTTAGGAAACTGAAGTGCCACCCACCATTCAATGCAGCCGCACCGCGCTCCTTTAAACCGGAGCCCTGTGAACGCCACAATCGAAACGTGGCGTGCGGTGCTGCAGCAGGTTTCACTGCGTTTTAAAAAGGATCTATTAACGAACAACCACTTGTTAAAGCGCACTGCGGCGTTTTTTTGGGATGCATGGATGCAGTTTCTGGGTGGTTAAAGGCTTGAATTCAGCAGGAAATGCATTGCACTCCTCATTTACATGGCAGTGAAAGCTGTCGTGCCACTGCAGGTTGGAGCCACGTGTGACAGACTTTAATCTGGTTCGATGCATTTTAACTTATTAACTTATATTTACTCACTCATACAACTCACAGCAACCCGTTTGATGCCAGAATCAGACCAACTTCACATGATCCTGTTCACAGTGGCCATGTTTTCCAAAGTTTTGCATGTACACGTTTCACAAAAACACAGATTCATGTGGTTTTTTTTGAGAAAAATACAGATTTTACAGGGATTAAATCGACAGTTTACTGTAAAAATGGATTCTGAGCTGGATTATTTGCATCAGTATGACTCATTAATGGTAGAAACTCAGTGATCTGCCTGTAACGCCTCTTGACACCAGCTGTGTTTTGCTGCAGTGACTCAAGCTCTCGTCCCCAAGGTTGAATTCAGGGTTGCCAGGAGCCACTTCCTGCTTCATACGTCACGCCGCACCCTATTGGATAAGCCTTGCAGCGACACTAATATTTCACCACATGCGGTCTTTCTGCATGAAAATCAGTTTGCATGATGTTGCATATTGGGAGCATATGATCTGATGTGACACCGATATGACTGCAGGAAGCGAGACGGCGATAAATCACCCGAACTTTGTGATCCTGTTTGGAGGTCGTCTCTTGGATCGTAGGAGCTGGAACGTCCCGCCGGCATATGGGCGAACCATCTGGAGGGGTCAGTGTTTGAAGCAACGCCGGTGGCATTTCACTAAAAAGGCTGCATCTGTAATTATTAATTAACCAATTAATAATCATTCAGCAGCTAAACGAGCTCTTATTGAGGCGCGACACCTGATTGGACCTGAGCTGAGGGAGTCTATTCTAGTCCGGGCCAGTTGCTGTTGACTGTCAAGAGATAGAATTATACAGCGCGAGGCGTTTCGCAGGTTTACCCGCTGATTCAGTCGCTTCCTGCCACGCTGAAGCTGGGCGACTTGAAGCGTGACCGGTTCCTCCCCAGTCACGCCTTGCATTCAATCATTCAATCCTACGAAATTCAGTGCATGTTGGCTGAACTATATGGTATGATCCTTTAAAAAAGTGTAAATTTGAGGAATTATCAAACCTTTTAGCTGATTTCACTTCTTTTTTTCCCTTTAATTGACGTAAACGGTGCAGGCAGAGCTGAGTATGAATGAAAATGTTGGAAAAAAAAGTCCAAATTTAAATGATAAATAATCTAGAAATCAAATAAAACCTAATGCCCGAAGCTTCTGCAGGGTTAACGATCACGGTCTGGAGCTCAGCAGGTTGCAGCTATGAGCGATGTATTATTTAAAAAGCAGTTTGCGAAGACGCGACACGCCTGGACACATTTCACCCTCTTTATTTGTCCGGGTAAATAAAGCAGGTCTAAAATAAACACCCCCCTCGCCCGCCTCGCCGCTCCACTTCCATGCTCCTCTGTTCTCCTCCTACAGTCCAGCTGCTCCATGACAGAAGCCCTGCGATATCACACCCACCCCGAGCTGTCAGCATTTATAAATAACACCTCAGAGTAAAAACGGCGGAGTGTAAAATTAAGCCCGTAAGTTGACGGGTCCGGCGCACGTGGCCGCGGCTACTTCCACAGCAACTGGGGCGTCAGTAAAAACAGAAAGCACATTTAAAAGCTGCGCCAACGCGTCATCTGCGGCTCTCTGCTGCACGCCTGTCTGTGGGAGATAGCGGGCTGCTCTTCCTATTTAAGCCCCTCGAGGCGAGTTGTGATTTGTGCTTCCGGGCTTTTTGCCTCGCAGGTTAAAAAAAGAAAAACGCAAACTTTCAGAGAAGCAAAAAAAAAAAAAAAAGCGAAAGGGCGAGTGTTTGTGAATAGTTTCAACAGATGGAGTGTTTATGAAAAGGTGGAGGGGGTAGAAAGAAGCGTGGGTTTTGGAAACAACCAAACCTCGACATGCGCTGCGGTGCAGAGCAGCGGTCGGGTCGCGGCGCATTATCCCTGCAGGGCCAAACATCCTCATTACATCACCAGCGCAGATCTGGCCGACTGCTCTCTTGCATGCAAACACGGCAGGCTGGCCAAAGTTCATCCTGTCAACTCATCAACTTTCTCGGGCAGGCAGACGGCACAAAACACAGACACCTCCTCCCCCTCCTCCCCCTCCTCCCCCCGGACGCTTTGACCACCTGACATTCACATTTATGTAAACTTAGATTCAAGCCGCAGCGGATTGAAGGCCGGAGGTGAGGTCGGTCGAGAGGGCGAAGCGAAAACCGCACAAAGCGCGCTTCAGACTGGCGTCGGCCGCTGACAAATGTGACCGCCCGCTCACGTTGAACACACGAAATCAAAGAGTGATAGAAGAAGGAGACATTGGAGACTTGTTGTCACAGAGGAGCGCATGACAGGCGAATGTGCCAGGAGCTCACAGGGAGGGACAGACGACTACAAGAGGGTCTTTGTGCCGTTCAACCTGCCCCGAGGTCCTGTTGCTATGCTCCAACCCACATCCCATCACGCTGTCAACGTGAGGACGATCACTCATTAGCTCAGTAATGTGCTTTGTGTGTGTCCGTGTGTGCACCAGAGTGTGCAGGTGCTGACACATTGCCTGAGCGCTGTCGCACATTTTAACATGGCTGACAGGACTAAATATACGCCCTGTGACGGGTAAATCACGCTGCGAGTGGAGCATCTCTGCCCCGCAGCGTCAGCTCCCGTCGTTAGCGGCGTGAGGGGCAGTCGCCGTCACAGCCTCGCATTAGCAGGATGTTTTCGAGCCGGCGCTCGAAAATGGACCAAACGCTGCACCGACGACGACCTGCGATCAGGCGAGACGTGCAGGAGCGCAGGTGAACAGGGTGTTTGTCGTGCGTCCGCCTGCGCGCGAGAGGCCGTTTCAGCACCAGCTCGTCGGCTAATGGAGGCGGAGGTGCAACAAGAAAAAAGGTAAGAAATGCGTCCAGAGACAGGCACGGCTCTGCCAAGGTGGGCTGACCTGAGAGCAGATGGATGTTTTGGACCAGCTAGAGCACACACACACACACACACACACACACACACCAATTAAAATGGAAAACAACCAAGGGCAATAAAGGGAACTGCCACTGCTGGATAAATGAAAATGAACCGTATGAAAAAAGGCACATTGGGCCCGCAGCCACGGCACGATTTATTGTCTCGCTGCAGATCATGGATGCCAAACAGAGAAGCTGTGATCGGTAAGTGAGCTGCAGGACACAGCGGCACAGACGTTAAAGCCCATTTGGAGGCTCTGCTGCAGGAGTCGCTGCCATTTTTAACCTGAAGTCAGTCGATTGCTTTGCACAAAATGCTGTTTTCTGCATTCAAATGTCTAAAAAAACCAAATAAACCTATGTTTTACCTTTGAGTGAGCTGGGTCTTTACATTATTTGAAATGTTTCTAGCTGTTAAAACTCAGAGGAATCTGTCATTTAGTCACCGTAACGGTCTGTTGCCTGTCACATTTCTGCTTATTTTTAACCCAGATGAAGGATTTCAGTCGTCGGACGTCTGGATCTCAAGTCATCAGAGAAACAAGCTGAGCAAACGTCAGCAGCAGCTCGGCTCGCCGCCCCTCGGCTCGCCGCCCCTCCAGGACGTCCCAGCGTGGGAGAAACAGTGGTTTTTAAGGTGGAACTGCTTCATTCAGCAAACTAACCTGGAGAAGCTGATCGCAACAAACAACAATTCCCATGATCCCATGCTACTTCATAACACCACCAAGCTGTGTCTTTAATTATTGGCAGCAAATTACATATTGAACATTTAAATATTAAAGCAGCACTATTACACTTTTGGTAGCAGTCAAATGTATTAATATCAATAACAACTGTGACGTCTTTAGATGAATATGTGTATTTTTATATAAAGAAGCCAACGATGAAGTGAAAACGGTCGGTTTGAGGAAGCAGGCAGCAGAGGCGGCCGCCGTAATCGCGTTCGAACGCGAGCGCTTCTGTCCTAGAGAGCTGATATTTCGCCTTTTGTGTTGTGCCGTCGGACACACAAACACCGACGGGCGCGCTTCGGACTGACGGAGCGGATGTAATTGTGTGGAGGGGAGAGCGAAGCCCGAGGGTGGGCCCGTCACCCACAGAGCTGCAGCGGAGGCCTGAGGGTGCGCTTTGTCTGCCGGCCGCGATGATGAGCCACTACAAATAAAAGGAGAAGATAGTCTCTGGCGTTATAAAGCCGCTTTCACACAGGTGTGATGGATCCCCTGTGGTGGTGGTGGTGGTGGTGGGGTTTCTGTGTAGATACTGTCAACACTGTGGCCGCCATCAGCTGAACATCTGTACGTCTCAACACTCTCGCCAACGCCTGAGCGTTTCCTGTCCATTAAAAGCCACTCGCTGAGCACAAACAGGCTGAGTGCAGTTTGGGTCTAAAGGGGCAGCTTCTGCGTGAGGTGCGAGCTGTTCCCCGGCAGCTTTACTGATGCATTTGGTGATTTTTATTTTTTTTTTCTTCCAGCGCACATATGAAACTAAACAGCAAAATGTCTAAAAAAGCAAGTGTAAAGCATGTCCGATGACCTCAGCAGCCACTGGTGTGGGGTGTAAACAGGAAGTGTAATGCGTTGCAAACAGTTACACTTGATTTTATAACATTTATTTGTTTACATTTTAGCAAACTGGTCCCATTAAAAGCACGCCCAGTTCGATATTAGCAGCTCCCGTTTGCAGAGCATCCACGGATATACAGCAAGTTGCCACTGAGCTGCTGCGATAAGCGAGAAAACTAAAATAGTGGTTCCCGTTGATGATGGTCCCCATGCACACCCTGAGGCCAGATGTTTAGACTCTGCATATGACCGAGTGTGCATGCACGAAGGCAGAAATATGCATACGTGTTCTCTGACTTCTGCAGCGCGAGCTTCGTGGAAACACATGCACATGCTCCACTCCCACTCAGACAATAAAACATGTTGCATGTTCGTCCTTCAACCTGCTCCGTGACTCATTAAACTTGTAAATGAGAAGAAAGAAATGAGAATAAAACGCTTCTCCAGCAGAACAGCTGTTATCTCTCTTTCACACGCCTGTGGCTGTTTGCAGACTCTAAATCACGGCATGTACCCATAAACCATCGCTGCGCTTATATCTCGCATTGTTATTTAACCACAGAGGAATGATCAATCATTAATCTATGAAACAGGTTCCACAAAGTGCTGCAAAGTTCAGGATTAAAGGAAAAGATCATTAAAAGGGAGGCAAAGCGTTTAAAAACTAATTAGAATATCTCTCGTTGTTAATGGTTTAAAATGAAGCTTGTAAATGCGCCTCTGAGTGCCATTTAACGGAGCAGCGCCAGTGCAGAGCAGCACAATCAGTGACGTCGGCAGCCTAAACAACCCGCAGCTACCTCATGGAAACTGAGTGCGCACTGGTGCGAAACACGCCGAGCCTGTTTTATATACGTTTATGTATGTTTTGGAGTTAGAAGATAATGATATCCAGAGGAAGCGGAGTCGTCGCTTGAAGGCCGGCGTCTGACAAACAGAACGTGCAGCGGCGTGTGAGCGCAGACCGCATTAAAACGCCGACTGTGAACAGCAAACGTGATCTCTGCAGAGCCACGGGCCGATTCCCGAGAGAGAGAAAATGAGTTTTTATTCAGGAGCTTACAGCAGCTTCCCCTTGGGCTTGCAGCCCTCGTGCATTATTATGGTGCGACAGCTGAAGCTCTCAGAGGAGGCGAGGGGAGAAGCCACAGAGCCGAGAGGGAAGATGAAATCCTGGTTCGGTCGATGTCCTCGTGCACAGCGATAAAGGGAGACAGTGAGGAAAACCCATGCATGTCACTGCAAACACAACGCCAGGCGTAAACAAATCACTTCAGCTGCAATGGAAATCACATTTCTGCAACTGAGGAGCCAGGACTCCAAGTTTTTACCATTCCTTGATTCTCCCTGTGAGTGTAGTGCTGATTGGACAACGCCTTCCACTTTAAGAGGAATGTCCCTCCCACTGAGAGATGACCACATACTAACAGGCTGACAAACTCTCATTTCCTGGGCCATTAACTTTCTAAACTGTGGCTGTTGGAGGACAGTCAAGACGCTTTTGCAAATGGACTGCATGTGAATGCATCTCGGAAAACAATTCGTCTTCTTACCGCTTCATTTTTATTGTATTTTACATTTGTTCGCGTTCGGGTCGAGCGCGTACGTCACAAAATTACATTAATACTGACAAATTTAGCAGAGCAGAGCGTAAAAACCGGACGCAGGCCTGGATGTGGCAGGAAAATGAAAATGCAATGTTCAATTAACCTGAGGATGTTCAAGTTGAAATTGAAAAAGACAGAAAGACAGGATCTCTCAGCTGCTGTGAGCTCGCTGCAGCGCCTCTCGCTTCCCTGACGAAACCACCAGGCCTTAGCAATCTGTTATGTCTGTGTCACCGGCTGGAGCTGCGGCCGAGCCGAGCCGAGCCGAGCGGCGTGCGGGCTGAGTGATGGAGCGACAGGCGGAGTGAGGTGGGATCAATCAGGGAGTCGTAATACACTGCAGGTGACAGCGGCCTGTCGGGCGATCCAGCCTGGGAAATAACGGCGTCACTCCTGCCTGCGCAGGCGCCTCAGCGAGCGTTTGCGTCTTTGCGCAACATCGTGCAGACGTGCATCTGTGCAGCCTTGTTTTGGTAACAGAGAAGCTTTACTTCACTGGCGATGACATGTGGCAACGGTGGCCTTTTGCAACCTTGTGAGAGCGACAGACTATTTAAAGAAGTTGGCCTGGTAGAGACAGACAGAGAGAGAGAGAGACAGAGAGAGAGAGAGAGACAGAGACAGCCAGAGAGACAGAGACAGCCAGAGAGAGAGAGAGAGAGAGAGACTGCAATATCTTCTCATACTATTGTAATTGTGCGGTTTAGGACTCTCCAAGTCACCAGTGAGCACAGTTACACTGACAATGCCCCCATTTATTCCAGAAAACTTACACAACTGCATTCATTTTGACTGATTTGCACACTTATATCGACCTGTGCTGGAGCAGTTTGGGGGGAAAAGCAGTGCCATGAATAATCAGGAGTGACTACAGTAAGAAATATTTAATGAATTGCATTTTTCTCAAACGGCAGACGTGTCGTTTTAAAATCAAAGCCACAACAAAGCTGGGAACGCGCACCACGTGGTGTCACCCAGCGCTCCACGGGGAGGGAGGGGGGGGAGCGCCTCTTGCAGACCTCTGTTGCTGTTCTCTCTGAGTCCCTGGCAGCGTGACCTCATTGTGCTCAGCCGGCCCGCTAGCCTCTGAACCCACTGCCCTAAACCCCTTCCAGCCAGAGCTCGACTGCCAATGATCTGCTTTGTTCCCCTGGCTCCAACCATCTGGACAGACGTCTAAGAGCAAGTCAGGGTATCTGAGGTGAAACGGCTGCAGCCTACATGTGAAAAGGGAAACTGTGCAGTTACACTTCCAACCATGACAATGAAGCAGTTTGGAGCAGTTGCACCGTTGCCACGAAGCACAATAACATTTAATATCTGCATATCACAATGAAAGCTTTCTGACCACTGTGCATGATCTTGCACGCTGGGTGTACAGCAGATAGAGATCTGCAAAGGCATTTTTCTGACGGTAAAGCAACAGATGCAGATGTGCTGCATGATACAGGCGGGCTGCTGCCTGGTCGCCTCTTTCTCCGCTGCACAACAAACACAAAACACAGTCCCGACGAGCTCCGGTGCTGTTTTTCTGCCGGGACCTGCGTGCATGCATCGTATTTCATGATAAGTGACTTCCTGTCTGCCAGTCTTCAATTGGTTTGATATTATGTTCAATTCTAACGGGTGATATTTCCTCTAGAAAGGGCCAAAACTGAGGGTCCTTGAATGCACCGCCAGGAGAGTTTTACCGTTTCAGCTGCACATCATGGGGACTTTTTAATGAAGTTGTCACAGATTACAAGCATTATCTCCTGCATCTTCACTTCCCATCTGTGGCATGAATGAAAAACAGAAATGGCTGCCAGCCCATGGTTACGTTTTGCAACACTTCACGTCACACATTGAGCAAAAAAAGCCAAACAAACAACCTTCGTCTTCCTTTTTCCACGCAGAGCGACGGGACTGAGGCGCAGCATACCTCCGGAGAAACTACGTCTTATTATTTACTTTTCAAGTTTTTTAATGTATTTAATGAGATAAAACGTGCGAGATCTCACTTCTCACTTGGCCGTCAGTCACTTCACACCTTTGACTGATGCTGCCAACTAAGCATTTCAGCAGGGGAGACTGTACGAGCAGCGCTGCAGCCCAGAGACCGAGCTTCACTGTCTCTCTTCTGCATTTTGAAACGCGGCCTTTGTCTCTGACTGTCTGCATGTGAACCTACACATATGTGTGCATCCATGCGTGTGTGTGTGTGTGTGTGTGTTGGCTGCAGAGGACCAGTGGGCGACATTATATAATCTGAGGCCTTGAGGGAGCGTTAAATGTGGACACGGCCTGCAGCCGGAGAATGCCAGCCTGTTGGAGCGGAGCCACTTTTGGAGCAGATCCCTGCAGCCAGAGAACCACTGAGCTGGGGCGGACGGCGGGGACGACCGGCCAGCCAGTTGTCACTGTCCTGCAGTCTGCTATAATGAGACATCAGAGCAGGACGGCGTTAGTCCACTTGTAAAAACAGATATTAGCTCTAAGCCTGACCTGCTACCCTGTAAGCTGCCAGTATGCTTGATTAGAAGTGTCTGTCGCCCACCGCACCTTTCTGATGTCAGCTGGACCTTTAACTTTATGAAAACAGCAGTTTAAGGTTCACGCCGCGCAAAGTCTGAAAGTGCAAACACCAGGCCTCTTTCATCTCTATAATTGCTGGCTTGAATACGACCGTAACACCCGGAGCTTTCATCCACCCGTGGAAGCAGCCTCCGTGCAGTTCATGACACATTTTCAGATCTGACGTGCATTCAGCGTTGAAATCGCTCCATACGTGAGCCGTGAAGGCGGAGGAAGCTGCCTGCACTGCACTGGATGCACGTTAAACGCAGGAGCATTCAGATTCAGGCAGATTAGACATTTTTCACCTGAAATATATTGAAAATACTCAGACGTGCACGGCTGAAATCAGGGCGTTTGTGTCTGGAATGTGTCTTAATGCTTAATCGATCAGCCATGAATGTCTATTGACCAATCAATCGACCAAACGCTGCAGCTCTGCTTACTTGAAGTCGTCACTGCTGAGAGGTTTTAGTTATGAAAGGAGAGAAAAGGCGAGATTGAACCGCTCTGAAGATTCAGTAAATCACATCTCGGCTGCACACTTTCACAAACAGCAATCATCCTCTTAGGAGGGACAACACTCTGGCGAGCTCTGGGCCGCGAACACACGGAAACATCATCATCATCATCATCATCATATCGCCTGACGCCCTAATCGACGAACACGTCGTTAATTTTGCCGTCGTCGCCCTCAGTTTCCAGTTTTTCCGAGCTCGACAAAACAAGAAAACAAGCCGTTCTGCCAAACGCGGCGGATTCGGTTTAAAGATCCGCCTCTGGAGGAATGGAAAGGCGACACATCATCACGTCCAGACGTTCCCCATCTATCACCGCTTCATCTGGCTTCCTGCTGCCGGGCTCAGTAAATCCTCGGTTGATCTTTTCCAGACTACAACCTTAAAACGTGCGTTTCTGCTATTGAGAGAATATTTGTTATTCATTAAAAAAGCAGAAACATGCTCGGAGCAGGAGGGTTCAGGCCGACTGGCGAAGAAAGGGAAGACAAACCCTTTTTCCAAAATAATCACCCGACAAGAAGCTTAACCTACATACGGCGGGAGTTGGAAACAAAGAGCGTGAAGCAGATCCAGGCGAGCGCGCCCGCCGCTCCGCGTGTCGGCCGAGGGCATTCGGGGCGACTGTCATCACGTCCCATCCTCCTCTCTTCTTAACTCAGCACATGCATGCAGAGGGAACTCTAATCTGCAAACACAAACCTTTGGCAACGTCGTGGTTTCAAACCCCAGATGCTGTGTCATTTCCACATGCGTGCAGCGTGACTGCATGTTTCTGCATCAAGTCTGCCTCAAAGGCAAGTAAAAACAATAGTTGGGCAATCTGTAAAGCTGCTGATACACAAGGGCCATGACCCCGCCGTTTGTCAAATCAGCAAATAAACAATCTAATAGATTCATAATGATCTGAGGAAAACGCTTGGTTGTTGTTTTCTGGCTTCATGTTAGTCAAATAACACAGGACTTCACAGGATGTCACAGCTGTGCATCTGTGATTGGTTTCCCTGAGCTTGTGGAGCACAGCGAAGCATTAGCGCTGAAGCTAAGAAGTTGCCCCCCCCCTGCCCCTGCCCACAGTGGTTTATTCCAGGCCTGGTTAAAAAGGGGGCCCCTGTAGAGACGACACAGACGAACCAGTACCTGTCGGACACAGAGGCCGCGTTCGCTTTCATTCGTTTCCTTCAGCGAAAACTGTGGACGGCACAGCTACAGCGACTCCATTACGTCCTGTTTGTGCTTCACCTCAGTGTTTAGGTTCCAAACAGGCCGCGAGTTAAAAGGTCGGGTCGGCCCAAACAAAGCTCGTCCACCTATCCGAGAACAAACAACACAAAACCGGGGATGTTGGCGAGCGGAGCGCAGGAAAAGGTCTCAGCGCGGCAGTTAATGCACAGTGTAGGTTACTGCGTGTCTGTTAATACACGCTGCAGCCTCCCAGCGGCTTATATAACACATACAGCTTTAGCACAAGATATAAACTGTGCACAATAAACTAAATTACACAGGAAATATTGAATATGTTCATCACAGCAGGTGCTTTAAAATAAGAGTTTAATATCAAAAACTAATTTAAAAGCTAGGAAATGAAGAGTTTGAATAAAAGTTGTGCAACGTTACAGCAGTAAGTCATTTTAAAGTGGAAAATTGTTTTTTTTACAAGTAATTAAGACAGAGATTCTAAAAACAGGAAGAAATGAAGCACAGAAATGATAAAAGTGTGTCTTGCATTGGTTTTAAGGCTCAACCAACGTGGTTTCGCGACGTTTGCAGGACTTTTTAAAGCGTCAACATCGCAGCTGACCTTTGACCTTCGCCTGGACACGAGCGTCAGCGTGATGAATTACTTCAGTGATCAGTTAGTCACGAGCAGCACCTCCGCAGCGCCCGTCCGACGCCGGAGCCACGTTAAAAAACATAAATGCTGCCTGTTTACAGATTGTTTAAAGTGTCCTACAACGTAAACAAAAGGGACAAACAGCTGGAAAACAGTTTCCTGCGCTGTTGCACTGACAGACAACATGAGGCAGTGATAGCAAAGCGACAAATCATAGGCTGGAAATTCATAAAGAAACCAAAACAAAACCGGAGCCGCCCGTCAGACCTCCCCGCACGCCTGGCAGTGGCAGTTGACCCGCCCCACCCTTCCTGTAACACCAGCCATGTTGTCTTCCCAAACAACGTGTCAAATGCCATCTGACAAGTGAACAAACAGCATAGGGGCGCTCCTCCTCTGCCTGGGACCAGGGAGCTGGGGGATGCCCCAGACAGGACCTGTAGGAGGGGATGTGCTGGCGTGGGCTGCGATGAGGCCCCAGACGAGGGTGTTGTTTACATATTCCTGTGGTAGGGCAAATGAGAAGGCCCTGCTGTAAACCCCCACCCCCACCCCCACCCCCTGGGCTTTAGGCTGGATTTTAAGAAGCTACTGTCTGATCATGGCGCGCAGGAGGAAATGAAACTGAGCTTCCAGCTTAATGGGGATTTCACAGTTTATATATACACATAAAAAGATTTCACACAACATGCATGAGCACTACGAACATCAGATGTTTTGAGGAATTTCACGAGAGAGCAAAGCAAACGCTGAGCCTGGAGCCTGAAATCCACTTCACAAAACAGAGACGCTGCTGCGGGTTTAAAGCAACAGCGCTGTGTCGGCCCCGTGCGATCACAGCTGCTCCTGGTGTCACTGCTCACATCACCGGGGTGGCTGAGAGGGAGAACGTAGTCTGACTCAACAACAATGACTCACACATGCAAATGGTTATATATATATATTTATGTGTGTGTGTGTGTGTTTTACCATCCACTGCCCCAGTTTTGTGCTGAGTGACGCGCCGTGGAAACCTCCCCGCCTGACATGCATGACTAAATGTGTCTGAAGTGGGTCAATGATATGGAAATATGTAGTTTTATACTGATATAAAGCAAAGCACGTCCCTGTTTATGCAGTCACTTCATCACTGCAACTCCCCCGGTTCATTATCAGGCCATCGCTGCAGCTCTCCCTCGCTTCCTCACTCATTCACACCTCCACTTGTGCCCGGTTGTGTTAGTGTGTTTCCATTGACGCGCTGCTAACGTCGACAGGGCGGCTCCTTTTTCATATCATTCACATTTAAACTGGTTTTCTGCTTCCTGCTCTGCTGAATAATGTTTCTAACTGTAGGAGGGCTCATACTGACTGGCTGTGTGCACCTCACAGCCCTGCAGCCCTGCAGATGCATAGTAGGAGGATCCTGCTGCACGCCCCCGGCCGCCCCGCTGCGGGAGGAGACGTCCACGCACCGCGTGAGCTCACATCCATGAGGAGGACTCGGCCGGTCAGATCAATGCTTTTCATCAGCTGGAATAAAGGGTGCGCAGCTAAATTAGTTTACCGGAGCCAATCACTTGACATTTACATGCGATTACGTTCGTTAGCCCAACTTTAACAAAGTTAGCCCTGAGAAATCCCATTGAAGCTACGCCTAATCTGTTTCTGCTTCAATGTCCAAACCCTTATCTATTAACCCTTATCTCAAGGGCTGGTTTTCCCGTCCATTACCTCTTTCAGTCATGCACTCTCAATCTTGGTGACCTCTATGCTTGCTAGAGGCACATCATGCTGTAAGAATCAAGGAGTGTGTGTGTGTGTGTGTGTGTGTGTGTCGGGGGGGGCTGGGCGAGCACGGTGGTGGAGCAAATAAGGGTTATGTATGGTTGAAACATCTTCAAACTGGTCGGACGACAACAAGCAGCACCAAAATAAAAGCTCTTAATCTGGGTTTGTCTCCGCCGTAGCTTTATATTTAGCGTCGCTCGCCGCTCGTCTAAGTTTAAATCTCTCCATTTCTGTCTTCGGTGTTCTCGTTGCCTCTCGGTCTCCTTGTCTCCTCTCCTCGCTCCTCCATCGGTGCCCCCGTAAACACCAGCGCAAGCAGCTTTTGAAAGCTCTGCTCTTTGATCTTCCCAGCGTGCCATGTGTCAGAGGTCGGGTAGCTGCATTTTCTCACATGCTGTATCTAACCCAGTCACCAGAGCTCTGAACCCAACACACCCCCCCTCCAACACCACCACCACCCCTCCTCCCTTCATGGCAAGCTCAGTACTTTCAGTAAAGGTCAACTCCACCTTTACCGTGCAGAGGTCTTTGCCCCGGAGCGGCAACAGCACCAGCACCACACCCAGACAGGACCGGGTTCGAGCATTAACAGGGCCCGTGATTTTTGCTAACGGTGGGGAATTATTAACTTCAAGGGACAGTTCGGCTTGTTTGAAGTGTGTTTGTATGAGGTATTTATTCATAGCCAGTGTATTAACCTCGGTAGATGGCGATCAGCGTGGCGAGGTGGACTGAGGCACAGACGCAGAGCAAAGCAGGAAGATCCTGCCTGTACCCCATTCGTTGGTCTTTATTCCCCTTTTCAGACTGATTAGCTCCCAAGCACATTACTCAAGCCTTTACTTCCTCTTTCATCAAAACACCAAACTCAAGGCACGTCTGAGTTTGAGTTTCACTCACAGAGGCTCCTGGACGGCGGCTTCATTGCTTTGATGAACCTCATTGTGCTAACGCGTTTTGGAGTGAACGGTCTCCATCCTCAGGACGCATTTATTTTTATTTAACATTACTTATAGCTTGGCAGTGAAGCTGCGTCAGGTCCCCGACTAAGCCATCGGAAGCGCAGCCACAGTTGTGCAATGACTGACCTCGGCCAGACCTCTCCAGACAACGGCAGAACAGGAGGCAGGAGAGCTGACGCCGTGCAGTTTGACATGGTGATGCACGAGGACTGAGCGAGAAGCTGCAGCAGTATGGGCTCTGAAGGGACCCGTGGAGCGTTTATATGCTGGAGTCTAGTGCAGCATCCAGGTCCAACCACTAACATGCAGCAAGAAGTCTGCTCCCACACATCTTCCTCCACACTACCACAGCGCAAAGACTCAAGCAGGTCTGAACCTGCCTTGGAGATGGTCAGTGGCAGATCGGTCTCAGGTGAGAGCGTACTAATCCCGTGGCAGTTGTTAATGTTATGTGAGGCTGGTCGTATTGGGGACTGCCCCGCTTCAAAGGTGAGGAGTAGCAGGAAGCACTGGACCGGCTTGCCAAGAAGACGTAACGTGAGGAACGGGACGTGCTGGATCTTACGGCGCCAGCTTCATGAGCACATGCAAAGCCCTCTAACCTTGTCGCCCTTCTGCTTTGCGGGCATCAAAATATGGTCGCTGTTGGATGCAAAGCCAGATGTCGGAGGTTCCTCAGCGCATTTGACTATTTCAGAGATTTAGAGATTGTTACAAATTCAATTTATCAAATACAATGTTAGTAATGCGGTGTCGGGTGTTCTGATTTTGGTTTCATCCAGTTAGCATCGCAGGAGTATCTGGTTTATCTTATTGCGAACTTGATCCACTTGGCACAGGCGATGCCGGTTGGCTGTCAGAGACAGGCAGGAGGACATAGCAGGGGAAGGGGGCTATCGCACTTTGCAACAAGAAGCTCACTGTTGTTTACATACTTCTCTTCATATTATTGTGTCCTTTCAACAGGCAGACCCCAGATAATCTGTAACAAAGCGTGTCCTTCAGTGTATTTTCCTTTTCCTTTATGTGCAGCACAATGACCGACCAACAGTCCAAATATCACGCCGTTGCTATGTTGCATTGCTCGCGAGAGGAGGAACGTCAATTACAAAACAGAAAAACAGGACGGAGCCTCCATCCCCGCGACATTAAAACAAGGAAAACCTTACGGTGCTGTGTGCACGGTAGCGTCTGAGTGATTATGGTAGTGGCACAGGGATAATCTGGATAAGCTGAGCATGGACACTGAGGTAACACCGAGTACCACAGCCACCCCCCACCACCACCTCTTAACCCTCATTCCCCTGCTTTCCCTGCAAGAGATGATTTCCTCATCCACTGTGTGTTCATGCATCGCCTGCCTCCTCGACGCGTCCTTCCCGTATGCATCAGCGGCCACCAACAACAAGCCCTTAAACAAGGTTTTGGATCCAGAGCGGTCATTTCGAGCAGAATCACTGCTTCATTCCAAATTAAACTTTATTGAGAAGAAGATTATATAATGTAATCTCCAAAAATAAGCACAGAACAGAAGAGGAGGACATCACTTCATCTGTTGGAAATAACTTCAAAGACATCATGCGTCCATACAGTTACATGTTCCATTCACTTTCCTCCTGTTATCCAATATGCCCACTCAGTAAAGTTAATTTCTGTCTATGATTCATTTATATAAATAGGCAAAAACCTCTTGCTGGCTTTTCTTCTATTTGCACATGTAACAACAGCATTTGTGGGCATTTGAGTTTGCATCTCAACAAACATTATTCCCATTAATTCTAAAAGAGTCGGTCTTGGACTAAAAAAAGGGGGGAACATAGAAGAGAACAGTGCAAACCCTTCAGTGCAAGGCTGTCTATTTATAACTCGCAATTCTATACGCATGCCGCCTCATGGATGGCCGAGTGCAAAACAAAAGAGAGGGGATGGCAGATCATGTGAGAATGGAAAATGCATTTAATGAGATTTGATGATAATGCAAGAGCCACGGCGGTGCCAAACAACGTATTTACACAATATGCACACGCTATCTGGTCCCACCCCCGTCCATTTTTCTCTTTCAGTGTATATTTAACAGCGCATGTGATTGACTCACATGGCAGAACGCCTCAGAGGGGTACACAGCAACAGATGGGATCTAACAGCCGAAGATGTGCGGCAGATCTGATGTTTCCCTTAATGTAAAGGTGAAGATTAATCACAAGGTATAAACAACAAGGGTCCACTCATATTGTGACTGAGACACTTTGATCTTAGATCTTCCTGTGACCTATGTTAGGACTGAAACCAGACACTTAACAAGCCCATGCAAACATTTGAACTAAGACACACAAACGCGGCAGCAAAAAAAAGGAGGAAGTGAATCGCTGTCTCTCTCGAATTAAACATTTGGTATCAGCAAGGCCACGTGCAGCAACTGAAGGAGGACCGTGTCAATAAAATGCTGCCTCTCAGGCAAAGCAAATGTTGTTTTTGTTGTGGGAGTGGCGGGGAGGCTGGAGATGCCGTGCAGAGCTCATCTGAGAGCCTTGTTAGGCAGAAGCTGCCGTGGGCACAGATGAGCTCACAGGATCAATATGGGATAACAGCACCACAAATCCAAACACTGACTTTGCATTATATTGCCTGTACCAGCAGCGGGGAGACAGATAGAGAGCATTTACGACCCTGTGGTGTCGGTTTCACGAGGATACCGAAGCGCACATTTGCAAAGAAACGTCGCAGAAGTCGCACACGCTCACGGTGCACAGACAAATGCATTTGTGTTTGATCGCTCGGCCCTATTCCTGCTCTAATCCAGCGCACTTTAATCCAGCGTACAACCAAATACAAACGAGACGTAAGCATGAATAATTGAGACATCTTTTGTCCCCCGGTATGTCATCATAATCATTTTTTAATCAAATGCTCCTTACAGTAATCTTACACAGATGTTAGCTCTGTACCCAGACACAAGGGAGCATCCATGACCTAAATCTAGTCGAACAAAACAGATGCATACATGTCACAAACACACACACACGCACACATGCGTGCATCTATACTCAAGCACGTATTCACTCCAACAAGGGTCATGAATAATGGTAGCACAAACAACTGAGTTGTTGTTTATGTTGTCCCTCCCATGTGATTAAGAACATGTGACCGTCTGTGCGTTGTCAGTGTCGATGCATCTGCTCGCATTATTTCATTTTCCAGCTCCAGTGTTTGTTGTTGTTGTTGTTTTTAGAGACCCAACCTGTTTTTAGACACTACCTGTCCCCGCGGACACGGGTATTTATTTGTCAGTGAGCTCTCCGCTGGTTTTCCAATCTGTCTCATTTGCCGTAAGCCTGTAATAGGCTTGACCGTAGCAGTGGAAGTGGCGGCGGCAGCAGCAGAAGCTACCTCTCATCGAGCCAGACTGCAACGCAAGAGCCTCTGACAGAACAGAACATACCCGCTTTGGGTACATTAGAGCTTCAGCAGGTCTTTTTCAGGTTAAAATAACAAAAAAAAAAAAAAAGAAATTTACCATTTGACCATTTGTTTGACGTTGCCATGTTGAATCCTGCATGTTCTTCCCTGCAGGCCTCGCATTTAAATCACTTAATTGGTCATACTGCGCACCTACTTCACAATAATTGCCCCAGAACAAAATGTATTTGTATTCTTTTATCAAAATTCAATTATATTTTCTACCTGTAAAACACAATATGCTTACAGCAGCAAGAACCAAGCAGTTTCAAGCAATAATATCAAGACATCCCCGCTGCCCCAGCTTCAGTCAAGCCTTCATTTGTTAGCTAGCTATAGCAGCAGCTGGTCGGCTAACTGATGCAGTTAAAATGACATTTTAAATGGACTTTAAACAATCCTGCAAAATCCTGCAGAGGACTTCAGGAAGAATAAGGTTGCACTTGAGGAAATTAGCGATTAGCGATGTGCTAATGTATCGGTTATTCATTAGCACAGCCTGTTTTAGCTAATCGCTAATATTTGTTGGTGTGTATGCCAGCCAGTTATCAATGGACCCAGTTTTCTACTGTAAAACGTTGTGTGCATGAAGTATTTTGATTATTTAGCTCTTTAATAGCAAACTTCAAGTGACGTTTAAGTTTATTTCATGTGTTTAAATCATACCATATATCGTAATCAGACCATTTAAGAACTTTAAGATTGTTGGATTTAAGAGGAAATATCATGTGATAGCGCTGTACTTAGCATTTGAAGTGCCAAGCGGTCGTCAGTAACTATTAAATACAGCATCTCGCTTAAACATGAGCATAGAAATAAAGCGTAAACTCCACTGTTAGGCCATGAAAGCAGGTTAAATATAGTGTAAACTACAGAGAAATGAACGTCATATTGTAGCATTTACTATTAACTGTAGCTATCAAAGATATTACAGCTCATGCTGCGTTCGCTGTGTCTTATTTAGGGATTATTCTTCCAATAAACCTTTAAATATTGGACAGGAAGGGACACCCATGCAGTCTGCATCATGCTAGCGTTCCTCCAATGATCACACAACTGCACGGCTATTTGGTTTTCCACACTATTTGCCAGGTTGTTGATGTTATCAATGCTGCCAGCAAGCATTCGAGTCATTCCTGTTTGCTGCCAGTTATCTGTTTTCCTGATCTGGTTTGCCTGATTCAACCTGGGAGTCTGACAGAGTCTGACCGGCATCCTCTGCAACTGTTTCCTGTAGAGAGATACTTGAACTGTGAAGAGCTGAGTTGCAGCTCTCGCTGTGATGTTGGCGGTCAAGCATAAAAGATGATGCAGAAGCAGAAGGAAATATCTTGAGCAGCTTGAAGGGAGCTGGCGTTTCAGTGGTCTCTGTCCTCTCAGACTGTGATACGTGTGGTGGTGGATACAGTTACCCCAGCCTCAGGTTACATCGCGTATCGGGATGAACACCTTCATTAAAGTGTCGGGGTGTGACAATGACCATCTGGAGCCGAGGAGCGCAGGATCAGGCTACACCTTTTGGCTCAAAGTGAAATGTTGCACATCGGCCCAAACCGCAGACGCCACCGCAGCCAGCCTGTCTTCAGGGCGACCCTCCCTTCCTCTGCACACAGCACCAGCAAAGCCCAGCGCCGACGACTCAAAACACAAACATACACACACTATTACAGGTGTTTGATTGCATCTTGAATAGATCTTTAGTTTTATAATTGATTTATCCTCTCCAGAGCACATTCTGCAGTGTCTTTTTTCACGCTGACGTCCTGTCTTGGCTGCTTCCTTTACACTTTACGGCCTCAGGTTGCATTCTCAGAACTGATCAAAGTGAAGGATGAGCAATGGGGTGCGAATGTGATCAAATAAGGCTGAAGAGGGCAGGAGCAGGCTCTGCTTTCCCGCCTAAACATGAAGTCATTTGTACTTCTGCCATGCTCAAATGACCCAACATGGTCGGCAAGAGATCTGACAAGGCTGGCGGAGTCGATGTCATGCCAACGAAGGCGACAGGTATTAATTAGTGGATGGCAGAGTTTGCAGACTGACGGATCACCTGCAGAGCTGTGGAATACTATGTAAACACTTCACACTATCACCGCACAGTTTGCACCAAACCTACTGTGCACGTTTAACTTGAATGACTAAAAAGCTTTAAATAGGAGCAATGCAAACTTCAGATTTTGCAATGCAGGACCTTTCTCCAGTGAGAATTCTTGCTTTTTAAGTCCAATCTGGCTAAATTCATAGTGTCAGTGTTGATGCCCTCTCTCTAACTGACACATACTGTCACATGGCACTGCGCTTAATACAGCTTCCTGGTCACTGCATGGGTGAAAAACTACACTGCCTTCAGAAGTAGGCCAGCAGGTCAGGCTATATAAGGCCACAATTCACGGGGTGAATAGTGTGGGTGTGAAAAGACAAGCTAAATCGCTAAGTGCTAACTCCGCAAACAGATTTAGTAAGAATGTGACAGCTAAAGTATAAATAAGAGAAGGGTTTGGGCACAGTCATGCGTCTGCAGGTGCATTTTATTCTATAGCACCATGCAAGAGCTACAGACATTATGCTATGCTATTTAAGAGTTTTACCTTGTAGCACGTGGCATCGATGCCTTCTTTGCAAATCAAGAGCCCTTCCATCCGTTTAAGACTGGAGCCATCACATGATATTACTGACTTCGGGGCATCGATGAAGCCATTCGTTCACATAATTCGTGCATGACAAATCAGGCATGACTCAGGGCCCAAAGCATTAATAAAACACAAAAGAGACTGTGCTAACTTTACAACATGACTATGAAAAGCATCAGAGATCGATAACTCACGAAATGACAGTTCTGCAGTGAGATGTCCCTTTTTTTTATTATTAAACTCATGTTTAATGAAGGATTTTTCATTTTACTCCAGAGCTTCGGGTCAGAGCCGCAGTCGACTGCTGTTGGCCATTCTGGGGCCCAAGACTCTCGCCGAAAGAGCGCACTGGTGCTGGTTTTGGACAGGCGGGCGGACAAGCACCTCTCCTTTCTCACTCAGACTCCCCAGCTGCCCTGGGGAGCGCTAAGAAAAATGGCAGCTTGCCGGCCGCTCACAGGCTAGCTTCTGCTAACCTACGAGCTAGCGACCCTCGGCTCGGGCGTGTGTCTTCACCGAAGTAACGACCCGGATCAGGCCGTGAGAGATACTGCTCAAGATGTGCAACAAAGTGCGCTTTAGCTTTCGAACCAAAGAGATTTACATGAGAAATATGCAGATTACTCACATCACTGAACCTTCGTCAGCTTTTGAATTGCCTCTGATTAGCAGAAATTAGCTTGCATACATGAGCTAACGTGTTGTATCGAGATCTGTGTGCGCCATGCCTGCTGCCGTGTAGCAAAGCACCAAGTTGCAACAGCATTTTGCGTTTGTGTGTTTAACCTGGCAGAGGAGTATTGTGTAAAAGAGGGAGTGTGATTACTCCACGTACACCCATTCAAAGCCTATTCTGGTGCTGACCTCTGTCCAAAGTCTTTTTCCACAATTTGTAATGGCAGCAGCAAACAGAGGAATCATCCTGAGTGACGGACGGGAACTCAAGTGTATACATTCCCTCTCCAGATTTGCGACTGCCTGCTCGATGCAAACTCGGCTCCAGGCGTTCTGGCCATTGCTGTTGTGTCACAGAGATAATAACCTGAGGCCTTATCATGCCTCTCAGTGTTTGGCAGGGTGGACTGTCATCCTGCTTACGCACTGCACTGATGAGAAGAGGAATTCAAAGAAACTTAGACAAAGAGCGAGAGCGAACGGGGATAAAGGATCGTGGGAAAGACGCTGCGACAGAGAGACTAAAACTGCTGACAGGACCCTGCAGAAGTAACAAGCTGATGGCAATCAAATTTGAGCCTTGTGTGGAGCAGCGATCATGGGACAGGAGTGCATGCTGCAGATGCCAACAATCAGCAACGCTATTCGACAGATGGATCAGAGCGCTCCTGGCCTAGACCAGGCTAAAAGCTTAGGTCACGTGACCAGTGGATTAGCGTTAGCCCAACTGAAAGGGGGGGGAGGTTAGGGTGCATGTCACCACAAGCTTCCTTATCACTTCCCTTTGAACGTGTTTCCCTTTCTCTTTCACTTGCGACCCTGTTTGACTCTCACACATTTTATTGCCCTCATCATGTGACATTTCCACCTCAAGTGTTTCGCCAAAGAGCTGGATCCCGCGCAGAGGAAACGCGTCCGTTTATCTTTCATCTCGCCCGTCCTCTCTCCCTCCGTGCTCAGACTGACTGGAAGCCCCATGCGAGGCACAGTCATTAGTGCATAAGTGATTCGAACACCTTTGACTCACGGCTCAGTCAGATCCAAACCGCTGCTCTAATCGGCTCACTTCCAGCTACTCATGATGTCAGTGCTGAGAACATGTCTCCTGTGCCGTCCTTCCCAACTAACCCCTCAGTCCCTGCTTTCTCATCAGCCCCCGCCCCCGGCCTTGCTGCACCCTACACTTGTCTGGGAGTGAAAGGAAGCTTAAGGACACGCCACGCTGGGAGCACATGGCACAGTGAAACCCTGGGTTCCCCTGTCTCCCCCGCTGCTACTACTCCTGCATCTGGGTCTTTCTGTCAGGGACACAGTGTGCCAGCCAGCTCATGCCTGGCCAGCATGCCATGTTCCTGCGCCAACCCAAAACACCCTTGTTTTCACAGAAACCTGGGAAAACCCTCCCTTCTCGCTGCAGTGACAGAGGGAGCATGCAGGGCAACGTGGTGCTTGCCAATAAGGTTAAACGCTAAAACGCACTGACCATTATTTCTTGTAGATTAAAGCTTGACTGAAATATGTTATTGATTAAGACAGCGGACATGCAGGTACAACCCCCGCACGGAAAACAACGTCTGAAAATAACAATTTGCAGATATAAAACAGAAAAATGCAGCAAGTCTAAAAGAGAAAAATGAATCAGCCTTCAGAATCGGTGTTGATCTTCGGTTGAACTGACTCATTTCAGTGCTATTATCATTCCTATCGCTGCCTTGAGGGGAAAGGACTCAGAGAGCAGTCATATAGTTTAGCCTCATTCAGCCGTCTCAAGAGGGCAGAGGACACAAACGCAACATGTAACTCTCAATAAGGAGGAGCCACAGGCGACATAATCAATGCTCGGCGTCAGAGGAGATCTTGCAGATTTGTCCAAAGGTCTTATCAGAACGACAGAACGACAAAGGGTATGTATGGGGACGGTCGTGTCACTGCATGCAAGCTCATCTGCATGCAAATACACACATGCATACCCACACAGCACACCGTATTCTTGGAAATGACGCGGAGACATCAAAGCGCCAGTGACATTTCAGTTCTGTTTGTAAGCACAAACACCGGGGTCTCGATTCAGGATTGACTGAATCAGTCGCCGCGCTGCAGCTCTGACAGTCAGCGCCGCGTTGACCTTTATGAAGAAGCTTTTCAGACCGTATATCAACGCGAAGACACAACAAATCCTCTGTTTTTACAGTAACGCACAATTAGCAGAGCTGGAATGAACCTGACCAGAGCGACCAGACTCACTCGTGAGCGCGTGGCAATGGGCACATGAACAGAGTGGGTGTTTCAGCCCCAAACAAGACTGCAAGTTTCTCCAAAGAGCCACGGTTCGTCTTCTTCTCAAGCCGTATCCCTAGAGTGTAAAAGTACTGTAGTAGAAAGGCTTACTGTGCGCCAGCGCGGAGCTCTGCTGGTGAGATTATAGTGACCTTTAAGTGATTGTTTTGGAAACCTCAAACATCGCCAAAGGGACTGTGGTATTCAATACGGACCGACTTTATTGCGCTTCACGGTTGTTTTATGGGCTTACACGTCGACGTCACTAAACATTCCCGCGATAGTCATGCTTGTTTATGGAGAAGACACTACATGTGGTGTTTTAAACCACAAACCATTGCTGTAAAAAGTACCTTCTACTTGCAGAAGTTGAATACGTGGTAACAAATAAACTAAAATGAATAAACTGCTTGGTGATTCCCAACCAAGCATGCATAGCTCAGCGTGTTTTAAGGTGTCACAATTACAGTTAAGAGTGCATGAAAACCAGTTGGCAGGAGAGCAGTGGGGATAAATGTTAAATGTGACCAAAGCTCAACGTTTCCACCATTTATATGTGACTTAGTGATTTCCACAGTTGATATGCTTGGTCTGTCTGCAGGCTAGGGATAACATGAGGAAACGTTCAGCTTCTGTCTAACCATGTAGTTAAGCGTAGGAACTAAAAACTGAAAGTTCAACTGTATGGCACAGCACCATTAATGAGTAATAGTTGTAAATGAATGTGAACACACTTGCAAAATAAATGGTGGTGTTGATGAGGGGTCACTGGACTTCTTCTCTCTAGATCTCTCGCTTTAAACTGCATCTATTCTGTGAGCGCGTGCGCCTGCGTGTCAAGTCTTTATCTGCACGGCAGTCAAGACAAATGCCACGGAGTACAAAGTACAAGATTTCTCCCAGAAATGTGAAATAAAAGCGATTTTACCACCGAATGGAAGTCAATCCTCGATTAAATAGCTGGAGCTGCACTTGAATACAGCAGGATACGCGCGTGGAGCGCCGTGCCAAAGGCTGTCACTGAACAAAAGCTCAGGCTTTCAGCTGTCAGACTTTTGAAGCATGCCCATTGCACCATTATTAGACTCCTTAAACGCTGCACAGCGCTTATTACAAGCAAAGCCGGCGATAAAAAAAAGTGTGTGTGTGTGTGTGTGTGTGTGCTGCAGGTTATCTTTATGGTCCAATTTCACCTCGGCTGAGCCTTATGTAGTTTGCACTGGAAGTGAAGCGAGGGCAGGGTGGGAGGGGGGGCTTTGCAGGGGGAGAAAGACTCGCACGTTTCAGAAACGCACCGCTGTGGCAGCCTGTTGCAGCCAGAGTGCAAAATGTCATATGCAAGTCACATGCGACAAGGTGACAGCAAGCTCCCCGGCCGCACGGACACGCTGTCGGTGCGCGAGGATTATTATAGGAAAAACACCGGGGGACCTGCCTGTTGATTCAGCAGAGTGGCTGACACCGAAAACAAAATGTGGAATAAATAAAAAAAATAAAATAAATAAACAGACACGAAAACAAAAAAAGAAATGTTTCCAACACGCGCGTGTGAGCGGGTTAATCCACGAGCGGCGTCCGGAGACGGAGCAGCGATGCCGCACTCGCAGTTTGTTTACAAAGCGCTGTCAGAGCGCTCTTTCGCAACGGGGAGCGTCGGCGAGGACGTTCACCCCTCGCCTCCTACCACCCCCCCACCCCCACTTTTCCCAAAAACGCGTTAAAGAGACGTGGAAGTGTCACGCTTACCTCCGTGGAGCGACTCGAGCTGCTGTCCTCCTTTCTCATAAAACGCGGGGCAGGGGTGCAGCGGCGGCGCGAGCGACCTACGACGGGAGTCCCTCAGTCAGTCCGCCAGTCAGTCGACTAGTTTATAACAGTTCGCTTCACAGTTCACTGCTCGCTCTCTCTCTCTCTCCCCCTCTCTCTCCCTCAACCCGCCCACTTCCGGTGGCTCTCGCTTGAATGTCTGCGAGGGTTCAACGCTTTCTGCTGGTTCCTGCAGCTGATCGGTTTGGGCCAACCCTTGGATTCAGGCGCGTTAATAACTAAATCCATCATAACATCAGCTGCTGCATCTGCTCAACCGGACTATAATCATATTTAGTTTTATTTTGATTGATTAATTTAACTCGCTGTCAAATTCTTTTATTTTGAAGGGCCTAATTTGTGCGGCACTTTAGAAATTAAGAAACATTGACGCCTAAATTCATGGAAACATAAAAAAACCAAGCGCACAATAATAATAATAATAATAATAATAATAATAATAATAATAATAATAATCTGGGAGACTGAGGGATCATGGGACTCTCTTTGTCTCTGACTCCCTGTGATCAGAGCTGTTCTCCGCCGCGCACCGTCGGAGGCGGGCCGCTTGATTAGATTAGGTCTAATCTACTGTGCAGCACATCTTCAATCCAACTCGAGTGCATCGCGCCCAGATCTGTCGGCCTCACTCTGGGGAAGAGCGACGCCGTCTGGTGCGAAGCTGAGTTTAATTCGACACCGCCGGGATCGACTGGTTTTCATTACAGATCACGGACACGGGGGAGGTGTTTGATCGTAAACTGCCGCTGAGGTAAGTATGAATATGTTTTATTCTAGATAAACAGAGAGAGAAAGACAGAAACATGTTTTTTTATCTATTCAAATATTTTTTTAAACTTTATATGTTGACGCTTTGGCAAAATTGTTGTTTTATGCTTTATAATCCAGAAAGAGGGAGAGTGAGACAAGGAAAGTGAGACAGAGACACAGACAGACAGACAGACAGACCAGACCTTGGACAATGAGGGAGAATGAACGACACTGGCAGAGAGAGAAATAGGCAGAGAGACAGGGCGAGACAGACAGACAGATACACTGGGACAGACAAACAGGAAGCCAAACAGACCCAGAGAGAGAGAGAGGGGAACAGACTGCATTGAACCAGACAGACAGACAGACAAACGAGGCACAAAGAGAGAGGCTGGGATGATGGACAAACAGAACAAGAAGAGACAGACAGCCAGAGAAGACAAACAGACAGGCAGACAGACACACAGAGACAGACTGGGACAGACAGGCAGACGAACCGAACACACAGAGACAGACTGGGACAGACAGACAGACACACAGAGACAGACTGGGACAGACAGACAGACAGACAGACAGACACACAGAGACAGACTGGGACAGACAGACAGACAGACAGACAGACACACAGAGACAGACTGGGACAGACAGACGAACCCAAGAGACAGACTGGGACAGACAGGCGAACCAGACAGACACACAGAGACAGACTGGGACAGACAGACAGGCAGGCAGGCAGGCAGACAGACAGGCAGGCAGACAGACAGACAGACAGACAGACAAGCAGGCACAGGGCACAAAGAGAGGCTGGGATGGACAAACAGAACAAAGAGAGAAGACAGACAGCCCAGAGAGAGAGACAAACAGACAGACACACAGAGACAGACTGGGACAGACAGACAGACACACAGAGACAGACTGGGACAGACAGGCAGACAGACAGACACACAGAGACAGACTGGGACAGACAGACAGACAGAGACAGACTGGGACAGACAGGCAGACAGACAGACACACAGAGACAGACTGGGACAGGCAGGCAGGCAGACAGACAGGCAAAAGGACACAAAGAGAGGCTGGGATGGACAAACAGAACAAAGAGAGAAGAAGACAGACAGACAGCCCAGGAGAGAGACAAACAGACAGGCAGACAGACAGACACACAGAGACAGACTGGGACAGACAGACAGGCAGGCAGGCAGGCAGACAGACAGAGACAGACTGGGACAGACATACACACAGAGACAGACTGGGACAGACAGACAGGCAGGCAGGCAGGCAGACAGACAGAGACAGACTAGGACAGACAGACAGACACACAGAGACAGACTGGGACAGACAGACAGGCAGGCAGACAGACACACAGAGACAGACTGGGACAGACAGACAGGCAGACAGACAGACACACAGAGACAGACTGGGACAGACAGACAGACACACAGAGACAGACTGGGACAGACAGACAGGCAGGCAGGCAGACACACAGAGACAGACTGGGACAGACAGACAGACACACAGAGACAGACTGGGACAGACAGGCAGGCAGGCAGACAGACGAGGTGGCAGGGACCAAAGATAAACCTGCCAAAATGAATTAAACTACGCTGTGAGCCTGAGGCCCGTCCGAGAGAGAGACACACATGTCGGACACTTGTCGGCTGCCGAGGAAAACACGCTGATTGTGATTCAGCGCAGAACAATGCTTTTTAATCCTCGATCAACAGAACAACAAAACATCTGAAATGAAAGCCACGCGGTCAACATGTTGCTGTTGTTTGCAGCGAGATTAACTCCAGTGTCAGATGAAAGCGTTTACACTGCGAGGTATGATCCCTTTTAGCGCGCTGCGTCCCTAAAGTGATCAAAATAAATAATAAAGTCTATAAAAAATATGCACAAAAACAACATAATGGGAAGCGAAATGTCATCTATAACAAATACACATATTCCATTTCCTCTAAAATAAATAATAAAGATGACAATCAGCAGAAATGCACTTTGCTGTCCCGCATGTGTCCAGCGCAGCGTTTGTTCTGAATGCAACTGTAACTCGTCTGTAAAGCCCCGTCAGGCTGCGCGGATGGATGACTTCATTCGCCCACATCCGTGTCAAGAAGCCGTCACTCATATTTGCAGTTTGTCTCCCTGCCCGCGCCCGTCACAGTCACCGCACTGCGCCCTGTCGAGGCTTCATCGATCCTGCGGATTGATGGGCTGCAGGCCTGAGCTGAAGACTCAGACAGCTGAGTCAGCAGCCGCTGACGGTAATAGCTGCACGTCCCCACGCAACCCCTCCTCCCCTCCCCTCCGTCCCCTCCTCAAGCCGGCCCGTTTCCTATTACAGAGACAGGCGAGTCACAGCAGCAACGCAGAGGTGATGCACAGACTCCCCCCTCACCCTCTGTTTGTTTAGCTGCTTCATCGCGGCTGTCACGTGCTCTCTCAGAGGATTCATGGGAATCCCAGCGGCCGCGTCGGCGCCGCCCTGCAGCCGGAGATGCGGTGGAGCTGCTCGCACGCAAACGTGGAGTTTCCAGTGTGGGAAGTCCAGCGCTCATGTGTGGAGAGATCCGTCATCTGGGGCAGAAACAGAGCCGGCTTACTGCACGCGAAGCGAGAGTAACACCTGCAGAGACAAACCACCTCTTTGGATTTAGAGCAAACGCAACATCACTGGTCCAAAATGATCTTCGCTGCCTGCTTTTGCAAAACTGAAACGCCCTCGGTTCACTTCCACTCCTCCGAGCGGTTTCATTTGGATTTAAATTAGTTTAAATTACCAGCAAAGCAGAACACGGGCCCTCTGATTCATTTGTTTACTTGTTGCACATGTGGGGGCGTCACGTGGCTGTTTCCTTCCTTTCACGTTTCAGTATGTGAACGAGTCTGTCCTGGATTCATCTTGTTCTCCGCTCCAGGCCGCGGTGCCAGACCAGCAGCAGCCCAGACTTTACAGCTTGCATGTTATTTATCGCATGTTTGTTTTATTGCCTCTCTTAAATCTCTGGAGTTCCTCTTTGTCAGTGCTCTCATATTATGGGCTTCCCGTCCACGCTCTTGCATTTCAGCACATTTCCATTCACCATTTCCAATCCACCTCCTTAAAACCCGATCAGCAGACTTTTATGTTTGCTTGGTCGTCCGCAAGAGCTGAACCGAGGCAACCTTCAGCCAGATCATGTGTTTATCTGCAACACGCAGGACCAGCGCGAAGACAAACGAACCAAATCACTGAGTGGTAAACGGATGAAAAACATTTTGGGTGTGAAGTCCAAAATATGGCAAATATGTTTTATTCTAAAATGCTCAAAACGCTTCCTATTAAAACGTTCCTCACACTCCTTCGTGCAGGATTGTTTAAAGTTTGATCTTTTGCACATGAATTTGTAGATTTGAATGTTAAAATGACATTTCTGCGCCCGGCTGCGCGACAAAAAACCAGCCTCTGAGTCTTAACCTGTCCAGTTCAGCTGGTTTCAACTCTCTGGTTAACATCTTGTTAACACTCTGGTCCTTGTGGACGCCGCCCGCTCTGCGTTTTCTGTTTTCTGCATGTTGCATCCTCCTGTTAAACGTTGCTGACATGATAACATAACGTGGATATCAGTTATTTCCATCTCAGGTGCTAAAACAGTCCTGATTCCTTTTCGCCACATGCCGCTGAAGGACTTTAAACACATTTCACACGTTTGTGTAACTGCAGGTCAATAATTACAGAGCTGGACTGCCGGGCCGCTCTTAGTGCTAACTTGTTTTTATTGCCTCCTGTCAAATAATGAATAGTTACAGCGTATTTTACAGAAAACTGACATTTTGTGGCGCGACAGACAAACAAATCCGGCCTGCGTTGAACCAAACCGACTGTGTGAAAGGTTAAAGGTCAACCGCTGCACACCGCACCGTGTACACTCTGTTAGAGCGACGCATCTTCCTTTAAACACCCATGGTTAGTTTTGGTAAAACACGTGAATCCAGGCGTGACGGAAACATGAAAACTGCTAATTTAAAAAAAAAAAAAAAAGGCAAGTGCAGGTCACATGATCACAGATTACAGTATTTAAGTGGCGGTGATTAAAAAGAAACACCACGTCTACAGGTTGTGATGCACCTTCACAAAACACCACGAGGGGGAAACTATAACCTCAGAAGTGTCTTAATATCTCTGTCATTTCAAAGAGCAGTGAAGGAAACATGAGCAATATTCATAATTTTAAGGGAAAGAACATTTTAAAACAGAAACTGTTTCCAACGAAACCAAGATTCTGAGGAAAACCTGTGACGATACATTTGGCAAGGTTTAGCGATACGCCAAAACACAACGAAAAGGACCGTTAAATGCACGAAAACAATGCTCAAAGCACATTTCCAAAGCGCCATAGCTTATACAACAATTACTCTCGTTACATTTCCTCAGGAAGAAAACAGGAATTCATTTAAAAAGTTACAACGTCCTAAAAAAATACAGTTCCAGATACTGAAAGGGTACGTAAGACGTCTATGAAGATGGATTAGCACTGAACGGGACCAGGGCGTGGCTGTAACGACACAACAGGGTCGTCATCAGCCGGAAAAAAGCCTGACTTCAGACTCAAAATCATCAAATTTCTTATTCTGGTGTGAGAGTGAGAGGAACACAGGAACCAGAAACGAATCCTCGTTTCACGACATCGAAGGATGGACGAACACGAAGAAACCTGGTGAATCCCTTCACATCGGCGACGCTACATCCATGTCCAGAGTGAGCGAATCTGCGGAGGAAACGCAAACACGTGCTGTTAATATCAGTTATCAGTCCCGATCTGCAGTGTGTGTGTGTGTGTGTGTGTGTGTGTGTGTGAGAGAGCTTCTGCTTTTATCTTTGCAGGAAATCATCTGAGGAAACAGCGAAGACATTTTACAGTCCCTACATGAATGACGGGCAAAATTGCAAATATGCATGCGTATTTACAGCACGGGTGCTATTTCTGCACGGCTAGCACATTTAGTGCACGTTTAGCACCACTTTTGCTAACAACAGTGCACAATCCGTGTGCATAGGGCGCAAACGGGTCTCTAAATTAATCACAAGCATGATTCACGCCAATGACGGTAAATTCAGCGATGCCCTGCAGGAGCCAGGTGCACCCGGCTTTAGCAGGTATGTGCTGTCTGACTCAGTCTGACTGCATGTGAGCTAACGCAGCCATGTTAACTGAGGATGAGCTGCTGTTGTGCGTTTACATGTAGGTCTCTATCTGAATAATGCAGCCTCTGAATAGGAAAATACTGTGTGCACATCTGCCGCTAAACGTCCACTTTGTCGATCAGAAACCGGCGCTGACACTACGCGCCTGCGACCGACTCACCCAGATGTCCTTGATTGGCTTCGGCTTCGTTGTGCATCAGGGAGTCGAGGGTGCGGGGCGACATGGGGAACAGGTCACTGGTGTTTCCAGAGTTTGTGCTGTGGAAGATAAAAAATAAAAAAAGTTAATATTACAACCTGAAATGCCCGGTGAGGGTCACACACACACACACACACACACACACACACACCAAATACACACGTGGACATTCCCGCGAGACTGTGTTAGAGACAACTAAAATGACATCAGCGCCGTCGATGCTGCACCACGCGTGATGTGATTAGTCACCTACTGACTCCGTCACACTGAGCGACGACGCGTTAAAAGCGCCGCGCTGTCTCAGACACGTGTGACTGGTTGTGAGTCTCATCGCAGACCTAAGTAAGTCAGCACCGGTGTCAGTCTGCACAGGTGTGCCTGGGAGAGATGATGCATGGATGCATGGGGTTTTGTTTTTGTGGCGCCGAGCACGGTGCATCCTGCCCTCCTGCTTCTCCGGCAGCGCTGCGCACACCGACACACCGAGTGCCGTCGTGTTTGGCCTTGGTGTTAATGAAAGCTACTCTGCAGTCGACGTGACAACATGTTGGTTAGCGCGGTGGATTGAGTGGATTGGACAGGCTGTTACTTGGATGTCGGAGGTGTCTCATCGGTTTTCCTGGGACCAACACTCTGGACTGTTGTGGATTTGGTGGAGGAGTTAAACAGACAGTGACCTCGGCTAAATGAGCTGAATGGATGGCAGGGGGACGCTCGTGCATCAGGGACCGGGGAGAACACAAACAGGAAGTATGTGGATGGCGATGCTGCACCGGTGTCCCCGAAAACCCCCACCCGTCAAACACACAAACAAAGATGCACACACAAAGCCCTACATGCCACCAACCACCCCCCACCCCCCCACCCCCGAGCGCCTACCCTGGGAATCCGTTCCCAAGCAGCTCACTGTCCGGCAAGTCCATGAACACGGAGGGACACCTATGGAGACAGGTCAGGATCTCACTGAGCAGACCTCACAACGCCATCACACCCACCGCCCACCAATGCATCCGATCTCAGACGACCTCACGCTGTCACACCCAGCTGGAGCTGAACTCAGAGTTTGACTTTACTGTTTACTCATTTCTAATAAACATCTGGTTGTAAACATCTCAAATTAGAAAACTGCAATTTCCTCTGCTTATGAAATGAAATGCAAGTCTCAGGGGAACTTCAGAGTTCTCTCGTCTGTGTGTTGACACAAGTGCAGTTACGACGACGCACACTGCTCAGCGTCTGAATGCAGCGACAACAACCGGCCTGCAGCGTCGCACACATTCAGAACATCGTCCTGAGCGTCTGAGCCTGAGTCTAATCTGGGTTCCCAGTACTTGGTCTGAACTGGGTGATGGTTCCAGCAGTGACTCACAGTGAGAGCGAAAACAGTTTTGTTCTCTTTTCTTTGAACAGTTGGCAACACACACACACACACACACACACACCTTTGAAATAAGGAAGTGCAGATCTCGAGCTGTCTTTCTAAAAGGAGACATTACCAGCTCGTAACTCGGGATGACGGCAGTGGAAGTCACTGCGTGGTATGAGACTTTCCTGTAAACACAGATGACTTGAACTAGACAAAGGAGGAAGGATGAGATACTTACGGGGTGACACAGATGAACTTTGTCTTCAAGTAAGGCTGAGTAGCTGTCGGGGAAAAGATAAGGTTAGCAGAGAAGCTACAGACCGCCATTTCTAACATGCGTGTGTTGTAAGGAGCAACGCAGACTCTTACTGCCTGTGGGGTCTCCTCCCATCTCAGGTTCAGGAGCTGCTTCAGGTCTGCAGTATTTCCCAAAAGCTTCCTCCTTGGGGATTTCAGGGTAGAGGTACACGAGGGGCGACACCAGGATGTTTGTGGCGTCCATGATCTTGTAGCCCATGATGATGTCGGCGAAAGACATGCTGTTGAGCTGCTGCTTGGTGTACGGCTCCACCGACTGGATCTGGGTCTTTCCTGCGAGCGGTCAAAGAGTCCCCGGTGTCACGGCGGGAAAGCGAAGGAGGCGCTGGACGAACGTTTTGAGGAACAAGGTCCAAAGATACTCACCGCTGATGTCTTTCTCCACCCATGTGAATGTGATGCCCCCCTCCTTGCTGCTCTCGCTGAAGCGCAGCAGGAAAGTGCCGGGAGGTTTGGGACTGAGCAGAGCCCTCTCCCGCTCCTTACTGATGAAGCCCATGATGTATCTGCAGGAACATCAACAGGAAGTGACGTAAGGAGGTGAAAACAGCAGGCCTATTTTAAAACTGTTGACTGTTACAATTATAGAAAGCAGTTGAGGGGCACTTCCAGAGGCTGCTCGGGGACTACACAAAATAAAACCACCTCTCACCCCTCATTCCACAGCGCCAGGATATACTTCTTCACCAGGTCAATGATGTTGTCCAGCCACACCCAGAAGGAGAAGCCCTTGCCAGCCATGTTTTCCTGCGAAGAGGAAGGAGCAAAATAACTCGCGCTGGAGCAAAACAATGGCAAGATGGCAGACCGAGCCGCGCGCGTCTTGGTAAGTACCTTGCAGAACTTGGCCCAAGTGATCTGGCAGCCGGAGTAGTTGACGCAAGGCCCTGGATGGGATAAACGCAGAACGACATCACATGTAAATACGGGTGCGGAGTGAAGTGTCTTCTCCAGACCTTCAGACGCCAGAGCTCACCTAGTAACTTCTCCGCCAGTGTGGTGAGCTGCTCAATGGTCAGGCCTCTCTTGGTGGTGGAGGAAAACTGCCAGCTCAGCACCTCGGCCACCTGGTCCCACGTCCCCACAGGCGGTTTGGTGAAGAAGTTCACGTTCTGCGCGTAAACACAAACAGTCTTAAGAAAACCAAAACACCGACGACAGACGCGCACCTGCGACGGGTTCGGCCCCTGTCCACCAGAGGGTGCTGCCTTACCTTCGGGTGGTTGGTGAGCATGTTGTACCACAGGATGGAGGCCCAGGCGTTGGGCATCTGGCAGATGTTGGAGATGACGACCACCGGCAGGGAGTGAGTCTGCGCAAACGGAGGGAGCGTTCACTTCAGTATGTTTACAGTAGCTCCTTTTAAAACACTTTGCTGCTGCTATTTCAGCGCGTGGTCTCATAATGGGACGGCACACACTCTCGTTATTACTGCTCTTACACCCAGAGAGCACGCCGCTGCTCTTTAGCACAGGATATATTGGTGTAAAACGGTAACACAACCGCATACGGAGCTGCATCTGCGAGCACAAAGGCAAGAATAGTATGATACAGATATAGCGCGCTGACTGTGTTTCAGCGGAAGGTTTAACTTAAATAGAAGAAGGCAGGGAGTAACCCGTTCACATGCTGCAGATGCTGCAGCTGTTGCTATGAGACGGACGCAGCTCGTTGTGCTTTGACTCAGCCTCTCACACCCGTGAATGGAGGCTCTTTGCTGCGTTGGAGGTTTAGTGGAAATGCATTTCGCAGCATGCGTTAGGCAGGAGAGTCGACTTGGTCTCAACATGTTCTGATAACCCCCGAGCGTCTGGTGTCTGCGTGCTTCTCGCCCACTGCCTGGGGAACGTTGAACTTTGCTGGAATCAAAGTCTGCTGCTGCAGAAATTTGGTGTCGGCCGCCTTCCTGTCTGTGTGGGCTTACTAAGGTTTAGGTCAGTAAGTGTGCTGCCGCTCGTTCAGAAGCTGGAGAGGTGACAGACTCCGGAATGACTTTATCCCTGAGTCATTTGATAAACTGTGCCTGGGCTGTCACAGCTCAGCTCTGCTGACGTCTGCTGTTACATTAAAACTCAACCATCCCCACGGTCACACAAAGACACGGCGCTGACCTCCAGGTCGATCTTCAGGCCTTGGTGATAGACTTCTGTCTCAAAAGTGATCAGGTGGAGCTCCTCAGTGACGATCAGGGAGGCCTGGAGGAAGCAGGTTGTTCAGATTATTCAGATTATTACGCTGCATGGACAAAACGTAACATCCTCAAACACAGAAGACTGATGACTTTGATCATTTGAACATTAATCCCAACAAGTGTCAGACTTACATCGCTATTGGTCCGACCACCGTTACCACACCTCTGTTCTCTCAGGGTCTGTAACAAACAGGAAGTCAGTTCTCCACAGCGGGCCTTTATCACACTGCTTCATCGCTGTCAACCAGTGAGAGCTTTGCCTCTATAACTCACCAAGTGTTTAAACTCTGCTGACAGGCTGCCATTGTTGGATTCCTCCATGTTCATAACTTTCGTGTTGGTGCCGAGGATGTTAAACTTTCGCGACCTGAGAAGACGCAGAAACATCACAAAGTGAGATTTTCCTCTACAGACGACATAAAGTAAACGCTGATGTGTGAAAACGAGTGAAGTCTTACCCCCTTATTGCAGCCACGTCTCCGGATTCCCTGAAAAACAAGCATTTACACATCAGCAAAGCAGAGATCTGCAGTACCGACAATCAAAACCAGTGTTTCACCCAAAGACAGATGTTAAAACCTGCAGGAAACGACTCACTTGTCAATGCAAACTTTAATTTTCAGCTGGTAATTGAGCTCAGGAAACTTTACAAGTAACCTGCAAGACAAAGAGCACAGAAAACATGAAAACTCTTTCCATTAAACTGCAACACAATACTTTTTACTTGTGCCCCTGATGCGTGCTGGGGGCCAGCTCCTCACCTGACTTTATTTGTGAACTGCACTCCTGTTTTTATGACCAGGGGCCTGTCTGGATGCATCGGCATGCACGGCTGTCTTTCCACCACGAACGCGCTGAAACACACAGTAAATCGCGTTTCAGAGAAAACATCCACGATAGCAGAGATAGAAAGACACGTTTACACACCAAAGATCCACGCATCACGCGCAGTACCTCTTCATCAGGTTTCTGAACAAGTCCACGATCTTCTCCTCCAGGGCGGGCCGGTGCTGGATGATGGGGTCTCCTTTGTAGGACACTTTCTGCTGAAGCTCCTCCAGCTTCTTGATCTGCTGGCGGATCTGCAGCTGGGACTCGGCCAGAGATGTGATCCTGGTCAGACAACGAGTTCGAGTTAAACGTTTCGATTAGCTGTGGAGCTGAGCTGAGTGGAGCACAGAAAAGCAGGATCCATATTAGATCACAGCTGATTTACCATGTTTCCAGGCGGTCCAGGCAGATGTTTGGAGGACCTCCAATACAGGCGATCTGCTGCCTTCTCTTCCAGTCTGCAAGTTCTTCATCTGTCAGGTTCTTCTGCACGTAATCCATTGCTGTGAGCAGGCCGCCCATCTCTGTCACGATTTGCTACGAGGCAACGAGCACGAGAGGCATTAAACACGGGCAGAGTCCCAGGCGGCGGCTGGTTATCGCTCGTGTGTGGTCGAAACCTTCTGCCAATGACTGTGCGTTAATATTCGGGTGTAAAACGCTAACGTAAATCGCTCACGGAAGCTGCTGTTCACTCACTCTTTAACCAATTTTCAACCAAAGTTAGCAGGAAATGAGCTGTGTGAGCCCCAACCTGTGGATTTTATATGTAAAATGCAGATGGAGACGGCAGCAGGGCGTCTAGTTTCGAGGTGGTAACTCCTGCCCCGAGCTGGGCGTGTCCCTGCACCACGCCACCACAAAACTAGGTGTTGCTCCATTTGTTTAAAGGCTCTTTTGTTAATTTTACGCTGCACATAAAGTTTTGAATAGAAGGCGCAAAGCTTACTCTGACTCACGCGTTTCCTCGTTCTCACACTTCCCGTCAGCTGTTATTAATCTTGATTTCAGGTCACGTCAGGTATTCGGGTCACGTCATAGTTTCTCATGCATTTTTTAAAATAAGCTGACAACATATGTATGACACCCACCCTCCTGAGCTGGTCCAGGGCGCTCAGCATCTGCTCCAGCTGAGCCATCTTCTGTCTGGTGGCGGCTGCTTGGCTGTTTCCATTCAGGTCCTGGGACAGCTCTGGACAGGGGGTGGACACGTCATCGATCAGTGCAAAGTCATTTTATCTGCACCAGCTACGAACTGTTCATCAGAGAGTTCACAGGAAAACGTTGGTGAGGATATACCTCCTTGGCTTTTCAGTGTCTTGTAATTGAAGTCGAAGTCATCCTGCAGGTTCTCGAGCATTTTCATCTTCTGTTCCATATCCTGAGGAAAAACAGACGGAGCGTTCAGGATCCTTCAAAGTCTACATTCGAATGCTTTAATCAGGCGCTCTCCGATGGAAAACTAACCTGCACCCGCTTCCTGATGTCTTGAAGGTTGTGCTCCAGGATCTGCTGCTTCTCTGTCACCACTGTCCCAGTGGGATGTGCTGCCTGGCCGTCCTGCAAGAGAGCAACACATACTGTATGTGAAAACCATAGCGCGGACCTATTTGTAACACGTGCTCCGACACCGCTGCGCCACCCAACATTCATGAACAGAAGCTGGGTTAGTGCAGCTCTTCTCCACCTGTGCAGCAGAGGTGGCAGTCTGCAGCAGTCTCTGCTCCTCCCACAGGCAGCGGGCGACGATGCGGGCGATTTCCATCGGCTTCTCCAAGTACTTGCTCTGCAGATGCTGTTTAATCCTGCGCAGGTTATGCTGGTAGAGCACATTGTTCTCCTGCAGGAAACGGCTGTACTGCTGGTCTATTTCTCCCAGGAGGTTGTGGAACACCAGCGTGGCGTGTGACTCCTTATTGGCAGCATAAGCCCTGAATGAAACAGCAGATAAGACACGATGTGATTACTCCTACCTCCCCTCGAGAGCTGACAAAAGCTGGACTTTCATTCACTGTGTCACTGGTTCCTTGGCCTGATTGGTGTTTTTAAGACGTCCTGCAAAGTGATTAATACAATAACAAATGATTTAAAACGATATTTTACCTTTTTTTGCTGCTTTGCACTAAAAAGGTGCAGAGTAATATGTATTATGCATGACATATTGCATAATGGTGCCATGAGGGAAGGAGCTGGCATGATTAAGGAAGAAGGTAACAATGAATGATAAAACATAATGGCTAGGTGCGTGGCAAAATACTGGCGAGTCATGGTGAGTGGCCCTGTGCCAGCGTGGAGGGAGTGGAGGACCAGAGCGAGCTTTAATGACCGAGCCAAGAAATGTAGTATTTCCTCACCAGTCCTGACTCTCAATCCACGGGGCCAGGAACTGCCGCAGCTCCATGGGGAAGCTGTCGCTGTACAAGTGGTAGAGCTGCTCCAGGTACCTGGTCTCCAGCTGCTGTAACTGGTTCCACTGGGCCATCCTGACATAAACCTCCTGAGACCTTTAAAAAACAAAAAAACCTAAAATAATTGAAAAACAGACGAGTTAGCACAGGTCAGAGAGAAAGAGCTAAACATCTGTGTTTTCTCTAAAAGTTATGACGAGCCTTCGGGAGGCCTCCTGTGCGCCTCAGTCACTTCCTGTTCAGTGAAACGCCTCCACCAAGAAATATAGGTCGACACGAACAGCTGTCGGGTCCCAGAGCGGATAAGACTAAATGATCTTTGGTCGAGATTTTGCCCCATTTATCTTCACCAGAAACAAACAAAAACCACACAAGCTTCCTTTTCTCAGGTGGTGAGAAGCTTCTGTCGGCATGAACTCGAAACCAGAGGAAAGATTCTTCGACGTAACACCAGACCCCCCCCACCACCACCACCACCATTTTCCTCATATTAATTTCCTGATGAGCACAATGCAACGTGAACAATACACGTTCATTAATTCCCACTCCGCTGCTTCACAGATCCATATCGCAGGCTCGGCTGTCCTCCTCGTCTTACCAACAGCAGGCCGCCCTGTTCCCCGGAGGGCTTTAGCCAGGACGCTAACAATAACCAGACGCTTGTTAGAGCCAACAGAAAGTTGTCTCCTCCATCCTCCGTATTAAGGGCCCAACCGAAGCCTTTGTTTAAGCCTCTTACGTAACTCTGATGTAGAGTGAAAATCAGCACTTAGCTGTACATTGTACAGTAACAAAGGAGGAGCAGGCAAGATTTATTTTGATATTTATCGAAGAACTGCAGCTTAACACGGCTCTGATCCTCGATAACTGATGACTCAGATGTGCTGTCTGCAAGAAACTAGATTCTGCTTCCTGTTTCCAGGAGAGATCAACTGTTGTTCTCGCTGCCTTGAGGCGCCGGTATCAGAGGTCGTGCTGTTAACATTCGAAAGAGTTAAACCGAGCACCCGCGGTGGCACGTTTCTGAACCACCTACTCGACAAACTCTTTCCTTAATTAGCCCCTAATCAACAAAAACAAGCGCGTTATGAGCCAAAAGTATAATTCCTCTTATTTTCCATCGCACGGCGCAGACGTTTTGACAAGTTGGAGCAGGTGTTAATTAAAACACCTCAGTCCATTTAGGTGTGAGGCGCACACACACTTAACAGAATGAAGCCATTATCAATATTATTAATTACACCCCTGTGTAACGGTATCATATCTGTTTAACTAATGGACTATAATGGACCATATTATATTGAACATGTAACTGATTTTAGGGAAACCCAGAACTTGGACTTTCATCTAAATGGCGTTGGTGTAACAAAGCCTTTAGCATCTGCGTCAACACAATTATACTTTTTAAGATCGCAAGGCCCGTTATTGAAACTGTCTGTCAAGCGTGGTGGGCTTTTTTAATGTTTCTCTTTCACTCACGATCGAAAAAGGGTGCATCTGCGTAGCGTGAATCTCTGGGGATGGGAAAACCCTGAGAGGATCACACCAAAGAGCAGCTGAGTCATTGTTAATAACGCAAGGATTTCTTTCATTTTTGTATCATCTGAACAAGTGTTTCTGACTTTCTAATTCGGGTGAATAGCGCGGGCGGCGGTTTCTAATCTTGGGATTATGTTATACATTTCTCTGATACACCGAGAAACTGAATTAACCAGGGAATGAGAAGAACCAAAGGGTCATACAGTTCAGTTTACTAATGTGATTTCTACTGTGTGATCATTGTTCACTACCTTCATTATGGGTTTCTGTGTTACTAATACAGTCAAAGGTACAGTCTGTCTCTGAGCTCCCTGCAGGATTATCAATGACCTGGTGTGCTCAGTGGTGTCATTTGGTTTTATAACCTGCAAGCAATAATCCTGTGTACAACACACAGTCACAACATGAACTTCACATCAGAGGACAAAAGGCAACAGATCACAATGACGGTAATTGCCAGAAATTTGTCAAACAAGCCGTATGCGTGCCGTTTGTCCAGTTTCAAGTTCTCTCTGGTCCTGTTGCGGTAATTAAACAATGTCATTCCTTAAATCATGTCACTGATATTCCAGGAAGTACTTCCTTGATTGTACAAAGGAGTCAGAAATCCATGCCAGCTTTCTGTTTTATGCTTTTTTTTTTAGCAAACACAGGTGCAAACTAAAAGCAGTAGTGTGCAGTTTGAGCTTATTGGGTATATTTGAGTGTTGGTGGCGAGAAAACACTGATCTCAGTCAGAGGCGGGGGGCGACTGGAGCTGCAGCGGCTGCACAGACAGACGGTAAAGCGAAAGATGAGACTTGTTCATCTCAAAATGAAGATCTGGGCAGGATGTCTCTGAATCTCGTGTGTGGAGTGGAAAAACTGAATCTCAGTGCAAGGTGGCAGACATGTTGTCCCGCGGATGGGATGCAGATGGGCGTGACGAGGCACGAGCACATATCAATGCCCTGAATATCATTGCACAGAGATGCATCCAGGTTAACGATACTGATACTGTTCGGCGCAATGTCACTGTCAATGTTGATGTGCGCTTTTTATTGCAAAATAGAAAACATAAATATAGACAAGACCAGTTCAGATAAGCTTGAGTTTCATGTTATCAGTCATGTCAAGAAGCAGCTGGAGTACTTACAGATACTCATTTCAGTAACTTGACGTAATAGACACATAATGGCTTCTCCAGCGTGATTAACTTATAACCTCGTCATAACGCTGCAGCTGTATTCCAGTCCTAATTATCAACAATACGGCGACACCACATCAATTAACAACAACAATTTTTTTAAAAAAAACACAAAACAATTAATTACTAGCAAAAGCAGAAGTCGTGACAGTCGCTCACCTCGTTCGCTGTTACTCCTTTGGAAAGTTTCTCCGTGTAAGAAATGTGACTCTTCCCACCAAAAAACACCGACAGCAGCAGTTTGTAACACGTTCAGTACAAGTTAAACACACAAAACCGAGGGAGCACACGCAGAAAAAACGACCGTCACGCTGTATTTTCGTTTGCCAACACGGGGAAACACTTCTTCGATCCACGGACAGACCCTCGCACCGAACCCATCTCCAACATTGCAGTCTTTCCAGCCACACAAACCCCACGAACTACTTTAGTGACACCTCTAACGGCCAATAACAGCCGCTCTCTCGACAGTAGCCAATCAGAATGTAGCTTGGAAACAAAAGAGGCGGGACTTTTGGGGAGGTTGGTTGAGAACGTCGTGTTTACTGCCGTCGCAACCTCGCCGTTCCTCCTTGCGCACCCTCCCCGCGGGTGTATCATAGAACAAGCCCGCGCGCTCATTCGCCGCGGAGGGAGGGCGAGCGCACCGACGGAACAGCCAGCCTGGAAGTCATCTGAGTTACTGGCAGTGTCGACGTCATCAAGAGTTTAATAACACCAGTGCTGTTCAGTATTGACATCTCCTAATCATAATCCAGTGTGTGAGTTATTCAAGCTTATCTAAGCATAAAATACATAATATGACAATTAACAAATATTATAATCAGGTTTATACTTTAAGGGTTTACACAATTCAGAAAAAATAAAAAAAAATAAGCCATAGAAATTATTCAGTAAGCTTTTATTTATATTGAAGTGGTTAGGCAAAGAAGGCCTTAAACACAACAAAAAAAGGCAAACTTCAGTATCTGAGTATGAATCGATAACGCCAAGAGCAATTATGCGTCACGTTGTGTTGCAGCAGTGTGATAAATCATTCATTTTTCAAAATGTCAATGTCTCTATGTAAGCTGTGCATGAAAAACCTCACGTTCATAGCAGGCTCATCGCGTTTATTTTTTAATAACCAGCAGCTCAAAACAAGGCAAAATATACACGGTGACAAAAACACATTATTTTTTAAAAAGGGATCAATATCTTACAAGTGTCTCATTGTTTGAAATGCCGGACAATAAAGGCATTTTTGTTGAAAAATAATCTATAAAAATAATATTATCCTAATAATAATAATAATAATAAGCCTAAGTGATTCATTTGCTGCTTTTATTAAATTTCCTCTTGTTGCTGACATAAACTTAGAGTTTCACCAAGATGTTAGTGTCTATACACCGCGTTCCACATTATTATGCAAATTGTGTTTAAAGGTCATAAAGGTCATTTTTTTGTCTGTCAGTTTAAACACGTGGATGGGAATGTGTGTCAGGGCTCTTCCAATCACTCCAATCAATCTCAGACACCTGTGCCAATTAGTTTGCAGGTGAGTCCAAATAAAGGGAAAACTACTTAAGAATGGATGTTCCACATTATTAAGCAGACCACCATTTTCCAGCAATATGGGGAAGAAGAAGGATCTCTCTGCTGCCGAAAAGCGAGAAATAGTTCAATGCCTAGGAGAAGGTATGACAACTTTAGATATTTCAAAACAACTTCACCGTGATCATTGTACAATAAAGAGATTTGTAGCCGATTCAGAACACACACGGGTTCGAGCAGATAAAGGCACAATGAGGAAGATTTCTGCCAGACAAATGCGTCGGGTTAAGAGAGCAGCTGCTAAAATGCCACTGCAAAGCAGCAAACAGGTATTCGAAGCTGCTGGTGTCTCTGGAGTGCCAAGAACATCAAGGTGTAGGATCCTCAAGAGGGTTGCAGTCATTCAGCCACCCTTAACCCTTAACCCTTAAGAATTGTGAAGCTCCTATCCAATAAGGGGTCCTATGTCAAAATGTAATTTGGCCTGTTAAGATATTTTGGATTGAAAGAGCTTTTGATTTCAGCAAATATAACCTGCAAATGCTTGCAGTTTAACTAATGACCATTTTCAGTTGTTTACAACAATAAAATGTTTTGAAACTCTATTGTGCGTAATAATGTGGAACAGTGCATTTTAAGATTTTGATTTTTTTTAAAAAACCGTTATGATTTGGAGGTTCGTTCAAAAACAGTCGAGTTATACTCTAATGCTTGATGACTTGAAAATTATGAGAACTATCATTTTTATAGATTATTTAGGAAAAAGAGAGAAAAATTACATTTGCATAATAATGTGGAACGCGGTGTATACGGTATGCAAATATTTACTCTTCACAATCACACATGCGCACACCACACACACACACACACACAGATGCACACCCTTGATCTATGTGTTCCTTGCTCAGTGCTCAGAGAGAGCACTCTCCTTAATTGCATTCCCCAGCCCATTGATTATTTTAATGGTGGTTCCATGCTGCACAGTGGGCTCCTGCATGCCTGCTCCACACCAACATCACACACAGTCTCTAGGGAGGGAAATGGAAGACGGACCCTCTTCCTGTCTGGAGCCCTGCATGCTCGTCTCAAATGATCAAAAATGGCAATGATTGAACTTCGCGACTGCCAGTTTACATGATTACAACTCAACTGCCTTCCAATGGCTGTCTAATTTGTGAATTACAGCCAGTAAGCTTCAGCACGGATATTCCTTTTATAATTCAGAGGAAGTACACGAAGTACACTTGTTTCTGCAAATGGTTTGTCCCTTGTCCTGTTTTGGCGTTCTGACATTTATTAAAGTGACACATCATTCCTAAAAGTTTTGCCGGGGTATCTGTTTCACATCGACTGCATTCATGATGATATTTGCATCTCCACGCGTCGCACAGTCGAGTCATTACACTGTCATCTTGCTCGTCAGACCATCGGTTTTCCGCCTGCAATTACCTTGGGAAAATTTAATGGGGATGTGCAAATGCACTGTGATGAGCTGTGACCATGGTGACACAGTCGTATGAGGTCTCATCTGTACTTGGTGTGCTGCGTGGAGGCTGGCAGGTAGCACGACACGTCCATGCAATAAATATAGCGCGGTGAATATATATCGACACGCTGCAGTGAGCGGTGACCGAAACGCGTTTTCGAGCATGCGTGGTAAAGACACGCCGCAGCAGAGGTTGCATTCGAAATGTCACCGATATCTGCATTGAGTTTTTTATTATATCATAGCTGACACGAGGGACCAATTAACAACCCAGACTAAACATAAATCCTTATATAACATCTCCCACTATGGCATAGGAATCTTCTATACAACATACTGTTATTAATTATTAGTTCAGCGCAGCAACGTCTGCTACATTTCACTCTATTTTCTGCCATTTACACTTGTGATTTACATTGAGAAGCATTATATCGTAGCACAACATCTACAGGCCGTAATGCTTTTAAGGGGTGATGACTGTGTAAAGTCTTAAATGTAGGTAAACCTTCTCCTCCCTCGCCCTCAGCTCTTTATTTCCTCTGCAGGCCTAATTCTCACCCGCTTGTTCATCTTTTTTGTTTTGCACCTGCACATTACATCACTGGAACCATCCGTTTAAACATAAGTGCCACCGACCACTTCCTGTTACCAGATCTCTTAATGTGCATGTCATGCATGGCATTATATTACACATTACATCTCAATAGCAAAGACTATTTATACCTGTTTTTTTCTCCTTATGGCCTATAATATCAATTTATCAAACCAACAACAAACAGTAACTGTAATGAACATACAAGTCTAAGGTCACCAGTCAGCCTGCAGCACATTTTAAAAGCTAGCTTTGTTTTTGTTTTGTTTTTTCTTATTGGCATGCTGAAGAGGAGCAAATACGAAAGTCGTCCCTGCTGGGTACAATAAAAAGAGCTCAGACAACGAATGAGATGTCAGAGATCATGTGTGATCATGTCTAGAAAGTCCCTACGACTAATATTGTGTCCTTGTGATGAGACTCATTCATCAAGGCTCGGTTCCCCTCTGCTTCCTTTCACCTCTCTTGCCTCACACACCTGGGAGGATCTAATCGCTCTGGGCCTTCTTTAGGTGGTCTGGCTCCACACTGACCAGCTGAGAGTCCTCAGTCACCTGCAACAGAGCCTCCATCTCTGGGCTGTCTACGCTCACCAGCTCCCCTTCCTCCACCTCCACGTGCACACCCAGCCCGTTCTCCTCTCCCGCTGGCTCGTCGTCGGTCTCGGCCACCTCCACCATCTCCGTGTTCTGCACCATCTCCTCCTCCCCTTCTCGGATCTTCTTCACGTGGAAGGTGAAGGGGGGCACGCGGTACACCGTGGTCTTGGAGCGGGCGTAGATCGTGTGGTCAGGGGTGAGGGACTTCTTCACCTTGTCTTTGGAGCTCTTCATCTTCATCCTGCGCTCCTGGTTGGGGGTCATGCGGGTCCCGAGCTTGCCAATCTTCTTCTCCAGGCTGTGCTTGGTCTTCTCCAGGTTCTCACGGGTTCTCTGTCTCGTCTTCTCCAGGTTCTCGCGGGTTCTCTGCTTGGTTTTCTCCAGGTTCTCCTTGGTCTTTAGCTTGGTTTTCTCCATTTTCTCTTTGGAGAAGGCTTTCTTTATGTTATCCACTTGCTGTTTGGTGCTGCGTTGGAGGCGCTTGGTACGAGACTCCTCGATAATCTCCTCGATCTCCACCTCCTCATCTGAATTGAGATTGTCTGGGACTCCCTCCCGTCCCTCCTCAGGTATCTGCTCAAGGCCCTCCACTGCTTTACCTTCCACTGTCTCTTCGGTCTTGGTTTTGGATGTCTTTGGTGGCTTCACTTGGTCCTGGAACAGCAGAAGAGGTAAGAGTGTTAAGTCACAGCAGCGTGGAGAACTGACTAACATTTTCAATTTGACATTTACTACAACATTAGCAGATATGGTGCTGCACTGACTGTACGGTAAGATTATTGTAAATTATGGAATTTAATTTAATATGTCGGGTGAATAATTACCAGCCTGAGAAAGTGAAATGAATGGCCTTTGGGTGAGAAATTAATATGTGCCATCTACACGTTCAGTGCACAGCGCTTGGAGCTGGCGCAGAGTGCCATCTAGTGGTTTCAATCAAGTGCATCCACTCAGTTTGCACTTCTTATTAATAGTCTCGGATGTGTGAGATAAGCCGGTGTGGTCACATTACTGTTTACCACATCAATAAAACAATTAGGACTTAAAAGAAAACCCATCTCTGCACCCCCCACTGTCACAGTGAAACTAACGCCAGCAGGCTGTTACAGCTAACCACAGATGCATTTCCTGCCTTTGTCTACAGAAAACGCATGAACTCACTACTGAGAGAAACAAAGCCGATCTTGGCGGTGGGTTTTAAAGACAAAAATGTGGAAATAACGCCTGCTACAGATGTTACATCATCACCTTATAATGCTGCTTTCACTTTACTGGAAATGCCTGGTTTGGAGCAACAGTACAGCAATTTTATACGTGGCCAAAAAACAGATGTATATATGTAAACCCAGATGTAAGGCCATAGAAAAAAGCTGCCCTATGCTATAAAACTGTTTAAACGTGTCCATAATACAGTGTTATTAGTGTTTTTCAATGTCTTTATCATGTGAATCCCTTGTTCAAACACAAACTGCCGGCTGCTGATCAATCCGCGCCGCAGCGGCCATATTTCCATATTGTCTGGTACCAGATATCCACTCAGGGAGAAGCGGCACTATGTCAGGAATGTTATCCCACTAACAGCACGTCTGTGGCCCCTGCAGGGTTTAGAGGTGCCACCCCTTAATCCGCACACCGTCACCGTCAGAGGTACAAACAAGAGATTAAGTCACTGTGCCTGAAGAGACCCACCGCACACGCCTGTGGTGTTCTTATGAGATTAAGGTTCAGCAGATGTTTTATGCAAATCACTTCAAATATCGAAAACAGAAACGAAATCAAAGCATCCTTTGATTTTTGCCCGTGACCTGTGCAAAACAGACACGTGTGTCCCGGTTGGTTTGACTCAGTCTCGACCCTTCGAACCGGCGAGGTCAGGAAACGTGGTTGTTACCGGGATGTTGCCACATGCGGACGCAAACTCCCACAGAAACAGAGAGTGCGTTTGTTTTGTCAGCCATTAGCTTCGACACCTGTTCACGACAGGTCAAATAAGTCCCCATCACCATGTCGACAGGGTAAACATACGGACGTCGTAAGCATCATCCGATATCATTTGAGGCGAAATCAGTCGTTCTTCCTCCCACCAAGCTATCACTTTGAATTAAATCCCTGGTTTTATTCTCTGTAGCTGTTTCCGTCGCTCTCATCTTGTGTAAAACTGTCCCCCTTAACCCAAATAACACTTCAGTGAAAACCCTGAATGTGGCTTCTGCTCAATGCCTTGCACAATGTTGCCTTCGCCGCTGAATTAGACACACATCAGTCATCATCAGCTAATGCATGAGGAGGCTGCATGTCAGTGTGTGTCTGAGCGTTGTTAAGATGCGTGTATCAAATGTTGTTTCAGCCGTCTGGAGAGATATGTGTCGGTTTGTCATGACTGATCGGTGTTTTCGGGTAAAATAAGGGTTTGCAGGGACAAACGCCATGAAAGGTTTGGCTTTTTATGTAAGTAATGTTCAATATTTATATCAGAAATCAACGTCAACACTGATGTTGAGCTTGTGAAAGAAAAAAACACCTGTTTGATCATGTGATCTCCCGGCACATCTCCCTGGGCAGTTCAAATATTGCCATGTGATCCTATCATAAAATGGATATCGCCTCCTTATCTGGTGCTGTGCGTGGTGTGGGCCCGGCCGAGCCGCTCTGTGTGCGTTTATTTTGGGCTGGCCTTTTCCTCTCTCGGCATTCCACCCGCCACTCTTTGGCTACCGGCCACCGCCGCAGCGTCCCCTCCACCCGCCCAACACACAACACCTTCCCCTCCCACACAGCAACAGATAAACACAGCGCCCTGTCACCGTGGCAACCAGCTGCTCATGTTGTCTCCGGCGGGTGGTGAAATTTAGCCGGACAAACAGCTGACATCTCCACAACAATATACGGACACGGTGGTGGTGCTCAGTTGTTGCGAGCGCGTTTCAATTAAACTAAAATAAATGCTGCACCTGCTTTTGCACGGAGGGCGAGGCGAAGGCCCGAGCTGCGTTAATTTAACGCCAACGACAGATATTTCTGAACGCATGAGCGCCCGGGCGACATTTCTTCCATGGATTCTGTGCGCTTCAAACAGAAACACTTCTACTGTGTCTCAGAAGCTGCTCAGGTGAGCTCACACGTCCCCCGGCAAAACGCGCTTCCCGCTGTTCGGCTTGTGGGGTAAAGTTAGAAGCCAACGTGTTGATCTTACACTCAGAACGTCTGAGTGTTTGCGCAAAGAGCGGCAACACACGACATACCTGCGAACACACATCCACGCATGAGTGTGTGTATTCATTCTGACACGCCCACGCTCACACAAAGAAACACAGTCATGAGTCTTAAGGGCCTTTTATAAGACGCAGCAGCCCGAACAGGAAGCTGCTGCAGCCGCTGGAAAAACAGCGGTGCGTGGCAACCTGGGAACGGCTGAGGTCACACACTGAAAAACAGCTTAGCATCACGTCAGCTGCTGCTTAAAGATCGCTGATGTTTATTTTCTGACTTAAACTTAAACATGATGGAGAAAAAAAAGCACAGCGCATGCGATGAAACGTTTCCATACGGTGCAAACTGTGCACCGGTGCAGTTGGGTTCATGGTTGTTGGTCACAGTATTCTCCGTTTTACACTCGAGAACTTGTCAAGTTGTTGTGCATTAGGCATCGCGTTAACATTTCTGATGAGGTAAAGTAAGCAAATATAGGAAAACACTGAGAATATAGCCCAGATTTTAGAGACTAAAGCTGATTTTAACAGCATTATATCAGTGGATAATACGTATTTGAACAGAACTATATCACAAAACCTTATTTTCCTCAGATTTATTGGTCTACTGACGAGCATACTGATGAATGTGTGCGTGGGAGACACTGCGCTTTGCAAAGTTTTGCCGTTTGCATCGTTAAAACTCGACTCAGCCGGTCTGTGTCCGTGGAAACTGTGGAAACTGTGATAATATCAGCCAATGCTGTTTGGGTTTCCCTGCCTGATTACAAAGCGAGAGGAGCCGTGGGGTTCAGGAAGAAGATGGTCAGTCCATTAGCGTGCCCGCGTTACCTTCCTCTCCTCCCACTTACTGGCAATGGAAAAGTCTGTGCTCAGTGTGTGTGTGTGTGTGTGTGTGTGTTTACTGACAAGTGCCAGGGGAAGGGTGACTGAGTGTGTGTGTGCTCCCCTCGATGAGAAGGTCTGTTGCTTTATGTTCCTCTCCCCCAATGGCCTGAATCAAACTTCACTGGGAAAATATGGATTGAAACAGTAGAAACTCTCTCTCTCTGTGTGTGTGTGTGTGTGTGTGTGTGTTTGAGAGAGTGTGCTGGATTTGCTCGGACAAGCCAACAACAGCCTGAGCCGTCTCTCAGCGGGACGAGCAGCACTGGAGATGCAATTAAAAAGCCCCGGGGGGGAAAGCTCTCAGTAAACATCTCCGACCTATGGAGCACCTGTTTCCTCCACCTCTGTTTACAAATGATGTCATTCTGCACAAAAAGATCCGTGAATAAAAAGTGTTTGTGCGCCAACAGCCGCGCTTTCTCACTGTCTAAATATTATCAGGGGCGAGATGTTCTCTGTGTGACTCATACGAGGTCTCAGGGATAATTTAATCACCAACTGTTACCATGGACAACGGCAGCAAACGGCGTCCTCAATCAGCTCTGTGCAGAGAGCGCAGCAGCTTTGACCGAAGCCGCCGACGTCTACAGTGCATCCCACTCTCTGTCCGTCGATCTGCGGTTAGCAGAGCGCCTTCACTCACCCACCTGCTCCAGTCGGTGGTTATTTTATTTGACTGCATTTGCTTTATGCAATCAAAAGTGGCCGTGCTATCTGCTCTGCGTTAACAACTGCAGGAGTGGCTGCGCATCATTTTGAAAATATGTCAAAACAAACGCGACCAACGATGAAACTCTGATCTGACGCGCGAGTTTCCCCTATTTCTGGTCACCAACGCACCGTGATTGGTTTCGGAGGAATTGCAAAGCTTCTGTTTAGATAACGAGTCCCGTACACGTTAACATCCACAGCCCGCACGCAGGCATTTAGCAACTGGCTGGCACAAACACACACACACACACACACACACACACACACACACACCATTCCTTTTAAGGCAGCGTGATGAAAGGCCTCTCCGGTGAGTCACAGGAGCAGCTGCCTGATCCTGTCCAGTCCTTGCAGCTGTGCACTTTGCTTTCACAATGAGTGATATCACCGACCCCTGTGGCCCTCCAGGATGGGAAAAGGCCAAACGGGGGATTGACATGAACCAGAGGTGGAGGCTCGCGTGTGTGAGCCCTGTCGTGGTCTGAATCGCGACGCTTTGATCCCTAAAGAGCGCTCGGAGGCTAAACTAAGGACTCTAATGTGCTCTGGTCGTTAATATTGATGCACCACACTCTCTCCTAAATAAGGCTCAAACAATTCACAGATGAGCAGTGCGTCAGCTGGTCCGGCCGCCCACCGCCGCAGGCATGTTCTGGGTGGATCTCCTGCCTGAGGGCACAATGCAAATTCTGTTTCAAGAAGCTCTCTCGTCCCTTTTAGAGGAACCAAAGTGTCCTGAGAGTAATGGAAACATTAACAACCAATCCCACTCTGTCTATAGACACATGCACTCAGAGAAAGGGGCTCTGTGTGCCCTGCAGCCAACATGGCGACGTCATGTTACAGCGCACGCCGCAGGATGGGAGCTCCTTGGTTTTTCTGTCACAGTGATTTGTGATTTCACACACGGGGAAGCCCTTTTTCCACAGCTCAGCCTTCCCACATCCATAACTCCGGAGCCGCAGGAATCCCGGGGGTTAGTCCCACGCAAAGGACAGAAACTTTACTTTTCCATTCACGTCTCGGTGCGAGCTTCCAGCTTCAGTTATGGAACATGTTATATAACCACCCGCTTTTCTCCAACAGTGCCGCCCGTATGTACGCCACAAAGTCCGCCAGATTTCACAACTCTGCCTCCGAATGGGTCCCTCATTTTCCTCGAAATTGAGCCTTTTTATGTGCAAACTCGAAGATTTTGATTATATTTTAATCTCTTACTTAAAGTTTTTGCAATTGTTCGCTGAACCCTTATTCTTTCTGTGCAGAAACGACCAGTTTACAGTAAAATGTGGACCGTGTGAGGGCTCCAACAAGCAGCCAACAGGATGACAGCACTGGGCCCCGGCTTTAGGAAACTAAAACTACTGAATTGCATGAGGCCAATGTAGTCATTAATGACCGATAACTGCTGCCAAATGGCACCTGGGGGTGCAACAAGGAAGGCAATTAGCCAATCACCCACAATGCTTTGCTTTGTTCTTGAGCTGAGCTATTGTTTGTGCGATGCTGATTAATGCGTCTGGGGCACTTTGGATGGAAAACCTGACCGCAGGCGGCTGCAGAGCTTTAATTTTGCCTTTTATCTGTTTATGATTTGACCACGAGCCACGCAGCGCTGCGTCGTCTTGACGCTGATTTTAACGGATCTGTTGTGGAAGCGATCCAATATTGTCCTAAACCGAAGTGCTGACATATTCCAAAACCATAAAAAATCCCTTAAATGACAAATTTGGGCAAGAAAACAAGAAAAAAAGGGAAAAATTAAAGTTCAATTTCAACGTTTCACCTTCAAAGATGCCTCTAAGTACGAAAGCATGATTCAGGTGTGATTTTATTATCTATAGATTAATCATCCTGAACATCCCTGTGCATGCAAAGTCTAATCCCGAGGGTAGAGAAACCCTCCGGTGTCCTGGCACGTCCTCGCCGACAGCCTATAACTCACATACCAGTGACAAGAACGGCGAGCCGTCGCAGCAGCGGAGGGGAAATATACCACCGGGGTAACCTGACTGTTGCACTTCAGACCGAAGGTTTGCACATACCAGACTTTACTTACACACGCAACCTCTGAAGTTACAGCGAGAACAGTGCCTCGTGTTAACAGCGAGCGTTTAAATTGCGTTTAATTTGCGAAAGCTCTCAGCTGTGCTCACCGTCTGCCCACAAACAGCGTCCGCAGGCTGTGCTGGGAACAGTTTTTATGAGAAAACCTTTTCAAATAAGAGTAAATAAACTCATTTTTGGCATCTGTTACCACACTTTGGTTAGATATTACTGTACACCAGCAGCCTGCGACTCGGGCTACTCAGTCGAACACACTTACCTGGAAACAAGCCCACACAAACACGTATACGTGCAATTAATCAATCAATTGGTGCTGCTCACTGCTAAATTCAGACCCACTCAATGAAACAGGACACTACACAATTCCACTGCATTGCTGCGGGTGTATTTATAAAAGCAACACAGCGGTTTCCTTTAATAAACCGGCCCAGATAATTTGGCCAATGTTTTATTTTGGCTGCGGCCTCGTAGATGAAGGGTGTGCCTACAAATCTTGGAATAAACAGCGCGGGGAGTATCAGCAGCTTCCACCGAGTTGTGATGCGGTATGAGGACACATTTCTGCGAGCCGGCCAAGACGACGGACGGCGACTACAACCGGTCGAATCGAGGGGGGGGGGGCGACCTGATCGGCGTCCCAGCTGGTGAGCCCTGTCTGCTCCTGCGGGACGGAGAGGAGAAGGCAGCTGGGGCCGGAGATCAGGCATCAAGAATGTAATAAGAGTAACATCTCACACACACCGCTGGGCTGTGTTGTACTGTAAGGTGCTGTAAGTATGCGGATGGACAGCATACACTCACAGGGACTGATTGCGGACTCGCTTTAAAGCGGAATAAGCTGATGTGCAAGAAAAAAAAGAAGAAATCTGAGTCCTCAAACATGTTTTTTCCCTCTGAGCAACATCGATACACAACATGCAAACTGCACACGGTGTAAATCCCATCGCGTGGGAAAATAATAACATGAATACACAGGCATGTGCCGCGTTTCCACGTGTGCAAGCAGCAGAGACCCTGTTGCTGCTGTACAAACTGCAGCACAACGACAGGAGCACAGGAAAGGCTTCGGCAAATCCACCTCCAATATCTCTCTCACACACACACACACATACACACACACACACACACACACACACACACTACAGAGTGTTGTAAACTTGATATGACAAAGCAGAGTGCATAGCTAATGAATTGTGAGCTCCAAAATAGTGTCTCTGTTCATAAACCTTTATATTTTCCTTGACTACCAGCACGAAAAACACGTCTTTGCTTTAAATAGTCAAAGAAAACAGAAACACCAGGTGAACGGCAGCACGGGATGCTGCCCCGAAGCTCCACACACAGTTTTCCACGAGGGGCATCAAAGTCGGGAGGCTCTTTAAAGCAAGGATGTGTGTGTGACCGTGCGTGTGTGTGTGTCAGAGAGGAGAGAGGATCAGCGTGTTTGTCCGAACATGCCAAGAGAAACACGCTTCTGGCTCCATGACGCAGCTGGTCGCTGCCCAAACAAAGGAGATGCAAGGAAGAGACAAGCAGAGGAAACGAATGACTGACTTTAAATTGGCAGTTTGACATTTCGGGAAGTAAACTCATTTATATTCTTCCTGAGAAGATCAGTACCTCTCACAAATACGTGTTTACAGTGTGAAGCTGGCTTAGCTTAGCTTAGCACAAAGACTGGAAACCAGGGGAAAAGGAATCCAACTACCTCTAAAGCTAAAAACTAACTAACATGCTAAATTGTGTGTATAAAAGAATAATTTGCTGCTTTACGCGGCTGTTTCTTGACTTTACACGGCAACTTCCTGGTTGCCTGGCAACTCACCATGACAGCAAGACGCCAGGAAGCGACTACACCAGCCAAAATATTAGTCTAGTCCAATGGATAAACAGACTGTAACATGTTTAATTGGAGGTTAATTGGATTAATTTAGAGGTGCTGGTGATCAGACTAATGGGATAATAAGAGAAGGGGCACAGGTGTCTTCAAGTTGCATTCATGTGCTGACAGAATAATCGGAAAGAGGAGTTCTCGATTGGAAAACATGAAATTCCCGCTCAAGTCTACAATTAGAAAAGCAGGAAGTTAAAGTTTTAAAATAGTTTGATGTCATATATGCAGATTTACGGCGGACAGTAATTAACTTTTTATTAATTTATCAATCAATTTTGTTGCCAGATGTGTAGCTATTAGTTGCCGTCCATGTAGAAAGACGACGATAAGTTAGAAAAGTTGGAGTTTTTCACTTTAAACCTGATACAGAGTCGGTTTAAGCTACATTTTAGTGATTTTAGGTCTGGGACACAATCATAAAGCTGCAAACTCTCTCAGTTCACTTGAACAGCAACATGAATCTTCAGCTTCCTGACTTAGGAAATGGGATCATCCTTGAGGCACATGAATGCAGCATCATTAGCGTTTCCTTCTGTTCACACTCACGCTGGCATGAGGCTGTATTTAACTTTTAGCTTTGCCTCCTTAATGTATTTCACGTCATGTTTTTTTGTCATGTTTGTCATAGTTTGGGACTTAAACAACCCACAAACATGAAAAACTGGTCAACCTCTTACATGCAGGGGCTCACACGCCACCGAGCCCTGGAACTCAGGACTGGCTCGACATAGAAGCTGACATGCAGCAGTGAAATGTGGAGCCTGCCAGATATCTTTCCACTAACCCGGGACGGAGGAGCGCAGCGGGGCGGAAAAGGACGGAGAGGAGAGGACAGGACGATGAAGCGCACAAGTGTTGCAGCAAATAGTGAATGAGCTGCGCCCCTTTAGACGCCTGGGTGGGGAGCAGAAGCGGCTAAGTTTGAGAGTGGGAGTGATAGCAGTCAGAAACTGAGAAGAAGGGAGGAGAACAAGTGGGCATGTTGGCAGCAGAGGCAGAGAGATGCCAGCAGGATGAATCACGGCACTAACTCGGCGCTGCTGGTTGGGGGGCTCTTTGGTCGAGCTGCTTCCAACCAACCTGCCTGCCTGCGAGCGCTTTTCTCACAGGCCTCACAGAGTAATGAGATCAGGTTTAAAGATTCAGTTAAGCTGGATGTCTGCGTCTGGAGTGGCCTGAGTGAAATCGAGTTATTACATAGTCTGGGCAGGGTTAAAAGCTATTAAAGAAAAGTGGGCTGGGGATGATGGCGAGGCTCGTTGGCTGCAATCTGAGCCGTGGAAGCTCGGCGCGGTTGGTGTGGAATAAGTAGACCGTAACTGAGAAGACTTACATCTCCCTGATAGAGTTGACCACATGGCTATCACTGTCCTTGAGCTGCAGCCAAACACACCCTTATTCCAGGCGCACAGCAGCGCTGTCTCACACGCCGATGGAGGTGCGCTATCACGTTGCACAAACTGGATTCGTGCACTTAATTAAGAAGATAATCCACATTGTGAAACACACGAGTGAGCCCCTGGTTCTCATTGGCTCAGGCACCATTTAAAAGATCTAATTAAAGCAGACATTTGAAGAAGATCATCAGGAAGAAGAAGAAGAAGACGAAGAAGGAGAAGACAAGGAAGACGGGAGGTTACCAGAACTCTGCAGGCTGCTTCTCCTCTAGGCTGGTGGTTCCAGGCTACCTGTATCTCAGATAACGCCGTCTGTAATTGAGTTGCATTGTGGGTAACTTAGGTGTCAAGCTTTGACAAAGAAGAAGAATGAGTGGGATAATTAAAAAGAGATATCTCTGGCTCTTCTGGATTGAATATATTCTTTTTATGGGAGTGCTTTGCTAAAAATCAAACTGAAGAGTCTGACTGATTTGAGACTGAAACTGGTTTTAGAAAGATAAAAATGGCTGATCTGGACTCAAAAATCACCTTTTCAATGTAATTTTTGCAGTGATGTGACAATGCAAAGGCACCTGTGAGGCTACTTTATCAAAAAAACAAGTTTATTTCACTTTATTTGACTGTAATATATCAGCTAAAGCCTTTTTTTGTTATTATATACTGGAAATATTTACATATTACTGCTTAATATACGCTGATTGTGATATGACACCAATGTGTTACCATTAATAGTGAGTCTTGGCCTGCAGTTTGGAAGAAAACGGGGATTGGCTGATTCATTTAGTGACTCTGCTGGCGGCAGGTCAGTGATTTTCAACTGTGACCGGTTTTTGCTTCATCACTCATCAGCTGGTTCACTTTAGGTTTGCTAACAGAACTAAAACGAGAGCCAAATGAAGCTAAAGGGGCTAAAGTAAAAGTTTCCTCTGTCCCAAGGAACAAAGTGCATTGGAGGGCGTTCAGTACTGCTGCCTTGACATAGACAGAGCCCAAACAGGCTAACCTAGCTGGAAAACCGTCAGCGTCCTTCCTGACAGAACAGGAAATCAGAGGCTGAAATAAAGTATTTAAACACTGGGAAACATGAAACCTGCAGGAAATATGGATTTAAACTCATTTACAATGATTCTGCTCATCGGAGAGACAACTGGTCTGAAGACAGAATGTTAGACGCAGCGCCATCAGACCCGAGAAACGCAGCGAGGGTGTGAAAGCGGATCACCGGCCGCTCGCAGGCCGCAGAGCTGCGATGACAGGCTGGTTGCTCCTCGTCCTGCAGGAAGACCCTCAGCTGCTGCTGCAAGGTCACTGACAGGCAGGGATTTGTTCCTCTAAAGGTCCAGCCTCCGACACCAGAACGACACATGTAATGAGGACGGAAACGTGCGACACTCGACTCTGACATGTGTTTCAAACCTGAAACCTCCAAAACAAGTGTGGATACTTAGTTCAGTAAAAGTAGAACAAAAATATCAAAAGTAAAAGCACATATTATGCAGATAATGTGTTATATCGTGATTATGTGTTGCAATATTCTTGTTTTATTACAAAAAATACACACAAAAGCATTTTAATTAATTAATTAAAGTGTTTTTCTGCGTAGAAAGTAAGTAAAGCTGGCAGACAAAGTAAAAAGGCCCATATTTCTGTCAGAATTGGAGTGAAATAGAAATATAAAGGGGCATAAAATGAAAATAATCACATAAAGTACGTGCACCTGGAAATTGCACTGAAGCACGGTACTTGCAGAAATTGCACTAAGTTGCTCTCCAGCACTGATTTGCACTACAGTGAAGTAGACGAGTTATTTTCCTGTAGAGGATTCCTTCACTCCGGGCTTGTTTATATTTCAGTCTCCACGGCAACGTCATTGTTTTAGCATGACTCAAATGTGTATAAATAGACTGAGATCTGATAAGACTCTTGAGTTGCATGTCTCCATCTGGTAATTATGATGCATCTATGATTATAATCCAAAAACACTACATAAATATGTGAATGTGCTGTACTTTTATTCTGAAATTCTGCTTAACGAGCACTTTAATGTATTTTTTGATGCTCATAACCAGAGTTTTTCTAACACCACTGCTGATTTTGAGACGCACACGTGGTAAACAATGTCCCCAATGCCCCAGGGTGCTGTTGCCGGGGGATCCCACGTGAAACCGTCTCTGCGGGTTTAATTATAAAGCATCACCGTCGCTAGAAATCCTGCAGTATGCGTCTATTCTCAGAGTGACCGCGGGGAAAAATATGGCGCCTGAGAGTCAACGAAGGGATCAGCTGGGCAACAGCAGAGAACGGGATCCTGCACGGCAGAAGCAGCGCTGTGAAAATGTTTCACTTGTCTTACTCACATTTTAGCTCCGCCTGACATCGACACCGTGGCTGAAAGGTAATATCGGTGAGGAATGGCCCACACACACACACACACACACACACACACAGACACAATTCAGCTCCACAGACGTCCACCACAACCTCCACACGCTGTACACTAACCCTGATCTCATCTTTAACCCCGATTCTAAACGCATCCCGCTCTAACACATTAACACACGAACAGACGGTGGAAAGGGGTGAAAGCTGACTGAGAGCCAGTGTTGATTTGCAATGCTGCCAATATCTGAGCGGCCTAACCGTCGGTCAATTAAACTGGACACGGTGCGGCCATCCTCTGGCAATAAATAGATCGTGGGAGCCCGAAACAGCTACTGCAACATGGAAGCTGCCGCTCCTACAGCTGCTTTGAAAACGTGACGGTGGCTGAGTTTAGACTGCGATAAGAGCTTTATAGTTCAGGTAACGCAGACAGGAAGTGATTTAGGATGATTTATACTATTTATACTGTCTTAGCTTTATGAAACTGCGTTCTCGAGTTCTTAAAAACGAGCTGCGCACATGCAAACTGCAACATTTACACTGTCCCGGGCAGACGGACATGCAGTTCAAAAGGCTCGCAGTGTCACAAACAGCGGGAGGCACCTGCTTTACGGAGTAATTTATTAAGGCCCAGCATCTATGATTGGATTTCTGCTAGATGCCAATAGTGTAACCTGCTCCCACAGTGGACATCCCAGGAGGGAGGGGTGTGAAAACGTCTGCCTGTTGATGCGGATCCTGAAGTAAACTCTTCTCACGAGAGTCCTGCAACACTCGGGTCCACTGAAGGAAATCTGCTGAAACCATTTTCCAGTGTGCGTGCTGCCGAGGCGAAGCGGTGGCGCGCTCGAGGTGACTCACGCCGACACATGATTTACGGTTCTGATGAGACGCTCCAAACCGAAGGGAGGGAGACCTTTTAACACACTAAATAAACTCGACCCAAACATGTGAGTTTACAGGCCAGATGTGATAAACGCACAGGAGCTGTCAAGTGCGTCGCTGCACACGGATTCACCTCGTTTGCATCACTTATTTCCTCCTCAGATGCTCTTGGGCCAAGCTGAAATCAATCTAACGCTGCCCCGATCATCAAAATGACGTTCTCGGGTATTAAAGAGCAGGTTTTTGCACCGTGACCGCTCCCACTTCTAAGAAATAAATAATAAAAACTACATCTTCATCTTACAAGGCGCAAGCTTGCCAACTATCAGCCCTCTGAGCGCTCAGAGGTGGGCGTTGGTTCTGTCTCAAGTAGCCCTTCATGCCGGTGTTTACAGGCCTTATATTTGTCTTTATATAGTTTCATTGGGTAATGGTGCAGTCCTGTGCAGTGGGAGAGGTCTCTATGTGCCTTCATGTTGCCCTCAGAGGAGGAGTCGGCCTCTGGTTTCGAAGCTGTGAGTCCACAGCCTGATTCTTCCTGGACATCGTTTGAGTTTTTTGGGGGGGAAACGGTGATTCAGACGTTTGAGTCATGGAAAGCAGAGCTGGAAATATTCTCACAGCCCCAGTTTTGGTAATTTTCACTAACAGGGGTCAACTCGTGCCGCGGCGCAATCACTCTGAAATGATGTCAGACGGCGGCTCTGGCGGTTTGATGGATTTCCAGGTGTGTGTCACACTCGCTCCCGACTTTCCTGAGCGTCGTGCGGAATGTAACACAAACCTTTTGTGGGCATAACATGAACTCTGAGTGCGACTTAACAATCACATGAAAAGAACGACCACAATGTTCTTAAACAAAGATCATTTGCTACAACTTATCATGAAAATAATGAAAGAACATGTTCGTGGAGCTCGAACGTCACCTGGAAGATGAGGACTTTGAAGTTGCGTCTCTTGAGCAGCTCGTTCTCGTTGCTCTCCAGCTTCTTGATCTGGCCCGCCTGCTTCTCCAGGTTGCTGCGCACCGTCTTGACGTTGACGCTGACCTTGCGGACTTTTTCCAGCATCTTGTTGACCGTGTTGGCCGTGCCGACGTGGTTCTTGGACAACTTGGCCAGCTCCCCTTGGATGGTGGACACCGACTTCTCCATGGCTTCCTGCCGGGCCTCCAGCCCGTTCTGGGTCTGCTGGATCTGGTCTACCACCCCAATGATCTTGTCTAGCAGAGACAGAACCATGATGCCGTTCATCTGCGCTTCACTCTTGCCTCCGGAGCCAGCAGCCAGCACCATGTCTGCCTCCTCAGCAGGGTCGTCCACTGCCGGCTCGGTGGCGGCACCCACCAGAGCTACCTCCTCGTCATCATAAGGCACTTCTTCTAGAGCCGCATGCTCCTTCTTGACACCTGTATCCGCCATGGCTGTCAGCTCCAAATACAAACCGCCTGCACACTCGCTACAGATATAAATACACTACTGCAAAACAACCTGCAGGAGCCACGCTGCACACAACTTTGATCCTCTCTCTTTACTTTCAGACAACTTTCTCGTCCACTTGTTTGCTTCTTCCTAGTCTACTTCACTCTTAAACTTTCCTCTTCGCACTCCGTCTCGCTCTCTCTGCCTCTGCCTCTGCTCTGGGATGCCAGCCAGCCAAGGGGAGTAGGGCCTCTCACAGCTGAGGCATGTGTGCCCTGACTCAAATGCCTCTGCTCCCTGTGAAACCACCCAGTCAAACTTTTCCCTTCTTACACCCACCAGGCCCCCCTCCCGCCCCTGGCTCCCCCCACCGTGCTGCTGGGGCTCCACCCTTTTTCTGTCCCCACAGGGCAGCAAAAGCTCCAGACTCCACCTCTTATGGTGACATGACACACTCCTCTCAAACTGGGGAAGGTGTAAACCACTGAAGGCGAGGTCCAGCACCAGGATAAACATCAGACCAGACCGGTGAAATGTGACAAGTAGAGTTTAGAGTCTGTGAAATCATCTTATCCTGAGTCTGTTATTAATGACTAAGGAAAAAACACTGAAATAAATCAATGAAATTCTGCAATTAATCCCACCAGATTCATATAATTCTACTTAATGTCAAATATTTAGTTTACCTGTGTGAGCGCTCAGAGAAACTATAGAGCTTCACCATGATCATGCTAATCCTTGATTTATTGTAGTGCAGGATATGTTGGTTCTTCAACAGAATACATGTTTGTTAATTGGGGAATTTGTCTTCAAAAGCAATCCTCCATGCATCAGTGACTGCAAATTGGATTAAAGTAGGAACTCTCAAACAAGCTAGGCAACATGTAGCATTTAGTCTTGAATATATTGTTGACTGTTGACAGTTGGTATTTGTATTATTGATACCTAAGAATGTGGAGTTGCAGCCTCGAATATTTATCAATAACCTTACACGGGTATGAAGATCAAAAGCAGATTTAATACCAACTGCGATGCAATTTATTTTACCGCTGCAATATAACAATAACCATGCTAATAAAGAGCTATACATCTTAAAATAATAAATAATATTACATAAATAGATTTTACTAATATTTACACTGTGTTGTGTTATGTTGATTGAATGAGCGTTTGCTGCCTAGTGGCCACAAACAGGACCTGCAGCATAACATTTAATTTGTCAGGACAGAGTCAATACAGACATGCTATCACCGGGTAAGATTACAATGATTTATCGCAAAATTTTTAATAGAATATTTTTTAAGATAATAGAACATTTTTCCTAATAGAATGAAGCTTTATTAGAGTCAAAATTAGCCTATTAGCACTCAGGAGAGCAGCTAGTCAAAAGACTAATTTGTAGAATTAAGCTAGCCGTGCTAATTCACCTGTTAGGTTCAAATCATAACACTTGACTGCCCTCCACTGGTCTCCATTGGAACCACAACCTACGGCAAACATACGTAAATGCAGCCATGGCAACATATTTGACTTCCGGTGTATACTTTCAAAATACAGGGTTCAAGTTAAACTACCAGTAACTACTTTAGAAACATCAAAATCATCTTGAAGCTACAACCCGCATCTTCACTGAGAACAATAAAGACATAAAAACCGATCGTTTTGTTATTTTATAAAACTATGATATGGTAAAATTTACCGTGGTAGCTAGCTAGCTACATGTATACAGCTAGCTAGCAATGTGTATAAAGTAAACACGGTGTTTACAATAAACAGCTCTGTAGTAAATCATTACCTTTAAGAAGAGACTTTGTGCATCTCTTCGTTACTCTTATGGTAATTTGATGCGAAGGTCCTCGAGGCTGGCGGAAGACACGTTACCCGTCAGAAAATGAAAAACAAACCGGTTGCTAGCAAGGTTGGGTAACGCGTTAACGCTAAAGTGTCAGAGGTTGAGTCGCCCTCTAGTAGCCGCAAGTAGTAATTACATGTGTCCTCCATTAGCGCTATTGAAGACGTATTTATATAGATCAATATCCGGTTAAACTTTCAATTTAACTATATGCATTTAACTGCGTATAAAATTTGCCTGAAATGTGCACTGTCTATTATTATGTTCAAGGTTTAGCTATGCTGTTTTTATTGAATTTAGCCTTTGGGTTCCCTTTTTTAAAATCTGACAGACAATAGATAAACATTAGCTTTATAGGTTTACTTTGAGTCTTTAAAGGTATTTTTATTTCATCAGTTCGTCAAAAAGTACACTGACTAATTAACTACTGAACTAACAAACTATGTAACTAGTTAGCTACATTAATAAATACAGACGTAACTACGTTATAAATACATAAATAAATAGTTGTACTTACACAAAGTGACCACTGCGAGGCGCTAATCACAATTAATCAGATGACAACTATCATTCTAGGCAGACATAAAAGCGCAGCGGTACTTCCGGCGGAGACTTCAAATTTATTGTTTGGCCACTAATGTAACCTGTTTTTGGAAAGCAAGGAAGCGGAAGTTGCATTATGGATCCAGTCCTTTGTGTGGAGGATGAGATAAGAACTGTTCAAGTAAATAAAGAGGCATGTTGATTATCAAACTATAATTAATGGCAGTCGGAAGGAAAGGTTTGGGTCATACAGATACGACAGAGAGACCTTAACGGCACAGTTTTCAATATTAAGTACAGTATATCGCAGTGGTTTTATCAGAGCTGTTGTTGTAGTTACACAAGCATCCGCTGGGGGGCTGTAATGATGCGTCATGGCTACTAACTGCCGTAAAAGCACGAAATCAGACGAAGAAGAAGAAGCGTCGCCAGCTCGCTAACAAACCGCAGAGAGGAAACCGAGAGAGGAAGCAGGAGAAGGAAGCAGACAGAAACGCAATCTGAACAGTAAGGGCACTTGCTTAATAATATGCAAATTAAGGCTTTAGATTTTGAAACCATTCTAGTGTTGTTTTTAATTGTTGGCGAGTTTATTTAAAATATCGGACAACAGGTGTGCATAGTTAGCGTTAGCGTAATAGCTTTCCTGTTAGCCCTTTAAACCATAAACTCACCTAGTAAGCTAACTAACTTTTATCTAAAGTAGCCAAATAACCAGGAGGTGTCAGATGAATTATTAATCCGACTGCAGTTGATTTTATATTTTAAAGTGTTACGCGATTAGTTATATTAAATAACAACGCTAATCCAACTAGCCCCGGTCAACACCAGTCGCTGTTGTCTAATATTTTATTGCTAATGTTAGCTAACACAATTAGCAAACGACGTGTGCGTCAAGATTTTCTGAGTTATTACTTTATTGTGTTTTGTGGATCGATTTCCAAGTTGCAGTGACAGTGACGTGATGATGTGCTAAGTTAGCAGCCATTAGCTACAGCCGTCAGCGTTGACAGGTGAGGCTGTTTTGGTCAAGCACCGTCACGAAAATGGTTAATCTATCTTGCTTTGTGTGGATGAAGCTGATTAGGAAACGGTTAAAGTGTGTTGGGGTTTGTGAAGGTTCGTGGTGTTGTGCAAACTTGTTTTGTTGTGTTATAATGCTATGCTAGTTTGCACTTTGCGTTGATGCACTGGGCGTGTCGAGGCTTACTGGAGCTGCAGGTCACATGCTACCTTGTAATCCACAGATAAGCCCTGTGTGGTCGTTTTACAGCCGGAGGTTCTGCTGCTTAACTACAGGATATTTCTGAGAAACCTTCTCAGTTTTAACATTAAGTAACAAACATTACAGAAGCTTCTGTCGACACCGATAATTCACCTGTGGTATGCATTGCAACAGAAATTACAGCCGTATTACATGTAGTTGAATCTGCAACGGTACAGAGAATTATCTTTTTTAAGTGTAACTGCATTCCTGCAGCGATCATGAGATCAGCGTGAGGGCTAACAGTCTTTTCTTTCTTTTCATGTCTTGTCACATGCCAGCTTCACACCGTGGTGCTAAACTACCACGAAGCTGAAATATGCCTCCCTCATTAGCAGTCTCGTTGACACCAATGTGCCGCGCGGAGGAACGCGTTGAATGTAGACTCTCTCGGATCCTTCGTGCTTTGCTCCACGTTGTCTCTGATGCACATTATGGATTGTGCTTTCATTGTGTTTGCTGATATTTCAGTGCTGCCATGTTTGGCTCCGTGTCAGTCTTGAACATTTCCATTAGAGATGAAACCATCCTGCTTCCAAAGGCGTAAAAGCTCAATCAGCCATACTTCCCATGGTTGATTATGGGGATGTACTTAGTGGATTGGCTGCAATCCATCACGCTACTGTCCTCTCTGCATACAAACTCCTCACTCCTGTTTAAGTCAGATATTGCAGTCGGTAATGGCAGCCACGCCAGAGTAAAGGTCCCTAAATGCAGCACACCCTTTCACTCAGTTTGCTGCTGATTTAAAAAAAAAAAACATGGATGAATGATCTCAGTCGCCTCCATTGAGGATAACTTGTGGATCTATTACTGGCTGTTTTACTCGTGCTTGATTTGCTTACTGAGTCCCTGTTCTTTATTTCTGTTTGTCCCGTTTGTCGTCTGGCTCTGTCATCAAACTGTTCTTAAACTCTTGCCTGGCACTGTGAGTGTGTCACTAACGGGACAAACCGATGTTCAGTCTCTAGATTCTGGCTGCTTTGAGGGTGCCGGGCGCTCACATCCTTCGGCAACATGGGGGAACTCTTCAGAAGCGAAGAGATGACGCTGGCTCAACTCTTCCTGCAGTCAGAAGCCGCCTACTGCTGCGTCAGTGAACTGGGAGAGATCGGCATGGTGCAGTTCCGTGACGTGAGTCCACGCTTTCGCCCGCCTCGCTTCCGTCTCATTGCGATGTTTCCCTTTTCTGCCCGCTCACACTTTGCTTTCTAAAAACTGGTACCTGCTGTGCAAAGATGCCGCGGCAGTGACATCACTGAGAGAGTGCATGCCTTCAGCACCGTGGTCGTCATGTGCTCACAGCTGACCCCTCATTCCACGCATGAGAAAGGCTCAGTCCTGAGGGAGGCTTTGTGCTACACTGGGATGGGCTGTGACAGTCAGTCTGTGCATCAGCAGGGACCTTATTAAATTATACTCCTCTATTTATAAAAAAATATCTCTAATGTTTTCAGAAAATGTGTTTTTTACACTTCAAAGCATTTATTCAAATCTTTTTAATGAAAGTCAGGGATGGAGCTGCAGAGTTCGGGCACATCATTAAAAGACTGATCTCAGAGCAGCTCAGGTTGCTGATCTCAGAGCGTTTGCGCCTGGCCCCTCATCACTGTCCTCTGCTCCTTGTCCTGCAGCTGAACCCTGATGTGAACGTGTTCCAGCGCAAGTTTGTCAATGAAGTGCGGAGATGTGAGGAGATGGATCGCAAACTGAGTGAGTTTTTAGGGGAGGGCTGTTCGTAAATGCACCTTTTTACTGAGTTTCCAGTATTCACAGAGCTTTAATCTGGCTTTGTGCTTCTGTCGAGGGCCGACTGAGCGTGCACTTGTTTTCTCTATTTCACAGGATTCGTGGAAAAGGAAATAAAGAAGGCGAACATCCCAATAGTCGACACAGGAGAGAACCCTGAAGTCCCCTTCCCGAGGGACATGATCGACCTGGAGGTGACTGCTCTGTCTCTCTGTATTAAAGATAAACTATGACCCCCCCCGCGTGCCCCCCTGCTGAACCCTGCGCTCGTCTCCCCGCAGGCCACGTTTGAGAAGCTGGAGAACGAGCTGAAGGAAATAAACACCAACCAGGAGGCCCTGAAGAAGAACTTCCTGGAGCTGACCGAGCTCAAGCACATCCTGCGTCGCACGCAGCAGTTTTTTGATGAGGTCAGCTCGACCGTGGACTGAGGTCACTCATTTTACAACGCAGTGGTGAAACAGCAAGTGGGACTTCTGCTTTACAACACTTCATCTGTTGTACAGCGTTAAGTCAAACTGTTCCATGTGTGTTGACACCAGGCAGGAAACAGTCTGAATCATCCATTTATAACGTGTTATAATCACGATTCTGCTGATAAGCTGTCTGCACTGCTCTCACACACACACACACACAAAGGAGCACTTATTGCTGCTTGATTTGGCAGAAGGTGTTTCCACTCGTGATCGCTCACAGCCGCTCACATGTCCTCGGCCCGTTTACACCAGCTTTTCACATTAATATCCCGTAATTCCGCTGCGCAGATCAAATTCCCTGCGCGGCGCCACGGCTGCGTTTGCTGGGACAAAGCCCCGCCCCTCCCACCTTTGCCCAGCATCAGCTCCACTTCGCTGCCTTCACAAACAGCGTCTAAGTCGTCTTTTACTGGTCGCTGTGAGCGTCAATTAAGGTGAATCATTTAGCCGAATGCGTCGCTGTGCAGTCATTAACCAGCTCCTGTATCTGTCCCCCGCGCAGACCTCAACATTCATGTAAATACAATATTTGAGAAGCTTTATTACGTTAATGAAAAGGCAGTTCAGCCACGATTGACGTGTAGCTGATGATGTGTTTACTGCCTCTGGTGCAGATGGAGGATCCCAGTTTGCTGGAGGAGTCGTCCAACCTCATAGACCCCAACGAGCCCAACCGGGGGGCTCCTCTGAGACTGGGGTGAGCCTCTAACTGTGCACCACTCTGTGCACCCCTGAATCTCACACACACACACACACACACACACACAACAGCTCAGGAAACATACAGAACCACCCACGTTCACAGATGTTACTCCGGTTAGTGTCGACACACCCGGATGACCTCAGCGGCCTCTTGCTTTATGTGTTGTCTCGCTCACATAAGGCCGACCCCAGCTGTTCAAGATGAAGTTATAAAGTTATTAAAAGTCATCTGTGTTGTGGTAAAATCACCAACGAGCGTTAGAGAATCATAACTTTCACGACAGTTCCCAGAGTCTTTCGTACAGAAAGAGGCTGACTCGTGAGATTCAGAGGTTAAAGGCATATTCTGGAATATTTGTGCAAATGGCGACAGATTATTTGTTTTGTCTGACACAGATTCGTGGCCGGAGTGATTGGCAGAGAGCGGATTCCCACGTTTGAGCGGATGCTGTGGAGAGTCTGCAGGGGCAACGTGTTCCTGAGGCAGGCGGACATTGAAGACCCTCTGGAGGACCCGGCCACGGTCAGCGCTGCTCGATGAGCGAACGCCGCGCTCTGGAGTGTTTCAGTCCCGTGACGGCTCACACTGTGCCATGTTTCCACAGGGAGACCAGGTCCACAAGTCCGTCTTCATCATCTTCTTCCAGGGGGACCAGCTGAAGAATAGAGTCAAGAAGATCTGCGAGGGGTGTGTGACCGGCCGTCGTTTGTGCAGTTTCACTAAACGTTCTTCGTTTCTAGATCCTCATGTGTGCTCCTGTGTTCACCCGCAGGTTCAGAGCGACCCTGTACCCGTGTCCAGAGACACCCCAGGAGAGGAAGGAGATGCTGGCAGGCGTGAACGCTCGTATCGAGGACCTGCAGATGGTAAACACGCTAACGGAGGAGGAGCGCCTCCGTGCCGTTGGCTCTTTAATACTGACGTGCAAAAACAAAATACTGGTGAACCGGTCAGTTCTGCTTTTTGGGTTTGTTTCTGCCTGGTCAGTGAGAAATCTAACCGAAAGTGACTGGAGAGGAAGTTTCATGAGGCGCGAAGACAGAAACCACATCTGCTCGTCAGACCTCGTTCACAGCTTCCTGCCTCGTCTCGAAACCCGAGCGGCGTCTCCGTACACAGCGCGCTGTTGTTATTGTGGCGGCAGTGTTGAATCCCTCCCTGGTGTCTCGTTATGTGGCGCACGGTAAACCCCGGGGTGGGGGGTGGGGGCGGGGGGGTCCCTCCCTCCGGAGGCTTTGCAGAGGAGAGCTCGTCTCGTCATCTCTGCCTCCCCGGGCGTTTCGCATCACGCCGCTCCGTCTCGCCTGTCGCAGAGATCACATTCTACACTGACAGCTGCGGCCGCGGACACGGCTCGCACGAGACGCATACTTGATCTCTGACACGCCGCCGCGTTTGACAGATCAATCGGAGGAGGTGGGATCTTTGTGCCTGCAGATGCGGCGTTTTGCTTGCCTGCACGGAAGAGGAAGAGCGTCCATCTGTTTGGACTCTATAAGCGGGCCGTTAAGCCTCTGCACAGCGGACGAGGCTGCTCCTATGGGCGGACGGCGCGGAGCTTAAATATCCTGCTATGTGCTGATCATGGGGCTCAGCTTTAAATGTGAGTCATACAGCAGCATACCTGGCAACATCCTATATCTCTGCCGGGGAAACCTAAAGGAGCTGACAGCCCGCTGCTCTACAGCACGTGGCTCGCTAATCGAGCGTTAACCCGTCCTGTGAACGTCGAGGATCGTTTGAATCACTGCTGCTATATTTAGATTCCACGCCCTGACAGCCTTTTCTGGTTTAACTGCACGTTGTAATTCACATAATGTTTATCTAGATAGATTTACAGATGGGAAACGTCATTTAGATGAGGGCTCGGTCGCGGCCACAGATCGTCCTGTAGTTCCTAGAAAAAGGTTTGAACGCTCCCGTCTGTCCCCCCCAAAGGTGCTGAACCAGACTGAGGATCACAGGCAGAGGGTCCTGCAGGCCGCAGCCAAGACCGTCAGGGTGTGGTTCATCAAGGTGCGCAAGATGAAGGCCATCTACCACACGCTCAACCTCTGCAACATCGACGTCACCCAGAAGTGTCTGATCGCCGAGGTGTGGTGCCCCGTCTCCGACCTGGACTCCATCCAGTTCGCTCTGCGCAGAGGCACGGTGCGTGTGTGAATATTTTAATAGTTACTCCAGTTCATATTTTACACACACACACACACACACACACCAAACCCCTGTTCACTCATAGGAAGCCGCCTCTGGTTCATGGTCACCTGGGAACGAGCTGAATGCAGCAGAACCAGTTTGACTCCAGCTCTCGCGTGTGCTCACGCGTCAGTTTATCAACCCGATCGATTCACGTTTAGTTGAGTTTGCACCAAGTGGAGGAGCTGGCGGCGTTAAAACAGACAAACACGCAGGGGCGTGGGGTGAGAGCGAGCTCACCGGACGCCTCCACACGGCACAGCACGCCCGTCATTTTGATCGTTTGCTCGACCGCGCCGCGCACGTGCAGTTAAATGACATTGTCTGTGCGGCAGCAGAGACTCAGCTGTCTTTATTCTGCTCGTCGTGAAACTTGAGGCGACGGCGTTCTGTGTCGGGCTCTTATCGTGTGTGTGTGTGTGTGTGTGTGTGTGTGCGTGTGTGCGTGTGTGTGTGTGTGTGTGTGTTCAGGAGAAGAGCGGCTCCACTGTGCCTTCCATCCTCAACAGGATGCAGACGAAGCAGACCCCGCCCACCTACAACAAGACGAACAAGTTCACCTCGGGCTTCCAGAGCATCGTGGACGCCTATGGAATCGGCAGCTACCGCGAGATCAACCCAGGTGAGCGCGCCCCACGCCTCGTCTCCGCACGCCGGCGTTTCCTGTTTACCCCGTTTACCCTTCATCACCCATTATCACCCTGTTCAAACGTGCTCCGTGTCTTGACGTGTCTTGTTTCACACCGCCGCCCCCCCTGCACCGCCCTCACGTGACGCCTGCCTCCCCCGACTCCTCGCCTGCAGCGCCATACACCATCATCACCTTCCCCTTCCTGTTCGCGGTTATGTTCGGCGACCTGGGCCACGGGGCGCTCATGACCTGTGCTGCCCTGTACCTCGTGGTGAGAGAGAGCAGGCTGATGGCGCAGAAGAGCGACAACGAGGTATGGATCCCATCATGGCCGCCTCATCACTCCCACGCCATCTTTAGCGGTGTCCCAGCTGCACAGGGTTTCCTGCTTCTGTGGGTTTCTTATCTCTGGTTGGTCTGTGTCGTGGCAGATGTTCAGCATGGTGTTTGCAGGCCGCTACATCATCCTGCTGATGGGAATCTTCTCCATCTACACCGGCATCATCTACAACGACTGTTTCTCCAAGTCCCTCAACGTGTTCGGCTCGGGCTGGAGCGTCAGGCCCATGTTCGACGCCCGGATAGGAGCCAACTGGACGTAAGTGTCGCCGACTGAGGCTCCGGCCGAGGAACCGCTGAAGGTAACCGTGTCGCTAACGTCCCAAACCCGATGTGTTGCTCTCGTCATCAGATTCGACACACTCAGAGACAATAAGGTCCTGCAGCTGGACCCGGCCATAGACGGCGTGTTTAAAGGGCCGTACCCCATCGGCATCGACCCAGTGAGCGCTTTTCTTTCTTCAACTGTAATTTCAACCAAATCATTCCAAAAACTCGTTGTGACATGCGCCGCTTTGACCCTCAGATATGGAACATCGCCGCCAACAAGCTCACGTTCCTGAACTCCTTCAAGATGAAGATGTCCGTCATCCTGGGCGTCATCCACATGCTGTTCGGCGTCACCCTCAGTCTCTTCAACCACCTGTGAGATCTCCACACATCACCCGCTGTATCCCCCCACCCACCCCCTTTGCACGATCACCATGGCAACAAAGCAGCTGTTTGCGGTCCTCTGCAGGTACTTCAAGAAGCCGCTGAACATCTACCTTGGCTTCATCCCAGAGATTGTCTTCATGTCCAGCCTGTTCGGCTACCTCGTCATCCTGATCTTCTATAAGTGGGTCTCGTACGACGCCCGCAGCTCCCGGGACGCTCCCAGCCTCCTCATCGCCTTCATCAACATGTTCCTCTTCAACTACAGCGACCCCAGCAACAAGCCTCTCTACAGAGGACAGGTCGGACACACGTGAATCGCATGCGTCCGTCCCCTTTTGGAGCTGAAATGCAGTGAAATTGTCCTTTTTGACTGTTGTGCTCTGCGTCCTCTCTCCTGAACCTGCAGATGGGCCTGCAGTCGCTGTTAGTGGTCATCGCCTTGGCCTGCGTTCCCTGCATGTTAATAGTGAAAACTCTAGTTCTGCGACGGCAGCATATGTTTCGGAAACACCTGGTAAGACGGAGGATGGGTTGGAATAACACATTTGACCCCGATTAGAAACAACAAGTGATGATTTGTCTTTTCTGTCAGGGGACGCAGAACTTTGGGGGCATCAGGGTGGGCAACGGGCCCACGGAGGACGAGGCTGAGATCATCCAGCATGACCAGCTCTCGCAGCACTCCGAGGAGGAGCCTGAGGTAAGAGAGGCACGGTCTCATCAGCCAGCAGCTCGGGCGAGGGATGGGGAAGAAGGGAAGGGAGGGCGGGGGGTGTTATAGGATCCACTCAGGTCTTTGAATAATTCAGACGCTCGGCCGCAGGTGCTCGTGTTTCAAAGATTAATTGTTGATGACGGTGCGGCGCGGCAGGGAGCGTCACCCGCCTCCACACCGCCGCCCTGTGATGATGGCAAATGCCCGGGACAGCAGCCGGGTCGCCCGTTGTCGTTGGTGCTAAACTCTGAGCCGCTGAACGAATCAAATGAAGAGTTTGAATCCAAAGCGCCCCGAGCGCTCACAGTGTTGTCAGCCCGCAGCGTGTGGGCTCACGTAACTGATGTCTCTCACTGATGTCCGTCTGTCTGTGCGTCCACCTTCCTCTGTGTGCTGTCAATAACCAAGCGTTGCCTTTTGTCACCTGCTGTCAAGGCCCCCCAGGAGGAAGAGGTAGGACAGGAGCTCACGCTGCACACCCACCCCGCCCTCTGACCCCCCCCCGTGCATGTCTAGCTTCTCTGCCCTCTCGCCTCTCGCTTCCTGTAGCCTGTGTGAGCTGTGAACCCCTGCCTGCCGCTCTTAGCTGTCTGTGTGTCTGTGAGTGTAAGCGGTTAGTCGGTGTGCGGTTGGTGTATCCCGGGAGGCGCCCGTGGAAACGCGGGTTCCTCAGTGGGTCGGCGCTTCCTGTGACGGGGGTGTGCATGAGGCAACTGATTCCTTGGGTTCACAGGGTCCCAAGACGACAACGCCTTTCATCTAATTCAGGGGTCTTTGCTGATTTACAGTAACAGATGCTTTCCTGTTAATTACCCCAATGATCACACACGCAATGAAGCGAGTTTCCCCTCTGCGTGGACCTGAGCAGCTGCCGTAGATTGGCCGCAGACGCCGCGTCCTGACGTCGTGTTCCTCTCTCCACAGTTTAACTTTGCGGACGTGGCGGTGCACCAGGCCATCCACACCATCGAGTACTGCCTGGGCTGCATCTCCAACACCGCTTCCTATCTGAGGCTCTGGGCCCTCAGTCTGGCTCACGCACGTAAGCCGCGCCGTCGCCGCGACGCGTTTCACACGTGAGATGCACTCTGCGGCGCGCGGCGGCACTGAAATGCGTGTTCCTCCTTTGCACAGAGTTGTCGGAGGTGCTGTGGTCCATGGTGATGCACATCGGCCTCTCCTCCAGGAGCTTCGGAGGCTTCTTCCTTCTGGCCATAGTCTTTTACTTCTTCGCCGTTCTCACAGTTGCCATTCTTCTCATAATGGAGGGGCTGTCCGCCTTCTTGCACGCACTTCGACTGCACTGGTGAGTTGTGTAACTGTTCATATGAACGTTAATCTCAATGTAATGTGTGTTTTATCTGCAGAGCTCATTAGACACAGACGTTTTAATACACTGTGCAGTGGATTTGCTTGTTTTTGGACGAGCAGCGCTGACCCCACAGCGCTGTAGCTCCACCTGCAGGCCGTGCATGGAAACAGCGTCGTACGGTGGATAAATAACAGGTGACCGTTTCAGCCGAGTCGTTTCATATTTAAGGAGCCAGGATCACCTTTTATACATTAAAAGTTAAAAATCAATAGTTTAAATGATCAGACTGAACCTCGGGGTGCATCCAGTGTAGACGACAAGCGGGTCATTTAAATGCAGGCCTTCACTCTAAGATGGCATCAGGACGCGTCTCTGTTAACGCGACATCAGAACAGAGTCACTGGCTGCACCGGGAACTGTAAATACAGCAGCAGCGTTAACGGACCCACCCTGCGGATTAGCCTCTTTGAAATCACCACAAATTATGCAACGGCGGCTCCGCAGCGCCGGGGCGTGTCTGCCAGTCAGCTGCGGCGCGTCTCAATCAGAAGTCAACAAATCGCCGTTTCCCATCAGCCGCTCTCTCTCCTGGCCTGAGGCCTGGGAACGCGCCCGGGCCCCGGGTCATTGTGCATTTTTTGCCGCGTGCGTGTCGCGCGGGGCCGCCTGCGACTCCGTGCCGCGGCCGAGGCGAGCCTTTTGTTGTCTTCTGGTTGACGACAGGCGTTGCTGAATGTCATCGCCGTGTCACCGCCGGGACGTTTACAGGGCGTTTTCTCTGCAGCTTTAGCTTCAGCTGCTCACCTGTCTGATGATTCTCCAAGATACAGTGGAGCTCTTAACCACTGAGCACTGACGCTATCCACACATATATAGATCAGAGAGGGTTCAGCGTGCAGTGTACGTTTTGAAACGCGCTCCTCCTCCTCTCCTGTGCCTCCCCGGACCAGACTACGGTATGGCAGGTATCCGCGGCTCCTCGGCGTAAAGGTCATCCAGCCGTCGTTTTAAAAATAGAGCCCTGATCATTTTCCAGAAAGGGAAGCGGCTTATGTGTCTGCACCTCAGGACGCAGGCGTTAGTCGGTGCAGACTGTGGAATGAAGAGCAGGGGTCATCGGCCTCGACCGCCCTGCTCAGCATTAAACAGCCCGGCGGCCTCGCTCCACCGTGCCCCCGTGCTGCTGCGCGAGACGCTTCCTGTTTCATTGTGTGTGTTTTTCAATGTAAGCTTTATTTTCTGTGCAGGGTGGAGTTCCAGAACAAGTTTTACTCAGGCCAGGGCTTCAAGTTCCTCCCCTTCACCTTCGAAAGCATCCTGGACGGGAGGTTTGAGGACTGACACCCGCTCTCCGTGGACGAGCCGCGTGGTGTTGAATAGTGATTTGTGTTTGTGTTTGTGTGTGTGTGTGTGTGCGCGCGTGTGTGTTTGACTTCCCGGGTGATGATCTGTCAGACTGTCGTTTGTTTGACGCCACTTTTATAGAATCAGCATCTAAATCTGGAGCGTCTACTCTGAAATTACACCCACTCACTCATTCCTGAGTAAAATAGCCTCGTGTGTTGTGTGTCCTGTCGTGGTGAAGTCGTTTTGTTTCTTATTTAGTTTAATATTATTTATGCAAATGATTCCTTTATCAAACCTCTTTTTGTGTTTTTTTTGGTTTTGGTCAGTGTTGCACTACCCGCTCACACCTGAGGTCTGCCGCGTGCAGACGTCTCGACTGATTATGTTGCTCCTCCAGAGTCGAGTTGCGTCCAGCTTCTGCACAGAGCATCTCGTGGATTTCAAACGACACTTTGCACACGTAGGCGGCCCCATCACTCTGCAAGCTGACCTCTCACACGGAGAGCTGTGGAGCTCCAAAGGGAATATAGTTTAACCTTTAGCGTCAGGATTTCACTCAGTGCTTTGATGGTGGAGATGAAGTGACTGTTCAACCCTGCGTTTCAATCGTGGGTCGCCGTTTAAAACGTGACTGTGACACAAAAGGAGCCAGAGCGGCGTCCAGCGGGCGAGTCGGAGTCATTCCTCAGTAATCATTTAACACACACACACACACATTAATTGTGCATCTGTGGGTCAATAAAGTGGAAAGAGCCGGATGAAGTCGTGAGTCTGAGTTTATTTCTTTTTCCTTTCCTTTGCTCACGTCGCAGCTGAGGTGGAGGAAACAATCGAAAGCTTTACTCAAGTCAAAGCGGTAATAAAACACCGTCTGCTCAGTGAATGAAGCGCTGCCTCAACTTGCAGCACAGCAGTGCCAGCGAAATGTGCTGAAATGAGTAAAAGTGCATTAAACGCATTAAAAGTTTTAACTCAAATCTCCCTTAAAAATATGCCATTATATATATATATTATGTTATTATATAAGCAGTTTTTGGCTTTGTGCCGCATAAAATGATTTATTGCGTCAGAAAAATGAAAAATAAAACAAGACATAAACTTAAAATATGTTGTTTTGCAGCGAAAAAGCAGGTTTAAATCTCATTTACAGCTGTAAAAAATAATCTTTTGACCATCTCATCATATATGTACTGTGTGTTAATCTGTAAAATGAATTGTAGTGAGTGAGAAGTAACGAGCACAGGAGTACTGAAACGTCTCCTGCCACAGGTGCGTTTACTTTATGCCTCATGCACAATACACTACTGTTAACGAGGCGCCTTTGTGATGAAAGTCCACCTGAGTCAGGTTTCAGTACGCTGTCACGCCTCTTGGTGGCGCTGCTGGACCGGCTGTGCAGCTGTCAGAGCTGGACGTTGCGTTCACAGCACCTGCATGCACGTCTGTGACAGATCAGTTATTACTTCTACCTGCAGGACCTGAAACAAGGCACCAGGCAGGAGTGCACGGATATTACATGTGGACTCGGTCATATGGTTCATGAACAATGGGCCTGTTCTTTGAGCCGTCACTTCTCGTTGAGTGATCGACTCGTGTCTCCACCCAGAGGTTTCTCTGGCTTTCCCTGTCAGGAGCAGCAGGAAACGTTCAGCTTCACACAATATTACATTCTCAGCAGTGGTCGGTGAACCTCTGTCTCCATAATAACGAAACCACAAGTTAGAAATACTCAGTTACAAGCAAAATATTAGCGTTTGCATTATTATATAGGTAAAGTAGCAAAAGTAAACATATCTGTTATGCACAGTGGCTCATTTCAGAACAGCATATATCGTGTTACCCTCAAAGTATTTAAAGTGTGTTCGCCTCTTAAATGTTGTAGAACATGCACAGTTCAGTACTCGAGTAAACGTAGCTACTTAGTTACTTTGCAGTTTGGCAGATTAAATAAATCAAAGTGTGATTTGGGGGGGGGGGGGGGGGTTCAGGTGTTAAGTCTGAAGCAGTGTGGCGTCCTCCTGGGAGGCCCCGCCATGAAAGCCTTCGGCCGCTCTTGGATGAGGAACATCTTGTTCTCTATCCTGTGTGTTTTTTCAACAGGGGGCGGCTGCCATTAGCCACAACAGCCCAAAGTAATAATAGAGCTCTTTATTTATCTTACGTTACTATTTTTTTTTTTCTAGACAAGCTCATTTAATTTGATATTTCCCAGCGTGTCACGTAGAAGCAGGGGTGAGAGCAAGCTTGCATAAGAAGCCCCAGAAGTCTGGCTGGTGTTTACACTTCCAGGGACTTAAACTCTGCACTTTCAAAGCACGAACCCCAAATGAGACCCAGCTTATTATTGTGCTCCTTTATCTAAGGCAAACAGTGAGCGCACTTTAGTTTGGCAGAGAAGTGTCCTGAGGAATGTTTTGCTTCTCGTAAGGTTATAGTAGATTTTTCCCCGGGATAACAGAGATGCTTTCGCAGCTGTTGTCGTGCTGCGGGTCTTGGTGTCATCTTGATCCAGGGACTGAAAAACAAGGGTTTGGGATGTTGCCTTAACACCGACGGCAATTAATGATCCAGAAATATCACTGTGGTGTTTCTTCCCCTGTGCTAAAATACTTTATCATGTGTGAAATTAGCATCGCTGGTTGCGTAATCGTGCAAAGGTACAGTATTCTTAATGAATCTGCAGGAAATCTCTCCTCGCCATCTTCCCGCTGGCATGGCTCAAACATCTTTTGCATCTCTGTGGGATGACGGACTCATAAAAAAGCTTTTTTTCCCTTTCGAAGGTACCGTGCACTCTGCAGCTGTGGAATAATATTGATGTTCTCGTCTCCTCTTCTGTTTTCCGCCCGCACACACACGTTTTCGTGCCCGGAGTTGGACTCCCAGACAAACTAATGATAACATTTTAAGAGCAGCTCATGCCACTGTTCAGTTTTCATGGAAGAAATCATTAATACTCTGTCTTTTAGCCGGTGTTTCAGTACATCTGTCGCAGATTTAACAACATATTTTTTGTAACTCATTTATGAAAATAAAAAGAATCATAAATCATCTGAAAGAATATAGAAAAGTGGATCATAGAACGGCCCGCTCTCACATTTCCTGTTTAAAATACCTATTAACACACTAATAACCACTGATTTCATATATTCTGTGTTTCACACCCACACACACGGTTCACAGCCACGCTTGCACTTCTGTGACGCTGCAAGCTGCTTTTTGAGCTGAATGCTAACTCGAACATGCTAACATGCTAATGCTTAACGTGCAAAAGCTATACTGTTGTCCAGCTTCTTAGCATGTTAGCATGCCGGATAATACGCATGTTATTATGCTGGCTAACGTGCTTAACAGTAATAATGTTGTCTATGTTTTTAGCATGTTAGCATGCTAATATTTGCTAGGTAGTGCTAAATATGAAGAGGGAGACCGGAATGTAGCTTAGCATTGGACACCTTTATCTCCTCTGGGGACCATGAACGTCCGAAGTAAATTACAATCCATGCAATAGTTTTTTGAGATGTTTCACTCAGGACCAAAGGATGAAGTGCAGTTTGTTTGTGTCTTGTTGTAATGTAAATAATATAATTTATGATCTGGAGCTATACAAATAATACTAAATTAAGACAATCTGCCATCGCTGATATTTCAAAGGTCTTAATCTCTCTTGACACTCACCTGCAACACAGTATAAATAAGGTTTGTCATGTTGTCCTCTGGGATTATCGTGGCTGTCGGGCAGAAAAGGTAAAGCTGTTCATGCAGACATGACTGACAAGCAGGTCCATTCGGCTAATAGAGGACCCAGGTGAGACTTCAGAGAGAGCGGAAGCTGCTTTTTGCTCCGGGGACTCGTACCTTTTCCACACCACTGGGATTTTATTACCAGGTCTCCAGATAACATTGTTCTTCAAACGCTTTCCACGACCCGTCTGACCCCCAGCTATTGTTTCCAGGCCCTTTCTTCGCGCACCGATTTGGCCGATTACATCAGGAAGCGTCAGGACAATGTGAAAATTTGACAGAAGTGACAATATTGAGCGCGCACATACACACACATGCACACAGACTCGAGCAGGTCTGCACACATCTCTGTGGAAGCGAGTTGCATAACACACACAAAAAAAAAGCCAAGGGAAAAAGGAAACAAGGAGAAAAAAGAAGTGACAGTCACATACAGAGATGTGACAGATGACTTTTCGTCCAATTAATCGCTCGAGGCTCCAGGAAACACTGAAAATGTTCCTGGAGGCACCGAGTTCCAGTGAAAAGTCACCCAGAGCAGGACGTGTTTGTTCCCCACCTCATCTCAAGATCTTCGGTCGCACCCACGCAAGAGAAACAATCCTGAAAAATCAACAAGTGGCAGCTCGCACGGCCCGACGCTGCTGCCAACCAGCTGCTGCCAGAACGAGCCGTCACTACGAATACCAGCGCTTCTCTGACGTGACGCCGCTCGTCTCTGGCAGCCGCGCATTTCCAATTTAATGTGCAGATTAAAGGAGACTTGTCCACCTAATTAAAGATCTTATTAAGTTTCAAGCCTCGCTAACATGACGTTAGCTAACAGGGATGGTGGTGCTTATTCAACAATCATGGTTCTCAGAGGATGAACCCCTCTGACTTTGCTGACTTTGATACATGGCTGTATTTGCTAAATAATGAATAAAGTTGCATCTAATTTCCACGCTCCCCCCAGGACGAATTGTAATAAGTGATTCCTTTTTCATCCTCAGTTTAGCTAACGTCTTTCCCATCAGCTGTAATTTGTGTTTTATGCAAATTAGCAGATGTTTGCACGGTAAACTACGATGGTAAACATGCTTATTGCACCTGTTAAACGTCACAGCTTGGTTTGGCTTCTTCCTTTAATGTCACGATGAATCTGAGCTGATTTTATTTTGCATATTTCCATAAAAAAAACATGATTTGATGTAGGAATTTCTCAGTTTTAATGCCGGAATAGCGGAGGAGTGACTCCATCGTGTTGTTTGGGCATTACTGTGAGAGGTTCAACACTAAATGCAACACATAATTTATTTTATAAAGAAATATGGAAGTGGAAAGCAGAGAGAGAGGTGATGAATGAATGAATCATCTTCACCTATCCCCACAGTGAAGTCCTGAATCCTGGATGTGGGTGCTTGCTTCCAAATAGCTCCATAACCCAGTGCTGTAGTAAACAAGGAGAGTGCTGTGGGTTGAAAATCAAGAGCTCGAAAAGATCCAGACCACCACAATCTGTTCCCTGTCAGTCTAAGAAAACCTGGACTCTCTCCCGAGCTTGTAGCGAGTCAGCGGACAAAGTTCACTGTGGTAACACTGGCGAGCGAGTGTGTGTGTGTGTGTGTGTCTATAAACTACACTTAAAGTACATATGAGTGGGCATTCGCGTGCACAGCGTCCTGCAAATCCAAACACAACTGGCGGTGTTTTTGTTTCTTTTCATGCGCTTACCCACACTGAAATTGAACCTTTTGCGGGATTAACTCGTGTCCCTTATTTCGGTCGAGTTGAAAAGTTCTCCCTGAGCCGAGTTTGGCTTTTAGAGTACGATGTGTGCCAGCAGTGCCCCCACGTCGAGGGAGGACACAGTCACCGCAGACAGAGGCAGGCGGGCTGCAGCATCAGGTCGTGTTAAAGTCTTTGTTGAGAATGCTTTTGTTGTTCTTCAGCCGTTTCCAGGGACAGAATAAATAGCTCTGCTCAACCAAAGGCATTTGCCTCCCTCGCTGCTGTGAGTGCACCACCATGAGAAGCATATTACCAGCGGTTACGAGTGTTTTGCCTCTCCTGGAAATGCTCTCTTTCTGCCTGTTTTTCCTTTTTATGCGAGCACAGCGCAGACACGTGAAAGAAATGTTCTCGGCCGTTTGTCCCGGTCAACACCTGGCAGGCGAACGCGGAGAACTTCAGGCTTTGATTCGCCACGGTTGGTCTTATCTCCATGAAATACTACAGCGTTTTGGCACTAAGACACTAAGAGAATCCCAGGTAACTGTGAGGATTTGTTTTGTTTTTGCATCCTCTTTAAAGACCACTTCTTACCCCTGACACCCATCGGCATCAGGAAGCTGCAGCTCTTGGATTTATTGAGGTCTTTATGTGCAAAGGTTTGCACCGAGGTCAACGCTGGAATGTGGCAGGAGGTCAGGAGCAATGAGGATGTCAACTGAGGCTGAAATAAAAATGATTTGATCATCTATACGTTGTGTTAAACCACCATCCTCATGGTTAAAGTTATAAAGAACAGAAGAGTTGCTGCTTTTTCCCCTGCAGGATGGATATTCCCCCGTCTGCAATTTTTCTTGGGTTCTCCGTCATCGGCGTACTCTCCATAAAAGCACTATAATGAGGAACATAAGCGTAAAGGAATTTCCCCATTATGTAAGGTGTGAGGGGAACTACTTCTGAGAAAAATGGTGAGAGAGATCTAGAGATAGCGAGATTGATCGAGACAGCGAGAGCGAAAAACATGACAGTTAACCCGGAGCAGAGGGTCAAGCAGATGGAGAGAGAGGAGCGCTGCAGGTGGGCCCAGGCTGTTAGGATGATCATCTAATCATGTGCACATATCTACTGGCCTTGAGTGCGTAACTGGCTTGAAGACGAAGACAGATCCAGCTCAAGTTTCATAAAAGGGTCAGAACTTTAGTGAGAACATGCAGCACACATGGTTGTAAAAGTAGAGCAAAGGATGAAGTATCACAAAGAACCACGGCACACACCCAGCACCAATGGAGATGGAGAAAAAGATGCTAAGATGCTAGCATGGAGAAAAAGATGCTACGATGCTAGCATGGAGAAAAAGATGCTACGATGCTAGCATGCAGAGTTTGCAGGAAAGCATGGCCTAGCTTTCCTGCAAACTCTGACATTAGCATGCTAACATGTTTGAAATATCCATGCCGATTTAAAGCAGATACCATGTTTATACCAGGTTTACCAACTTAGTGTGGCATATTAGCATGCTAAATTAGCATCTGGGAGCCTTAAATGTCTGTACGTGATGCTGCGCAGATCCATTCGGTGGAGATATTTACATGCACGCACACGTTAGCATTCCCCTTATTTACCATTTCTCATAGGTTCTTACATTCCTGTGTTTAAAACTTTGATTTAAAAGATAAATAGTCCTCCCAGTCACAACCATTTATGATATAAAGCTTACATGCTCCTATTCTTTTCTGAAAAATAAACGTAAAACCCAATAAACATTCAACTCCAGAGATCATCACAGACAGTAGGATGCATCCTCAGGGCACCATGCAACAGGATATTTCAGTAAAAGACAAACATGTTGTTCAGATATTTCACTGTGTGCTGGATCGACAGGCTGTCATGTTGTTAACATTCATATGTCATGCTGCTTGGTGCTGCGTGGGCCTGTGCGGTGCATCGTGTCATCAAATACACGCACATTTACTAGATATTTGACTCTGAGAGTGTTTCATAGCCGTCAGTGGCACATGGATGAGAAAGCCAGCCCGCTGTCAAACAAATCTCTGGTTATGTAACTGATCGTTTTGACCTGAGCTCTGCAGAATGTAGCCTTTCCAGCTTCCCGAGAGCTTTGCATTTTCAAATCCCCGCTCTGGATTTTTTTACAAACCTCAAGGGATCGATGCGTTACGGCCGGAGGCGCTGACAGACTCGACTGTGGGACGAGCGGCTTGTTAGCTAGTGATGAAATGCCTGTTGAGTCCCCGCAGTTACAAAAGATCTTACAGCAGATGACAGAAACCTGGCTTTGTATGTTTATCGTATTCATTTTATCTTTTCTGAGTGTTGTTACACAGACTCTAGAGAGACAAACAGTTTAGGAGAGTTTAAAAGCAGCATTTGTTGTCTGACAACCTTCAAAAACCATTAACCTTAGCTTTTCATCTTAGATTATGGGAGCAGAATATCTGGATGTCACACTAAGTTTTTGTCCTGTCTTTCTTTTTTGTTTGGATCTGCAGGAGCAAAGTGCTTCGTTGCTGCACAGCCAGATTTTAGATCCAGGAGACAGAACCGCCTCCACATCTGTCTCAAATCATCCTTTAATGGTCACCTTAAATATCATAGTAGCATCAACTGATCCCGGGCGTTTTTCTCAGAAACAGCCGCTTCATCAACCACTTCAATAACTGCATATGTTTACGTATGTGTGTGTGTGTGTGTGTGTGTGCTGTAGTATGGCAACAACACCACCTCCCACTGGGAAAACAGACGCTGTGAGGAAGCAGGGAGGGAAGACAGGCATGAAAGGCAAGGATTGGAAAAAGGAAGGAGGCCAGTTATGAACATTTCTGGAATTCCTCAGCTCCAAGCAGCGGCAGGATTTTCTTTAGGGGAAGTGGTCGGTCCGGCCAAGAGCCACCGGAGCCGGACCCTGCAGGGAGCCCTGCTTTCACCCTATTGGCTATTATGGAGCTGAACTGGCTCGGTGCCGACCACGAGAGGAAGAGCACATTAAAGCAAGCATGCAGGATATTGGCAGGCAGGGATATTGTTCAACCTGACACGAGTAAACAAGCAACCAGAGTGTGTTGCATGAGAGAGAGAAGACAAAGAAGGAAAGAGACTTTACTAGAGTGGAAAGCATTACTCTGTGTTCCTCCTCACAGGATGCTGGCATTTCCTGTTCGGAGAGGCTTCTGGATATTTATGGAAGACTGGCCCGAGAGAGGACTTTTATTTTCTTTAAGATGCTCCGTTCCTCTAAATAGAAACGCTGAGAGGGAAAGCAGATGGTTCACATGTGATCGGGTCCAAACATGGGTACAACATCTGTTTTTGTCCTGAACCACGCACGCAGGTGAACTATCAGCACCGCTATAGGTAACGGCCTGTATTGACAGCGTTATGGGACGGTGACACGGCATGGGGTTCGAAGCGGGACGACAGTATGCAGCGGGAGGAAGCAGAGGACAAAGAGAGAGATCGTGCAAAACACTTTTGATCTGAGGGGTCGCGAGATGATTAACGAGAGAGAAAACAAACCAAACGTCTGTGACACGAGTGTGACTTTCCTCCATCGCAGAAGTGCTCTCTGCAGTTTTGCAGAGTCAAACCTCCAAAAAAACTCAAATAAAACCGAGTCCGAGCATGGAATTTCAATCTTTGGTTAAATTACAGGCCTGTCATAGACATATGCGCCGTCTGATGAAGGGTTGCCAGTAGACGCTGCGTCACTTTAAAGGGTCACTTAGCAAAAGAAAAGCTGGAAACCATGATAACAGAGGATACTTTGATTTGTTTACAGTGCTAAGGGCCAGTCAGTGTAATTAAATTACATTCAGTACCTGAGCTCTTCCTCTGCAAGTCGTCTGATGTTGGTGGTTTGTGTCTGGTTGAGGTCAGGCATATGACATCAGTTAGGCCGACGATGAAGACGTTCTTATCCAAAATCTTGTATTTATGAAAAAATGTGAAAACTCCAAACAGACTGAAGATATTAAATTAGGAGTTTGCACTAAAAAAAACTGCAGGAAAACATATTTTTGCACGATCCCGACTCTTTTATTTCACTCTGTAGTGCACATTAATGGATTTTACGGGATTTAGCTGGTGCACCCCCATGCCAGCTAGCATGCTACACGCTAACATCTGCATGCTAACACTCTGATGTTGAGAGGGTATAAGGATTAGTTTAGTGTCTTAGCTTGCAAACATTTGCTAGTTAGCACTAAAGATAAAGTAGTAAGATGTAGATAAACCTTAGGGAAATGTCAGTTTTGCAGATATTTTGTCACAAAGTAAAATATTGGTAATGTCTTCGAGCCGCAGGTGTCACCAGACAAAGTCAGAGGATCACTGAAATCATTAGGACACATCCTCAGCAGACCAGTATTGGCAAGGGCCATGCAAGTAGCATGGAAAAAAGATTATGCAGATGAAAAACAAGCCTGGGTTTGGTTGAAAATATGCCCAAACCGAGAATCATACCAGTAATTTTCACTCTTGTAGTTTGGAAGTAGCTGAAACCTTAAATTAAATTAAGAGAGAACTTTATTCATCCTGAGGGAAATTAGAGAGTGAAAAGCTAAATTAACTGCTTGGAAAATAAAGTAATGTGCTGTAAAATGTTCAATTTAATCGCTAGAGAAACAATCACACACAAACAGGAGGAGGTTTTCATATGAAATGCACATGTATTTTGCTTTTTCATTTTGCAATGCATGCCATCAATATTTATTCATTTTATCATAACGTCCACAAGGACAAGTGCAAACCTGCCTGAAATTCATGAGCAGAGACCAAAAGAACCAAACAAACAAAACAGGAATAAGTAAAAGTTAATGTACAAACATTTTGACATGATATTAATGATGTTAACATTCATACACTGGTAAAAAACAAGACACATCAATCTACCTTTGCAGATTAAACTTAATACTAACTCACAATATACATTTCAGTACTTTTGAGGAAGTCTTCCCAGTTTCTTTTCTCCCGAGTATCTGAATATTAAAAGCACATCTGGGCCCTTCAGTTAACGATACCATTGTTCGTCCATTTCCAATCCAATTACAAAGACCGATGCATTCGCCGCCCGCCGTCCCTCTTTCTAAGACTGATGTTTTCACACATATGCATGAAGAGCATGAAATCTCATAGCAACCTCGCAGTTAAGTACAAAAAAAAAAAAAAAGTGCAACTTGTGCAAGAGCCGACAAAAAAACCAAAAACCAAAACACAAACAAAAGTAATTTTAACAAAGAGGTGAGGTCGAAAGAGTGGCACTTTGTGAGAAAAGGTCACGTGACCGAAAACAGTGGGTGGTGAAAAATGGCTAATATGTACAGTACGTTGTGTGACAGCTGACTGTGCTTGACGAGCCTTTGGTTTTTGCCAATGACAAAATAAAAAGTGCTTAAGATTGTCTCTTTTTTAAAAAAAACAAAAACAAAACCAAGAATGCTACCGTTTCCTTAACTCAGGCATTGATGTGGGTTTTACATTTAAAGGGGGTGAAGTGGTACGACAAACACATAAATAAACATATAAAAACAGTCTGGCTTCAGCGAAGGTGCCGTCCTTTAATTCTTTTCTGTTAAGTGGAGCCATCTGTCAAAACCCTTTACTTCCTTCAACAAAACCCATCCCAGAAAGTATGTCTGGGTCAGCCGAAGCATAACTTGTTTTGATGAGCGCACACAGTGAGTGAAGTCATTTCCCGGGGAAGCGGGAGGCTGCCTCTCTTCTGAAACCCAGTTCAAAAGGCTAATTGGGTAAAAAGAGAAACCAGTGTGCGTGCAGGGGAGGGGGGCGCTAGAGCTGACCCCGGTTCAGTTCTGTCACTTTTAAGGCGGCGGTGCAGTCCTGCGACAAAGTCCTCGTGTGTCTTCTCCCACTCGTTTCTCCTGCATCTTACGCTCCTCTCGCATTCCTTCCGTGCAGTCGTAAATCAGCACGGGTTGGCGTGTGTTATTCAAAACACACACACACATTCATGCACGCACGCACACACACACACACACACAGAGGTATCAAACTACACGCAGCCCAGCTCACAGACATCACAGCAGTAGAAGCAGCCAGCTGCAGGCACACAGCATCCATATAGCGAGGCCCTGAGTCAGATCAGGACCCAGAAGCTGCTCCCAGCGTCTGCTCCGTTTGATTTCATTCAGTGTCTCTCCGCCGGGGAAATCAGCAGATCAGCTCTTGTTTTATCTCAGGCCGCGTGGGGAAGGGCGACTCGCTGAAGGAGAAGGCGTTACGCCCCGTCTTCAGCTCACCCTGGCCCGGGCACATGAAGTACGACTCGATCAGGTCCAACTCAGGAGTGGGAGCCGGGCTCTCGGGCTCCGACTCCGACTGGCTCGTCTCCGGCTCGTCCAAGGAGGATGCCGACCTCGCGTGGAGGTGCGGGTGCGGGTGCGAGTGAGGATGGGGGAGCGGGTTCAGCCAGGGGTGGTTGAGACCTTCTTCTGCCGTGGCTCTCTTCCTGTACACACAAACACAATAACACTGTGGATGAGTGGAAATTCCCGAATAGTTTACATAACCGATGGATCGCCTGGATCTTCCTGTTCACTCGATCCACTCTCTCGCAGACGTCGGCCATATTCCTTTTCAACATTTGGTTTGGAAAACCACAAAAATAAAAAAGATTCAAGATTTTTTCCCCCTCCGTCTTTCACCGATTACTCAAACACTGAGGAATCTTCCTTTTCTTCCCCCCAAAAGCTACCAGTAATATGCAGCAATTTGACGATACTGACTGGGGATTGTGGCTCTGGATGTGAAACAGAAGACGCTGTTACGTTTAATTGTGGCGACAAATAAAGGGATCAGTGTTGAGAGACTGCATCAGAATTAGGGTTAGAGTTAAATATGGCTTCCTTAAAAAACCCCCTTCAGATTCAGCTCTTCTGTGACACCGGTGCATCTGTGATCTGTGCAACGTCAAAACCAGAAACTGACCTAAAAAGTCACTTTTAAAAAACAAAAAACACCTGCAAAAAAAGGAAATGACTTCTCACTAAAGTGACGCAAATCTTGTAATCTTGTTACCACATACACTCATTCAGACATGTAAGTACATCCGGTGTGAACCTGACTCACAACCGCTGTGAGCAAATCAGCTAAAAACCAGCGCTGATGGAAATTTTTTTAACAAGAACATTTTGTCATATCCACATTTTACTGCAAACGCCGTCTCACCTGGGGTTTTTAATCAACAGGGACTTGATGAAGTCGACAGCCAGGGAGGAGATCCCCTCGAACGTGTCCTGCGAGTAGTCGATGTTGACCTGGGAGATGTTGAGGAACGTCTCCTGCTTGTCGTCGCCCAGGAAGGGAGACTCGCCCGTCAGCATGACATAGGTCAGGACCCCGATGCTCCTGTTGGGAGAAGGAGGTGATGAGGCAACCTGTGGTCTTTGATAGTTGCAGAGTCTGTTTTGCGACACACTTTGTGATGCAGTGAGTCATTAATTAACAGCAGGTGTGAAGCAATAACCAGCCTGTGGTCAAAGGTTGAGACTGTCTTTTGCACAATCACTACGACGGTGATGCCACATGTCTTGAACATGTCTTAATGTGTCTTAAAGAAGCTCAGATTGAATGACTGCTGCGCAAAATGAGTTGAAACTGGCTCAGCGCACTTACCACATGTCCGTCGCAGTGCTGATGGGTTCATAGTTCAGGATCTCCGGTGCTGCAGCGGAAACACATGGCCCCAATTAGTCACAACCAATGGCACTCAAAATTGAGAAGACACAGGTGATTTGGGGGTTTTAAAGGGCTTTTAGCAGGACTCACCCACATACTCCGGGGTGCCCAGGATCTCCCTGACTTCTGTGATGCTGTCCATGCGTCTGGACAAGCCAAAGTCCACAATGCGAATGTCCCCCAGAGGTCTGGCACTGGTCAGCAAGATGTTCTGGGGCTGGAGAGGATACGCAAGCACAGATTAGACAGAGGTAGGTTATGTAATGGCATGAGGAGTATTCAAGACATCTGAGGTCATTAAATACAGTGTGAATGAGTCAAAGCATTGAGGTAAAAAGGTCCCGAGAGGATTTAAGGTCTGGTTGGTCAGTCGGCATCTAGCTGCTCCTCAGAGATCATCCTCTAAGCCTATCAGATGAGACCGTAAACAGGTAGGATATCCCTGCCAACCAGGTACAACTGTGCTTAATCCTGGGTCAGACTGGCCTTATGCCACTAAACCACTGAGGAGTGCATGAGAAAACACTCGACTTTATGATATTTTAAAGCAACAAAAGCACCAGAGCGGCTAAACAAGGAGTCTGCTGGGCGTCAGATGATCATTTAATCCAGGACACTTGCAGTTTTTAAAAGACCACGTAGCAAGAAACCAGATACGTAATTCGTGAGTTGCTGCCTTGTTACTTCAGGGCCCGGGAAGAAAACGTGATAGCTCAGCGATGTTCCTTTACCGACTGATTCCTCGCGGGAATGGGGTTGTGATACACTGAATGAGTTGCGGTTGCGTAACAGAAATCATACCTCCCTCGAGGGAATAGACTGTCCTGTGTTGTCATACGGTCTTTCCGTGGACTTACTTTCAGATCCAGGTGCACCACGTTGTTCCGATGCAGGAAGGCGACTCCGGTCAGGATCTGCTTGGCCAGCCGGACCACGTCTTTCTCTGTGAAGGCCTCGTCGTTATCGGCAACACACTGGTCGAAGATTTCGCCGCCGGCGGCACTGGAAGGAAAGCACAGGAAGGGAAACTAAGAAAACAAAACAAGGATAAGATGAAGAAGAAAGTACACGGATTGCCTCCCTGGTGGAGTTTAGCTTGGCTTGCTTTCAACTTTGCGAGAATTCAGTTGTAAGTTGTCATAATAAATTGCGCCTGAAACTGTACAAATACGCCCTTCCTCCCGGGTCGAATCGCATAAGTGGACAATAAGAAATTCCAACACATCCTTTTGGTGCAGATTCAGTGAACAAACCCAAAGTCATTTCCACGTTTCTTTTAAAATTACATAACACTAAGTCTCCCGATTAGTGTACTTTATCTTGGAGGCACAAAGTCCTTCCACATCTACAAGGTGCATGCGAGTCCGACTTGAATCTATTTAATTTTAGGTACCCCGCCTCGGCGTGTACCTTCCCAGGAATAACACAGGAGATAAGAGCGGTCATATCGGGTTACAGCAGGTCCAGATAAGGACGCGCGCTGCATGATATACTGCAGATTAACTTACCCAATCAACACAGAAGCAGACACTGGTCAAATAATCAAAACTTAAATGCTTTCGTCAAGTAAAAAGGGAACTAGGGCTGAGATTGTGGAGATCGTGGTAACAAGACACTGTATGAGCCTCAGCTTGCAAAGGTTTTTGCCCAAAACAACTTAGATGTAGGATTATCCTTCCTTGGAATTTAGTAATTAGACATCTCGAAGGCGACTTCTTACATTTTTTTTCTCTTTTCTGGAAGGAAGAGTCTGGTTCCTGCCTGGTCTTGTTGCGCTTGTGTAACAAAGTTAGGCGAAAGAAATGGAGAAATGGCGGATTTATGTTGGACGCTCCATCAGTCAGATCGATGCCTGAAGCTGGCAGTTCAACCAGAGCCATGTGTGGGGGATTTAGATGACACACATGCTTTTCATCTTCAGAGGAAAACTTTGGGATCCAGGCCCTGGGCACGACTGTTACATAACCAACACCACCCAATCCCCCGTTAGCCTCCTAACCCTGCACTCTTCACTATCCTCAGCTGTGAAAATAGCACCCATGTTTTCTGGGATTTTGAGGATATCCGTCATTGGTCCATATAATCTTTTCGTTTTTTTGCTTCCAGCACCAACTTGACCCGCAACCTACCCCAACTTGTTGCAATCGCAATTTAACAACCCCCGAAACACTTTACGGGGAGCACTGGAGACACACAACGAAACCCTGCACTCCTTCTGTTTACACTGATCTGCACATTTATACTAAATGTGAGCAAGCCCGGTGTTAGTGTTTTCATTTGGGCGAGGAAATGAAAGACATATGAGTGCGGTTTGACAGACGCTTTTATTGTTGAAACCCCCCCCCCCATGCCTCTTGTGGAGCTGTACTTGAATCTGTCAACGTAACACAGGGGTCTGACCCATTACTGTACCCATCTGAGCAATTAAAGGCCTGACATGACAAAGTGTTTCAGCGGCTTCATTAAGCTGTCAGCGGGAGGCCTGAGAAGATTTAAAATCCCGATAAAGACCGTCTTGTTTAAATTCAGACGGCACAGATCGGGCCGAGCGCTCAGGAGTGATCTGATACACTTCCCTGAAGTCTAAATACTGTCTCCCCGCGCTCTCCCTCCTTCCAGGAGGGTTAATGTACACACAGCCTCAGTGCGTAGGAGGCATCCTCCCCTGCATCGAGCAGGGCCAAGCTAAAACAACCATTTCAAGGCAAGAGCCAAGAACAGATGAGGCACAGTCTCTGATTATCAAGACCTGTGATAAACTGAATCAACCTCCTTATTAGCTCTGCAGGAGAAGCTGCGAGGTCAAAGCCCTTCTTGGCTGGCCACCACGCTGGGTGCTCAGTGACGTCGCCTCATCAGTAGCGCGTCACCGCAACGCTAACCCGTCTGTTGGCTGAATTATGTGCACAGCACTCCCGCACCCTCCAATTAAACCGGACCTCTTTTTTAAAAAACACACTGCTGTGTATGTTGTGAAAGCAGGAAATGAGACGCAACACTTCCTGGCAAATTCGTCACCACGGCCGTTTTAGCGACCGTGCACAAGAAAAAAGGAGTTTCAGGGCTTCAGGGCTTATTTTTCATCAAAGCAACCATCTCGCGAGCCAGTCATTACTCCTGAGGGTTGCTGTGGCACTGACGCACTCTTGAGTTCAACTTCAAAGACGATTAGAAATCAACTTCTCGCTTCCATTTCTCTGACATTAGCAAGGATGTGGTTGTGGCTACGAGAAGCGCGCGCTTGTGCGTGTGCACATCGCTTTATACCAGCGTGGTGGTGTGCTACTTTTGGGAGCCTTGCTCGCTGCTTCCATTTAAACCCACAGGAAATGGAAAATGGTTTGCAATTCTTGAAACTCACTGCTGAGGTCAGGCAGTTTGAAGATGCGGCTTTTCAGCGGCGTGGGTCGCCTGCAGCTCTTTGGGACAAAACGCGTGAATAGCACTTGACAAAAGCAAGAGCTGACATTTTAAAACCGAGCTCTTTAAGTGGCTAAACGTTGTGCACGCTGCTCGATTTTACGCTAAAAGCCGTGCTCCATTTAGCAGCCGAAGGGGAACCGTGCACCAGTGCAGACTGACCTCCCGCTATGTTTTCTTTGCAGGCATGCAAGGGTGAACTGTGGTGCTACTTCCCCTTTCACACTTCAGTCAGAGGTCAAACACAGCCCCCCCACAGGGAGGCCTTTGTTCTGCGGAGGAATTCCATGTCTGGGATGGGTGATGACTTCCCGAGGACTGCGCAGGAGAGGGCTTCCTGCCTGAGCAGCGAGCAGTTCAGGAACAGGGTCAGGGAGAGATGTGGTTCAAGTGTAATTGCCTTGTGTTATCTCTTTTTAACGAGCAAGGTAATTAAGATGCTACGTGTGCTTTCCAAATCCTAATTAGAGGCTGTCATTAGGAGCAGCCAGAGGACGCTTACTGGTTTATGCATCGTGTCATTTAACACCAAACCACAACAGAGCACAGCCAGACAGGCGGGATGACTTCTCCGGGTCAGCGAGCGAGCAGCTTGACTCAGCTGCTGCCGGGCAGTTCACCTGCACGCTGACAGGCAACACTCTGCAGACGCTGTGTTCTCACATCAGGGTCTGACTGACTCATTTCGTCGCTCGATGTTGTTATTTTCACACACGCAGTTCGCGGTGCAGTCGGGCCACGTTGGTATTTAGAGTGACAGTTCGTGGCAGCGACTCAGCACGACAAGAAGCTGAGGTGAGACGAGCGAACCAACCACAGAGAGAGCGAGAGAGAGAATTTCCATTTAAGGCAGAGCTCGTGTAACAATAGTGCCGGGCTGCAGATTTAACTCATGTGTGCGTGGGTTTTTTTTGGTTTTTAGGTGAGAAACACGTGAGTGACATGCAGCTGTATGCAAGAAGAACACCAGAAGCAGTGACATTCCCGTCACAGGACGCTGCATGATGTGCGTGTGATGATAATTAAGAAATGTTTTGCTTATTACGTAGAAATGAATGAATGCGTGAAAGAGTTTGGTGTCCCTGCTTGAGAAAAACTCCAGGCCTGGAAAGTTTTTAAGCGAGCAATGATTAAAGGATTTTCATCTCCCTAATGATTGAGGGCCTAATCATTTTATCCCAGTTTTCCTGGCGACGGCTCAAACACGGTCAAGTGAGGAGAGTTTAAAAGGCCATTTAGATTACCAGCGGCGGACCAGAGGGTGTGTGCATGGGAGTTTGGACGCAAACAAACGCTGGAGGCTGTTCAAACGTGATGCAGTGAACCTCTAAAGAGACCTCTGTGCTGTTTCTGTGCTATGTGCAGTGTCGTCTTACCACTCCAGAACGAGGATGATTTCAGCGCTGGTTTCGTAGACCTCGTGCAGCGCCACAACATAGGGGTTTGTCTTGGCCAACTCCAGCACGGCGATCTCGTTTAAGATGTCCGTGCGGCAGTCCGCGCCCTTCCGTCGCTTTCGCAGGAACTTGGCGGCGTACTGCTTCCCCGTTGCCTTCTCGATGCACTTCTTCACCACCGCAAACTTTCCCCTTGGGGAACAAAGAGGAGGGAGAGGGTGATTAGTGAGGAGACAGAATAATCACAACCACATTACTGGCTCTTTCGACATATATGTGGTCAGAGGTGGTTCTGTGCTGTGTCCAAGTAGCCAACTGGACCACTGGATTAAATTTAAACTGCAGCAGATGAAAGGCTGAAATTACTGGACACACTCTTGACAGTTGAACTGCCGTGATGTGAAACCGAGATTACAGTGCAAGACGTTCGGAGCAACCCGCCAGCCGGCCACGAGTGCAGCGCCGTGGGCGAGGTCAGAGGTACAGCGCAGAGATAAGAAGGTTAAGAGGCATCATTTGAAAACACAGCCGTCGACCACTGACGTGCTGAGCTGAGGGGGTGTTATTAGACATTCGGTGGAGATCTCCCCCTCCTCTGCCTCCTGCCGTCGGGAGAATCTGACAGGAGGCAGATAAGGTTGACGGTTTTGGCGAGAGCTGCTGAATCGGGCACAGCGAGCTGATAAGGCGTTAAAACCACTTTTAAGGTCAAGTAAAAACCAAAGAGACGCGACGGGCTGGTCCCTGGACGTCACTTGGTAACACATGAGGTTTGAGAAGGAAAGCTCATCAGATTCATTCATTTTTCTGCATATGCACCGACTGATTCATAGGAGGTGTTAAGAGGTCATCAGTGGGCGTGGGCAGGATGTCCGATGCAGAGGCAGAATTGCCTCTCTGTGTCAAGGCGACCACAATCACCAGCCGTCCCCTCCCGGGCTGATAATGAGGCCTTGTTCGCTTCCCTTTCTTCGCAGCTGACAGCAGCAGGGACAAATGGAATTGCGTTGACACCTCCGCCCAGACCCTCGGCCAGAGCCTGCCCCTCCTTTGACACTCGCACAAAAGCTGACCAGTCGGCTAACAAGGCAGCCCCCCTCCCGGGGCCGGGACCACCCACCTGACCGCGGCTGGGGAGGCCAGGCAGGAGGTCGCTGCTGTTACAGTCAGGTTGGAGCCTGAGCGGCATGCTGAAATGGACACTGTAGCGTCAACGTCTTCCTCCAACAATGTTTCAATGAGCTGCACAATGCAGATGCACCGCAGAGAGCGACCGGATCGCTGCTAGCTAAGCAGAATCTAAATGAGGAGGCCAAGTGTGGACGGTTCAGTCAGCGTGGTGCCAGTCCTTTTCCCACACAGCGTTGCTCCGAGCCCACTGTGCCGCGCACCAAAAACAGCAACTGTCCCAGGCCAAAGCCCGGTTCTGTTTTGGCTACCGCCCCGGCTGCTGCGAGGCCTCCTTTTTGCCGTTTCTCACTCCCGGCAGAATGGCGGCGACTCATTGTTCAGAGTGAAAAGGCGAAACCCGTCAGAGCCTTTTCATCCTTAATTAGCCAAGTTCAGAGCAGCTAGACTGTGGGCTGGGAACTACACATGGAGAGAAAAGGGGTGACCGGCGGGCACGGAAAGCAGCAACAGGAGGTCTTTTCAAAAGGCTGACAACAGGTCAGAGGTTACTAAACACAGCCATCCTCCAGCCGGCTGCGTCCACGCTCCGCCGTGTTACTGCGAAGACGCGCAGACTGTAACATCGCCATGCTTTCACGGTGATGTTTTCCACAGTGTGTTTTCTACCTGGATCCACAAACACGGCTACGCAGATCAAACGGCTCATTTGCAGGAGTATCCGCAGCCGAAAACTGGTCTGTCAACAATCCTGAACTTCACCGGGGCGCATAAAACTGCGAGATGGTGATAATTTGATTGGGAAACTGTTTTCCTGTGGAGTCTGTGTTATGTCTCCCTCCACGGGGCACTGACTCATGTCTGCAGGGCAATGAGAAATGACAGCCTGCACAGCTCTCATTTGCCTGTTTCACAGTCACAGACAGACACACTACATCAGTTCCTCTTCCTGCTTTCAGGTCAGCCACAACATGCATTTGCGCACAGGTCTGCACAGCTTGACAATGAGAGCGTTTCAAGAAGCACAAGCCTTCTTTCTCCTTGCAAACTTCAAGAGAGTTTGCCAAAGAACTGGGGCCACCTTCATGTGCTAATATGGTCTACATCCTTCCTAATGTACAGAGCGTATAGCTGATCTGCTGGCATGCAGCGCTACTTACATTCCTGCACTTAATGCGATTATGAGGCCTGATCTCAGGATGTTGTTGGGTCGGACTTCATGGGAAGAGGAGGGGAAGGAGGATGTGGAGGTCTGAGGGGGTGTTTTAGAGGCTGCTTTGGCCTACACTTCATAGGGAGCCTATAAAGCCAGAGCCCCCTGCAGCCCCTGGCTGCTGTCCCAGGAGGTCCCAGGGTGCCTGACTAGGAAAAGTGGCTGCTGTACCGACTGACTCTTTATTTAGCCCGTCCCAACGCGCTCAGAAAGGAGCAAACCTGGCGCAAAAACCAGAATTATGGCGACAGATGCAGAGTTGGCACATACAGCCATCAAACAGCTGTCAAGTTAAGTGAAACCCGAAGAGTCATCTGCAGCTCTTTGTGCTGAATCAAAATGCGTTTTGAGAAAGGGAATTGCTGTCTGGGACACTGGGGAATCCCCGCTGAAATACCACCGGCATGCACATTTCTGTATCTGTGATCCAGAGATTAGAGAGCGTGACCCACAAAATGCATTGGGCTGAGGAGAGACAGAGCACAGCGGGTGACGGGAGAAGACACTTTTCAGGCTGCATCACCTGAAACAGCAGGTATGGAGGGGGCAAGAGAGCAGACCCTGCCTCCCTGCATCACATGGGCTCCAGTTTACATTAATAAACATACACAAAAGCCGTTAAAGTCACAATGCAGTCCTCTCATTAGCGTTGCTGTCACGCCGCCTCACACCTGCAGTGTTGGCACCTTAAAGGTTTGACTACAAGTTAACGCTGAAGTTGTGGAAGTTTACATTCTCACCTTCACATACAAGACCACACAACTGAGCATCAGCTCTAACAGTAACGCCGGTGGTGCGGTTTCAAGCCGCAGAGAAACATATGCTGCTTTCAGCTCTTAGATGGCAGATCGATGCAGGAACTGTGTGTAGACAAAGAGCTTTCTCGTCTAACTAAACGTGTCCTGACGCCTTAAACTTCACATTAATCATCATTAGCCACTTATTTTTTAGACTAAAAGGCTTAAAAGTTTTCAGAAACGTTCAACCCAAGACGCACAAAGGCGCATTACCAAAGCGCGTCTCCATGCGCGTCCCTGAGCTGGAATGCGGGATTGGAAATGTTCAATTAACACGCTTCCCATTAACACGTGCGGACTCTGCGCCGCGGAGAGCGAATCTAATATGATTAGCAGATTTACACGAGATTATTCTGATATTGTTGCATTCATAGGCAGGAAAACAGCCTAAGTCAGCGTCCGAGATTAAGTTTTCCATCAATGAGAGCTGGAAACCATTCATGCAAACAACCCCGCTCACCTGCCCAGCTCCTTTCCGACCAGGTCGTAATTGGCTGTGAACGGATCCGCTCTTATCCGCGTGTGGATCGCTGTCACCATCCCGTTTTTGCTCATGGTGGCTGAATCTGGCATTGGAGTCGCGCTCGAAGCGAAACAGTCTTCTTCCCCCAAAGTCAAAAAAAGACGCTTATGTTCTGGTCCAAGCTCAAGTGAAAAGTCGCATCATAAATAGACGAAAATAAGTCGATTCGAGCCAAAAGCTGTCGTGTCAAACGAACCGGAGAGAGAGAATCCAGTGAGCCCCAGCCGAGAGGATGGTGCCCTGCGGGAGCGTGTGTGCGATACACTCAGTGCGGTAAATTAGTTTGAGTGCTACTACACATTCCTCACAATAAACTCCTCGCCTGGGCCAGCCCTCACCCACGCCTCCCCCCTCGCTCGCGCGCTGACGCTCACCGGTGGGAGCCAATGAATGAAGACTTTGGAGGACGGACTCCAGGTACGAGAAGCCAGCTGGCGAGTGATGCGTTCAAGTGGCAGGAGCTTAGGGTTAGGTGCCGGTACGCGCAAACAAAAACATTCATTTTAGTGACTCAAATAGATACAATTAGACACAAGAAGAGCAAAACACGCATGAAAAGCTGTGGATATTAACACAAAATGTGGTCAAAGCACATAAAAACGACACTTTATAGACTCATAATTAACAGTAGTCTAATGTTTAGGCTTTGCACAAGATTTACACACATTTACACGCCTCAGAAAGCGGGTACAGTCTAATTAAATAAAACAAATAGTTGAAATGTGTTTGTATCAGTAATTAGACACCTGGTAATCTAACCTCAACACTGACTGTGCTTAATTAACCCTTTCCTTCCGTACATCCAGCCCAATATCCAACCCAAACCTCACAAGCTGCAATGCACAACTACAAACTGCTAACTTTGCTTTAATGTATGAGGGCGACACAACACCTCAGTTAGTATTACAGTTAAAACACACGCAGATGCCTGCTTTGGGCTTGGCCGCGCCACAGGTGAGACTTTTTCCCACACGGCGCTCAGTCATGAATGTGGAGCTGCCCTTGGGGTATGAGAGGTTTCTGCACAGGGTTTTTGTTTGTTCGTCTGCTCGGCCCATTGAACCTGCGTGTCATTAAAGAGGAATTCGAAGCATCCCATTAGACGACTCGTCGGCCAAAGATGCTCCGCTTGGATGGGAAAGTCCAGCGATGATCAAGTGCAGCTTCGTGTTTAATAATTAAACCAGAAATATAAAAGAAGACCTCATTATGCAAGTCACGCTCCGGCCAAGAGGGTTAACATGAGCTCAGCGAGGGACAGCGGTTGGTATTTATGGGCCCCGCAGAGCAGGCAAATGTGACGATGAGCGGGGCTCCATGGGAAATGTGTCACCTAAGCTCCAGCGGCTCGCTGAAGCTAAAACCGTGAAACTGTGAAGCTGCTGCAAAGACCGGGGCCTGGACTGACCCCAAACAAACAGAACAGCGCACACACACACACACGAACACACACACACACACACACACACACACACACACACACACACACACACTAGAAACCTACAGGAACTGGGGAGCTTTTCAGTTTACACCTGTTGTCAAGCAGACCACATGAGACATTGATGTGCCCTGTTAAATAAGACATGCTGGGTAGCAGTCACTGCCATCCAAGGCCACATCTGACACTTATTTTCAATTTAAGTGCATTTTAGCATTTAAAATGCAAAGAATCTGACATTTTAAGAGCAGTTTTACATTCCTGAAGATTGTTTATCGATGGTTAACCGACTGTTTCAGCACTAAAGTGGCCACATTATCTTCCCGAGGGAGCGATGGACTCATAGCAGCATGTATTCCTCATGCTTCTAAATGAGGAGCGTTCACGCTGCCTTGAGGGAAAAGGAAAGGAAGCGAAGGAGTGAGGAAGGAGAGGAGATGACAGGATGACAGCTCCCTCTGTGCACCCTCTGTTTTATGGCCCATGGCTGAGCACATCGCCAGCGGCTGGTCACATGCCCCACATAGCTGTTATCTAGCACACAGAGCAGGATTTGTCCAATCTTACCATACCAAAGCTAATTCTGTTGCCACAAACAGCAGCTGATGTAAAAAGAGTCCTATTGAGCGCAGACATTCCTCAGGGCCTCACCGAGTCATTAGTGTCCGGCCACCAGGTTACATAACCTGCTACGCCTCCTCAAACTGTTACCTTAACTCAGCGAGAGCCTCCTCCGAAGGGGCCTTGACCCTCTTTCGCTGCCAGCCTGCCCATTAAAGCCGGGGTCAGAGTGCAGCGGGGAGCTCTGCCCGGACCCCGGGCGACCTAATGAAAACACATACCAGCAAATTAGCCCGCCAGCTAGCGTAAATATGAGAAGCTCAGCCACTGACGCAAACGGTGTCCAAGATGTGGATCTGATGGAGGCAGAAGAGGGATTTTGGCAGATTTAACGACAACATACGAGCGTGTGTTGTCATATTTTTGTATATTTGTGCACAGAAAGTAACTTCTCGGCGTCTCACCGAGGAGCCAGAGGCGTTAAAAGGTACAAAGCGATAAAGCACTGCAGGATCAGGGTACATGTACACTGTTAAGCTCTCTTATGACTCCCTTAAGGTGAATGTGTTAGAGAGAGACAGTCTTTTGTCCACGTTTTCAAAGATGTCCTTTCTCCCCCTTTTTTTAGCTTTTTGTCGCCCATGGGTGTGTAAAAGGGCGGTGTGTGTGTGTGTTTGTGTGTGTGGGTGGGTGTGTTTGGGGGTGGGGGTCTCATTATGTAAGTGTTTTTCTTTCATCACTTTGTGACACCGTGCCGTTAAATGTTCCTGCCGCTGCTTCTTTACGAGTCTCCGCTCGGAGGCCCGTCGCTGTTATGCTAAGATCCCGTCGCTCTGATAACATCCCAGACTTTTCCTTTCTGTTTGAAGGGCCACAGTGACCTGTCTCCACCCTTTTTGCTCACAACGCCGGTGGAGGCAGGGCTGTGGGAGTGCGTCTAACCTGTTTCTGTGCTTCCCTTCTCCTCGGTTCCCCTTGTTTTGCTCCATCTCTGGATGATAGCAGCGTTTCAGTACGGGCCGCGTTTCGTGAGAATGAAAAAGCCTTAAGATCTCTTAAGAAATTTGCCGTGTTAACAAGGCCTAAAAGACTACATCTGCAAGATTACAAAATGCTGAATCCCTCAGAGCGTGATTGCAAGCTGTGTAAATCATCTGTTTATGGTTCTCAGCTGGAAACCATTGTTTATGCAGGGAGAGGATTGCATGTAATGAATGGGTTCAGACTCAGGAGGGCCACTTGGTAATCTCACCTCAGTCGATAAGTGTTCCCTGTCTTCTTTAGCTGCTTATACAGGCCTTCAATGCATGTCTTATCTGTCATGTGTTGTGCAATTTGTAATTAACAAGCGACTGCAGCTTTGGCAGAAGAAACTCCTCCACGTCTCTGCACTGGCAGACCCTAATTTGCTCGGGTGGGTGGCGTGCATGTTCCCACTTACAGGGTTAGGGAAGGCTAGCGGCAGGCTGATTTAAAACATGATGTCATGCTTTCATTAACTCCATAAATCACTGGCGCAGTGGCGTAATGGCGGCGGGCCTCGGTCGCACACTGGTGTGATCTCTAATCTGTTTGCGGTGACCTCGATGTAAAGCCGTCTGAATGGAGCGGCAAAGGTCTCGCACCTCATAAAACTGAACAGCCCAGTAGCTCCGGGTGATTTAAACACTTAACACACCACCCACATCTCTCTCTCTCTCTCTCTCTCTCTCAGACTGCCACATCGACCACCGTGGTCAACAGACCGGACAGAGCTCTCCTCTGTGGCCTGACGGAGGATCAGTGGGTTCCCAAACATCGACGCTGGAAGTCACTCACCTCAGGATCGCGGGATGACGTGCAGCGCTGACGCTCGGATGGTATTAGAAGATAAGTTCCTAATCCCTTTGGCAACAGAGAAAAACACTGAAGGAGGGATAAAAATAAGACATTAGAGCAGGGCCGAGATCTCGTTGCCTCGTTTGTAATCTAAAGACAACACATGGCAAACAGCCCAGCAGGGGAAGTGGATGGAGAGTGGCCTCCTCAACCTGGATTTGAGTCGGCTATCACATTATCCAGCAGGTTGGAGTCAGAGCTCCTCATGAAACAGCCACCATAATGTGACTGGCCGTTTAATAATCAATAAAGGTGATGATCCTGCATGTGGATTCTTTCATTTAAAGTCAATTAAAGTGACATCTGTAGTTTAGTTGCCTTCTTTTGTCATATATACCATGTATATAGTTGAAATACATATTAAGTATTTGTGTCTGTAAATCTGCATATATGCACAAAGACGTGTTACTTTAAATGTAAATATAAAATATAGACATGCATACATGGTATACATATATATATATATATATATATATATATATATATATTGTGTGTGTGTGTGTGTGTGTATATATATATATATATATATATATATATATATATATATATATATAATAACACACATACTGTCAACATATAGTTTGCAACATATGATACTATATAAACTGTATATTTATATTTGAGCATATGCAAAGTTTTACTATATAGTATTACAGATGCAGACAGTGCATACATGTAATATGTATACTGCATTATAACCCGACATCAACATCACTCTTATATATGTGTCTTATACTGTATTTCTATAGGGACTGAAGTAAAATCAATGTCCCGGTGAAAACAATCATCCTTTAATGTGGAAACCTGCAGCAGAGAGTTTACAGACCTGTGTAAGCTGTTCTGCTACAACCTGATTGTTCAAGGTCACCCTCATCGCTGTCATAGTGTTGTTTGTGACCAAAGGAGGCGACTACTTCGTTAAAAAGCTCTAAAGCCCTCCTGCTCAGCACCAAACAGCAGGCAGGCGCAGCATTTGTGAATGAGAAGCTGCTTGCTAACACAACTAGGCGTCAGTGTAGTGTTTGCTTCTGTTCTCCCCTGTTCGGGCGTCTGCAGGAAAACTGCATCCTGAAGGTCTCAAGCGAGTGAGTGGACATGTTGGTGAACACCTCTCGTTTCCCAGCGGAGGCTCGTTTATCAAATGCATGTACAAGACAGCGCCTCTGGTGTAATTCTGTCCACAAATCAAACAAGAACCCAACTTGGAAGTGTTTGACACTGCGTGCGATAACAACCAGCAGCGAAATGGAAGTCAGAGCCATCTTCAGCGTTAATCATGTCTGAACGGCTGGTTTTGGTTCATCTCTCCTGACCAGAAAAGCCAATGGGGAAAAACTGACACGGCGTTCGGGATAAATGCTGTTTAAACTGCAGAGCCAGTGATCGCAGTGGAAAGCTTGAGTGTGAAACTGCACTTTTCTTTTTTTTTTATTTTGCCCACAAATATGAAATTGCCCTTTAGCAAACAGACTTTTTCCCTCTGGTTTGCAGCCACTGCTCTGTTTCTTAAAGCTCCGCGCTGCGTGGGTTGCTGCAGAACAGCAGTGCAGGAAGAGACGGATGAAGCGGAGAGACAGAGCTGCAGCTCAGGTAGAAGCAGCAGAGGAGACGTTTCGCCACATCCTGCCTCGCTTTCTGGCTGCGTGACCTCCCAGACTGGAGGAATTCATAACCATAGCTGTGCACACGTCTCCTAGACACTGTTTGCATGCAAAAGGCAGTGATTGTGGTGAGGTGCTTATTTCCTTCAGGCAAAAGCGAGCGAAACAAACAGCATAAACATGTTGTTAAAGCGCTTGAGCAGGTGAAGCAGTATAAGTCAGTGTTCGATGGCCCTCGTCCTCATTAATCGAAATAGCTGCATTCAGTTTAGATATTACACACCGCCCTGGGAGCTGCAGGGGTGTGGGCATTAACAGATGCAGCCAGGCTTAACTGCGGACAGACACACAGCCCAGACAGACCAACTTAGAAACTGAAAGGCCTTTCTCAGCTGCTTCTGTCTCAGTCTCCACCACCCCCCTCCTCCCTCTTACAGCCACATCATTGTCTCATCAATCCACCAACCAATCCATGAGGCCTTTCACAGCTTTCAATCCGTATGCGTGCTTTATTGCCCCTGCGCTAATACAAGCATTATTTAGATAATATCAGGCGGGATTAAGTATAAATTTCGGGGGATTTGAAACGAACACCTTCTTGAGACGGATAAGAGAAAGCGCAACACAACAAGTCCCTGCACCCGTGGCCGTCCGTCAGAGCTTATCTGTGTTGCTCGGTGGCCGTGGCAAAGGACTGTTGTCTCAGTTGGGGCTGAAAAGTCTGAAAGTCTGACTGTAATAAACACGATTTCCCGGCAAACTGAGATAAAAATAGCAGCGATGATCAGATAAAACAACGGTCGGGGGAGCGAAAGGAATAAAGATGGCACGAACGCGTAGGAGTGTGGCGGACCAAGTGAGGAGATGAAGGATAAAAGAAGGAAAGGAAACAAGGAAGCTGAGGCATCCGTTAGGAATGTCTGACTCCGGAGAGAAATGGAAAATGTTATTTTACAATTGGCGAACAGAGGCACGGGAAGTGAGGAGAGAGGCAGGCTGGTGTGCATTAGGAAACATGGTCAAACAGACCAGAAACCAAAGACGACAGAAGAACCTGTGATGCTTTAAAGCAAACTCCCCCAACACCCTGAATTAAAAAACACAAACAGGCACTTGAATACTGGAAGCCTGAAGACGAGTGACTGCGAGGGGAATCTCACGACAGTCATTACGCTCGAATGTCTAAATCTATTTGTTGTGGCAACCCAACCTCTTGCCGAGGAATTTCCTGATTATTTCCTAAAAGTATTTTTGTTTTATAGAGAAATATTCCCCACGGCCGTCGGAGATGACACACCTCAGAGGCCTTGCAGTGCATTGGTTAAAAAGTACAAGCTGCGCTGCTGGTACTCATAATAATCGTGTTTTCTGCTCAGACCTGCACCCCTTTGTCCGATGATGAAACGGATCGCTTTGCATCACACTGGGTGACACAGGCCAGCGACTCCGGTAACAGCAGGTAGACGCGACCATATGCCATCTGAGGCATGGCAGGGGTCAAAGGTCGGCGGGCTGCTAATGATTACCTGCTGGAGCGCGCCGCCTCGGTCCCCTGTGTTTGTCTGCGTAGCCGTGGCAACAGTGCATCAAGCTTTTATCGTCCTCTGGCCAGAAATAAGTAAAAACAATAGAAATTGAAGCTAAACTGAAGTAGAAATACCACGAGCGGTTTAAGAGTTTCTGGGTAGAACAAATAATGCGTGGGAGGAGGAGTCTGCTTTAAGCAAAAAAGCCAAGAAGACCTTTAAAGAGGTTAAGCGGCACACCGTCACTGCAGGCCAGCGGGGAAAGCTGTGGAGTTTTCGGTTTATAGAGTTGGCGAGGTGAAACATCACGATGGGCCTCATAAAAAAACACGGTGGCGTCTGTGTTTGACCACATGTAATCCAGCAGGCGGCTCGCTGCTGCGCGGCCCTTTGTGACCCGCATGAGGAATGGGGTGAGGGGAGGTTTGGGGTCAAAGGTCAAACAAAGCAGAGAAGCTTCTTTCTTTGCTGCAACTGTCACATGTCATGGCTGCTCTTTTAGTCACACTGAGAGCAGGTGCGCCGTGTACTGCAGGAAACAAGTGTTTCGCTGTTGTGCTTTCGAGCAATAGTTCAGCACTGGTTGGAATGGTGACTGGTTAAGCGTGGCTTAGCACAAATACTGGAAATGGGGGGGAAACTGTTAGCCCAGCTCTGTCTGAAGGTAACAAGATAACTAGCAATTTCCTGGTCTCCCCTAGTTGCCCAGGCCAAGAAACAAGCACACATAGGGTGTTAATTAGAGATGCTGGGGAGGCGTATTTTGCATCATCAAATGGCTTTAGCCAGGCTAACTCACTCCAAAGCTAACTCACTAGCTTATATGTAAGCATGATATGTAATTTTCTGCAACTTTTGTGTGTCTCAAATTAAAAGAAAACAATAACAGAAGCTGCGGTCATGTGACCTCCTGCAGCAGTGTGGGATGCTGGGAGTTGTTGTCTTCCTGTCAGCTGGGATTCCTTCAGTGTTTGATGGTTCAGGGAGAGTTTTTTACTGGGGCTGAATTCTCCCACAGAAATTCCTCCTCCTCTCCCAAAACAAACAGAGCCACTGATTTAAACCCAGAAACACTGGTCAAGCAGTTCCACCTTAAAACCACTGTTTCTCCCCGCGCTGTCGGCCACGCACAGGGCGTCCTGGAGGCTGCGAGCCGAGCTGCTGCTAACATTTGCTTAGTTTGTTTTCTCTAATAATTTAAGATGCCCGCTGATTAAAATCCTTCATCTGCTTCAGATACAGAGTTAAAAACAAGCAGCTGACTGAAAAAGAGGAGCACAGAAATGTGACAGCTGATCCAGAGTCAGTTTATCAAGCTGCTGACACACAGAAATGTGTCTCACAGCTGATCCAGAGTCAGTTTATGAAGCCGGAACGAGACTGTAACACAAAAAGCCACAAAACGCATCAAAAATGAGTGACGTAAACAACAACACCTGCGTTTCCTCAGCTGAACAACTTAAATCCGCAGCTCAGAAATCCATTTTGTCGGCTTCCTGCAGAGCCTCAGCAAGGTGAAATACTCCTTTTCCACGGAAATCATTCATTTTGTGGAGCGCTGGCGGCGGCCCAGCAGCCCGCTACTGTTTTCCTGTGTTTTGTTCCCAGTCACACAAACAAGTAGCTGCTCAGTGAAACCAGACGCCGGCTCCAGAGACCCCCGTGAACTTAAACGAGAACCTGGCTCCCATGATTTCAGATTCTGCTCTTTGGCTCGTTTGCTTTTCCCCTTACAAGACCTCCCAGGAAGACACCTAGATTTAAGTGCATGCACTCTTACGTGTGTGTGTGTGTGTGTGTGTGTCCACGAGGACCCCACAGCTATGACCTACAGCCCCACGCTGACAGCCAGTTATTCATGCATCCCTGCAGGCCTCTGCCTTAAAAACAGCCTTCTTTATCACCCCGCTCGGCTTTTACAGCTGATCCCGTCGCAAATCAGGCGAGTGACCCGCAGCCGCCGATGAATCAAACGCCCCTCAACGCGCTGTTCTCTCCGACAATCTAATTTTCCACAGGAAGGAATTTCTTTGGCTGCCTTTGAACGGATCGTCTTACACTTGTGCTTTACGACCCGGCGAGGGATTTTAAGTGTGCATGTGCTGTAATGCTGGTGAATCTCCCTTTAAGTGACATGTGAAGAGTCGGAGAGCGTCCCGGCGGTCTGCAGCTCTTCACACTGACCCCACTTTGATGGGACACCCGCTTCTGATGACAGGCCCCCCAAATGAAACCCCCATCTGTTGGGTTTTAACATAATCAATTCCAAAGACTCGCCTGAGCGGGATTTCCATGTTTGGCCACAGAGCCTGCACATCTTTCATTCATAGCTGAGTATTTATTAAAGACAGGGCCTCTTGTGTTAACAGACACTGAATTGCTCTTTTGTCTCGCTCCCCTCTATTGAGCGGCGCGGCTGCTGGAGAGGCGACCATCGTCAGTGTGGGCCGGGGGTTAAACCGGTGCTGCGCAGCCATTCGCCTCCTTTGCCATAACTCTGAGCTGAGCGAGCGTGTTTCTCACACCCCTCACCCCAGCTGGGGGACAGGAAACGACTCTGTCTGCGACTTCGCCCGTCAAGCTGTTGTGTCTCGTGAGCGTCGCGATGGCAATGCGGAGGGACGGCAGGAATGCAGCGCCCAGATGTTGGATCTTGAGGAATCCCCCTGCTGACGCAAGGCCGGACCAGAGGAATCTGCTGCCACATCCCTGCGAAACCAGGCGCCGGACTCAGACTCCAGACTCCATTTGAAAACTGCAAATCAACTTTATTGAGCAACCACTGAACAAACTGTTGCATGAGCAGCAAAGATGCTTTAAAATGAATGGGGTTTTTTTGCAAGAATGGCAGTTTGCATAAGGACGTTTTATCTAATCAAACACAGAAAACGTATGAATAGATCTTTAAAAACTCAAAATCTGGGCTGATGCTGAGTTTCTCCAGCACCTTTGATGTCACTTCATCTTTGTCTGGAGTGCTAACGAGGAAAACAGCGAACGTCCGGTGCGGCGTGCGATCAACGACCAGAGGGACAGATCAGTCACATGATCTGCCCCGAGAGACTCCGACAGCCAAAACAGCCATGATTTCAATTACATTCAAAAGCTTTCAGGGAGTTCAAGGAGGAGTCCAGTTAATTCAGTCATTGTTTCACCCTCCACACTTACAACAACAGACTTTTTAATAAATAACTGCAGGTGTTTTGCAAGTTTTGCAAAGTATTTTGTGCTAAACTATGAGGCGCTTTACTCGAATATCACAACGTCCCACTACCCCCAAGCTCGACTACTCTACATTTCAGAGGGAAGTACGTTTACCCCACAGCATTTATCTGACAAGTTTAGTAACTAGGTACTTTTCAGATTGTGATTTCATGCAAAAACTCGTGATAATCTTTTTAAATACAAGAAAAACTGTGTGAGTTGTTTGCAACTCAACCAAATAGACATTTCAGGCGTGTTTTCAACTTAAATGCTCCAATATTTCACAATAAAAGACTAAATTAGTGAAAAGCTCCACAGATAAAAAACAGATTCATGCATCAGAGGTCTGATTTTTCTTCTCTGGTCTCTGATAAATCATCCAACAACCTCTCGTTTGTCTTTTGAGCCTATAGAGGACCTGAAGCTGGGTTAGGGTTAAACATTAAATTGATTTATTAATGTCAATGAATCTATATTAGGCTTTTTCAAAACTTACGAACCTCCACAGCACAGCACAGTTCCAGCTTACAGTAAGTGAAAAGGCGTGACGGGCGTGGACGCCACCTGTCCTAATGCTGTCACCCTCCTGAAACGAGCCGTAGGCAAGGAAGGAATGTGAAGGTGAGTTCACAACAGCCCGACGAACTGAAACTATGAGGAGCTGGAATTTTACCGAGAGAGGAACCGGCCCATCAGCTCAGTTTGATGCCCTTATTAGGCTGCGATGGCATGGCCTCATGCCCGTCATGCAGAGTGCCATGCGTGACCCAGAAGTCGTGGAAAAACCAGCTTATATAACCGACAGCTAATAATCACGCAGCGTGCCTTTGGGCCTCTCTCCTGCTACCTTATCTGCCGCCTCCGCACAAGTCCTGCTTTTGCAAAACCCAAATTATAGGCCCAGAAAGTTTCTTATGTAATAATTACTGAGTATGACAAATTGTCAGCAGAAACGTTCGCCCCAGATTCGGCCGAGCGAGCAGCTGGCGGGACGTCTTCTTTGCAGGGCTGCATGCAGCGCAGCACGTTTCCCAGAGCTCCCCCTGTCGACCTTTGGTCCGTCAGCTCTGAGAAGTTTACCAGCGTGTCACCGTGACCTCGTCTATCTCTGTCGAACATGTACCTTAGCCTTTAGCCCTCTAATCGCTTTTAAAAGGAGCATTAGATCATGGATATGGTATTAGCACAAGAGGCGGGGGGGGTGGAGGAGAAGAAGGAGGAGGAGGACTTCTCGTCCACAATAGCGATGTAACGACGGGTCAGTGACACGACAAAATGGGGAGCGATGTGTGATAGGCACGTAGCACCGTTTACTCTAAGCACACTTTAGGGACTTGGCTTCGGCTCTTGGTCATTTCATGTGAAGGAAACGATGCAGAGAGGTGATAAGACGCAGATGGTCCTCGGGAATGTTTTCCTGTCTGCATCCTCAGCTCAGGCTGAGGAGGCCGGGTCCAAATCTGCAGTTTATTCGGAATAATAATAACAAATAAATAAATAAAAGCTCCTCCCTGAGATGATAAATAACTCTCTGTGGTGCTGAAGGAGCCAAGAAGTGTTTTAGATTTTTAAGAGGCATGTTGTTCTGCTTTATTTTTAACTGTTTATTGAACTCTTATGGTATTTGACTTTCACTTGTACTTGTTCTCTCTGAGGAATGTCGCTCAGCCGGACCACGTTAGCCACCACAAAGCCGATCATATCAGAACAAGTGAGGCCGTGGCAGCAAAAGGCACGAGGGTGCTGACGGGAGCAAAGGTGAGTTTTAATGCTCCTGAGCTTATCATTTCATTCCTGAGGGGAAGATTTATCATTTCACTTTGTGTCTGACTCAAATAAAAGTCGTATTCCTCCTGGTTTGGGACAACATGCTAACTGCCCCGGTGTCGTCGTTACTGCCATAAACACAAACCCAATGCACAATGAACATGAAATGTTGCTGCAGGTGCGCTAAAAGGTTCAAATTACACACCAGATGCTTATCAATCCTAAAAATGAACAGCATAAATCACCGTTCATGCCGTTTTTTCTCATTTCTTTAGGTAAAAATGCTCTTTAAACGCGTCGCCGCCTTAATTATTCATTATCTTTTATAATCTGAGCGCAGAGGGCAGAGTGACTTTGCACAGGAAGCCAGTCAACAAAGAGGATTTTGGCATCCAAGGACCCTTTTTCATATTAACAATACAATAGGCGTTTGCTTTTCCCTCTTGGCTCAACAGTTTTAGCATATTTGCTTTTCAAACTAGCTTTCGCTAGCGAATCTAAAATCCTAATTTAAAGTCCAGATGAGACATTTTGAGAAAGTGGATCATGTATTTCTGAGCAAAACAGAAGGAAATTGGTTTTAACATTTTAAAAAAAAGCGTATTTCATGACAAATATGGGAATTTGCAGTGATTCAGCACCTTCGTCAAAGGAGCAGGCAGCGTTAGCACGAGCTAGCTAACGGCTAAATCTCAGCTCTGCGCCGCTCAAAGTTCAAGATTAATTGATGGGTGGATGTCATGTGTTTATTAGGTGAAATCAGGTACAAGCTTATGTAACCACATGAGGTAACACATTTTGTTTTACAAGATGAGAAAACACGACTGGATTTTTGATTTAACACGCCCTGATGCCGCAAGGCTGACGCGAACAGACCGCAGGAACCGCAAAATCCACCGGAACCGTTGGCACAAAGGCGAGATGAGAAATCAAAATGACTTCACAGACGCAAAGTCAAGACAAACGCCGAGCAGCAGCGACACCGGGCACCTCTTCTGGTGCCTTTAAGTGCTTCATCGCCAGGCCAGGTGCAACCCATGAAGCAATCAGACAGAGCACACCTGGGCAGAGATAGAGAAAGGGACACACACGCGAACACACACACGACCATTTTGTGAAACAGGCGCACAGTGAGAGGGGATTTGATCTAAAAGGGTTTAAAATGCCATAATTTAACGCCATGCGGGCTGTAAACAAACACTGATTGGATCAAAGCAGGAAGTGAAACAGAAAAACAAACATGTTGCTCAGAAACTCGGGGCAGTCGGGCTTGTGAGAAAAGATATGAGGTGGGGTTGTTTTATTGGAGGGCGAGCCTATCGCTGTTTCAACGCAGCACCAGACAAAATCTGTTGAGTAATCGACCAATGAGAACGGCACGCCACTGGGAAAAAAACACAATGACAAACCAAAACAGGTATGGCAGAAATGACGACAGGTGACATTTCAGTCCACTCGGGCGTGCGAGGCGAGGTATTTGTCAGGGTAATAACGAGGATTAGCGCTCAACTGTGGGAGCGCGGGACCCGCCGGGCCTGCGCCGAGGGCGAACGACAAAGGGCTCTGAGGAAATATGATCTCGAGAAGCGCGTCAGTTGGAGGGGAGGGAAGAAAATGTGCTCACGGTGAAAGGCATTCACCGGGCTTTGCATGCCACAGGTGCAAAACCCAATGTCAGTGCGTGTTCACGGCTCCTGGGAACACAAAGTCAAGACGATGGTTATACAACTGTGGCATGCGCTAGTAAAATGGGTTGCATTCTTACAATAGTCACTGACAGCCTGTCTGCCAGGGCATCACTGCAGCTTCCCTTCAACAGAAAGCTTATGCAATCTAATTAAACAGGCGAGGTATCCTCAAAAACACCTGAAAACAAAAGAAAGCTGCAACAATGCACACGCTAAGGCGAATGTCAGGAGCTCTGCATTCAGGCGAGAACTGCAGAGCAGGTTAATGTTTCTTTGTGTGGATTTGAGAGGCTGAGGGAAGTGGGTTTTAGTAAAACATCTGCACATGAGAAAACAGGAAAGAGCTTCAAAAGAAGAGAGAGAGACCGGAGAGCGTGTGACTGTAAATGCAAATGTCTGCTGGGTGTGAAATGTGCGGTGTTTATGTGTGCGGGAAGCCATGTGAAAGAAGTCTCGCCGCCGACTGACGTGCATGCTAACGCGATGCATCATGTTGTGTCTACAAGCTCAGCTGCAGTGTGTGTCCAGACAGCAGCCGTAAACACGGGGTATCCAGGTAACCAGGTGGTGGGTGGAGTGCGCCGCTGATTTCATCAGCGTCTCCAGGAGGGCAAGAAGGCACAGGGAGAGGCATTATTTAGAGGTGATTCAGACAAAAGCAGGGAAATCAAGAGAGAGCGAGGGGCAGCGAGAGCGAGAGCAGGAAGGGGTTTGGCGTGAGAGCCGTGCCGAGTGAGAGCCGGCGGTGCTAAAACACGCCTGCATTTACAGCCAAGAGCTCTTTTTATGTGTGATATCGGGCAAATACCAGCAGGGCTGAGTCACCGGCCTTGCCCCGACACACCACCCGTCACTTCATTTCACCACATCATAGTTGAGGTACTGATGCATGAAGTGCCTGGCGTTCTCCTCCTGCTGCACCTGGAGCAGAGACGGACAGAGAGCCAAGAAACAGAAGAGAAAAACACTCCTATAGGACAAAAATATCAAAATATTCCTTATTTTTAATGTTTAGCACACTTCTTCCCTGCAGCATCGACCCCGTGAAGCTGCCCTGTCATGTGCTGTCCCCAAACGGTATTTTCCCAGCCAGACCAGAGACTCGACCCTGCAAAGCTCCACTGATGAGATCTGCAGTCTAACTTCTCGTGTATGTTATCTAACCGGCTGGATCTCCCAGTGGAACGGGCTCCGATACACAGTTCAGATATGTTTGTGTGCCATGACGGTGCAGCTGCAGGAGGTGTGCGCACCCGCTGAAACTGTCCCGCTTTGACCTCCAGGACATCGGCGCTAAGTAAGCTAAATAAAGGTCAGGTCTCGAGGGCCCGAAGGCCGAGAAAGAAGCAGGAACAGGATGTCCACAGTGTGTCAGAGAGAAAGAATGCCTTCGAGCGGTCGATTCAAGACGTTTCCCATGACACAATCCCTGCCGCTTCCTGCGGCAACGAGGTTTTTTTTTGTACACAAACTGGTCGGACGGTACACCGAGTGGCCCTGAGGCTGAGAGCTGACGTAAAGCCCCGCGTCCAGCAGGCAACCAAAACCCCTGCATCATCCCATATTTCAAGAAAACTCTGGGAAAGTACACACACACGAAGCCCGGCGCACTAATCCTGCTCTCCTGACAGGACCTGAGTGACCTCTGACCTTGCTCTGGGGTACATGTCGGGTCAGACGTCTCCCCTTGGGCCCACAGCGAGATTGTAACGTCACTGCATTTGAAATATGACTATTTATTTGTTTCTCTCTGCCGTTGCGTTGTGCACAGTGAATTATGGACTCGCAGCGCTCACATTAATCTTATGCCATGAGAATCAAACATGCACGGAGGTCAATTTAAATTTATTGTGCAGGAATAAATCTAAAATAATAAAAGTCTGAGGCAGTTACATTAAACCGGTTCTCAGGAAATTGCATTCTGTAGATTAGAAACGAAACATCTGCTGATTCTGTCATTCATACTTTCCACACTTCCTCTCTTCTTTCACGCCGTGATGATTTTACCAGAAAGAGCGAGCCGCGCTGCGTCTGTGTTACCCCTGTGAAAAATGCGCTGTGGGTTTCCCAGGCTCTCTATTTACCCCTTCTTTACTGAAGCAAACCCTGCCGTACGTCGTCAGAGCAGGGGTATTAGTCTGAGCCGCGTCTCTCGTCAGTCAGCAGTTTATAAAAGCGGGCGTATGAAGTTAAAACTCCTTGGTTTTGGGGTTTTTATCATCCTGGATTACATCCTCAGAGGAGGGAATTCTTTCAGTCTCTCACTCTAGTCTCAGTTTGTCCCGAAGGCGGGATGGTTTTCACAGATCAGGGGATACTTTCTATTTTTATATCCCTGCAGCGCCCACCGTAAGAGCGCTAGGTCCAACGTGCAAACCCAAAACCTCCCCAGAACACTGACAGTTTACTTTGGACGTTTGCAGCATCTAACAGTGAGCAAAGAGCTGCAGCACGCACATGCAGCGAAAGAGCAGAAGCTCCGGAGAGACACCAGCCATAACACGACTCCGGGCAAAACACTTGAAAGCAAAAGAGTCGAGAGGCTGCAGACTGTGATGGACGGGGAAAAGGTCACAGACGCAGAAACTCTATCTCGGCAGATGCAGGCGCAAAGTTGTAATCGTGAAATTCAAGAGCGGACAGGTAGAGGGGAGTTAATGTGATATGTTGTCATGGAAACAAGAACATCAATCAGCATATAAAGTCTCTGTTTTGTAAGGAACCCTTGTTGTTTCTAGATCATGACAGACATCGAACTTCATCAACCGTTGTTTCTCGATAACATGTTTGATGCTATCAGCTCCTGCAGGCCTTTAAAGCTTTTCATCTCGACTCTGAGAAACGCAGCATCTGCACCTCCAGTTCACCTGAAACGCCCTCAGTTAAAGCAGCTTCGTCTAACTCCACCGCATGCACCGCAGCACGTCTTTGGCTGTTTCACTTCTGCTCATCGCTCTCACATGGGACATCCTGCCGAGCACGTCTTCCTCTGAACTGTAGCTGCAAAAAACGGGCGTTGTGTCTGCACCGTGTGCTCGTCACATTCGTTTGCACTGGAGTAGCTCAGGCCAGTGTGACTCAGTCTGCTTGACGTCCACAGGGCGAGCGCGTGAATGGCCTCACACTGTTTGTGCTCTTGCTCCTGAGGCAGTGGCTTAGATACTTCTCCCGCTCTTGGCGCTGCGGTCACAGTGCAGGATCCGTGACTGCTCCGTTTCATGCATGTTCCCTGCTTGAGCACGAGGCCGGCCACCACCACGTCCAACAAACACTTTACCCCCCCCCCAAAAAAAGTGCCACAGAGACACACGGCTGTGCACGTGGGACGTCTTCGCTCAAGTCTGTTTACTGTCGGTGCTCTGGGCCAATCCTGTCAGCGAGGTGTTTTAAAGGCTTTTCCAGACCACTGTGCACCTCCACCTCGACCTGCTCCTGGCAATTACTGGGCCACAGGGAGACTGTGGGCCACGTGTTGCAGGAAGCTGCTCCACAGCACCAGACCATGGACTGTGGACTGCACCACGCTGTCTGGAGGGATTCAGAGACACGTAATGGATGCAGTGCAGATTCTGAATGTTGCTTAACTGTGAGAGGAAACAAAACAGACAGCTCAGTGTCACTGTGAGTTTAAATGTCTTGCTGGGGTTTCCTTTTGCAGACAGATTCACAGAAAGTAAAAGAACTGTAACGATGCAACATGCATGCACGCAGTGATCAGAGTGCTCAAATTCAACTTTCACAGCCCTGAGAAAGATACGCATCATTAAAAGGAGCCGACGGATGCTCGGAGTGTACCGTAAAAAGTGCTGAAACTCTGTGACGTCTGAGTTCAGCCAGTTCAAGATGTTTAACAAAGCACTGGGAGCCGCAGACATTTGAAAGCGGTTCAAGGCCCACTGTTATCTGTCCTACAGACTCCGGGACCGCAGCCAAGCTGATGCCATCTCGAGGGGAGGAACACAACAAAATGGCAGGAAATTCCTACTTGGTTTGCTCCAAACTGCAGAAGACATTCTTTCAAATCAAGCAGCTGAAGAGTTGCATAAAGCCGCATGGAGGTCTTCATGCGCACGAAGCACGAGCACATGAAGCTTGTTTACAGGAGCAACACACAAACACTGACTCTGGATTAAAGCTGAAAAACATATTTTTATCCACGTCAAACGCCACATTGTGCATATTTCACGCCGCGTGACAGTTTCGACTTTACTCAAGCTCTGATTCACGCGTTCCTGACGTTTTGTCGCCACCTCGTGAAAACTCGCTCGCGTGCACGTGCAGACGTCCCGAGAGCACAAAACTGATTTTCCAGTCCCAGCTCAGGACGTGCATGATGGACAACTTGTTGTGAATATTCGACACCCCTGGATCTCGGCTTCGGTTGGAGCCTCTTGCTTTAAAATGGGCCAAGTTTCCTCTTAGTTTCCTTCGCAGTGCAGCTATTTTCAGATTCTTAAAGCCTTTGTTCGTCAGGTTTAAACCCAAAACGCCTGTGCTCATCACAGAAGGCATGGAAAAATCAGAAAATATAGTTTGCAACAGTCTTTTTTAGCACCATTTAAAGCTTTTGAGGCTCAAACCTGGAAACAATCTCAACTCAAAGGTCCACTTTTTAGATTTTAGTATCTAAAACCTTTGAACTGAGATCATTTCAAGGACCTTCTGGGTGGTTTCATGTATAGAAACCTGAATACTGAAGCCCAGAGCAATCAGCTCCCTCATCAGAAGCCTGGGAAAACAATGCACGTCTCCAAATCAAAGGCTTGATGGGAACAACGCTGTGATTTCCGTCCTCGATCCCTTAAAACTCAAACCCATTGTGCTGTTTTGTGGCTATTCTCGGCCTCTTAATGTGGTCGGTGGAGCAGTCAGAGGTCAATGCGACTCAGTGTTAATGACAGTATGATGCTTTGCTGCCACCTGCTGCTCGTACGAGTGATGCAAAACAAGGGATAAAGCGCACAGTGTGTTCGTTTTTATTATTCTTTGTTCTATTTGAGTGAAATCAAATTAAAAGTAATATGAATTAACCTTAAAGGAGTCACAGAAATGTAGTTTACGGGACTTGAAACATATATTTAATTTGCGTTCAAGTCAATAGTTATTTACAACGTCATTGGAATTGTAAACAAGGACATGACGGCAGGATTCTCACGCCTCAACAGAAAAGAAATAAACAGCACCAACAAGGACATGAGGAGACACATCAGGGAGGACTCCAGGTGGCTGATAACCAGAACATGTTTAGTATTAATTGTCCTTGGCAATGCGGAAGACGTGAAAACACAGAGAGGAAGAGTTTTCACACGCCTCCATCGCCTCGTCCTCTTCTCTGCGTTGAAGCTGAACCCCAGTGAGCCGAGGCCCCATGGAGAAGAAGGTGGTGCTGATCACGGGCTGCTCCTCCGGGATCGGTCTCAGCCTGGCCGTCCGGCTGGCCTCTGACCCCGACAAAGCTTTCAAAGGTAACCAGAGCTGAAATCGATGGATCGTGGCCTTTTACTGCGCCTCTGATGTGGTTCTGTTCGCTGCGTTCTGTTTCAGTCTACGCCACGATGAGGAACCTGGGCAAGAAGGAGCGTCTTTTGGAGTGTGTGAAAGGCCTGCACAGGGACACCTTGGACATACTCCAAATGGACGTGACCTGCCGGCAGTCCATCCTGGATGCGAGGGACAGGGTTGTGGAGAAACACGTGGACATTCTGGGTATGTTCTTGTGTCTGTTTGCGCTGATTAAGATCGTACTGCGTGTGCTTTAACCAGCTGGTGCTCACTGTTTGCAGTGTGCAATGCCGGTGTGGGGTTGATGGGGCCGCTGGAGGTGCAGTCGTTGGACTCCATGAGGCAGATTCTGGAGGTCAACCTCCTGGGTACCATCCAGACCATCCAGGCTTTCCTCCCGGACATGAAGGCTCAGAGCAGAGGCCGCATTCTGGTCACGGGCAGCACCGGAGGGCTTCACGGTGAGACAAGCTGACGTCTGAGGAATCACTGAACGTCGACGCCGTTTCCACTCGTGCACTTTTTGGAACGATTTGATAAACGTCATGCCATCGTGCCTGAAATTGCCAAAACAGGCCCTGTTCATGCTTCGTGCTCTCTTGCAGGTCTCCCCTTTAATGAGGTGTACTGTGCCAGTAAATTTGCAGTAGAGGGGGCGTGTGAGAGTTTGGCTGTCGTGCTGCAACACTTCAACATCCAGTGAGTTTGAAACCTTGCTGCGTCTTGTGTCCTCAAAGCTAAAGCGCGGTCAGGCTGGAGAGCAAGAGCGAGCTTCAGTTTCAAAGTGTTCGACCAAATAACGTCTCTCCTAGAACACATTAGCACGCGCTGCATGATTCAGAGGATGTGGTTAAAAACTGAGCGAAGTGACTCAGAACTCTCAAATCGGCTGCATGAAGGAAGGTGCACAGGATGCGCTGCACCATCCCTGGTGAAACAAAAGGAGCCAATCCCACAATTCCTTGCTCCAGCATCATTAAACATTGCTTATGCATGTAGCCCAGTGGAAGGTCAGTGAGATTACCATCACATCGTCCCTCAGCCTCTTGATGTTTTCCATCGAAATCAAATAAAAGCATTAAGGAAAAGAAATGAGAGCGCACGTCGTAGAAGAGCCCAGCACCTCGTTATCATTGCTAACTGTGTCTCAGTCACGTGTAGGACAACCTCCACCAGGCTCTGGGTATTGAGCTGGGAGAGAAGCTGATGCACTGCCAGTATTTTTATAATGTTAGACATGTTTTAAGGCTGATTTGGTCACTTTGAAACATGCCAGTGGCTTTGAACTGGTGCAAATGCAGCTTTATTGGTTAAACTATGAGTCATTGCGTGTCACAGGCCGGCTGCAGCCACAGAGAGTAGATTTTTTAATCGGAGCCTTTGATTTAATCATTTCTAGCAGATTTTATAAGATGTAAATGGTGATTCGGTGAGAAACCGCTGACTCTGTGCTTCCTCCCGCAGTGTGAGTCTCATTGAGTGCGGTCCAGTCAACACAGACTTCCTGGTCAACCTGCAGAAGGCGGAGCTCGGGGAAGCGTCCCTGCAGCAGGTGGACGCCCGCACGCTCAGCCTCTATGACAAATACCTGCAGCACTGCGGCTCCGTGTTTCAAAACGCAGCGCAGGACACTGAGGACATTGTGAAGGTGTGTCGCATGTATGTGATCACCACACAGAGTCAGCTTCATTCTGCATTTTCATCGCTGTTAGTGTTGAAAAGAAAAGGGTGCAGCTTGTAAACACTGACGTTTACCCATGATGCCCTGGACACAAGAGGATTCTGGGTGTCTGAGGGACGTTTCCCTCCTGGTTTACTGACAAATAAACACTTTAACACAACTCTGATGCTTTTAAAGAAGCGTTTGTTTGATGCTGGTCAGACTTTGTGCACTAATTTTATCTCCTCTTTAACATTCCCACTTGCACGGGACAGTAGACTAAGCACCTGTACTCGGGTGAACAGTATAAATAGTTCTGTGTGATGTTTTATTATAATCAGTGCATGAACTTTGCAGTTTTTGCAGGATTTCACAAGCACAGTCTGATGCATTTATGATTTATGAGGCACTGTTATGCATTAATATTAATTAATCCACTGCACCCAGCAGCATTATATAAAACACATGATATAAAACATATGGGGGCCTCTCTGCACGGTGAATACTATTGATTTTGATGCTTTTGTCTGTACTGTCCCTGTGTTTTTGTTTGATTTTCCTAACTCTGAATGATGCACGTTGACTTTTGCAGCTAACGTTTATATATAATAATATAAAAGTTCATCTCTTTATATTCAGCACTGAGCTGCGTTTGAGAACGACGATGTAAAGGATGAGTTTAACACAACAAATGCATCAAAACAAGAGCACGTCAGCATCTAACCGCTGCGTTTGTTTGTTTTGTTTTTGTTTTTGTCCCTCAGGTGTTCCTGGATGCCATCCGGTCTCCCAGCCCTGCATTCAGATACTTCACCAGCGGCGTCATGCCTCCTCTCACCAAACTGAAGATGACAGAGCCGGAGGGCTCGCGGTTCATCAGCGCCCTGAGCAGCATCATCTTCTCGGCCGAGGAGCAGTGATTCTCTCCACGCTTTGCTATTTTTCTGCTTCGTGTGGAGGCTCGTGCTTCTTCTTCTTCTTCACATGCAGAGTTTTATATTTTGCCTTTTTCTGTTTGATTTCTGTTAGAAAGTTGATACACTGACTCGCTGCAGGACGTGAGAAGAGCTCACAGCTCACAGCGACGCCACACTATTTTTTCTATGTAATTTATCAATAAAGATTAGATTCTTATCACAATAATACAAATAAATGCAAAGAGGAGAGAGGAGAACTATATAAAAGGGATTTTCTGCGATACAGCAGCTTCTAATTGTCTATTTTACACAAACTTTGCTTCAATAAAATCAATAAAATCAGACTTTTTACATGGATGAGACCAAATGTACGTTGTATTTCTCCTCTACAGCTCAAATGCCTCCTTCAAAAGCTCTTTTAGGGGAAAAATGAATAAAGTCTCATGTTTGTTCACGTCTCCCTGCTTCCTCTGCGTGGGAGGACTCATCCCCTCCTCTCAGCCCTGACAGCAGCTGTCACCACAGGAACAGCTGAACACACAGCAGCTGAGACCTGCAGATCAAACCCGGTGCCACAGACCGTGTAAGACGTGGGTTTGAGTTCCTTTCTCGTGTTTATGACGCTGTGACTTGGTTGGCTGCTCAGCAGATGCAGACACATGATGTCGCCTCCATGTGTGTGTCGGTGTGGAAAACTTGCTTCACACACACTTCGCTTTGCATAAGTTATAAAAGCCTGTGCAGGTGCAACCAGAGGTGATTCTTATGCTGCAGATGCATTAATGTTGTGTTTATCAGTCACGTGTAAGACAAGTTTAAAACGACCCACGGTTTATTGTTTACTGACGTGTCAAAGCAACAAACAATCATTCACAGCAGCTTTAATGTAGAACTGCTCAAGAGAAACCACGGTGCAGCATCAGAAACAGCAGAATGGCTAAAATACAAACACGTCCTCTCCTTCAGCGCAGACCTGCCCGCTCTGCAGCGCTGCTCTGTCTAAGACTGCAGCACAGCGTTTGTCCTTCTGCTGAGCTGCTGCACAAAAATAGTAAAAGTGGATAAAAGTAAACATATTTTGTACTGAAGAGGTTGAGAGTGACGCTGAGTCCTTTTTGGAGTGAAGGATGCTGCAGAGATCATCCTGCTCAGACTCTCAGGGTTCCCACGCTCCCACTGCGGCCACAAAGTACGGGAGGATTCAAGCACTTTTCCAGGACAGTCCTTGATAAAGTCAAAACTTTCCATGACTGACACGTCCTCAGAAGCAATCCCAGTTTGATTTCCACCTGAAAAATAAAAACAAAAATACCAAGTGAGACAAACTGCGCATGTAACGTTCAGTGTCCTGAATAATGTAGAATATTAAATTAAAAGATATTCAACTCACCAAATCCACTTTAGGTCTCTATCTAACCACGAAAGTGCTCTCTCGGATCTGGGAATAAGCGTACTGTGGAGGAGAGAGGCAAGAACAAAAGTGTCAGTTTATAGAATAAACAACAAACACTAAAGATGTAAATATTCAGAGCTTACATTCAGTCCTCTGGGCGCCTGGACGGGCTCCAGTCCCGCGCAGCAGAGCACAGAAAACGGCCTTTCCTTCGTCTTCGAGTGCTCTTTGAAACACAGGCTGAAAACCTTGGCGGGCAGGTAGACGTCCCAGTCCGCCGCGTGCTCCTCGATCAGTTCGCTAACCATCCTGTCGGCGTTAAGTCAAACACCAGTTCAGTACAAACACACAAGTCTCCACCCGGCCTGCAGCATCGCACAGGCTCTCTCCAGTCTTCAGTTCATGTGTCGAGTTTATAAACATCAGAACGATAAGAACAGACTGTGAATCAGGTAAAAATGCACATTTGAGCTCACACAGTCTGAGTCTTCTTCTCACTGTAAGTACAGACCTGTCAATCAGCTGCTGCGTGGTCAGATCTGCAGTGCCCGTCTGCTGATGATGGACGACGAGCGCGATGGTGACCTTCAGGTGGTCCTTCAGTTCTCTGTTGATCTGGCACGAAGACACAGCACATGTCAGTGAGAGGCCGGTTAATGAGGACACTGTATTACAGCTGCACGTCATGAAAAGACACAATGTGCCCTCTGTAAGTGAAACGTAAACACTGCTGCTAACGTTTGCTCAGCTTGTTTCTCTGATAACTTCAGATCCAGACGTCCGACGACTGAAACCCTTCATCCGCTCTCTTTAAACAACGTGACAAGCAACTCACTCACTTTGTGGACGATGTCGTGAGGCAGTCTGGACAGGACTCTGAGCGGGTAGCCAAAGTGTGCGATGATGTCCGCCATGTGCTTCGCCACATGTGGAGGGAGACATGACTGCATGGGCACGGCCTCCACCCACTTGGAGAAATAGTCTGTCACAGTCAAAATGTATTTGTGTCCGCTCGCCGTCTGGGGCAGCGGTCCTCTGACATCCAGACCGAGCCACTGCCACGGCTCTTTCACCTGCGCTCACAGCGTCACATCATGCAGAGAGGCAAAGTCAGAGCGGTTATAGAGCTTTAGTTTGGATTTAACATGAGCCACACATTCAGGTAATCCTGTTCTGACTCACCTCAATCACCTTTTCAGGATCTTCACATTCTGCCTGTGAAAAACACAGAAGAGCACTTGATGAAAAGAATAAAATAATATCAAAATGATATTTAAAAGAGGATAAAAGAGAAAACATTGTGTTTTAAAACAGTGGAGTCTACTTACGCTCACATTCTCATCTGGAGCCCACTGAATAGCCTGATAATCCATGTGAAAAATGACACACAAGACCAATTTATTATAAATCTAACTATGTAAATAAGTAATTATAGTGTGTGTAGTATTTAATAACACTTACCTGGGGTACACAGTAATCTCCATGGAAGAAATGTGGAAATGAGTCAATCTTCATCAGCCCTTCATCGACTATGATCCTCCATTTGTCAAACTTCTTTACGTCTCTGTCTCTGAACACAAAACCCAGAAGACGTCGACACATTAAAAAGACAAAATCCACAGGTGTGCGAACCCGAAACTCAGCCAGCTAATGTGAAATTTAGGCAATAACAAAAATACACAAGTCAACCCAATCAGCACAGCTTCCACTGATTCTGGATGTGCTGGATGTGAATAACATAACCGCAGCGGTGGGGTGAGACAGTAACCCTACCCTGCAGGCTCTTCGGTCCGACTGGGCTCTTTGTTGTGGACGCTTCGCGTCGCCGCGGCAGGAGCGGTCGCTGGAGACTGAGCCGGACTCTGTGAAGCTTTCACAGCAGCTGGCTGGGTTCACGACACAGGGACAGCAACATATGACGTGTTTAGTCAAAACAACGTGATTTTCTATCTGAGTCAAGAGTGTTTTATAAGTTTAGAGATAACTGAGTTTGCTGTATGAGCATGAATGAGGAGTAGAACGTTATTATAGTATGCTCTCACCTTGAGTCTCCTTCGTCTTGAGTTGATGGAAGCCTACACAAGGGAGAAAGGGTCAGTTAGTGAATATTTAAAGTGAAATGTTTATGTGCTCAGTGTCGTGATCTCAAACCACTACGTGAAGCAGCTCACTGACTCTCTGACACTGAGGGACAAACCTTTCCTTTCTGCGCATTGTCAGCAGATGCAAACAGGGTGGGAACGGCATCGTCTCTGAGTTTCACACATTTGCCCGATCTGTCGATGTACTCCTCCTCAAAATGGTTGATGCACAGCACGGAGAAGCGGGACGGGGTCCAGTCCTTCCACTTCATGTTGACCAGCCATTTCTTCAGTTTTCGGGGATTGTACAGAGGAAACCTGTAGATGCAGACAACCCATTAGACCAGTGTGCTGATTTCCTGTGTGCAGGTAAAAGCAAACTCCACATTGAATTCAGACACTTTTGCTTTTTAACTCTAAGTGGCAGAGTGTCTTCGTGTTAAAACTCTATATTTAGAGTCATATAGTATATTATATTTATAGTTATTTTTGGCAAATATTGCATGAACAAGAAAGCTGTGCATTTTCATTATGTATTGCTCTTCTTTCTATGTAAACAGAAGGAATTACAGTGCTGCAATACCTGCAATACTAGTTTTAAAATTGTTTCATAATTTTTACAATTAAATGATTGTTCATTCATGTAAAACATCTGCAAATTAGATGTTCCGGCTCAATTTGAAACGTTTGAAGCACTTAAATAAACGTAAACACGAAAACAACACGGAGTGGGCTAATGCTACTGATGCTACTGTTTACGTTAGCTAGCTCGACTGTAAACACAAATCTACCGGATGTTCGCCGTTTTTAACAGTTAAACGTTAATACTCACTTAAAAAACTTCACGTCTGAATCGCTGGAGTATTCACAGTTGTATGCGCACTTATATCTCCCCATTTAGGAAGCAAATTCGTTCACCTTGCGCCAAAACAAAGTGATTTTGTTGCTAAAGTTGTGTGAGCGTACAGTCAAGTTAGCATGATACATTGGAAACATCCGGTTGGACCTCTCAAAATAAAAGCCCGGCGACTTGTTAAAGCTTCCTCGGTTGCACACCACAGCACGAATGCTTACATAGAATATACAGAGTGGTGCAAAGGGGTAAATATAACATTTTTTCGTGTTTAGCAACAAACCGTGTTTGCGTTATTATTTAACATTAGTATTTCGTATTTAACGGAAGTAGATCTGTGATTTCCGCTATTAAACTACAAAATCTTGCTAGCTTGTCGCAACGGATATCGCTTCTTCTTTGTGGCTTGTTAATCGCCTACAACGCCCTCGTATGGACAAAAGACAGAAGGAGCGTCAGAGTTGTTTCATTTGTAAGACTTGTTTGCAGGAAAGCAGGTGTTTTACAGCAAATGCCAAAAGATTGAACAATATTTATTCAATAAAAATTGTTGTTTACACTTTAATATATCTGTAAAAATGCATTTTTTGAACAAACCTAGATGTTTTCACTTACTCTGTATCAAATCCATTGAGATTTGAACACACACAAAAAACATCAACTGACACTTAAAATATCAGTTTATTCAACTTAAAAAAAAAAGAAAAAAGATAGAAACCATTTCAAATAGCCGCAGACGTATCACAGCTCAGCTGCTTTTCGTTTTCCACTCCACCCGCCACTCATCCCAGTCCAGCAGAGTTCGCCTCATGTCCCATCCTTTGGCTTCCACACCTGGGAATCACATTTGCAAAAATCACGTTTCAGTTGGTAAAAACACAGGTGATCAAAGCTGACGGAGACTTTTTTTGTGCGCGCTTACCTTTGAGAAACGGATTAAACAGCGTGTCCATCATCCCGTGACTCTCATGCACCATTTCCCAGTGACCTTTGAAAGCAAAAACGTGTGTATTGTAGAAACCAGAGAAAATAATGCATGTGAATGAATACATTAACTGAAGTAAGCGCTCACTTTGCTGTTTTTGTGTACGAGCCTCTCTGGATGTCGCGCGGCTCAACGTGCTGCTGAGCCACACAGCTTGGCACATCGCTCTGAGTTCATCGTGAACCGATGCTTCTGGTCTCAAACAAACACAAACGCACCCTGAGAGGAGGACAGCTGAGTTAAAAACAAACCGCTGCAGAGTGTCTAGTTGTTCTCATGTCATCGTGTGGTGGAAGATGCAGGATAACACACCATTCTGTACACCTATTAAGAAAGGCATGTTGTTTTCCTTCAAAGCCAAATCCAGTTCCTCAGGGCTGTAAAGTAAAAACTGATCTTAGGCTTAGGTTCAGCTCTGTTAAACTGTTATTGTGTGTACTTTTTCATCATATGAGCAAACCGTTAAATGAAGATACCTTTGCACAACCTCCTGTAGCCTCACTCCAAGTTTGATTGGCACAGTTTTCCTAAACTCTGGAGAAAACAGCATGAAGCCATCATTTCTGAATGCACAAAACTAACAAATTACACCGGTGTCACAGCGTCCGATATCAGAAACATCAGTTCTTACCCAGGAATACTGGTTCTCTCTGATTGGCCTCAAGCGGACTCAGGATGTGTCCGTCCCTCAGGTACTGCTGCAGCACAATCGAAAGCCGTGCCTCGTTGAAGGTTTCCATGACAACCGAACGCACGGCCTTGTAGTTGGCAAAGAGGTGGAGGGCGGTGAAGAGGAAGAAGAGGCTGAGAGTCAGTCTGAGGGGCGGACAGACAGAGGGGATGCATGAGGCAGATGACGGGAAAGACACAACAGAATAAGTCGTTGAGGGTTTGAAGTCTCTGTCTGTTATACGCTCTGTACAACACTTACACTGGATTATCGGTGACGATGGGAATGAGTATCAGACTGATCAGCAGTCCAGCCAGATTCACTAAGGTCTCCTGTGGGAAATAACAAACAAGAAGATGAAGATGAGCGATTAAAGATTAAAGTCCTAATTTAAAGAGCTCGAATCCATCAGAAAGGAGAAAAGGGCCTGTTACACTTCTTCATATGTTCTTTATGGTATATAAAAGGGTTGACACACTTATACTCTCTACTTCCCCTGCTTGGATTAAAACGGAAAACCGCATGAATCAGGAGTTCAGGAAACAGACCCGTGCACACTCTGTTTGCTCCCGGATAAACAGTCAGTACCTGACTGCCGTCTTTGGCCGAGATGTCGGCCATGTTGTCTCTGCGAGCCTGATGAACAGTCAGAGCGGCTCTGGTCGCGCCGCCGGCCACCCCAACAATGGACTGGCGAAGACAAAGGCACATAATAAGGCGACCTCAGGTAACACAAATCTAATTTTCCAACATATCTCACAGCCCCATGGGGGAGTCCTGACACCCTGGTTAGGAGTCAGTAGTTTCAACCACCTCTGGTTTGATACAGCTGCTATTTGTCTTAAATTTACTTTTAGTCTAGAAAACGTCAATAAACTTGATTAAACCTGAAATAATAAAAACTGGAAGGACACTCAGAGCACAGACTGACCAGCAGTCCACTCGTCTATGATGTGCAAATCTGCAAAGCATGCACAGCCATGACACATTATTCAAGTTATATCAAAATATAAATACATAAGGCTAAATATCAAGGCTGTTTGTTCATTATGCACTTCTAAAGTGGAACGTTGGGCTACAGGAACAGTGATCTGAGTCAGTTCCACATTTTTAATCACAGCTGTCTTTAATTTTCTTTTTTTTTTTTGGTATTTAATCACCTTGAACACTCCCGCAGTGCAGACAATCAGGGTGAAGCAAGCGGGAAAGTGCGGAGCCAGTATCTCCATGAACATGGCAATGTCGTTGAGGACGTCGGCAAACAGTCTGGCAGGAAATGAGAAGAAAAGATTGATTAAATGAGTTTATGACGACGACTTCGCTGGCTTTAATGTAGCGACGGCACCTGCATACCTCCATTTTTTGGCCTCAGAGTCCAGTTTACTCCTAGAAGAGGTGAGATAGAGTGGGTGAACACAGGGAAAGGGTGAGAGTATCCATTCACTGGATTAAAGCCACAAAAACTTGAATCAAACTAAACAACAGAAACAAATATGAGCCCACCCTTTCTGCCAAGCGAACAGGATCCTCCCCAGCATGCCGGTTCCATCTGCAGGGGGAAAACATTAGTTTCCAAGTTACAACTAATGTAAATGTATGGTATATTTTAAGGTGTCACCTCTTAATAACCAGGTGATTGTGGCGGCAGCGACTGTTGCCTCCTGGTTTCCAACGCCGACGCCTTTAAGAGAGGCCTGAGTGGCTAAAGTCCCCGACAGAGAGCTGGAGAAGGCCTGAGAGAGACAGACAGGTGTCAGTCTGACGTGATGCTGTTGATCTCACTGGGGTTTAATGTGTCGTTCACTGTACCTGCACTGTGTCCCAGAACTGGTACTGCAGGTAGTCGTTGCTCACACTCTCTGGATAGCCTTGAGGTAGAAACACACTCTGGAAGATTAAATGTTAACATGTGAGTCTGGGGTGTGTGAACAGGGTCTGGGGTGTGTGAACAGGGTCTGGGGTGTGTGAACAGGGTCTGGGGTGTGTGAACAGAGTCTGGAGCTGTACGGAAACGCTGTAGATCCTTACTTTAAAAACTCCAACAACTGAGTTTCCTCTTGATTCAGCTTCAGTCCCATCTCTCCTCCTCTCCATCACTCCATCCTTACTAAAATACTCCCAGGACTCTGCACTGCCATATCGCTCTGTAGCCAAAACCACAGCTCTATCTCTCTCCATTGAGACTGTTACCCGCGAAAGACAGTAGCGTGATGACTAAAGTGGCAAACCAAACAACCGTATAGTCCGATATGCACCGAAATTAATTTAATTTAATTCCATTTTGGCTCAGAATATCATAAAAGTGGACCCAGCCTACGTGTCGTCCTCTCCTGCTTCCCTTTGTAGCACTTCCGTGTTGTTTTCCGCCCTCTCAGCTTGCAGGATTCTCATTGGTGGATTGGGGCTTTAAGGCGGAGCTTCGATAAAGAGCCAGCGAATCAGAGTAGGAGGAGGGGAAACGCACCGATAACACTAATAAAGTTTACTGTACAAGAAACTATGACTCCCAGTGGCCACACCCACCGACTTTACAGATATTTATAGAACATTACGGTGATATAACATCGCAGGTGCACTTCCAGGTGCTAAATGAAACTAAGATATTACAAGAAACCCGTATAAAGGCAATAAATAGACCAAAGTAACTAAAGCAGAGCCTGAGTCATCTGTGATTTTTGAGAGTGACACTGATTTCAATGGGGGAAATCCACAGATTACAAACATGGCGGCTGTAATTAAAAAATGATTTTGCGCCGAGTATGTACGGAGTATGCAAAGGTACTCAGAAGTCTGCTTTCCAAAAAATGGCGTTATTACAATAGATTTTTAGTAAAATATTATCTCCATAACTGTGCAGTGAACTCAGTGTATTACCAAGAAAGGGAGATGCTGGATCAAAGATTAGTAAAAATAATGTAAAGGTGAAATAAAGTTTTTAAAAAATCTTAATAGAAAAATAAAAAAAAGTTTAAAAAATGAATAGAAATAGGCAGGAAGTGTGCTGGCATGCTAACACTTGCTAATTAGCATGGACAACGCAGCTGGGGCTCATGGGGATGGATGTTATCCGTTAGTATTTAATCATAAACCAAAGGATTGGACAAACTGAAATGTTTACCAGACGGTGGCAGCAAGTCAAAGTTAAAGGGATCACCACAACGATTATAATTCAGCATCTTAGCTGCAAATTTCAATGTAAGCCTGACAACATCCATCCACCCATGGCAGCAGCAGGGGGAAAGATTCATCCTCTGGGAAACATGAACGTCAGCACAAAATGTAGACTTTGCTGCTTGTAGTGGAAAAGATGTGATCATATGCAACAAATATAGTGTGCAGCAGCTCTTACAGGTTCACCAGCAGACATATTGCATGTGGCGATCCTTCTACAATAATCAATATACTGCATACAATAAACTAGAGCTGCAGCGATTGGTCAATTAATATATTAGGTGATCCAAAAAATAATAAACTACCCACTGTTTTGATAATGAATTCATTGTTTTTATCACTTTTCTGAGCAGAAATGACAAACACTGAATGGATAGACTTGTTGCGTTCTTTGACATTTATGATAAAACATTTCGTGACTGTTTGTTGGACAAAAAAAAGCGATTTCGAGATGCATTTTTTAAAACATCTCGACAGCTTATAGACGAAATAATGAATCATGAATAATATAAATCACTGGCAGATCCAAATTCATCTCTTTACATATTACACAGCTGTGACAGTGCACACAAATAAAACCCTGCTGCAGGAGTGAGACCTCAAAGAGACTTCAAGGAATCTCTTACTTGTTTGTGCAGATGTATTAAAATCAACAATCTCTCCACGCTTGCTTTGGCCAGTCCTTCAATCCTTCTGCACTGATGCGAGAGATTTAGCGCAAACACAAAATGGATCATAACCAGAGTAGGAGACATCTGATCTACTTCCCTGAGATCAAACATGTAAAAACCTCTTTGTCTGGAGGAACAATAGTATATGAGTGTGTTTCGCTATGAGGAAAGCTCCAGCTGTCTGTGAGGCCAGTAGACAGCGGGTGGCGTCAGCTCTGAAAAAATGCAGTTGGGTAGTCGTCAATCGCTGCGCGGAGGGGGGAGTAAATGGTTCTTATCTGTGGGTCACAGAGTGGAGGGATGGCAGGAGACTAGAAACACCTATAAACAGTGGTGGTGTGGTGCTATAAAGTGCAAAAGGCGCAAAGCAGAAGGCAAGAACACCACCTCTGCTATCTCCTCTGAGATGAAAACAACGAGGCAAACAGGAATATGTGGCTGTTTCACCCCCCAAGGCGAGACAAGCGCGGACACACACCTTTCCCAAGTTCCCGGGGAATGCCGTGCAGGAAAGAAGTGGTGGGAGAAGTCAGAGATGCAGTACAGGGGGTGAAAACGGGTCAAACAAAATCAGAGAGGAAGTGCTAATCTGCGAATACAGCTGGAAAATAAGAGAAGCTAATGTAACTGCGTGAAGGACGGGTAATTCCTGCGTACGTGTGGGAGGGAGGAAGGACGAAAAGAGCCTTCACAGTGAATGGGCGTGGAAGTTTCACAATGAGTTTCACTCCCAGCCCTCGGCCCTGTCATTCAACAACTTATACAGCCCGGGGAGCTCTCACAGGGAGGGTCGGCCCTCGGAGCTGTCGTCTTTTGGACTCCTGCGATGATGACAACAGAAACAGCAGCCGTGTTTGGATGACCACGTGCGGAAACCTTCGAGGAGTACGCTCACACCTGAAAGAAGAGGCGCCTTAAAGTGGAGTTTTGGATCACGGCACAAGAAGACAAGAAGAAGACACCTGTCCGACGTCTCACTGAGACGGTCTCCTGTATATTGAGTCCCTGGAGCCGCGTACTCAGACTGAGGAAACAGTGGTTTTCACATTTTAACAGGTTTGTGCTTTAAAATAAGAATTTAACCTTTGAAACAGGTAAAACTGGGACAACCTGCTCAACCCTACACTCACTTTTCTCTGTTTAAGTTGTGTTCAATCACGTCTGCCTTCCAGAAACACCTTTAACGTGGGAGTGTTGATTGTTTGAGCTCAGACTTGTGAACCCACACTCCTACACACAAGGACACAAACCAGAATTATTAAGTCGCAGACAGACAATGATTCACAGGCCTGTGCGAGGTTACGTAGTGAAACTGTTATGAACAACTCCAACTCCCGACTGACACAATTTCCCGAGTGACAAACGCGCGAGGTATGCTGGCGTGCCGCTCTTTGATCAAATCGCTGATTAGATAAGTCGCACCTTATGTTTTCATTTCGCCATGACAACCATGCGCCCGGAGCAGGAGGTTCGGATGTTTTTCGGAAGCGTGATCGAGTTTCTCAGGCTTTTTGTGTGGTTCGCTTGACGTCGTGTCCCGTGTTGAGCCACTCGCAGGGTATTTTCTGTTTCATGTTGGAAATACCCGGGTCAGCGACATCCCCATTCCTGCTTTCTGTAGGAACACTTTAAAGAACATGCTCAGGCTTGTGGATGACATTGTTTCTATGTCTCAACACTGCAGGCATTACTGCATGCGACAGGCAAAACTACTCGAGGTCAACTCATCAAACCTTATAATCAATCGATATACAGGAAACACGGGCCATAAATGGGACACAATCTCCTGTTTTTAGCATGAATCAGAGCAGCGGCATGCGCCACCTGCACTGTGGCCACCCTGACATCCCCTGTGGGCGCCTGAACGAACTGATTTTTGCAAATTAATCATCACAGCAGTGTTTTGGCCCAATGCATGCAGGGTAATACAGGAGTTATTCAGGTTCAGTGAATGTGAACGGAAAGAAAATGTTAAAAACAGGATTTAAAATGAGTCCGACACTGTCTGTCCCACTGTGACGAGACCACACGCGGTGCTGGGACGCTGCTGTGCACGTATTTTAATCACCTCTGCATTTACCCTGGCAGGGTTTGCCTGTACACAAAGGGCAAAACCAGTTCCTCATGAGTCTCTTTATCTTGGCAAGCAAACAAATCTATCAGTTAAAACCACAAAGCAGCCAATCAGACGCTCAAGTCCTGAATCAGTTCCTCAGCGCTCCATTGCTCATGTCGCTGAGGTTATGATGTTTGATTAAACTTGTGTTTTGCAGAAATGGCTCATTCAGACCAGAAGCATGAAAAGGAGGACGGAGAGGTCCGGCTGAATCTCGTCCTGGGGTCAGGTGACATGCAAACCGACAACATTTGCAATCAAGAGATAGACCGGAGGGGACGGGGCGCCGGCTCCTGCCACGACGACAAGAACCACAGGAAACTGGCGATCTGCAGCATCATCTGCGGCCTCTCCTGCATTGGAATCGTGGCTCTGATCAACTCAGTCAAGGTGCTTTTAACCCGTCGGTGAAGCTGTCAAGGCCTCAAGCTGCACATTAACATGCACATGTGAGCTGCACGTGTTTATCTGGCCTGTGGTGGTTAGTCACAAACAACAACAGGAAAAGCCTGTTGACAGAGGGCGGAACCTGCGCGTTAGCTGAAGCTCGAACGCAAACAAAAGTCTAGTTTCGGTCTCTTTAACACGGAAGTTTTGCAGATTTGAGGCTTTTGCAGCAAATTAGAGCTGAGGATTTTTCCATATTTATGGGTTTTGATGAGATCAGAACCAAAGAAATGAGATTTAAACAGTTGATTCTGCAGATATTATAATTTCTATACATACAGAGGCGAGCAGGTAACGTTAAACAGGAAAAATCTAAACTAACGGGGCGTCCAGACACACGCCTGCGGGTAAAGTCTAAGATCGGCTGCAAACGGGAGAGATGCTTTCGGTTCAAACAGAAGTTAAACTGTGTCTTAGATCACAGAGCGACATCAAGACTCTTGATTCACAGTATCGTCCTGTTCTTCCCTCCACAGGCCGAGGAGACGAGAGATCCGGAGAGAGCGGCGAAGCTGTCCAAACGGGCGAGGAAGTTCGGCATCATCTCCATCGTGACGTGGCTCGCCATCCTGGCTCTCTTCCCCGTTCTGATGGGGCTCATCTCGTATCTTCTCACTCTGCAGGACTGAACAAAGCCCGGCGCAGCGGCGACGGGCAGCGACGAACTAAAACGGAAAAGGCTGCTTATCGGCTGCTGAGACTGGCGGTTACATGACACGCAGAGACTGCTTCGCCCGGTCCCGAGCTGCCAAAGAGACTCTTGTCCCAGTTTACACTTTTCTACTTCCTCTTTCATTTGTTTTCGGGGGTTTTTTGCACAAAGAAAACAACACGGTATTAAAAATATTACAACTTTTTGCTTTTTTTTAATATACGCTGTGATATTTATTTAACAATATATGAACATAGGGATAATTCAGAATCTACGTGACCATATAAAAGTCCAGCATCGACTATAGTTTGACACTTGGCACCACATGACACGTATGAGCGACGTCACCCCCCCAACACACAGTAACGACCCACATCCTTAATATATTTGCACTTTTAACGCCATCACAATTTTGTATTTACTTGCAGATGCTACAAAAAGGTAATAAATTAATCTAAAGGTAAACGAGTCCACGGAGGACCGGCTCGCCGCTCGCGATCACGGCAGTGCTTCTTCACACCGCGACGTCATCGTGGCGTTATTGCATTGGTACCGTCGTAGCTTTATTGACGTCAGACGCATCAGTGTGTTGTACGTCTGTACAAAACGTATAAAACAGAAAGCGGCGAGCTCTCAGCTGCTTGGAGCCGGCGACGATTTACAAAAAACAGAGTGCTTAAAAAAAAAATCAAAAAAAAAAAAATCTTACAGTTAAGGCATAAAAATGTGTCCGAGAAGGAAAAATAATCATAATCATATTAATAAGTCATAGGCAGTTTACCAAGAAGTTACATTTGCTGTACAAATACAGACACCACAAAACAATCCAGAGAACCACAGGTAACAAAACCTCCGCTCGTGATTACAAACGCCCTCCGAGTTACATCGAATACAAAACAACCCTCTTCGGCCAGAAACAGGTGACGTAATGATGGATCCGGGTCTGCCCTGAGGTGAGGAGAGACGTCTGACTGTACTGAGACGCCGGTTTGCGGAGGATGCGAATCTCTTGCCGGCAGGTTTTAAAGTTATATTTAATAAAAAAATAGCTGCCTTTGTTTAATAAGCTGTGGCGACGCTGTGTGTGTGTGTGTGTGTGTGTGTGCTATATACTCTAGTTTCTGGATGGAGAGTGGCCGGGGGACTAACGGACGGCAGAGATCTGAATGCAGTAATGACAAGAGAACTTCCTCTGTGATGCAACTTAACCACGATTCTTCTAACAGACGATGCGTTGAGGCTGCGGCGCGGCGCTGTTCTTCAGCACGGGCTACAGGATGAAACTGATTGTGCTGACCAAACAAAGGAGAGCCGGAAGACTCAAGCGGGAACCTCCAGGACGGCGGCGTCTCGTGCAGAGTTTCTTTATTTGACGACGATGTGTGGGAGGCACCAGTCAGCTGTCCTTCTGATCGTCCACCAGCCACAGGTTCAGCTGATCCAGCTTGGCACAGAGGAGCGAGTCCACGTCCTGCACGCTGAGGGGCGGCTCGTCTTTCGGGAAGCCCCCCCGTCTCGTCCTGGAAGAAGGAATTGCCGCCTTTCCGACGCCGACCAGTGGCTTCTTTGGTTTCCGGGCCTCGCCGACCTCCAGGAACTCCAGAAACCGTTTGAGACGCCTCTGGCCAAACCAGGACTCTGAGCCGTTCCGCCGATTGAGGGGCACCTCGAATATGGTCTCCAGCCGGCTGAAACACAAGTGACAAATCCCAGTTGAGCGTGTTATGATGTAAGGAACAGCATCATCTTTCCTCTGACAGGCTCCTATCTGCTGAGGCCTCTGAACACCGGCTGTGTGCATTTCTCTGTGGGTTAAGCGCTTTCTTCCTGTCACAGTCTTTATGGAGCACCTGGACCTACTTGGTCATGAAAGGAAATCTCACTTTCTACAATACGGGATCCTAAAATCACAGTTTTCTGACCAGCTGCACAAACAGTTCACTGTGCCAATCAGAAGCATTTAGACCACTCATAGCACCACTGGGACACAGCGTCTGAGCGCACGTTGTCTCTTTGTCATGGCCGTTTACACCACGGCTGCACCTGAGGCCTTGCATGCAGATACAGTTTTTGATGCCCCAAAGTCTAAAGCTGTGTGTGTGTGTGTGTGTGTGTGAGATACTGTTCTTACCTTTCTGGGGGCTTGCTGAAATTCTTATTGGTGTATATTTCCTCCAAGCTGAACTCCTTCTTTTTCAGCCTGCAAGAGAAAAAAAAACAAAATCACTGTTTCAATCAGGCCAAATATTGATCGGGGAGCGTTCAATAGGCTGCAGACGTGCACTGACACTGATGTACATTCACTGCAACAGCGAGGCAGAGTGTGACCCAACAGAATCTGTCCTACTTTCAGACGCACAGAGCTGCACGCGCTTTGATTTCGCGGCAGATGCTCGAGCTTGTTTATTTATAACAGAATTCACACGCGCCGGATCATTCACGGCGACCCTGCCCGCATCACGGCGACGTTAACCTCTAGAGTGCGTGTTGATAGAGAACTTGCCGTCGGCTCCTGGATCAGTTTCAGACTTTGCCAACAGCCGCTGTAAGTGTTTCTGGAAGAGTCAGAACTAAACATAGACTCTGAGGCGTGTCTGCCTGCGTTTCCTGACCCAGTCACAAGAGGCGTGACGTTAATTAACTGCAGCGATGCCTGCAGGTATGCGGAGAGGGGCGGGTCTTCAGAACACGTCGTCAGAGGAGCGGTGAGCGCATCAACGACAATGACTGTGGTGCAAATCGCACACCGCTGCAGCTCGAGCATCAACGTCTGGCTCGTTCTGCCTCTTGCCTCGATGTGTTTAGACTCTTTTCAGTGTCTTCGACTTGAAAGTGTGTTGGCTGAAAGCTCTGAGTGAGTGGATCATGTTACTTTGCTGCTGCAAGTTGTTTCAGGTCACCTTGGATAAACCCCCTGAAGCAGAGCATGAAGTTCAGAAACTGCCGATATCGGGGATTTACCTGATGGGTCTGGGCAGGCCCATGGGCGTCAGGTTGTTCTGAGGTTTGGGTAACGTCTTCCGAATCCGGATAGACGACACCTTCCCTCGTTCCTCGTGCTTTTGCACCACCTGCAGTGATGACGAAGACGATAAGTTACCGCCATGCTAAGGTTTCACCAAACGCACACGACGTCACCACATTTAATTTACCTTGATTTCAGAATCAGACAGAGACTTTTCTTCTCTCAGCGCCACATCCTCGAACTCCTGACTGGACGAGCTCGTGTCCTCGCAATCATCGTCCTCCTCGCTCTGCTGTCTCCTCTCGATCTCACAGTCCAGAGGAATCACACTGCAAAGGAGCAAAGTCACATCAGCGCAGCGACGAACACAAGAGCATCTCTGGCGTTATCACAGTAAACCTGATTACGGGTCTGTTAAAGAGCGTCACCTGTTACAGGAGTCCATGGTCGCACTGGAGGAGTCATTTCTTTGGAGGAATCCTGAAAGGCGCCATGTCGAGGGACTCAAAGGGTGCATTGATGAAGAGGCGGTGGGCGAGGAAGCGCTGGAGCTGGCGGCAGCGCCTCTGAGGTCGACCTTCTTAGAAAGGAAAGCCAGCGGGCTCGAGAGGAAGCAGGAGGCGAGAGCGGAGAGCGAAGCGCTGGGAGGCAGGCTCTGGGTGGCGCTGTCGTACGGGACGGATCGTCGGGATGGGTACACCTCCTTCCGAAGGCAGAGGGGGGCGATCTCCCTCTCCACCTCCACGCTGCAGACCGTGTGCCGACGAGCGCGCCGCAGGGATTTGTGGACGTGATGCACAAAGGGAGTGTGGGAGGACTGGTGCTGGAGTGGAGCGTGAACCCTGCTGTGGTGCGGCGAGTGCAGGGGAGACGTCCAGGGCAGGTCGAGCGGCCGGAGGGAGGGGATCTCCGGGCAAGAGTGGCTGCGCAACAGACGCCGTGACAGGCCGTTTTCTGCTGAGCGCGCGCTCGCCGTGGGCAGGTCTGCATCCTCCATAGTGACCGAGCTTGACACCTCGTCACCTTTGCGCATCCTACTGTGCAGAACCCTGCACTTCCTCCTTTGGGTATCTGCCCTCCTTGGCTTTGGGTTAACCCTTCGTGCGCTGGACCTTAGACTAGAGACGTCGATGCTGCTGCGGTAACCGACCTCGGCGTCGCTGGGAAACACCTCAACTGCCGCAGACGCGGTTCCTTCCCCTCTCTCATCCACGATATGCTTGGCGTCACTGTCCGATTGTGAGCGACAGTCCGAATGAGGCTGGGGCGTTGAAGGACCAGGCTGGCAATTACTTTCAAAGGGTGTCATTTCGAAATACACAGGGTCCGTTGAGATTTTACCGCTGTCGTCTTGAGATTCTTTGGTTAAAAGAGGGTTATGGACACACGGCTTCGTCTCCTGACTCGCACCCGACACGGACGACTTAACGCCACCTCTGAAACCCTTTTTGGGTCTCTTGGACGGCTGGTTCAGCACCAGGTTCCCGCCTCCTTCCTTTCCGACAGTTTGAGAGGTATTAAAACTAATGGGTGTGACTTCAGGTGGCTCCTCTGAAGGGGCCGGTGAGGTAGAAACCACAGAGCTTTCTGATTCCGTGGCTGAACTCGCGTCGTTTGGCGATTTCCGTTTGGCCGGTTTCGTGCTTGTATTCCTGCACGTTCTTGAGCTCTGCAGCTGCTTCGCGTCAGGACGGACGAGGGCTTTTGCAAACGGCTCCGGCTCTGCTCGTTCTGTAGAGGTGATTGCTATGGTGGTTTCCAGATCCATACTGTTTGTGTCAGGTTTGAGATCCGCTTTCGTCCTCAGTCTTTTGCATGACTTCACCTTGCTGCTGCTGCTCTTTGGGTTGATCTCTGACACGCTGCTGCTTTTATCCAGCGAGCAAACAGACGTCGCATCGGGGGAACTTTCAGTCCGTGTGTCTAACACTGCTTCGTTTACTGTAACGAGCGTTTCATCTACACCATTTCCTTTCTTATTTGCTCTCGTTGAAACAGTCGATCTTTTTCTAGGAGGTTTCAGCAGCTCATCGCCGTCTGCAGTGATATTTGTGGACGCAGCGTCCTTCCTTGGCGCCACATTTACTAACTCTCGTGCTTTTGTGTCCTTTGTACAAATACCCACTGTTAATCGCTTCCTTTTCACAGAGTCTTTGGAATAACAGTCTGCTTTGAGCTCCCTCTTTGCTCTCCCAGGACCTGCGGCTGGATGAGTTTTAGGGTTTAGCTCAGTCTCCAGCTGCTGAGTGTCCAAAGACTGTCTCAGTGTCCTTCTGTTAGCGCCGATGTTTAAGTTATTCTGGAGGCTCTGGCGAACCAGGTGGCAACTCTCTGTTGTGCCGTCGCCATCGGGCTGAGGACAGTCAGCGTCAGCCTGAGCACAACTGACCGGGGACGACAGAGGTTTGTCATTATCACTGGAGTCACCTTTGTTTGTTTGTGAGTTTGTGTGAGAAACGTGCTCATCAATAACCTCCGGCTCAGACGCCTCCTGTTTGACGTCGGACGCTGAGGTGCTGGCGGCGACCTTCCTTCTGCTCCCCGCACACTTCCTCTGCAGCGGTTTCAGCCGGGCCGACAGTTTCTGCTCCTCGTTGGGCCCGAACGTCTGCAGCTCAGACTCATGTGAGGCACTTTCACCGACAGAGGGACGTGACAGCATCGATGACTGAACGGGCTGTGGATCCTCCGCGGCCACAGCGCGGGGTAAAGCGCTGTGTTGTGAAGGCACAGAATCAGGTTTGCTTCTCTTCTGAGCTGCTGCACGTTCATCCGTCTGCTCGGAGCTGCGCGCTGACGACTCCACATCAAACGATAGTTTCTTTGAATATTTAAAAGCAACAGTTTTTGCGTTTTGTGCACCTTCTTCTTCGCTCAGACTCTGCTGATTGGCTTTAGTGTCCTGATCCGCGTTCTCGCTTTGTGCTTCCGGATGAAGCGCGTCGCTCGGCTCCGAGAGTTCGACATCAGCTGCTCCATCAGGCCGCGGCTCGCACTCACTGTGGCTGTCCGGATAGTCCGTGGACGGCGGAGGAGAATTAGCCCTGAAGAGCTTAACGGGACTCATGACTATCTCTGTGAAACTGGCCATCTTCGACCTGAACGACTGAAACAGGGGGCCGATCACCCATCCCTTCGGAGCGGCTGCATTTTCGAGAACGTGCCCAACGGCCAACTCCCCGCACGCATCCATGTCCGACGGGGCGCGGCCGAGATGCTGTGCGGTATCGTCGGGAAACTGCTCGGCTACGTTTTCTGCAGCGCAGACGTTTGTCTTCTTCCGAGGGCTTTTCTGGTCCTTCTGCCTGTAACAAAAACAGACCGAGGGAAATCACCGAGCAGGAACATGTGGATAAAACAAATGCATTATGATTTCCTCATGAAAGCATCAATTCATAGTGTCAGTCCAATCATTTCCACAGGTTGGTGCTGCAGGTCACGTGGGAAACTCTGACCACGGCTGCTCACAGACAAAACATACGTGTACATACAGTTTATTTGTGACTGATTTACCGTTAACGGTGCACATTAATTATCATTTCAGTAGTTTCCACATCAGTGTGAATGTTCTGAAGCGTGCTACGGAGCTCGTATAAATCAAAATCTCTATAAGTCAAATGTCAACTAAATCATTAAAATTGAGAAGAATCAGCCGTGACACTCACTTATTCTGGTGCTCGGCAGCAAAATCGTTATCAAATCCATCCTGCAAAACAAACACATACACATTTACCGCCGCTCGAGAAAGATTAAGCTGTGTTTGGGCGAACATTGACACGACCGGAGCTGCCGATCCAACCAACAAGACGTTGCTAGAATGCAGGAGTTTTGCTTTTGGTCAAAATAAAACAAAGAGCTGTGCAAAAAAAAAATCAATTTTAACACAATTTAAATGAAGCCTCCAGGGAACAAAAATGAAATTTCACTGCACTGATTCACAATTTTTCTAACAAAATAATCAAAGAACGAGGCAGCTGTAAACGACAAAACTCACTTTGTTGCTCATAAACAATTTCCTTGATTAATTATTCAACATGTGCCGATTCTGAAACACTGGCAGCACAATTTCGCACAACGAGTGAAAGAGAACACGACAGCGATGCGCCGCGTTCGCTGCTATCTGCTGCCTTTGCGTTAGTGGGTCACATTAAGACACTCGAATGCTCGTCTGTGTCAGATGCAGCAGACCGTGAAGGAGGATTAAAATCACTCAATTAACCCTCACGCCCCGTTCACTGTACAGGTCTCCAGTGTTGACACACACAGCGCTACAGTGCAGCTGCTGCACAAACAGATTAGACCCCGAAAGCTTCATGACATGAGGGATATCATCAAGGGGACGCAGACGGGGTGTGAGACGGAGGATGGGCGACCTGCAGAGACACAGAGAGGCTGCAGCGTGAGAACATCCAGAGCAAGGAGAGATTAAACTGACCTCGTTTTGTTTCTCGTGTCCATGTGCGCTGTCAACTCTTGGCTGCTTGCACTGGGACACTTGTACCTACAGATCAGGCAGATGACGGCACGCTGGATGAGTAACGACTCTTTTAATCAATAACTGTAAAGTACATAACAGACTCTTACCATGCTCCCACTCTGCCTTTGCCTCTTTGAGGGGGACGGATTCGGCCTGGGCGGCTTCTGAGCGGCTGCGCTGTCTGTGTCGCTCTGCTTTTTGGGAGTCTGCGCTTTGATCCCTTGAATGCGACCGCTCCTTCTGTGTCCAGGTATCCCATCATTCACACAGCTGTGAACGGTTCACGATCAGTCAGATCAGACATTAGGCAGCACTTCTTGTTTTAAAAAACAGGGCTGTAAGACTCAGACTTGCACGATGCATCTGTATTATTTCCAACCTGAGATGTATCTGATCAAATACTTATGATCTTTACCTAAATGCTGGTTCATAACTTGTGCAGCATGCTAAATTCTCCACGCGTAGCTTAACTGGAGGACTGTGACTCCTCAGCCACAGAGAAGACGGGAATACACAAACACGCAGTCGCCTCACAAACAATTTTTGGCTGCGCGCAGACGCTGGCTGCAGACAACCGAGTGTTATTTTGGTCTGACATCAAGTTACAGTGGGAATTAATATGAATTAGTGACAGCTGAGGTGCCACCTGCTGTTTCAACATGAACTTTGTGCATGTCAGGTGAGATAGTCTGCTCGTCTACGCTGGTGACTGGAAAATATATAATATAATGGTCTTTTGCACTTTGTACATAAATAACATATATTTTCCTAGTATCAACACTGATGCAAATGATAATTTTTCATATACTGGCAACACAATGCGCTCCTGCTGACTACAAGTCCAACAGCGTTCGGTGCTTAAAGGAAAAACAAAGTGTCAGAAAGCAAAGAGGGGAAAATGCACCTACGGCAACAGAAAGCAAAAGGTGGCGGGGCAACTATACCTGGGAGTGATGGAGGAAAGGGGGAGGAGAGGTGGTGGAGGTTCACTGTGGGGAGGTGCACTACAGAAACGGTTTGGGGAAATAGCATCTTCATCCATTGGACAAACTATCTGAGGGAGTGGGTCAGAGGGATAAGTCAACATCCCCTTGCTCTCTCTCTCTCTCCTTCTCTGTGCTTCTCTGTAAATAACAACAATGAAAAAAACAAAAACAAACATGCAGGGTTCCATATCAGTGTAAAACAACTTCAAGGTAGGTTTTAGAAATGAGGCGTCACTTACTTTTCTGACTGTGGGACGGGGGTTTATTCTGAAATGAAGCAGCAGGATTCGTGTTTACATTTTATTTGATTATAAGTATTTTTTTTAAAAACCCAACATCTGCTTCTATTTCATTACATTTATTAAATGTAAGACTACATTAAACTACCTCACTGAGAGGCACATACGGGGAAATTGTGGATATGTGACCTTGGAAATTTACTATAAACGACAGTGGAACTAGTGATGAAATAATCTTGATCAACTAATTGATTAATTGACTGATTGTTTCAGCTCCAAAACCAACAACAGGAAGAAATACAGATTAATGTAATGTAACAAACCGTTAAGAGGTATTTATGAGAGTATTTACGAGTTCTTTGATAAATTGTATTACATTATGTGATGTTATATTAACAATCACAGCGAATCTGGTTTATAGAGATCTTTTATATACTTCATAAAAGGTTTGCATGTCTCGTAAAAGCTTTTACGCTTGTTTCCCACCCTCTATGTAATTTTCTCTACTGGTCTGAAGCGGAGCCAATTAAATTCAAGCACCGCGCAGGTCACTGGCTGCCGTGCACGTGTCGGTTCATCACTGAAACGGCGATATTAGGTCGACAAACGCGTTTTAAAGTCAGCGGCAACACTCGTGTTTAAGATCAAAGCTCTCGATCTTTGCCAGTCATTGTCGCTGGCACATCAGCATTAGTTAACCTGCACTACAACCCGTTAAAGAAGGGATTACTACATCGTATAAACTCGCTAACTAAGCTGATAAACATAGTTTGGTGACGCCTTCAAGTGAGAATAAAGCGGGTTTTGCAGATAATTCATGCCGTGTTCCTTCAAGTGGATGTTTTCAATCAAATTGAAGCGGCGGTTCGATACAAACTGGGCGGCGTCTACTTGCTGGACAAGACGCTGCCTCATATTCAAACTTTTATATGTGAGCAAACACAAGTTAGCGCACGCCACCGTTGTCGCGTCTTTGTCAATGGTTATCATAAAAAATAGTCTGGGTTTAGCATTTCTGTCACATCTGAGATTTAATTTAAGTCATGGTTTGGCCAGCGCCGATTTTGATACAGTGTGTATCATACAGTTGCTGAACCAGGGAATAGACGTAGCCAGGAGCTGTCATATCTTTTAACGCTGAAACGCTTTCGGTGTGATCACTGGACACAACAATATCCTGTAATTTAGCTGCATGCGGTTATTACGGATAAAAAATATTAAATAAACTTACCTGAAACGTTAAACTGAACCGCAGGCTGATATTCCGACCTCACCGTAAACAAGACATGCCGGACGGCGCCCTACCGCGACTCGGAGATGTATCCGTTTTTTACAAATCCAGCAACCAGACGGACGGATCATCCAATCACAGCGCGAGTTAATTTTCCGCCCGGAAGGCAGTGTTGAAATCTGACCAATCAGGGGAGAGTTTGACGTGTCGTAGGTGGGGGGGCAGCCAATAACAGAGCGAAAGCAAATGGCTCATAGAAATTATAGTTTTCTTTAATGTCCTCGAGTGACCTCCTAGTGAATATTCAACGATTGATCGCATTCATATGTTAAACATTTGTATTTCAACGTCGTATTTTGTATAAATCAATGCAAGTTTTCATACAAACAAACAAAAAATGCTACACGTCAAATCATCTCTGTGCTGCAGAATTAACCACATCGCTAATGGGTTTGCAATTATTTTCATTATCTAATATTTTGCTGATTATTTTCTCTATGGTTTGGTTCGTAAATAAAAGAAAGCCTAGAGAACAATATGATGTCAGTCCTGAAATTTGAAATATACCATTTACTATGATGGAAGACAAAGAAAGGGAGCAGGTTCTCATGTTTGACGACCTAGAAGCAAGACATGTCCGCATTTGATGGCATTTTCACACTAAAGTCCTTTTGTCTTAAAGAAATTAAATCAAACTGTTTAAAGTCCCCCAGGGTGACACTAATGCATTGGTGACTTCATGCAAAACAGACAAACAAAACCAAAAGGCTTGATGGCAACACAACATACATGAGTTATTTATTTAAAAACAATATACAGAAAACAAAACCCCAACTGAAATGAGAAATATGACAGCCCTCCCTGGATGAAAAGACTGAAGAACGATTGAGGCGAGAAACATGATTGCTGACAGTGATCGTGACGACTGTGATTAATTTCATGTGTAGAGCTCAAAGTCTAGTCTCTTGGAGCTGTAGAACTGAGATCCCTCCTGGTCCTTCCTCCTGCAGTAAACACCGTTGCTGAAATAGCCCTCATCCACCCAATCCTGAAAAACAGACAATAAGAAGATTAAAGCCCACCTGTACAGATTGAGGTTAAAGGTAGAACAACCAAATAACCTAGCAGGCATAATGGGATTTACTAATAAGACACATTAGGTTACAACAGTTAAAAAAATAAATGGGGAATTAAATAAAGTGGTAAGTTAATTGGTCAGTATAGGTGCAAGTTAGAGGGTTTGTGCATTTACCTGATTATACTTGAAAAAACACACTTCTGACACAGCAGTTAGCATAAAAACTGGTTCCCCAATTCCGTTCTTGAAAACATCATAAACAAGCAAAATGGTTTTTTTTTACAGGAGTTTGTTCCTTTAGGCATTTTCTACTACAACAGCTACCTTTTTATTTCTTTGGCTTTTACGTTTTAAGAAGCAGTTTGTAGGATTTAATGACATCTAGTGGTGAGGTTGAAGATTGCAAACGTGGATCTGTGGGCTAATGTTGGTCTGTCATGGGGTTTGGTTTATATATAATGCTGTTAAATATATATGTAGGATACAAAATATTAATTACTTTTTATAATCTGAGTCTTTTTATACTCTGAGTGACACTTTGTGCAGGCGTTCAGTCACATACCTGCATCTGCTGACTGGTGAAGGGCCCATAAACCTCTGCATTATCCTCATTGTCCCATTTGTACTCCCACAACACTTCATCACTCACTGAGAACAAGACAAAACTGGATTAGACAAAACAAGAGACTCTGTGAGGTTGAGAGCAACACTGACGTGAGGGAGCGTAACCTCTTTTGTCTTCTTCCTTTTTATCTTTGGCTCTGCCTCCGTGCGTGTCATCAAATTTCTCTGCGAACATGTCAAGTTCATCGGCCTCGCCATCGTCATCATCGTCGCTGTTCTGCATTGCTGGTCGCTTGCTGCTCATGCTCTTCATCAAATAAGCCAGTTTTTCATATGTTTGCTGATAGATCTCAAACATTCCAGATCCGACCAGTCTGTCAGCTAGCGCAGTGAGCCTGTCGAGCTTTTCTGTGTCCCTTTTGGTCTCCTCTGTGGGTTCACTCTCTTCCCTCAGCTTCCCCTTCTTCCGTCCTCCAAGGCCTCCGAGCCGACGAAGACCTGCGGCAACTGTTTCCCCGGGCTGCAGCAGTTCCAGCACAGCCTCTGTGAGCTGGTGCTGTGTGTAGGATGCCAGCGGGTCCTCTGCAGGCTCCTTCTCCTCCTCCTCTTCTTCTTCATTCTCTCTCTCCGCCTGTTGCTCCTCTCTTTGTTTCTCCTCCTCAGCCTCATCCTCATCACCAGCTCTGCGCGTCCGTTTGGCTCCGAGACCTTTCTTCTTCTGTTTGAAAGGCTGCTCTTTTATTCTCACCTGCACGAAGCAACATATATTATTACACACCACATAAAAGTCGCCAAACACAAAGAAGGCATCCTTAAAGTGCAATTACCCAATCTATGTTGTCAAGCCAGTTGTCTCTGATCTGTTGCTCCTTTTTGATGAAATAGTTTCCCTCGGAGTCAAAGTGTCCTTCCTGCATCTCCTCCTCCAGGTTGAAAGGAGTAATAGGAACTCCCTCGTCACAGTCGATTGTTGCTCCCTCTTGTCCTGAAAGCATAGCAGTCAAGGTCTCAGGTGACACTATTACTGACGTCACATATCTTGAAACAAATTTGAAAATGTACTTGTAATTATATGCACAAGTAACATGTCACATCATAGTGGACAAGACCACCTCTCTGCCATTTATAAAAATTAATAATTCTAATATTAATAGGTACAGTTCAGAGAATAACCAATACATACCCTCCACATCATCGCTAGCCAGAATATCATATTTGCTGCTGTTTGTGTCGTCCCCTTCGTCCTCTTCATCGCTATCAAGGGAGTGTTTGCCCTTAAACCTGGACCCTGGTCCACTCACAGCCTCACAACTCTGGTTTAATAGTAACAGAAAGAAGAGAAAGAGGTTAGGCATCACATTTTTAAACGTTAAAAGTATCACAGACGTTCTTATCTTGGCTTATCTCAACTCTGTGAACACTAACTCACAACAAACGTTTATGGTACGTACGTGGGTATAATGTGCATTGGATAAAAGATGAAGACACGGCGCTGTTTAACATGCTGTGCGATTAAAATCATGTGATTGTCAGTAATGTGTCAGTTTGTTGTGATGTTCGCGGGACAGCGCTACCTTTTTGTTTGGGAGGTCGTCATCCAGGTCAAACTCCCCGTCCCCGTCCTCAAACGTTACTTTCCTCTTCGGCATGGCGCTGCAGAAGACAAGATACTAAGCGTTTTATTCCTCAACGCAACTGAAACACCAATGAGCTGTATTACATGTGAGTACTGGTGGTAACAAGCTCCTAAAGTGGATTCTTGTAACGGTGCGAAAACGCGCGGTTACTGCAGGACTCATGTTAGCTTAGTTGCTAAATGTTAGCCAACAGCGGCAGACATGCAGAGCGACTGAAGCGTTTATCGCGATTCAAACTGTTTTTAAAGGTACAGATTAGTTCAATACACCGATACAGCGCACACACATTCTGTTGGTTTGGAAATATACGAACAAAGAAAAGAATTAGCAGCAAAATGTGGCAAAACCTGGTGAAAATAGCTCGAGCGATGTCGTTTTCGTTTCTTCTTCGTTTATTTTTCCTTCTTCTTCGTCTTCTTCGCTTTGCAAAGCGCCGCGACGGTTTGTAAACAAAGATTCAGCGCGACACCGCCACCACCCGGTGAGGGGTAAAGATCAGCGTTTACACGAACTGATTTGATATTTTAAAGAAAATTATCTTTTCTACGGTGAAATATAATAAAACGTGTATGATGGTAAAGAAAACTAAAATCAAGACAACATCCGACACAACAGTATAGTATAGTATAGTATAGTATAGTATAGTATAGTATGGTTTAGAATAGTAAATTCTGGTATAGTATAGTAATCTATTGCATTGTACTGTACAGTATTGCTTGACTACTAAATTATGCTGTAGCCTAGCCTAGCATATTTTAGTAAAGTATAGTATATTATAATATAGTGTAGTATAGAGTAATATAGCATAGTGTAGCAGAGAATAATAGTATAGTATAGTATAATATAGTATAGTATGGTTTAGAAAACAGTAAACACTAGTATTATAATATTAGTAAATTCTGGTATACCATAGCATAGCAGTTTTTGATTAGTTATAGTATAGCATAGTATATTGTATCACAGTATAATATGGTATGGTATAGTATAGTAATGTGTACTGTATAATGTGCAGTATCCCTGCTGTAGCATAGCATAGCATATTGTAGTATAGTATAGTATAGTATAGCAAAGCATACAGCAGTATAGTATGGTACAAAGTTGTTGTTACAACTGGAACATTGTTTTTTTTAATGAATGCCGTCATGTTGTATTTTTGAATTCAACACCTTTTTTTTTGGCGCTCAGTCTGTACACTGAGGTTTAACCTGAAGATAATTTGGATGACTTGACTCAGACTTCGGGGGCGTGCTCGGGGCCCTGCAGTATATAAAAACGTGTTAATCTTTCCAACTAGAACTCATTTAGGTTTGTGATTCCTTGGGGATAAAATGGGTAAGTGTGTGACAAAAATAGATGCAAAGAACTATAGGGGCACATTTTCAAGAGGTCGTGTAATGCCGCTGTGTCTTTGCTTTCTGTTGATAGAAAATTATTCTTGGTGAGAGAGACAGAGGGTGACATATTCATTATAACTGAAACAAAGCTGTACATGAGGAATAAACTACGCGCACACAATTGCTCTGCATAACATCAGAGACTAAAGTAAAAAGCACCTGGAATCAAAAAAGTACCACAAAAAGCAGAAGTGAGAGTGAGCTGAGGCACAAACATCAGGCCTCAGACTCCACTTCAGCATCTTGCATCTCACTTTCAGGCAGCGCTTCCCTTCAAGCAGGTTGGCTTCAGCTGCTTGATTTGTCTGAACCGACCGCTCAGGGTCGACTCAAGCGAAGAGGAGAGAGAGAATATAATGTGTCAGGATTTTGTTACCAGGAAGTGGGTCGAGTTATTTATATTTCAACAACTCGTCCTCTCATACCCGAGGGAGAACCGGTGGTAGTAACCTGAAACTATATATTCAAACGTTGTCTGGTTGTGGATGCAGTGGACTGATAGAGAACAATTGGCTTCACATCTAGAAACCCTGAGGACCAGGGGAAGATACCTGCAAATGTAAATAATGTAAAGGCTGTGTGGACGTTTACAGTCACCCTGCTACAAGGGATTTAACATTGGCAGAGGTAAGCCTGAGTCACCATCTATCTATCTATCTATCTATCTATCTATCTATCTATCTATCTATCTATCTATCTATCTATCTATCTATCTATCTATCTATCTATCTATCAGTCTGTCTCTCTGTCTGTCTCCCTGTCTCTCTGCGTAACTGTGGTTGTTTGATGGTTTTAAATCAATGATTTGCTTGATTGAAACATTTCTGTGACGTGTCCTCCTATGATTCATGCAGCAGTATTCATATCTTTTACTCTTTACTGATATTTTAATGAAAAGTACTTCATCATAAGTGTCAAAAGTACATAAGTACTGAGCTGTGGTTGTGCTTTAAGCATCAAAACAATTAAAAAAATGGTTTGGGTGTCTTTATATAAAGGTAGGTTAATGAGGTTTATTCTGAGGTGTGATGAGACTTAATTAATGGATTAATGGGAGAAGGATATTTGAGAAATATCAGGTCCTTTCCACCTCTTCAGGCCTCAAACAGTTATTCAAACATAGCTATCTTAGTTAAGCGGGAAACTGCTTTATTTTGAAGAGTCACAAGCTTAAACGGCTGGAAAACACTGGTTTCATCTCATCTAATGTGTTTATTAGCTTGTCATGTCTTTTTAATCTCAAATCATCACCTGAAAAGTAACAAATTCCACCTGTCAGGCACATGATAACTCTAACTATAAAGGAAATACTCAAGTAAAGCAAGGTGTTTCAGTAATTCTATTTAAGGCAGATTATAGTACAAATGTACAACACTGTGTATGTATATTTTAAGCAGATTACAGCGTACACGAGTGCTGCTTTCAACCTGTTAGTGTGCACATATATTATAGCATTTCTGTAGCGTGAGCCAAAACTAAAACTAAAACTAAAAGCTAACATCTTTTATTGTAAAGAGGACATTAGGATCCCAAGTTTCCTGAATTGTTTGCTCTTCGGGGTGTTACTCTACCTGCTGTGCTCTGATTTGGAAGATATAAGTAAAATTACAGATTTTACATGATTAAAGAGCATTTTTCATATATATTTTCATTTATTTGTTGATTTTTGCCAGAAAATCTGCTCAAATCAAACTCACGGTGGGCCAGCTTTGGGCCGCGGGCCTCAGTTTGAGCAGCTCTGCTCTGGTGCCGCATGTCATGCAGGTTTTATTATTAAAGCACTTTGTCTTCTTTAGGTGTTGGGATGAAGCTCCATAAGAAGATTTTGACTCATTACCTCTCGTGCACCTCTCCGGTTGATAAAGAGGGCTATCTCTACAAAAAGGTTTGGATAAACCTGAAGCACAGACAGGATGAAATACCTGAATATTAGGAAATCAAGACAGCAAATCCTGTTTTTCCTCCACAGAAAGAGCGAAATGCCACCTACCAGCGGCGGTGGTTTGTCCTGAAGGCGAACCTGCTTTTCTACCAGGAGCGCCCAGCTGACCGACACCTGCTGGGCGTGATCGTGCTGGAGGGGTGTGTGGTGCGGCGCTCGGAGTCTGATGGGCAGTTTACCTTCTCCCTGGTGTTTGAAGGGCCCGGACTGAAAACCTACAGGTTTGCAGCGGTTGATCGTCAGAGTCAGGAGAGCTGGGTGAAGGCTTTGCTCTCAGCCAGCCACTGTTACCTCTCCCTGCTGCTGAGAGACCTGGAGATGCAGTATGAAGGTGTGTCACTGCTCTTCTCTTTCATTGGCTGTTTTTATTCTTAAATATTCTATATCTGTGCATTTCTGTGGGGGTTTCTTTAGGCTTACTCTACTTTCTTTATATCACTTAATCTCAGAACCTGCATTATTGTTGTTTTTATGGAGATACTCATCTTCATTATCATTATTATTATGAATACTCACCTATTAGTGAAGAGTTAGACAAGATCACTCTCATATTTGTCTATTAAATATAAGGCTGCTTAAATGTAGAGCCACATGCAGCAGCTGGTTAGCTTAGCTTAGCATAAAAAAATGGAAACAGGGTCAAACAGCTAGCATAGCAACAAGGAGAGCCTCCAGTAGGTTACCGCTCCCAATCAATCAATAAAATCAAAAATCAAATACTGCACCTAATCAATAAACCCACAAATAGTTATTTTGGTTTTGGTTCAGATGAGTGAAAACATGTTCTTTGGTGCTGATCGGTGGACTTTGTTGCCTGTTTCTCCACCAATTTCTGTTTTTGTGCTAAGCTAAGCTAACCGTCTGTTAGGTGTTGCTGTTATGGTAATGTACTTCATCAAAATGTCAAAGAATTCATATGGAAAGGTGCTACATTAATTATATTAATATATTAACATATATTATGAGGAGACTGTTTTTGTTCATTTGCTGTTTTCCATCTGCAGAAGCTAAACAGCAACGAGGCTCTGGTGAATCTCGTCACAGCTCCTCTGTCGGTGCCCTAAAGTCACCAGCAGACGTCCTCTTCCCCGTGCAGCGGCCAGGACCAGTGGTCAGGGAGGGGAGAAGCTTCAGTGCCAGCACTGTTCTGCAAGCACCCACTAAAGTGGTGGCGAAGAAGTCCCCGAAACTGTGGCTCAGGAGGAACGCACACGTCACGCCGCTGAACGGACCGGCACCTTTGTACGGCGAGTGGCCTCTGGTGGGGTTTGATCCACTTGAGGAGTTTAGCAAACTTCATGATTATTATGGTCAGGAGGTGAAGAAAGCGAGAGAGGAATGGCTGAGGAGTCGACAGCCAGAGGAGGAGCGTGGTGATGGAGATCTCATCGACCTGGGGTGAAAATAAAACTGAGAGTTCAGAGACAAGAGGAAGTCAGATGGAGTGCTTTGTATGTGTTAAAAAGGAACAGAGCCTGATGTGTTGTGACCTGCACTGTTAGAGTTTGAGGCCCAGACACTTGTAAATGTGCTCTTGTCATAAGTTTAGATCATTTTCAGGTTTGTTACTTGGAAAGGTGACATTTTCCTGCTTTTCCTGAGCCAAGATGGCCTTAAAAAGGAACACGCAAAGAACATGAACAAAGGTCAGAAGTGCAAATCCTGCTGTCACCTCTTGCACATGAAGCAATGTGTCGACGGGTGTTTTTCACAGCACTTTGCTTGTGGGTAATAATATACATAATGTGTTTGTTCTATTTAAGCGTAAGCTGTGAATCTGAGCCTGCATGCACAAGAGCAGGATCCTGAAACTGAAGCAGCTAAATGGAATTCAGCCATGATTCATTTCATCATCTACACCGGCACCTTTCCGACTGCGACATGTCAGAATGTCTTCCATGAAAAATGCCTTTTCCTTGTTTGTTTTCATGCTCACTCTGCTGATTCGAATCGCACTCGTGCTGCTAATTGCATAAACATGTGAAGCTCCCTGAGCAGCTCAGTATTCATTTCTTGTGCAATTAACAAGTTCATCCATGGCAGAAAAAGCCTTCATGAAGCAGTATTAATCAAAGAGTATTATATATTTTTTGCCTGCATAAAAAAATAAAATTAATCTGTCAACTGAAGTGTTTAATAATTGACCAGGTGTTAATACAAAGCCCTACTAAAGGTCTGAGCGTCAAGGTAAGATGCTCATAGCCAAAACACAAACATTATTTCACATTAAGTTTTAAAAACAACAAAAGTGAATTACAAGTAAATGCACAAGACAACTTGAGTTTTCTTTTTTATTTAACAATCAATACAGACACAGGATTTAGGGGTTGAATGCTTTGTTTAATTTAAGCATAGTTTTGCTCATAAAATCCTTCTGGTAGAATTACAGGAAAATATACAGAAATAAACATGAGACACTTAGAAGTGTGCATTACATGTAATAGGTCTTGAGGTCAAAGAACAAAACACAAGATTGTTCATTTTGTTACAAAAACTGAAATTCAAAGACAGTTTTCTGTGATTTTAACATCATAGAATAAATAAAATATATATTAATTACATTTGTCACAATTATTACTCAAACTAAACTATGTAAAACACAAAATTAGGACCTCTACTAATGCACACAGAGGCCTTAGTTGAGATGAACAGTTCTTGAATGAGAACAGATTTATTTCTAAAATACTTTTGGCCAAGGAAAAATTGTTATGTTTCCTTTTTTAATGTCTAAGTCGATGAGATTCTCAAAAATAAGTTTCAGTTAGTTCGTTTGGTCGCGTAACATCAGGTTATTTATTGGGAAACGCATGTGGATACTTTGTGAAAGCAAACAGCGACATCTACTGGCTGCTGCGTTTACTACATCGACTCGCTGAAATACCGGGGGCGGGTCTTCTCTGACGATAGTCACGTTGGATCTCGCGGCATTTCATTTTGTATATTATGGCGGTTTGCCACTGAGTAGGTCTCTTTGAATCGGACTGGAGACAAAATGGTGAGCGCCCTCCCTGTTTATCTGACACGTTCAACACGAATCCGTCTGTCATCCGCGGCATCCGATATGCTTTACTCATTTCAGACACTCAGATTGCTTCTATAGGGAGTTAAATGAATACTTTACTTATATTTCTTTGGTATTTAATTCTGATCTTTCGACTAAAGTGAAGCACGTACCGGCAAGTCAGGGCCCAAAATGGCAGCGTGGTTTAGGCCGCTACTTATAACTTTTAGATCACTTAGCCTGGTAAAACACGCATTAAACGTAATTTTATCATGTTGACGAGCTTTTTCGCAACGAAAACTGTAAAACTTGGGTCACTTATTACTTTAGAGCGTTATTAACATCTGGGAACTGCATCGCAGGTGGCTAGCTAGCTAAGCTAACACCCCGGTTAACTGACTTGATTCAAAAGTTCATCGACAGCCTCATTCTCACCTGATATTAATCAATAAACTGCACAGTTTAGACGTTCAACCGGTTATAGCTACTCTATCGTTGTATCGGAGACACATCGGTCTACATGCCATAGCATGTAGCTCTCAAACATGCTAGTTAGCTTAGAGCGTGGACGAGCTAACAGCTTCTTCCCCCTTCCTCCAGTCTCACCGTAAGTTTTCGGCTCCGCGCCACGGATCCCTGGGGTTCCTGCCCCGCAAGAGGAGTCGTCGTCACAGGGGTAAGGCCAAGAGCTTCCCCAAGGATGACCCCAGCAAGCCCGTGCACCTGACAGCCTTCCTGGGCTACAAGGCCGGCATGACACACATCGTCCGTGAGGTCGACAGGCCTGGATCAAGTGAGTGGAAGATAATATTGAGTTTATGATGTTGAAGTGGTGATTGTAGGTCTTTATTGAACATCGAAGGGATACTTTATCAAGTGTGGTGGTTCTGCCTGTGATGAGACCCTCGACGGGCGGACATAATGGGTTTACACCCCTTGCTGAACGTCGAGCACTGAGCGCAGTTTAAACCATGATGGAGCCAAACGCTGCATCTAATGTATGAAATGTGATCTTTGTAAATCTAAAGTGTGGCCGTCTGTCTTCTGCAGAGGTGAACAAGAAGGAAGTTGTTGAGGCCGTGACCATTGTGGAGACCCCTCCCATGATCGTGGTGGGAGTTGTGGGTTACGTCAACACACCCCGCGGCCTGCGTTCCTTCAAGACCATCTTTGCCGAGCACGTCAGCGACGAGTGCAAGCGTCGGTTCTACAAGAACTGGTGAGACACGACATAAGAACGTTATACCTGATTTTCAGTAGCTTGTCGGAGCAGATGTTAGTTGCCCAGTGGAAATGAAACATCCTGTTTTCACTGCGTGAGTCTAACATTACGGTGGCCGCTGTGGCAGCTCCGCTCAGGTGCCTCGCGCCCTGATGAGCTCCGGGCTCCTCTGGCCGGTGGAAAGTGCTTCTTAGAAACTGCGCCATGAGCCGAAATCTCTCAGCTGACGCAGCCCCCTTATCCACACGGAGGGGAGGGCGAGCAGCTACGCACTGTGTTCTTCCGCTGGCCCTTCTGGGGTTATGAAGGACCTGTGCCAACCCGTGTCTTCTCTCCTGTTCCGCCGCGTGCGCTCAGGTACAAGTCCAAGAAGAAGGCTTTCACCAAGTACTGCAAGAAATGGCAGGATGAGGAGGGCAAGAAGCAGCTGGAGAAGGACTTTGCCGCCATGAAGAAGTACTGCCAGGTCGTCCGTGTCATTGCCCACACACAGGTTAGTCTGTTTGATGCCCTGATGGTTTCGTTTCCAGCTTGTTGGTCAGTGATGAGACCACGGATCTTGCGTCAGGCATGGCGCCCGACACACATGAGGATACCTTCCATGCTGCCTTCCTTCTGAGACTACACAGCTAGAAATCCACCGTGCGCCTTGTTAAAGTGTGGCGTGACTGTTTCCCTCTGTGCTGACCTGTGTTCTTGTGTCCGTGCAGATGCGTCTGCTGCCCCTGAGGCAGAAGAAGTCTCACCTCATGGAGGTGCAGCTGAACGGCGGCACCATCTCTGACAAGGTGGACTGGGCCCGTGAGAAGCTGGAGCAGGCCGTCCCAGTCAACACCGTCTTCACTCAGGACGAGATGATCGACGTCATTGGTGTCACCAAGGGTCACGGATACAAGGGTAGGTTCAGCTGCGATAGATTAAGAGTCTGATACTGGAGTATGGTTTCTCTGAGGTCATTTACATCAAATATTAAGTATTTACTCTAATAAACAATCTCCTTCCTCCCGCAGGCGTCACCAGCCGTTGGCACACAAAGAAGCTCCCCCGCAAGACCCATCGTGGTCTGCGTAAGGTGGCCTGTATCGGTGCCTGGCATCCTGCCCGTGTGGCCTTCTCTGTGGCCCGTGCTGGTCAGAAGGGTTACCACCACCGCACGGAGATCAACAAGAAGATCTACAAGATCGGCCAGGGCTACCACAACAAGGACGGCAAGCTGGTGAAGAACAACGCCTCCACCGAGTACGATCTGTCCAACAAGAGCATCAACCCCCTGGTAGGTGGCACACAAACAGCCAGCGGTTCTGTTAATGCACCTGTCTGAGGCTGGTCATGTGACTCACCCTCTCCTTTGTCTACAGGGTGGATTCGTCCACTATGGAGAGGTGACCAACGACTTCGTCATGGTGAAGGGCTGTGTTGTGGGAACCAAGAAGAGGGTGCTGACTCTGCGCAAGGTGAGGACGGTTTTTATACTCGGACAGTTTAACTGATGTCTAACACGGCCGATTTGTTGTCAGTGTTTGAAATGTAAATAACAAAGTAAACGTTTGTTCCCTTCGTGCAGTCCCTGCTGGTGCAGACCAGCCGCCGTGCCCAGGAGAAGATCGACCTCAAGTTCATCGACACCACCTCCAAGTTCGGTCACGGCCGCTTCCAGACTGTGGAGGAGAAGAAGGCGTTCATGGTAAGACTGACCTGGAAGCTGCTCCTCAACATTTCTGTCATGCTGGAGTCGTTGCATCCTGCCAGGCTGCACCCATGGTGTCCCGCACTGTTCGTAACCTGGTTCAGTCTTCAGTGTGAACTCCGGGTTCCATTCCAGTGCCACAGTGAGCTCCAGTGAGGCAGGGGAGCAGTGCCTGCTTTGTGCTCGCTCCCTGTTCACTCTCTGGGAACACTGGCTGCTCCGAGCCAACACAGGCGTCCTGAACAAGCTGACGTACAACTGATCGTCCTGTTTCTCTTCACAGGGACCACTCAAGAAGGACCGTATCACCAAGGAGGAGACTGCTTGAAGTCGCTGTCCAGAACCTGCGTCCCTGCTGCATTGACTGTCACCGTCACTACTGTTCTGCAGAATTGTTTAATAAAACAAAAACCAAAGACTTGTGTCACTGTGTATTTTATGAAACTCCTGCACTGAACAAAGCAGAACTAGATTATTGCCAATTGATGCAACTGTACAAGTTTAAATCCTGTAGTGGAGTTCAAACTTAAATAGGGCTGTGACATGTGAATTAACCTGAAATTGAGCTGTTTAACGCTAAAAACTGCAGTAATTATAATCACAAATAGCCATATTCATGCATTTTTGATTAGTTTGGCTTATTTCACAATTGTTTCAAAGCTCAAAATCAAATGTTTGAGGAGCTGGAATCAGGCTGCCACTCAGCTGTTCAGTGCTTTCAATATAAATTAACCTGCTTAGAGCATAAACTCAGTGCTGTAGGGCATCTACAGCAAAGCAGAGTCCTTAAACTCTTACTTTTGAATCCCAGTTTTATTAAATCTTAATGTCGAGCCTCTCTGAGCTGCAGTGGAACTACTCAACAGTACTTGAGTAACTGTACTTGGTTACCTCCCACCGCTGCCCTCTGACCTTGTTAAAGCGCCTTCAGCCCCTGAGCCCGGTCTCGTGTGCTGCAGCTGAGGGAAAAGGTCGACATCAGCTGTGACGAGAGCAGCCACCTATGCAGAACTGACGGACAGCGAGACTCCGCGTTCAGCTAGCATTGCATGTTTCGTCCGGCTGTGTGTGTCCTTGAGCTGTAGCCGCCTTGCATTCGGCTGACATCAGAGCTCCCAGCAGCCACAGTGCGGTAATTAAACCGCAGCATCGTCCGATCTGACTCATCACTGCCAAAACTGAAACCCTCCACTTCAGCAGGTAATGAGGAAGACCCTGAGAGGGGGCTCCACAGGCCACTCAGACGTCCTGCAAAACTCCTCCGTGAGACACCTCTGCATAATATTCAGCACTCTTAGCAGAAACGTGGATTTCCTGTAAGGATTTTCAAGGTCCGTGCTACTTCCCATTAACCCGCCGCTGTGAGGGAGTTGAAGGACAGTTGTTCTCTGTTGAGCAGCTTTTCAGGAATTTGACGTTTTCCCCACCGAAGCACTTCCACGGCGCAGAGAGAGCAATCCTCTGAAGGACACTTGTGATAGGCCGAGCCCCGAGAGGAAGGCCCGCTGTGGGTGTGGGAGGGAGCAGGGGTGAGGCCCTCTGTCACCGTGGCCGGAGGACAGTCATGGAGATGGCCCTGCTGTTACATAACAACCCCCAGAGGCTGTGACCCCTGCCCCGCTGCAGCACAAGCAGGAGCGGCGGTTCAAAGCTCCCACGCTGCCGCGCTTTACATAACGCCGTCTCTGCTAAATGTGACAGTTAACGGCGCAGAGTTACGCCATTGATTGCTCCCTCGGTCCCGTTCAGGTGAGGTAAGGTGTCCCGGCCGGCGCTCCCTTTATGACCCCGTGCATCTGCTCAAACAGCATCTCTGTGCACTTTTCATAAGAGCCCCGTCTGCACCACTCCGCCCTATTAGTTCAGTCCTCCATCATCTCAAATGAGCGCGAGTGAAGGAGGCGAGAGCAAGCTCCTGCTTCACTTTCATCCAGGGTGATTACTACGACTGTAGTTTCAGTGTAATAAACAAATAACAAATACGCAATATTACATATTCTTATACACAGCATTATAAAGTAATAGCTGCTGTTGGTAACTCCAGAGAGCCAGCAACTACGGACAGGACCCACAAACTCGCTCCCAACAACACTCTGCAGTCATCCAGAGTATTTTTCAGTGGTGCTGTGTTCACTTTGTTGTGCTTTTCCAGTCATTTTGTGGTTGTTTTGCGTCTTTTTTATCATTTTTTTTTAGTAATTGTTTGGTTTTGTGTCACCGTTGTCTTTTTGTGTCTCTCTGAACCTGTTTTTTTGTCATTAATAGGTCGCTTTACACTCCTTTTCTTGTCTTTTTGATCAGCTTTACAATGTTTTTGCACCAGTTTGGGTCAGTGTTTCATCTCTGTGTTGACCTTTTTGAGAAATTTCACAGTTGTGTTGTGTTACTGTCTCTTTGTAGCCGTTCTTCTGTTGTTTTAAATGTCACACTGTGGTCGTTTTGTGTGTCCTTGTGTCATTTTGAGTGGTTTTGTGGCTGACCGCAGTCATTTTATCTCTCTTTAAGCTCATTTTGAGGAACGGTTTTTCAGTTTTTGCATCACTTCATGTTAATTTCATGTGTCTTTGCAGATGTTTTGAGTAATTTTGCACTGCTGTTGTCATTTGCACGGGTCTTTCTGCGTTACTTTCCAACAGGAAACATAAACAGTCACTTCATCCAGCCGGTCAGTCCTGGGGCCCCTGGGCCACTCGGCCCCTTCAGTAATCAATCCACGATGCTAACGAGCCAACTACCTATCACTTTCTGACTCCGGTGGGACGGTCAATCAGATTCCAGGGGGTTTCGGTGCCACCCCTCTGGCTCCGCCCCTCATTAGTTTAGTGCTCCATCATCTTAAATGAGCTCTCATCAGAGCCAGAAGCCAGTGAAGCCAGTATTGTCTGTGTTTCTACCTTATCTGACTACGTGTGTGTGTGTGTGTGTGTGTGCTCTCCTGCAGTGGAACCTCCAGTCCGGTCCTGAGGTAGCAGCTGTTGCAAGTGGGACAGCAGCCAGGTAACCAGGGTGCATGCTGGGACAGCAGAGAGGAGGGCCAAGCATTTGATTTATGAGTGTGTGTGTGAGAGAGTGTGTGCAGTTGCCCGTACGTGTAAGTAGGTGTGTGCATCTGTGTGTCGGTGTGCATCCTGGCACGGTCGTCGGCCGGCTGGCACGGAGTCAGCGGCGGGCCGTCCTGCAGAGTGAGGGAAGTGACTGGGTGTTGCTGCAGCGAGGCGTCTGACAGGAGGACAGACTGTCGGAGTGGACGACCACACGCTCAGGACCATTATTACACACGGCGGAGGCCGCAGGCTCCAGCGGTGCCAACCTGACCGCTCAGGTTCTGTTATCCTGATGATTCTGGGTGGGATCTGGTGCAGAAATCATGAATCGATCGACAGATAATTGACATTTAAATCAATTCAACAGTCAAAGGTCCTGAAAACCTGCTGTCGCAATCATTTTCGTACTTTGATCAAAAGCCTCCTGCAACTGTTTTGGCTTTTCTTGCTGATTTAAAGTCGGTGGAGCTCCGGTGACACGAAGGTGATGCCATGTCCTGGATGCTCTGACTGTTGCGTATAAAGATGGGCTTTCGTCTATCAAGCAGAAATGCCTTAGCTCCTGCAACATGAAGATAAACTGAATATATTTTTAACTGTAAACTGAACCAAACAGGCAGTTCTGTCACCTCAGTTTCAGTGTTCGTTGAAAACGGTCAAACTAAACGATCGATTGATCATTTAGTTTTCATAAAGAAGCTGAAGTGAAATGCACCACAGGTTGCTGCAGCACTGAGGAGCAGCAGGTGCTTCATTTACATGTTTTCTGATACATGGATGAAGCTGATCAGACTGAGCAGGACTCACGAATCATGGTGTAAACAGGTGGAAAATCAGTAAAAACGTCCACTTCCTGTGGTTTTTGGTTATTTCCGGATGCAAACACTCTCCATCCCTGTCATCTGTGGCTGCGAGGCACTGCTCCTCTTTAGGTCTGCGTAAAGGACGGTGAACGCGAGGGCCTGAGCGCTCCTCCCGGGCCTGCCAGACTGCAGCTCCTGCACCCCTGCACTGTGGCATCAGTATTCCGGGCCCGTTCATGGACACGGCGTTCCCTGAGCTGACGGGAGGCAGCGCCGCTCCCCGTCTCCGGTTACACCACCAGAGGGCAGAGCGCAGCGCTGCCGCTCTGCTTCACGCATCCCAGAGCACTTTGTGTGCCGTAGCCTACTTTGGATCCTCCTCTTTATCTCCCTCTGCCCTGTATTCAGAGCTGGATCTAAAAGCTTCAGATGATTTCAGACTCCTCTCTGCTCGATGTGTTTTCTTTACCTAGGAAACGCTGAAGCGTCATGCTGCGTCTATCAGCGGTGGCGGTGATATGAACGTGGCATTTCACACTATGTTTGCTCCAACGGTTTATTTATTTATTTCGTTTTCAGTTGGTTGAACGTGCTTATAGCCCGCTGTTGCCGCTCAACTCTGCATGACCCAAAAATAACCCGGGGTGAGCGCAGTCAGCAACTGTTCTCCGGTCAGCACAAACAACGGGCCGCATCACGCACGCACATAGAGAGGCTTGCACATGCAGATTCGGTGTTTGCATGCGCAGGAAGAGGACAAACACGAACCCACGCGCGCGTTTCAGGTCGCGTTTCGTTGCCCGAGCCGGAGATCCGCAGAGCGCGAGCGTCCAAGTCTGCAGCCTCCTCTCGCGGTGACTTGAAGTTGCCCACGCAGATCTCCCATGGGTGCTCGCTTCTCTGTCCCGGAACGGTGTCCGGTAAAGTCAGAGAAAGGTCATTAGTCGGTTTGATGCGAGGTTACGTAACCTGCCACAGACACAAAGCGCGGAGAGTCAGCCAGGAGGAGAGAGAGTGTGTGTGTGTTAGGCCTCATCTCCTCACCCCTACAAGATACCTCCCCCACAGTGACCCCCACCCCAGCACTGCAGAGACACCTGGATCACACAGCAGGAAGAGAGAGAGAGAGGGGGCAGTGCAAGATCAACTTTAAGAACTTCTCAATGACTTTCAATGACCTGTTTGCAGAAATTCAAGGTCTTCAAGGTTTTTGTTTTGTACCTGATCTGGTAAAGTGAAAAGCACCCTTGTGGGACCATTAACTCGATACCTCAAACCTGAATTCTGCTCAGTTTGTTGAAAACGCAGAGCTGAGGTGCTTCGTAATGATGAATTTAATATGAATATAACACGTAGAGAGACACCACAACACCACAATGAAGGGGTCTCAGTGAGAATGATCACCCAGCTCTGCAGCATTTTAGCATCTTTCAGCTCGTTGTTTTGGTTTAATGGCTCACAGCTTAATGTCTGGCTCCCCCTTGAAGCTGTCACACCCGTGTTTCCTGCAGCGTTTTTCAGTTAAAAGCTCTAAAACAGCCCACACGCACATTTATTGAGTTACTGCTAAATAGCACGAGTATGAAATCGCTGGTGGAGACCAAAACCGGAGCTGAAAGACAGAGAATATTGGATTAACATTCACCAGATGGGCACGAACGCAACTCCAAAGGAGCCATCATAGTGCCTCATACCTTCTGGATGCATAAACCGATTGCAAACAGGTCAGCTGATAATATGTCGGTGTTGTGTTTACAGCTTGTTTCTGCTGCCCCCGTGTGGCTAAAAACAGTTCCTGCACGTTTAAAATGTGTTTGATCCTCTGCACGCTTCCTTTTTGCCATGTCACTGTGTTCCCACTTCTCAGCAGCAGTTATGTAACAGTAGGTGAGAATAATATTATCATAAAAGATAGAAAAATATATGCATATATTAAAAAAAAAGCCTTTAAAGTGCAATTTAACTGTTTTCAAATGCCTGATTTTACATCCTCAGATGCCTGATCCAGAGTAGGTGGAGGGGCAGTTAGAGAGAGGCACATCCATCCATGCAAAAACACACAATAGAAGGCACACACACACACACACACACACACACCCGGGCCCTCTCTTTCCTCTTGTCCTATTTCCAATAAATGACACTTTGTGCCCTCCAGCAAGCAGAGCATGTAAATCTGGCCTCTGAGCATCATGGGCCCCTGCTCTGCTGTGGGTGGAGCCATCATCAGCTTAAAGCGCGCCACAGCTAATATCATTAGTATTAGCGCTGGAGCTCTTGCCCTGACCCTCCCTGACATCGCAGTGTCTGACTCTGTTAGCTTGCCAAAAAATAGCTCTGACTCTTCAAGGGCATGTTTCGCTTCCTCCAGAGCCAGAGGAAGAGGAGGAGGAGGAGGAGGAGGAGGATGGTGGTGTTCTTCATCCTACACCTGCACAGTGCATCAACCTGTCAGGAACATAACTCAGATTAATGTCACCTGCACCTTTTAGTCCCGGAGATTGTTCCATATTTTCAGATTTGTGCAGGATACGTTGTTGTTTTTCACCATTTCGCAGGTGTCACTCAGAACCAGTGGGTCCCAAAGTGACGTCGCAGTAAAAACAATAGTTTTACATGACTAAAGGCTGATAAACGTCACCCCTGAAGAGTTTATTTGGTTTTAGGAGGTTTAAACAGAAGCAAACTCGTGTTAGGCAGTGATACGTTTGCAAAATACTTTATATTATATTTAAATGTGATGTATGCAAATTGATAAAAACATGCATTAAAGCATAAATCCAACTTCTGTGTCGTTCAACAGAACCAATCAAATGAGAGACAGACTCTTCGCTGGGACATGCACACGCGTGTTCATTCAGCGTTTTAGCATTTTATCATGCATGTAGCTGTCACCTGCATGTTTAAGCTAATTTCATTTAAAATGAATCAACTGGGGCTGCTAAAAAGTACTTTTGGGATTATTTTAGCCAAGAAATCCATGATCATCGTCTAAAAAATGAGAAACTTCCCTTTGTTTTATTCTTTATGAAGTCAAAGACCCATTAATTGACGATAAATGCAGCAAATTTTAAGCTACAAATCTGTGTTTGTTGTGAAAATCACCAGAAAAGCATAGTTAGCTAATTAGTTCGCTAATTAGTCGCTCAATAATCAGCCCCAGATGATAAATCAATTCAAAATTAAATCAATGTAATCATATTTATGAGTATCAGCGTGTAGTTTAGTCTCAAAATCACATTTAATTGTGTTTAACAGTTACGAGACAGAAAGAATCGTATTAATTCATGAAACATCAAAAAACTGACTGACTGACTTTCACACACCAAAGCCAGGTGCTGCTGATTATGAGAGAGCCAGTCTCTCTAAAGCCTTCACACACACACGCACACACACACACACACACACACACACACACACTTTCTCTTTAATGTAATCCAGGCTTGTAAAATGACTTCTGCTTATGAATTCTGAATAAAGATGACTATACATATATAAAGGAGGAGGCTCTTTTCATTCAGACTGCCACGTTGACACATTTCCCCCTCAAATTTATGGAGAGCGGCTTGTGTCAGTGAACTCAGATAATAACGAATCAGGATCTCAGCACTTTTCCCCGGCAGAAGCTTGTTTGTCCTCCTCTCCTCCTCCTCATTTGATGAATCCGCCGGCCTCTAAACTCACCCGGCGGCTCGTTGGAGCTCCGTCCACGCTGTCACGCAAAACTGTGTTTACACCGTGAATCCCTTTGTTTTATTCATCGAGCCTGTTTCCTGGGAAGCACCTCCAACCGCGCACGCATTAAACACACCGCCGTCCGGGGGTATGAGCCCCTCTTTGTCTGGCAAGCGGATCTGCTTTGTGTATCCGTGTGAGCACATGTACACACACTCACAGCGGCGTGTTTGGCCCTTAAAAGCAGAGCTTTCAGGGCGGTGGCGTAGAAAGGTGTCGGGTGTTGTCTTGGCGGGGAAACAGCTGGTCGAATAAACCCGGTGATGTTACTGCAGACCTGTGTTTCCTTCCCAGGATTGCCCTCGAAAGACGCCACGACCGATTGCGTCTTACACGCCGTCTTCTCCGACCCAAAATGTGCTCACTGGTGCGTAAAATCTGTATCTGTGCAGCAGGAGGCGGCCACGTTTTACTTAATTTTGATAAATTGCCACTTTGAGCTCATGCACGTGAGCTGAACATGCATTAAACTTGTAAAACTAAAGATGATGCTCATGTCGACGTTTCGGGGGTTTCGCTGCGACTCCCAGAGGTCGAGTAGAGCGAGGTATCACCGTGTTATCGTGCTGATATTCAGTGTTTTTAAGCCTGAAACAGGTTCTCACTAAGATAGAAAGACAACAGCACACACACAGACACACATTTGTTCTGCTATCCCTGTGAGGACACTAACAACACTTCCTTTGTCTCTAGCTTCCTTCCCTTCCTTCCTAATGTTAAACCCTAAAACTAAACCTTTTGACCTCAGGCTGTGAGTAAATTACCTGATGTCTGCTCACGACATGATTAATAAAACATTAAATACACATCATACATGCTTTAATACAGCGTTTCCTAACCTGAGGGTTGTGACCCCTTCTTTGGTCCCGAGGTGATTAAAGGAACAAGAAAAGCTTATTATTATTATTATTATTATTATTATTATTATCACAAAGGTCAAAGGTCAAAGGTAGCTCCAGGCCTTGGGAACAGTAGTTTGATATTAAACTCTTAACTCAAAGGCAACTTACTCGCCTTATCCAGAGCTATCAGCTACCAGAGTTATCAGCTGCATGAGCTGCACCGAGCTCAGGTTCGGCTCAAGTTTGCGTGGAGAAACGCGTCTACGCCGAGGTCCTGACCTCTCAGGAACCTGCCCTGTTCCAAATAATCGCCTCCCGAGCCTGAGTTTGTTTTTTATCTGTCTGTGGGAAGAAGCAGCAGCTCTGCAGATGCGATGGCGTGACAGACAGACAGGTGTTAGCGCTCAGAGGTAACAACGGAGGTGTTGCGAGGTGTTAGAGACACGCAGTGAAACATGGTGATTTGTTCCCCCTAGGGTTCGTATTTTATTCATCAGGACTTGATGCATCCAAGTATAGGATCATTCGGTTTTGGCACCTTTAAAGATTTCATTTTCAATTTGAACAACACATTAAAAATCAAAAGAAACAAAGAAATGACTAAGGCTGTGTGAGTTTTTAAAAACAAAATACGTACATTACATATACTCATATATTTATAAAGAAAATCAACCAAACCATTTTTTGTTTTTATTTAAAAAAAAAAAAAAAAAAAGCAGTTTTGTTCAGTGTCGATTGTTTGGTTTGTCTCACAAAAGCAATAAAGATAAGATGAAACTAAATAAATGAATAAATAAAAAACCAAACATAATAAAAATACACGTGAAAACATTAATACTTTAAACTTTAGCGTCTTTGCTTTTTTTTCTCCCTTATAATTATTAACTTAAGTTTCTCAAGAGCAGATTTGCTGTAATTTTAATAGCATGCATTTAATTTCTGAAATCGTGAGTCACTTAGCTTCTCTTGTACTATTTCATGTTTAACTTGTTTTTCTGTTTGTGTTTGGCGTCCTCTTCTTTTCCTTCCCCCCTCTGCTCCTTCCCTTTTTTTTATTTTTTTATTTTGTAGAGGTCGTGTTTGGAGTCTCTGCTTTGTGACCTTTAAGCCCCGCCCCCTCCGCCCTTCTGCTGTTGTCGTTAAAAGGGTGGTGGTGGTGGTGGTGGGGGGGGGCGGGGTTCAACTCTCCCGTTACGATTTAAAAAAAAAAAAAAAAGGAAAGCGAACAGGGACTGAGAAAAAGACGAGAAGGTTTCTATTAAAAGAATAGATATTACTCTACTGCTGACTCTCTGCGTCCACCGGCTCCTGCTCTCACCTTTCAAATGAACAAATACTAAAAGAGTCTCTTCTCACCAACAGCACTTGGTTTTGTTTACTTGTTTGTTTGTTTTTTTTTTTGCTTTTTTTTGCTTCGGTAAAGTCTGTAACTCTTGATTATTAACGTAATAATTTATTTATAAAAGTAATACATATATATAGTACCTTTGTTAGAGATTACAGATTGGGCTAATTCTTACTGAATCCCAAGCTGTAACAATTCACAGTTTTAATGCAAAAAAAGAAAAAGAAAAAAGAAATGAACGAATGAGTTAATGAATAATAAACGAGGTGTGTGTCTGAGCGGCGGGCGGGCGGGCGGGCGGGCTGAGGGGGAGCTTGACCTGTTGCTCCAACCGAACACGTGGGGCGAAACCGTCAAACCAAAAGGGCTATGAAATCATGAAAATGATCCTTTATCTCATAAATGCCCCTCCCACCCTCCCCGTCAGTGCCCCCGGGGCCTCGTAAACAAACCCTGCGCGTTAAATGACAGACCGGGCTCCCTCGGGACAACCTGACCCACTCTCACTGTTCTGCCGTCGAATCCGGGAACCACGGCAGGCTCGTTGAAACTCTCTCGACAGCGGTAATGGAAAAGTCATGCAGCGGAACAAAAGAAGAACAAATGTCTATAAACATGGAAATCCATCTTCTCCTGGGGCGTACGGCACCCACAGGGGTCCCCGTGTCTCCTGGTCTCCGCCGGGCCGGCCGGGCCTGTGTGGACTCCCTCATACCGGCGTGGTGCGGCGGTTCGCTGTGTTGGTGTGGCTCGAGTCTTTCAGGTCCTTCTGGATGCAGTTGTGGACTTGCAGGAAGTTGTGGTCCCTCTCAGAGTTGTAGGTGGCGGTGGGCGTGCCGGAGGACTTGAGGGTGTCCCGGGGCAGCGTGTACATGGAGATCTCCGTGGATGGCAGCGCGCTGAAGCCCTTGAGGCCCACCGGCGAGGTGTCGCGGGAGTGTGATGGGTCTGTGGAGCGGGAAGAGGAGCGCGAGCGGCGTCTGTAGCGGTAGCGGTAGCTGGGGATTCGCGTTATGGCCGAGCCTTGGAGGTAGTCGGCTGCGCGCGCCCCTATTCGGAGCTGTCGATGGCGGTCGATGAACATGTGCACAGCCAAGACGCCCACCATCTCCGCCATGATGAAGGAGAGGGCGCCAAAGTAGAAAGACCAGCCGTAAGAGTAGCTGTTCTTCTTCGAGTCGCTTTTCGAAGGGTCCCCCGCGTTGGCTGATATGTACACGATGATCCCGATGATGTTGCTCAGGCCTGAAGGGGTGGCAGGTGCAGGATGGGCGCCACACAGCGGCACAGGGGTGGGTTATGGGTAATGGGTTCATGGGGAAAAGGACAAAGAAGAAAACAGGAAGTCTCGGTCAGGGTGAGCGCATGAGCAGAGTTATTCTAAGCGTGTGCAACAGAATCATAGCGCTGAGTCATGCACCGTACAGCGACTCTGCATCCAACATGATCTCTGCCCTCGCAGCAAGAAACAAGGCGGCTTCAGGCCTCGATGCAGATCATGTGGGACACGATGTAACGTGATGCATGCTGGGTCCATGCGTTCAGTGTTGGGGCTTGTTAAACGTCCACGTGTGTGTCTGCTGTACTCTGACTTGTTAGTTTAGTCACACGCGGAGAAATGTTTGACGTGGCGCATCCGGGAAGATGGATCGTAAGGGAAAGTGTGTCAGGGACACCTTATTTTTAGAGATGAGTCCCAATGGGTGGCTCTTAGCCCAGCAACAGGATCAAGAGAGAAGAAAGGAGGACAAAAGACGGAGGAGTAGGAGACTCGCAGCGCATGAGGCGCCCGACAGGCCAAGACAGACCGGTGAATATGAGGCGTTTTGAATGCACGTGGCGCAGACTCATGTCGGTGCAGCAACTCACCTGCAGACACGAAGAAGATCCCTGCGCTGAGGATGATGTTGTGGCGTGACTTGTAGAACTCACTGGCAGCTATACACAGGCCTCCCATGAAGAGCAGGATGACGCTGAGGATGGGGAAGATGCTGGAGGCTCGCACGGCACCTGCAAGTCAGCGGAGGACGGCGGCGAAGAGAAAAGAGGACGGAGGAGGAGGAGGAGGAGGAGGCGAGAGCGGGAGAAGGGGATGGGATGTGATTTGGTGTTCACACAGAGAGGAGAAGAACAGCCAAAGGGGCAACAAGGAGAGGAGAGAGGATGAAAGACGCGATGAGTGTAAAGCAGAAGGAGCGAGAAACAAAAGAGAGAAAAGCACATTAGAATCCATTTCAGCATCTGCTCCTTGTGTGTGAGCACATCCTAATCAACACCCCATCAGGCCTGTGAAAGACTCCATCAACACTGTCTAGTGAGTGTGTATCCCCACAGTGAGCCTGTTACCCAGCCTTATGTAATCACACCGCTCCGCTCTCCCTCTCTTTTCTCTCTCTCAGCACTCCTCTCCGCAGACCACAGAGCTAACCGGCTGCTTTATGTAGCATCATGTGAACGGCAGTCAAGAGCAGTGCTACGGGGCTCTGGCGTGCATATCAGCCGGGCCGCAGTGCAGAGGGATGCAGCCGAGTGTCCTTGAAACCAAACGGTGGCGTCGGCGTCCTTGCAGCTAATTATCAAGAAGCGAAAACCGGAGGAGGGGTGTGGTGCGATGTTGCTTTTGAGGTGCAGCTGGGGTCAAACGGGAGCTGCGCTGCACGTTTGGGTGTCAGGTAAAATTAGAGTTTTAGCAGCGGAGAGCTGCCGTTCATGAGGAAATCTCACAAACCCGTCCTCTTGCACCGCCTGTTGCCCCCCCCCCTCCTGTTTAACATGCACACTTTCATCAGGCTGGTTAAATTTTCACCACTTCACCTCATCTCCCCACGTGGCTGCCGCGTCAGCACTTTCCCAGCTTCTCCCCAAAGTGCTGACGCCGGGCTGGGGGGCTCAGCGCTGAACCCTGCACCTCCGCGGGGACCCGCCGCGGCCTCCCGGCGGCCCATCTGCCCGCGTACCTGCTGCCATTCATCGCTCCACTCCCCCTCCCGTGCACCCATCTACCAGGGCTCGGCGAGGTACGCCACCCTTTGCCCACAGGTGGGCTGACAGGCAGCAGTCAACAGGCTCCAGGCTCTTAACAGTAACCACACCATGATGAGGATCTGTGTGTGGATGCTGTGTGTGCTGTTGTTCTGCACGCAAACCGTTCATAAAGATTATATAATGGGTGCACCTCGAGGCAACAAAACGTTTCATTCATCCTGTCAATGGCGCCACCGTGTTCCCTTTTACCCCTGAAGCTGCTTTAACTTCCTGGAAAACACCACCTGACACGTCAGAGAGTGAGGAAGTCTAACGAAATCTAACATAAGTTAAACTTTATTCGTTTATCTCAGGTTTTAATTGATAAAGTTGTTTTTTTAACAATAAAAACAACAACTCCCATGATCCCACGCTGCGCATGATGTCATCAAACTGCATTGTTTGTTGTTATTTTGCTTGAGAGGCCCCAACACACTGCACCTTTAACGGATCAACACACCGCTTCATCCATGGACAACGGACTGTGCGCCTGTTTTCCGGACATTAAGTGAAGAGGACGGCGACGTTTGGTGCAACATCTGTTGGCTACGTCACAGCTTCTCGCCAGACTGCTGTGAAATTTCATCTGGTCACATGTTTCCCCAGAGAGGCGGGAGACTGATGATGATGTCAGCGACCCACTGACCTTGGGCCCCCATCAGCCAATAACCTCTCACTTACACAAGGAATATCAAAGTTTAATCTTAATTTCCAAATGGGCAGGTTGAGACGACATTTGTTGAGTATTTAATTAACTAAAACTTTGCATTTTTAATCTAAATTAGAAGAAAATGATCCTTATGATGTTTTATAGTGTCCAACACTTAAAAGCAGGCTTGACGAAGCCGCTTCTGTGTGAAAGAAACAAGAATTTACAACTAAATACGCGAATCCTTGAATAATAAATATGGATTGATAACTGATCAGTGGATAAATACATAATATAACAGCATTTAAAACAGAAAATGTAGTTTTAAAGGAGAAATAAGCGACTGAATCAAGAGTTCAGGTTTAACTCGGGCATTTAAAAAGGGAAATTCAGTTGTGTCTCCACGTTCCTGCTGCTTTTTTATTAATAATTCACACGGCAGTGATAAAACAGGGCAAATCAGCCTCGAAGTGGTGGAAGCAGCTCCTGGACTTAACAGTAAATCTCTGCTGTGTCTCATGAATGTTTAAGTGATGTTTGTCTAACTGACGATACATGGTGATCATGCCTCAAAGCCCAAGATGAAACTCAAATTTATATTTATTAATATATATTTGTATTTATTTCACCCATAGAACTGTATTTATTTTTTATATAGTTTCATTTTTCTACTTTAACAATTATTTGTATTTATTGTTTTTTTGAATATTCCTTTTTATTTTGACTCTTTATTCATTTATTTACTTATTTTGTTTACATGTTAAAAACCTTTTGTTAGGAAACTGTTTAATTAATTTAACTGAATCCCGTTAAAATTAGTGATTACCACAATTATGACACCTTTGGGCTTCCATACATGGATGACACTGTTTTGATATCGCTTTTAAAATGAACTGTAATGTGATTAAAGATTAAAAGTTTGGCTCAAACAAACCAGAAGTCTCATAATAACAGGAAGCAAATGGCCGGCCTCGTTAAACCGGAGCTGCAGGGCGTCTTGCATCACTAACGAGGACAATTATGAATGTGTTTCTGACCCAGCTCTGTTAATGTCTCTGCTCCCTGTCCCACCTGCATCCATCACGCCATCGCTCAGCATCTCAGACCTGCTCATCGCACAGAGCCCGGCGACTGAGCTCCGACCTGCACCATGAGGAAGACTCTTCACTCGCCGCCCTCCATCTTTCTTTCATCTGTCATCCTGCCGTCTTTGTCGCCCCCGTCTCATCTGTCGTCCTCTCTTTCTCCATCTCTCTCTCACTTAATTCGCACTCAGTCAAAGCATGAGACCGTTTGAAAGATGAAGCGTCGTCTCCCCCTCCTCCCCCCGTCTATCTCCCACCACACTTTCTCCCACTTGTCTCCTTGCGCGACCGGAGGGGATTGTGGGGTTTCGAGTTGCCGTTGAGGTGGGCTGATTAAATATTAAGTTGTCCTGAGAGCTGACCCCGCTCCTGTGTCCCCTGCTCTAAATGCAGCCCTCCCCTCCGCCTCGTGCCTCCATCCCTCCGTCCTGTTAACCCCGAGGACATTGACACGGCCGCTCGCAGCACATTACCTGGGCGAGGGCACCGGGGCGCTTTTTCATCCATCAGCTTCATTTGCAGAGACAAACGAGGGACAGAGCGCCAACCGAACTTATTGATTGTTGACAGTGGGGCTGTTTAAACAGCGCGGGATCTCAAGGTGACACCAAAGTTTTAGGGAAATCTCCGTTGCAGAGAGAAAACGGTTTAAAGTTTAAGGTTTATTGAATACAAACACGTCTAATTTCAACATTTCTTCTCTAAATCTCATCTCTTTGTCGTCGTTCAGCCAAAAAATATCATTGGAAACTTTTCAGTTTCGTAGGTTTTTGTCCAAACTAACAGATGTAGGTTTTAGTTCCTTAAGCTGCTGCTGAGCCGGCTAAGCACACTGGTGTTCTGTGTACTTTGTGTAACATAACTGATTAATATTAATGTGCTGAAGACTGATGCAAATGGCCATAAAGTTTGTATTATAAGACACTGAATACCACTTTGTGAAATCAAGTAAGTGCATAAGTTTGCTGCACTGCGATATCTTACTTTTAACAACAGCTACTGACCTTTTAAGGTCTAAAATATACGTATTAAATCGCTCAAAGTCAATATTTCACTCCTGTTGATAGAGTTCAATAGAAATTCAAGATACAACACTCAGACCTGACGATCTGGGACGAAGACTGAGGCCGTAGCATCAAACAGCCGAGCTGTTCCTGCAGTTAGCAACAGGAATAAACACACAGAAGTCAAAGGTTTTCTTCATTAAAAGCAACTAATGCTACACATGAAAGAATAAATGATGAATCTTTGTTACAACTGACGCGATGTGCTTGTTTGCAAACCAAAAAGCATTTGTTGCTTGCCTGGATAAACACTGCTATGCCCAGGAGGAGATCTTTAGCTTAGCTTAGCTTAGCTTAGCTTTGTTGCATCTTTCTCTCTCATTTGCATGTAAAGTTTGTGTTTAAATGCAAAATGCAAAAATATAATTTCTTTAAAATATTATTAATATTGCATGGTTTATTTGTTTTGTTGTTAATAAGTTGTTTACATCTAGGTCTAATGCAAGCCCGAGTTTCTCCTTCCACTCAACAGCTGTGCAGGATCATCCGGCTTTAATGACTTTGATTAAGTGTAAATATCTGCAAAACACGGAGCAATTTTAAAAGATAAAGTGGAATATGTTGACTTCTTTTGCAGCAGTTGCCTTGAAAGGCCCATATTATTTGCACCAGTCTTCAAACCACATTACATCCAGAGATATAAGAAGTCTTTGCGGCAGCTGGTCTCCACAGAACAAGCGCCTCAGGTCTGCAGAGCTTCTGAGAAGTCTCGAGAGCAGCGATTGTTGGAGCGTTCCAGGGCAAGGGGATCATTTGCATGACTCGGAGGGTCGGCTAGCCTGCAGTGCTTCTCCAGTCCTATGCACTCTTTGTATTTACATCCATGTTTAGCAGCTCATTGAAAAGTGCAGTGACCTTCACAGTGACCTCCCAGCATGCACTGTGCCTTCCCTCGGATCAGGCTCCAGCTTTCCCGCCCCCTGGCTTTGGCTGACCACGCTCTACCTCGTAAGAAAAAGGCTGAAGTCCCTGCAGATCTGTCATGTCAGGACGCTCTCTGCTCTCCTGCGTGTGTCAGTGTGCACATGGCGCACGTGTGACATGCCTCCGAGCAGCTTGTTGCCTGCAGTGACCGCCGGCGATGGGAATCGCTGGAGGACAACGGGACAATAACTATGCCCCAAGGCGAGTGAGTCTGCTCCCATCAGAGAGGCCACACGTTTAATATCAATCCTTCCTCGCCACATTCTCCAGATTTCACGACTTCACTCTCCATCTCTTAAAGGATCGGCTGAGGCCCTGTCAGAGTTTTGGATCCTGCCTGAAGGGACGTTTAAGCACAGCAGCACCCCGGGGGGTGAGGCAGGCGGGGGAGGCTGACAGGCTGACAGATAGACAGGGACCGGTCTGTGCTGTGGATGGGTTAAAGGCAACAGGACTGAGCCGTGATACACCACGTTTAACAGTCCTGCACAGGGTGAGACCAATATATTGATCTGCTGATACGCTGCACAGATGTTGGCCTTCTATTAAACATTAGATACTGTCCCATAACGTCAGCCTCCTTAGAAACAGGAAAGCTTTGTTACTGATCAGACGTGATGGATGTTAAAAAGTCAAATTTGATAGAAGACTGAATTGTCACATCAGCATTTTCTGAAATTAAACTGAAGGAGAAGCAACTGATACGTGACGAGCCGCGATTATCTCACACACAATAACATTATTATGGCAGAAACGGCAACAAGCCTGAAACAAAATGACTAAAAATGTATATTTGCATGGTTTTATGCATGCGATGAATTAATAGACACAGGACCTTTGTGCTTCTCTTATTAATATGTGAGACACACACAAATAAAAGCTCAGACTTGGACCCAGTTTTGATCCTAAAACAAGTAAAAGTAACTGAAAATGTAAAAAAAAGTAATCAAGTATAAGCAAAAATCCTGCAAATAAAACGCTAAATGAAGCAAAATAAAGAATTAATTTCAGGTAAAAGTGACTGACATATCATTAGGCGACAAGTACAAGACATTATTAGATTAATATCAAGTTGATGCATTGATGCATAATTGCAACCATACTTTTAAAGCAACTGTGCTGCTCATCAATGAAGGTTACAACCCAGCGGCGTGCAGAGGACGGCTGGCGAGCGGCGACTACCTCAGCCGTGGTGACATTACTCTGACTGCGATGGCTGCGGTGCTGAGAAAGAACTGCGGCGACTGTCCTGTGCGGTAAAACGCTGGAAAACAACGACCCCCTCCAAATGAAGGCTTTGACCTCTGTGCTAATAGCTAATGACAGCGGCGACCTCCGCGGCGTCTTGTGTTTCTGAAGCCCACATGAAAGAATGCTCTCGTGAGGCCCTGTGATTAGCGCCGAGGTCGCCGTTTTGATGTGGGTCGAGGTCACGATCACACATAGAGAGAGAGCGAGAGCGTGGCGCATCGTCTGTTTCATCCCCAGTGACACCCACGCTCACGCGACACTCAGCTGAACACCTGCTTGGCACTTTTTATCAAACGTTACGATTGTTAGAAACGAGGTTAGTTCTTGAATGAAACTAAAACTTTTGCAAATCCTTTTCAAAATAATCAACAATTTACTAAACTGCTCCTCCAAACAGAGATTGTCCAGTCAAAGGGTGAAATATGCAACCAGACACGGCCTTTCCAAAACCAAAAACACCAAAATACAAGAACAAAGGTGTAAGAAGTGGATTTAACAGTGGGCTTATCGGCTCCAAAGTAAGTTGCAAATGCTAGCATGTCTGGCTAACTAGCTTACCACCTACACTAGCAACTTACTTCCAAACATAAAGTGCATGTTATGAGCCAACGTTACTTTGTAGGGCTGCAGGTATGTAGCTTTAGCTTCATGCAAATTAGCAAATTAGCTTCAACTGTTAGCCTTGCATCAGGTATGCATCCACCAAATGCACTTTTAAGACTTTTTCTCAGGATTAAGTTATTGAAATCATCCAAAAACTAATTTAAAGTATCAGCAAGTTGACTGGAGACACAGAGTACAAGCAATCTGCTGAGTTTAAAGGTTAAATCAGCCGAAGCTAGCTGGCAACAGCTTATAAAGCCTGCAAGTAACAGTTGTCAGATGCTTTACTTTACATGTAAACCTCATTATTTCAAACATTAATGTGAGTTTTGATCACTGTAATCATTGTAGACTCTATGCTAGAAAGGGAAACCTGACGATCAGTCGAACCTGACTCAGTTAACACACTTTATATCTTTGAAATAAAGTTAATCTACATTTGTAAATCACAGTATTTATAGTACAAATAATAGAAAGTAGCACCAAACTCTTTTAAGTCCAATATAAATTAGGCTGAATCTTCGAAGGCAAAGAAAAGACAGAATTAAAGCTTTTCTCAAACTCTAACTGATTTTCTATTTATACTGGTCGTTAGACTGTTTGCCTCTAGATGATTGGCACTTTTCTATTTACCGCCACTATCGCTGGATATTTCCCTGTCCGTAGCCGAAATGAGGATGACACCCAAGTTTGCGCTCCCCAGATGGAGGGAAATCTCATCTGCTTTGATTTTATTGAGCGAGGAGACTGAATATTGTCAGTATTTAGTTTCTCTGATCCTTCGTATGCACATGGGAGAAGAGGCGCAGGAGTTACCCAGATTTTGGAAAGTAGGAGAGGCTGATGGGAGAGTGGAAAAGTAAACTAATGCGCGTCACAATCCGAAAGGAATAGTTTGACATTTTTGGGGAAATTGGCATGGTTGCATTTTTGATTGTAGTTGCATGGGAGCGTTGACATTTTCATGAAGCTACAGTTAGCTTACAGTGTCATTTAAACACGTTTCTGTATGGTTTTCATGCAGGTTTACAGGTTTATGCAGGTTAATTAGTGAGTTTAGATGTGCCGGAGGGTGATTTACCTTCGGACTGCTAGCACTTTCCCAGCATTTTCCAATCTTTATGCTAAGCTAAGCTAACCAGCTTGTGGTGGTAGCATCATATTTAACAGATACACAGCTTTGGATCCTTGAGTCCAACCTTTGAGTCTTTGATTACCTCATTTAACTCTTTCTAGCATGTCCAGCTAACTAGCTTAGCCTTAGCAACTTACTTCCAAACACAAGGTGGATGTTGTAAGCTAACCACATTTACGCTAAGCTAAGCTAACCCGATGGTGGTAGCTTTATATTTAACATATCCCTTGATCGTCTTATTTTATTATTAACATGGACACTTTGCACAACATTCAGCCTTTTCCTGGGGTCTGCACAGTATGATAGCGTGCACACACAGGCGGTGTCTCGCTCTGCCTGGCCTGCTGGTGGCTGCACCGGGGCAGGAGCTGTAGTAACGAGCGCTGGAGGCCGGTAAGCCCCGCCCGGCTCTGTCGTCCTGCCAGCGTGCGTGCCAACCTGCTAGCAGAGACACAGGGTGAGAGCGGATACTGTGTGTACTGTATTGATTGGCACGGCTGCAGCTCAGGCTGGTGTCCGAGCGCTGGCACTCTTCAGCGCTGGCTGACAAACAACTTAATGAGACTCAACACCCGTGCAGGCCCGTGGCTCGGTCTCTGCAGCAGCTCGCCCCGCTCAGCGCCGCTGCGGCTTCATTCACGCAACCTGGGTCCAAATAATAATAAACAGTCTAAATGTTTATGGGCATTCATGCGCTGACTGGCAGTTGCTTTAATTTCCTAAGGCACCAGGAAATGAACACACACAGGAGCAAATCCATGAAACCCTGCATTTAATATCTAGTCAAATCTAAATATGCATCTAAATATTGTTTTTAAAAGTTATGGTTCATCTAAACTTTCTTATTTTAGGTTCACCTGGGGACAAAATCACTAAAACAAAGTCTGTGCAGCTGAATTTATGATCTCTAGATTTAGGTTGTAAATCGTCACTTTAGTTCAGTTCTTAAAACTCCTAAATATCAAATTATTATATATATCTATGCTCATGGGAGCCTGGAGGAGTCAAGAAGGAGAAAGACGAGGCGGACTGCACGAGGGTGAGTTAAGAAGACAAATGATTAAGTTATTAAATATTATCAATATTATGATACACAACAGGTTATTGATGTTCCCAAAACATGTAGCTTAAGAGTGATTAATAATAATAATAATCATTACTTATCATTATCGCTGCTTCTTCGTTTAATTGATCAAAGATGCACAAGATGTACCATTGTTTTATGCGTTACAGACGTCAAAGTACACCATCACAACGTGGCAGTTCACTAACGTCATCAGCATTTGCCCTGCCCTTACCACTGTGATTGATCTTATTCATGAATTCATGCTGAAATTAGCATCCACCTGAAGTTATTACAAAGGAAACGCCGGCAATTTTCACTGAACGTTAGCTTAATAACACGAACTCCTGGAGAGGCTTTACATTAAAACTAAAACTCCCATGTCTGTAACATAGATACCTGCTGAGATGTCGCTTAAACTGTGTGTTTGTGCATCTAAAATGTTTAGTTTTGGTCCGTTACACCTCCTGGACTCTTTAGATCTTTATTTATTATCACATAAATTTGTACGTTTTTGGGAAACTACAGCTTCACCTTCCCACGTTCACCTGACATGGCGAAGTTCATGCATGTACATGTGAATAAACTACAAAGGCGTCTCTCTGCACCCTTCGTCCTCTCCTTCTCTCTCTCTCTCTCTCTTTCATTGACAGGGTTGAGAGGAAATTAGCATTGGCTCTTAATCAGCCTCCCCCAGCCCAGAATGTGCTGATGTGCAGGACAGGGTCATGCTAATCAGGTGCCTCGGCTCCCAGGCACATTGATTTAATACTACAAACGCTTATTAATCCCCTCCACACCTCCTCCTCCTCCTCAATACTGAGCCCTTGCACCGTCCTCGTCCTGACCAGGATGCAGCGGGAGGGGCCACTGACGGCGTTCGAACACGCGGTGTGAAACAACCGTGCACAAACAAAGGAAATTAGCTTTGGTGGCTAAACTCAGAACGCGCAGGAACGCTTACGCAGCTGTCGGCGTGCACCTCAAAGCTTATGTGTCTTGACATCGCAGCTCGCAGGCAGAATGCGATTTGACTTGAATTGATTAGAAGATAAATGCAGGTCGCACGCGCTGGCGTTTTATAAAGTAGAGGAAGTGAGAGCGGAGATGTTCAGATGTGACGTTTCCGACACGTCTGGTTGTTTATTAATGTGTTGTTTCGACTTTGTTTCTGTGTAAACTCATTTTGTTTGCGTTTGGTTATTTCTGTTTGGCAAATTTCTGTGTTTTTCTAAAAAAAATCTTATTTCTGTCAATTAATTGATTAGTGATTTGATAGAAAATTAATTGCAGTTATTTTGAAAAACTGTTCATATCATATCGTATTTCAAGTCCTTACTCTCTCAAATGTGAGTTTTTGCTGGTTTTGTCAATATGTCACCGTGGACTGTGACACCTTTAAGTGTTTAATGGAAAATAGGAATAAACAGATAACTGGATAATGTAAATAATGGTCTATTATAAAGTGTCAATCTGTGAGACAATATCTGTTTTCTGATCCACTCAAGACGTCCGAAATACAAAGAGTTTCATGTTTCGTGTCCACTTGAACCGAGCTGCTGCTAACGTTTGCTCAGCTTGTTTCTCTGATAACTTCAGATCCAGACGTCCGACGACTGAAATCCTTCATCTGCTTCAGATACAGAGTTAAAAACAAGCAGCGGCTGAAAAGAGGAGCACAGAAATGTGTCTTACAGCTGATCCAGAGTCAGTTTATCAAGCTGCTGACGCACAAACACAACACAGACACATGCACAGAGAGCAGGAGGTGTCGACAGGAGACCATATGAACCAATAACCAACCAGTTTTACCAGTTTAAGTAAAGTATCCTATTACTTCTTCTATCAAATACTTATTAAATCAAGTCAAATCAACTGGGAAACGTCACAATATGAATGTTTTTGTTATATTTGCAGGATGAAAACATGGAGTAAAAAACTTATTTTAAGATCATCTGCACATCAGCAAAGACCAGGCTGATCACGTACACACAGCTACTGTTGGAGCCCTGTCACTGCACACAGCTCTGTCATGTTAACATGTCACACACACACACACGCAGACGGGTCAGTGGAACACGGCAGCGTCGCTCGCTCACACTGAAAGCACTTCACATGACAGGCCTCGCTCAGACAATTAAAGTTTCCTCCACAGAACACATTTCAATTACTGTAATTACCCTCCACTCCTCTGCTGATGTCCCCACAGATCACGGCTGAACGCCGGCGTGACAGCGCCGCGCCGCAGCTCGGCACGGCCATCAGCGGGGGGAAGGTGAACGCCACGCAGGGCTGCCGCAGCGCAGGTTTTAGCTTTGGTTACATCGAGTATTAAGAAATTATAAATCAGTCCAGCTCTGGTGAGCAGTAAACAAATTCTGTGCTGTGTGTGGATTCTTAAAGCTTTAATGCAATTTATTTTTAAATGAAACTGTTTATTTGTTGTATTTTTGTCTTTTAAATGTAATTTTGTGCTTTAAAATGTTTTATTTTTAATGAATTTGCGTCTTTTTAAAGAGCCTTGTGTGTTTTCCCACAAATCTGTTTAATCCTGAATTGTTTACGTCCAGTTCTTCTTCTTCACTGCTTTATGTGTGTGGCGTGGCGTGTTGCTGTAAATCAGGAAGTCCAAAACGGAGGCTGTCTGATAAAACGTTGCTCTACCGTGCTCAAAAAGTCCACAGGGTACCTTTAACTGGTCTCACCCTCATACAACAACACACTGGTGTGTCAGCAGGTGACAGTATTTCTGCACACAGACACATTTCAGCGGTTTATAGCATCAACAAAGGGCTCAAACAAGCCCAGATCTTCAACAAAAAGTCTTTTTTACCCCAAAATATGACGTCAGTGCCATTGTTTGACCGTCTTTTGCTTGGAAATGTGCAAACAAATCAAATTTCCATGTTGCATTTAATGCAACAGACACACAAACACACGCACATCAGCTGCTGTATCTTTATGTTGCAGCAGCGTGCAACACTAAACCTACTCTTAGTTCGTCAGTCTTAAGTCTGTCACTGCTTCACTTTGGAGATAAAAAAGGGGAAAAGTATAATTTCAGTCTGTCGCAGCTCACAACTGATGCATAAATGTGTGAAACTGATCTGCAGACGTCTTCTGATGATGCTCCTTTCTGAATCTCGCTCTAACACGAGGACACGCTCCCCGCCGCACGTCTGTGTTTTACAAGCGGCGCTGTCTCCGCATTCCCCCTCGTTAATAAGACGTAAAGTCAGAGCGCTAACACTCGCTCGGTCAACCAGGACGAAAATGATTGGCTTTTAATTTATTGGCCCGTGTGTGTGCGAGTGTGTGTGTGTGTGTGTGTGCGAGCTGTGTGTTTTATGCATAAGTCAATAGCTTCCTTATTCGTTGCCTTGGTAACCACAAAAAACTGCACAATGTCAGCGCGACCGACCGGGACGCCTGCTGAAGCAAACGCATGCAACACAATCTTCTAACTTCTCAGAGGAGCTATCCCCCCCGTCTGACAACCCATCTCAGGTCATGTGATCACATTAACAGCGAGCCCCCCCCCCCTCGTGCACTCACACTATTGTGCACAAACTGGTACTAGAGACTCCAGAGCCAGGGCTGTTGCCACCCCCTGCTCTGCCCTACAAGCCCCTGCGTGTCCTGCCCCAGACCCATTGATTTTATCGGGCGACGCCAAAGCCAGTTCAGGCCAGCGTCCAGTCTGCCGCGAGGCCCCAGGGTGACATGGGCTGTGACAGGCCTGCCCTTCTGCCATCAATGTCAGCGAATACTCTCAGAGGAACGCATGCAAACACCAGGGGCGGAGATCAACGCCGGCTCGGGGCAAAAACACCCGGGAAAAAGTGCAGAGGGAAGTAAGCCGAGGCCTGATGATGGTGGATTTTACATTTCACCTTTTTTCTCGTTTTGCTTTTATGCCATTGACGTGTGCACGCGCTGAAACCCGACGCCCGTGGCTGACTGTAAACAAGCCGTATGAGCCCGATGATGTGCCCTAATTCCAGTCTATACACTTCATCTGACCATGCTCGTAGTGTCACGCAGGAAAAAAATGTGAATTTAATGTTTGAATTTAATTTAAAATCATCTTTTTCTTCTTGACTCTGTTTAGTTTTCTTTCTTTACGTTGTAGATACACAGACAAACTCATTCACATAGACACACATATACACAGACATGGCCAGCAGTAACTGACTGGCATTGTGGTAATATATCTACTTAACTATTAATAATAATTGTTTTGTTTTTTAGAGTTTTTGTGAGGTGCTGTCTAGTTATGTCACAATTTATCATTTAATGCCTCCACATGTGGTTCATTTGCACTCGGCACCAATAAAAACTGATTTTAGATTTAGATTTAAGACAAATTTTTACTCTTTTTGCTCTGTTTTTGGTCTCCACCAGACAAAAATTGGGCAAAACCTGTGACAAAATGCCAAACCATGCTCTGCTTCCTGCCCCCAAATTGAAGAATCCTTTGTTTTATGTCATTGCAAAGTAAATACATTTGAGATTTTGGACAAAAAAGACATTTGAAGGCGACTGTTTAACATTTCATTCGCTAAACGGTTAATTAATTGTTTTCAGATTAATCTGACATTCGTTGCGGACTTTATTTTATCATTTTATGTCAGTTAATCTGTTTAGGATTGTTTTCATCTATAAAACCTTGTCCACCAGAGACGATCAAAGCTGGAGGCGGTTTTATTGAAGTTCTTGTTCCCAAAAAGCTTCAAATATTTGATTTATTGTCACAAAACTCATAGAAAAAGCTTAAAAACTGACTTGAACCATCAACAGATCATCAACATACTTGTAAAAATACATTATTGATGATGTTTTACTGGATAGTTCAAACATTTGTACCCAAAAAGGAGCAAAATACTTTTAAAAAAATCCCCAAAAACCTGACTGACAGTTCATTTCCATTGAATCGATGTCTCTCGGTTTAGCATTAGCAGCTTCTTGCATAACTGGGCGTTTTTCTTCCCCCCTTTCTTCTCTCTCGGCTGCTTAGCGCCCAGTAGAGCAGTGGATGATGGGAGCTCCGACACGGCATGATCTAAAAACCCACTGGCGCTTTAGTGTGCCTCAGCTGGCTTATGTAACCCCGTGTGGATGTGCAAACTGCCTTGCTATTGGGAGAGCTGAGGACTCACGGAACAGACACACACACACACACATGGAGGAGCCGCTGATATGTGGTGTGTGTGTCGGCGTAAGGACAGCAGATCAGAGTGTGTGTGTTGTGTGTGTGTGTGTGTGAGAGATGAAGCGGGGGTGCATGTTTAGCAGAATATAGTCAGATTTGTCTGTTTTCTGCTCGGCAACCGCGGCGCCCGAATATCTCCCTCCTCCTCGCTACGCCGTTTGATGACATCACCGGCGTGTCCCCTTGATTTTGGGCCGCCCGAGCCGCGCGGTGATGTCACTTCCGCCGGGCCTTCACCTGAAGTGACATCATTTCTGTTGCATAACCACAAACACAACCCCCCTCCCCTCCTCTCGCTCTGTCTCTGTGAGAGCAGAGGCAGCTTCTCTCCGTCTTTGGCCACCCAGAGGCGCCGTGAAAACTCCTCATTATGGAGAAACCAGGTGTGTGTCCGTGAAATCGAAACGGGCAGATATATAAAAACACATCTCAGGCGGTTCAAAGCGACCACGCTGCGTCCTCTGTGACCTCACTGTGCACCCGGGGAACACCTTGACGCTCTGAGAGACGACTACAGGTGCTGCACGACTCCTGACGTGAAACATCAGAGAGTGAGAGGCAGCGATCGAGAGAGGCCTGACCTATATAAGAAGGAGGCTGAAATATTTATGGATGTGAGTGTCCTAATTGGCAAGCCACTGGGAGCACTGCGGCCTTCTCCTCCAATCACAGCCTGGGAAGAGGTTAACACACACACACGAGTGTCGGCAGTCCGAGGGCCAGAGCCAGAGCGTGACCCCTTCCCTTGAATGTGGGACCCTGTCATCCCCGGCCTGAGAGACGGCTCCTCATCAGGCTGATCTGCCCTCGCCAAGGCTGCGGCATCATCGTTACAATCATTACCAGAGCCGTTATCACGACCGCTCTCTTGTCCGCACATATGGACGGGAACAACCGCTCAGAGCGCGAAGTCAAACGCAGCCTAATTGGCTGGGCTTAATCTCCTGCACTGGCACGCACTGCTCAGCTCCCCGAGAGGCCTCAATTACTGTCCCCGCCGATGGAGACGAGGAGGAGACGGACACTTTCTGACTCTTCTAGGTTCAAACCACTGCAGGGCTGCAGCGAGGTGGGGGAGGGGAGGGGAGCAAGGGTGAGGGGAACCACAGCAGGGTCACATCTGGTTTGTTGATCAGAAACACCACAGAAACTGATCTTTTAATCCGTGTTCGGCAAGTTACTTATTGAAAAAGTAGTTACATTACTTAATTAAACTTACAGGATGTTACATTTGCACATTAAAATGTCTTAAAACAACAAGAGTGATGTTATATCTGTTGTTGAGTTGTGTTCTTACATTATCTCATATGTTTCCAACAGTTTCCAAGCTCAGAGGAATCTGTAATGTGACGCAGATAATGATGGTCTGTTATCTGTTTCATTTCTATTGTGAACGGCGTCAACACATCCTCTTTGTGCAGGCGTCACAGTTGTGGCCATAAACTGACTCTGGATCAGCTGTAAGACACATTTCTGTGCTCCTCTTTTCAGCCGCTGCTTGTTTTTAACTCTGTATCTGAAGCAGATGAAGGATTTCAGTCGTCGGACGTCTGGATCTGAAGTTATCAGAGAAACAAGCTGAGCAAACGTTAGCAGCAGCTCGGCTCGCCGCCCCTCCAGGACGTCCCGTGTGCGGCCGACAGCGTGGGAGAAACAGTGGTTTTTAAGGTGGAACTGCTTTATTCAGTGTTTCTCTGGGTTTGAATCAGCGGCTCTGTTTGTTTTGGAGAGGAGGAGACCTCTGTGGAGAATTCAGCTCCCAGTAAAAACCTCCTGAACCATCAACACTGAAGGAATCCCAGCTGACAGGAAGACAACAACTCCCAGCATCCCACGCTGCTGCAGGAGGTCACATGACTGCAAAAATTACAAATTGTACGTTCTTTTGCTTCACAGCACTTTGATATTTTCTGTGAAGCATCCTTGTTTAGATAAGTCCAGTACAGCAACAGTTATATTTCTTATTCTTAGCAGACGTGGAGCTACGACTTGAGCATCCAAACCAAGTGTCCAACTTCAATATGGACTTAATCCACCAACCGATGGTTTTCCAAAGCAGTGATGCTCTCCAAAAAAAAAGAAGTTTCTTTATCAAAGCTGTTTTAACAGATTGCCTCACAAGAAGAACAGAAAACAAAATCCTCTAATGGGATCGAAGCAGCAGATCGGCAACATTTCAGTTATCACTGAAATGTTTTTTACCGATTTAACGTAAAAAAGGAAATAAGCAGGAATTTAAAGCTACGATAAGGACAACATCTTATAACTGACTACTTCCTGTATCTTCCAACTGTGGAGCAGAGATGTAACCATGGGAACATCCGTTGCTACACTGTGACCGTGGCAACGGATGTCTTCGGAGTCTCTGAACTGGTTACATTGTTGCAGGACGGTAACCATGGCGACATAAACAAAATAAACATATAAAAAGTGACATATTGGATAATATGTTTCATGTTTTTAATCTAAATTTAAATTTTAACTTCACGCCTGTCTCAAGCACACCAAGCAGCCAATCAGAGGAGAGTATTGAGCCGACGGTACTAACAGTACATCAGGAGCTCCGGGTCATTGTTGTGAGTTTTTTAGGGATTAGCAGGCAAATGGGTTCGACAAGCATCTCTGTCTTGCTTGCACAAAGGAAAAGAGAGCAGAAATCAATGGGCTGTGTTTACAGGGTACACAGCCGACTGTAACACTGCACGTTATGTTACACACAGCCAAGCAGTAAAAACAGACGAGCCGCTTGGCAGGACTCAGCCCGGCCGGCCTCGTGCTCAAAAAGCAGGCGGCAGTGCCACGCGGGCCAAGAGCAGCTACTGGCGCCGCGCTGCAGTCTGAGACGGAGCAAGTAAGTGGGACACATTTTAAAAATATTCAGAGTGAATGTCGGGAGAAAGGCCTGGTGTGAGCTTTCCTCGCGGTCACATCTGAGAGATGCGACTGAGCTGCAGAAGACCTTAAATCTAACAGTGAAAACAGGACAAGATACTCACGCAAGAAGTACTCAGATGGGTCTGCTTCGTAATCCGTTTCCTCAGGAAAGTGGTCTATCTGTTTGCACATCCCTTTGAAGTTTCCTGTGGGGGAAAAGAGGAAAGTTCAGCTGAGTTCACACGAGACAAATCTGCAAAAAACACCAAAAAATCATCTGGCTCGTTTCATCGTCAGCACAGATAACGTGAAACAGTTCATGTGAGTGGACGCCGCTCTCTGGTCGTGGCTCTCACACAGACCAGGAGATGCTCCTCAGACTCAGACCTGAGCGCCGGCCTCTCCGGCAGCAGGTGGCGGCTTGTAAACAAGAGCAGCGCAGCTGGTGCGACCTGGAGCCGCTCCAGCTTCGGCGCACAGGGAACCTCATCTCTTAATGCTCGTTCATTTGGCTGACACCTCGCCGTCCACCTACTCTGTCCATCCAGGAAGCAGCACGTCGGCCTCCCTCTCCTCTCCCTCCCACTTCCTCCTATCTGCTCCTCTCTATTCGCCGACTCTCAGTGGAGGTTCGGCATTGATGAGGTCACTCAAGGTGGCGTGGCGGGGGAGCCGCGCATAAGGCGGCCATTACGGCGACCTGCTGCTGCAGAGATGAGGCAGATGCCTGGGCGTTTGATTGGACCAGATTAGCGTTTCATTAACTTCTTCATCTCCTCTCCCTCCAGTGTCCCTTTAATTAGGTGAACAGGTGTTGGTTACCATGGTGCCAGGTGTTGCCGAGGAGGTTTTGGCAGCGAGGCATGATGGGCACAGCGGGGTGCGGTTATTACTTTGTGAACGGCCCACATGCAGCGGAGAAAGAGGGACCCCCCGGCACTGACCACTCAGACATTAGAGAGAGAGTCACCTGGAAGAAAGGAGCCATCAAAGCGTCCTCGGTCTGCTCCCACACCTGTGTACAGTATTTGTGTCAGGGCTACCTGCGGGGGTGGCGTCCGCCGCCGTCTGTTCAGACGAGGGAAATGTGTGTTTTGATTGTCTCAGTGTCGTTTGTCAAGTTTCCACCCAGGTGTGCTGAAGTATTGAACATGAATTCCAGAAGATCAGGTAAATAAAATGAGAATTAATGTGTTTCCATTAATTTTCGGTTCCAACATGGTGAGAAACGGTTGGTCGAACTAATAAAGCTCAGATATCCATTGGCTATTGCCTCCATCTTTGACGATACAAAGTTTAAAATCAGCCGTTGATCCCACGGCTGCAATGTTCCCTGTTACACACCAAAGTCTTTTGCTTCAGTGCATCAGGGCTGGAAAAGGGGTGGAACCAGCTTTAGTCTACTCGAGTGTTTGCGTTTACGTCACTGCCGATTGGAGCTGGACACAATGCACCCATGACTGCAGCAGAGTCATTTGTCCTGGGTTTGAATCATTCTGTTTTTACTGATGCACCAACTTTCTCTTTTGCAGTGTTTCATCTTTTTAGTTTAATTCGGCGTCTCCATGCAGGTTTTTATATGCTTAAACTGAAAATGTGCATAAAGAGAGGTGCATGGAAACAAATAAACTTTGAGTTTTGTGGGCGACTGTGGGAACCTCTGCATGAAAAACTGGCGGACACATGTGTATCTACTCTTTTCTGCCTCAGCTCCAAAACACACTTATTGATCTTCATCAACAGGTTTTATGGCAATTGGGACAAGAGAGAAGGAGAGACAGAAGATGGAGAGATGCAGGGAGGAAGACAATGTGATGGGAAGGAGGAGAGATAAATATAGAGAGGTTTTGAAGGACAGAGAGGGAAGATGGAGCGGGAGGTGGAATACATCAAGTCAGAGTGTCACAGTTTGGGCCTCGGTAATTGCTGAGCCATGAAAAAGCCCACCAGAGTTTAACGGACCTGCACAGTTTTGATCTTGATGCTCTGATATTTACGACTTAAAGCTTCTCTTTCGGTGGCAGATCAAGATTGGGCTCGTTCCAATCGGCTGCAAGGTGATCTCTGCTAACTAGCGCCGTAGCATGGAGCTCAAAGCCCCCTAATCCTCAGAAGCTTTGGAGATGCTCGGCAGCTAACTGTAGCTGTGGCACGCCGGCTTTCAGATGTGAGCTGGTGCAGCACTGTAGGTGTAACCCCGCCGCCTCCTGCAACTACTCCCCCAGGCTGCTGCTGGAAATAACAATATGTTCCTCTTCAACTTGCCTGCTTAAATAAGCTTTAAACAAGTTGCATTTCCAGGAGAGGAGACGGGAGGGGAGGCGACGGCCTCTCGGAGCATATTTCACTGAAAGATGACTTGTGTTTACATACGACTACATCGCACGCTCCCAGCGGAGCTGTCTGAGCAAACTAGCGGCAGCAGCAGCAATCCACAGAGCACCATGTGTGTGTGTCTTAACAACATTATCAAGTGGGTGTAAGATTCGGTTTGCAGCTGGCCGTCCCGTCCGCAGTTGTGCGATTTGTAATAGCAGCTGTGGAGAATGGCCTATTGGGGGAACCACTTCAATTAGCGCGCTGAAAGATTTATGTGACACTTAACCGCTCCAAACGGTCCTTTTCTTGTAAGACATGTAAACTCAGCAGGCTGGTAAATGTTTTATAATGGCATTTTCATTTTCTGAGACCTCCCCACGTGAGTGTGAGCGCAGGGCCGAGGCGTGGAGAGCGCCGCCCGGCCATTAACAGGTTTGAATGGAGAGGAGTTACCGGAGGCTCAGGTGAGTAGTGGGTCAAAAGACTTATCACTCGAAGAGAAACACCTGTTGCCGCAGAGCAACACCTGCACTTTCAGCACTGGAGGAGCTCGCATGAAATCACAGCCACAAGAATCAGGCTGCAGGATCAGGAGTCAGTGCTAACATGCTAATTCTCAGCGGTTACAACCATGTTTACCAGTCTTAGCTAAGCTAATGCTAACATTTGCTTAACACAAAGTTCAGCCAAGGTTGATGCAGTTTTGCAATCACCACAGTTACTACAACTCATCCTGAAGGAAGAGCGTGGATGAACTCACTTTCAAAGCAAATTCATACAATGAAAATCAAAACATCAAACTCAAGATGGCACCAGAGGATCATTAGATTCAGTTGGATTCATCCTCTGAGGACTACGAATGTTCACGACAATTGTTTTCAAACCAAAATTAGTGCATGTATGCAGGTTTTTAAACCTTTGGCTCCTTTTGCTGTTAGACGTGTTTGCCTTTCTGTGGTTTTGCTGGTGCATCCCATCAATGCCACAGCCAACGTCACGACCGTGCTGCAAACAGTGGTTAGGGTAGAATGTAACATGTCAACATGGCCGCCCTGTGAGCGCAGCATCCTGCACGATACAAAGTCCAAACTGACCCGTCGTTCCCACAGACTGTAAGCAGCTGTAATGTCCCCAGTTAATCAGCTGCTGACACGCCAACACGCACACATCACTGCTGCAGAAAAGGCAAAAATCAACGCGTCTGCCGGGATGTTGTGTTTGCATCATTGCTGATCTCAGCGCTGGAGCTTGTAAACACCTGGAATATTGTCCTATTGAACCTGTGCGGATCCTTAATGGCAAACAACAGAGAGAAATCCAGCTCAGTGAGAAGGAAACAGCTGAGTTTTGATATTAAAACAAGACAAGTCAAAGGTTTTGTACATTTGTCATAGTCTAATTCTGCAAAGACAAACATTATGACGTGACGAATTAACTGTAAAGGTGAGTGTGTTTCTGTTAGGAGCTCATTTGTCTTTAACCTCTGTTACAGTCTCAGAGGGGGCTTGGGATCATTTAACACAACAACATGAGAAATGAAACCCTCCAAACTTTAAACCCTCACGTCACAGGACGGTTTAGGACCGTGCTGAAATCCAGACGGTAACCGGAGCTCGACCCTCCTGACTCATCGGGATAAATCAGCTGGGGATAAATAATGTAGAGGGGGGTTATCTGAGATCTCCTGCCGGGATCGAAGCCCCTCAGATCCTTGTGTAGAGGGGTCGGGTGACGTGCATGAGCGTCGTCCTGACTCACTCAATCAGCCCGGTCACCGCTGGCCACAGTGCCCCCTCCCCCACAGTGGGAATGAGCTATGGTCTAACCCCCTGCCCCCCTGTGTCCCCTCCTGTCCTCTGCAGCCATAAAGCACTTCATTACCACAGAGCCTGGAGAGACAGAGGAGCACTCAGGAGTGGAGTGCAGTGGAGAGACTGGGGGTTGGGTGGATGTAGATTTATAGCCGCCCACCACGGCGAGGCTCTGGGTCTGTTCCTCAGAGACCCGGGGTTTCTCCGGTCAGTGTCGAGCCCGTTTTCAGGCCCCCGCCGGCACAAACACAACACCGCAAGGAGGCGAAGCTATTTCTGGGCCCGTGACGTCGCCGCGTTGCTCTTTACTTGTGTTTTTTTCAAAAAAGGCTGATGTTCACATGGTAAACGCTAAAGGTTCAGGTGCTCTCAGGTTAAAAGAGGTCTGCGCTGCAGCTTTTTATGTAACTGATACCAACTGCACGGCCGCTGGCAGCTGGTTATTAGACAGGAACAAGAAAAGAAAACCCTCATTTCCTCTCTTGCCATCTTTTATATGTGGAAAACAATTTTCTGACCTGCTGCTGAGGATTTTCTGCGAGTTTTAAGGAAACAGCAACTCATATCTCCCTCTACTCCCACCACAGACGGCGCTATCAAGAGGCTCAGACCTTCTAACTTGATGGTTTTTCTCTTTTTATTAATACCAGGCAATTAAAACGAGGCTATATCAGCTTCATCACTCTCCAGACGCTTCAACAGACAGATTTATGTTTGAAAATGCAATCAAGAAGAAGCCATGTCATCTTATCTACAGGTGCACAAGCTCATGCAGTCAGAGAAATGCAAACATACCTGGACGGTTTTGGTCTCAGGTGATTTCAAGCAGCAAATGTGCATAAATAATAATAAAAAAAAGCTTAAATCGGATTAAACGATCTTATTTGAACACCCTGTGGCCGATAAATGTGTTTGAATCTGCACAAAACATAACTTTTAAGCAGGAACAGCAATAATTCATAAATAATTGTGCAAAGCTGCAGAAAAGTGCATGAAGATCGTCTCTTTAAGTCGGAGGAGAAACGTGTTTTTGTCACATAATGTCTGAACTTTGGATTTTTCCTGCACCCTCTCAGATTTGTTTGCCCTTTAAGACTAATTCTCTGGTTTTGTTTTAAGCCTGTGTGTTATTAAAACCATCGTGCTCTCTCTGCTCCACGTCCAGTGTTTGCATTTGGGTCCGTTTCCTGTTCTTTCGGAGCCTAACCCTGCTTTTGCTGGAGCTTCGAGTGCCCTGAGGAGAAGGGGGATCGTGTGGTTTTTGCATGTCGCAGGAAGGCCCACAACTCTTTCAAAGCCGCCCATCGCCACTGAAAAAGCTTCTGCTTGCCGCTATTATCACAGTGAAGAAATGACTGCCAATGCTGCAGTTTCACAGCAACAGTCTCCTATACGGTAACGAGACAAGACCAACCCTTACTATATCACAAAGTAAATGAAAGAACTGAACCACAGTGGCGCTTTTCTAAAGTTTCAAACACAAACACGAGCTTCCTGACACATTATTTAAAAGTGCTAAAGGCTTCGAGTTGCTGTAACCCTCAAATCTGCTTCTCCAAATCATTTAAATTGTGCCTTATAACACACAGAGTGCATGCATAGCAGCCTATCCCTCCCTCCGCTGTATTCACATTATCATCACAGTGTGCACAGCTGCAGGTGGGAAAAGAGAAGGACCGGACGGATCCTTCCTGGACGCCCGAGGACACAGAGAGAGACATCCTGGTCGGTCCTGCCCACACGCGAAAAACACCTCAAACGGTGCTCAAACATGATCACAGCTGCCACGGCGCTGCAGACAGAGACAAAGGTTTGATGAGACACAAACACGGAGGAGGTGGTGCTGCATGATGGGATTGGGGAGGGTGGGGAGGGTTGCAGCAGGAGGTCAGGAGGACTCTCGACTGAGTGGGAGGTGCCGTTCAGAAGAGAAAGAGTTGGAGAGAGATTCGAGTCCACTTCTGATTCGTCAGTGGGCGGCATTCTCAAAAACTTTCCAGGCTGCCATTGAGTGCATCAGCATCCAGAACCCCCCCCCCCCTCCCCTGCATCCTCCTCCTCCTCCCACCTCCATCCTCAGTCCCTACGACAGCCGTTGCCATGTGGACGTCGGAACCCTTCGCTTCGGTTGCCATGGTTACAGCAATCTGGGCCCCTACTAGAGGACGGTCACATGGACGGAGCCGGTGAGGTGTCTTTAACCCCTGGACACACAGCGGCTTCAGTGACACAGCACGCAGCATTAGTCAGCTGCTGTTACAGCACCAGCACGGCAGCCTGCGAGCTAGCGTTAGCGCCGCGCTGCAACCTGCAAACGCAGTCAGGTGCGCCCGCGTCCTTTAGGGTCAAACACATAAGCGGGATTATGGCGGCGAACAGCCAATGGAGAGAGATATATTGCACGCACGGGTCATTTAACCGCGCAAATGAACACGAATGGTGCTCCTCCGGTGGGGCGTTCAGGCGCCGCTGCATTCTCGTGTGCATGCATGTACAGGTATGTGCACACAAATCCCCTGTGGATGAAAAGGTAATGGGTTCACGCATGTTACACGCTGACACCTTCTGCCTTCTAATGAACAGCCGCCCTAGCAGCAGTGACAAGAGCCCTAATCGCCTTATTCATCTTCATAATCACACCTTATTCATCCTTATAATCACTATATTCATCTTGGTAATGACCCCGCTAAGGCAGGGAGGCCCATACACGCCGTCTCTCTCCCATCATACACACACATACACGCACACACATACACACACAACACAGATGCGGCAAGGCATCTCGGGCTGTGAAAACATGCTGTTTTCATGTCAGCGCCGGAGCGGGGCTGTTGTGTGAAGACTTAAAGACACAGTGAGATGACAGAGCATCTTTAGCTAAAGTAATGTGACGTGTTTCAAAGTGGAACAGAACGTGCAGACAGGGTGTAATTTAAGGAAGCATCTGATCAAATCGTTCTGGGATTTGAGCACGGACGTGACTTCGGGAGCCGGTCTGATGAAGCGCAGCAGTTCAGACCCGGATACAGCTCCAGCTATGAATGCTGGACCCCCTCCACCTCCCTTATTGGTTAAGGAGGCGGAGGAGGAAGCAATTAGACCAAAACAATTCCCCTTTCAAAGAATAAACACTCCAAACCCACTCATGCTTGATGTTTCAGCCTTTTAACTTCCTGTCTGCACAGGAAGTGGAAATGCGTTGCCTTCTGCCTTCATTTGTTAACATTTCTGACCAGTTTTGTGACATAACGTGATGAATAAGTTGTTTTTTGTTTTCAAAATGAGCTGGTTAACTGTAATTTTGTGTATTTAATCCCATTTGGGTGCGATTAGGAGAAACAAAACAGGAAGTGGGACAGGAAGTAAAAGACAAAAGGCTTCACTCCAATCTATAACGTGATGTAAACTCTCATTTAGCATTTCTTCCCTCACATGTGACCTGAACCTGACTGTTGAGAAAGGCTGTCAGCAGATCTGATTGGTGCATGGAATCATGTGACATCACCGCTTTCTACCTCTGCCCCGCCCACTTCCAGTCACTGAATACAGAAATACAGAAATGTCGCGTGTGAAAAACGTAAAAACTGTTCAAACTTTGGCAGAAAATCGCGTTTTCGTGTCGGATCTGATCACTGACAGTTTGAAGGTGATTGAGAAAATGAGTTTTTAAGGGTCTTTCAGTGTTTTTCTCGTCTCTGACAGAAACAGATAAGAGCAGCTCTGCAGATAAAGATGCATCTCGCGTGGAGAAGTTGGCAGGTATGTAAGCGCAGCAGCTGTAGCTGTAGGTGACGTGGGAGGCAGACTAATGGAGGCAGCGAGGTGCCGTCAGGTTTCGGCTCGCTGGAGGACGACTGACAGATGTTAGACAGTCGTTTGACCTCCCGCGGCTCGGCTCCGAGCGCTTCCCCCAACAAAGACGCTCCCTCGCGGCCCTGATGTCCGACCGTGTCTGACGCGCCGCAGTCTGTGTGCAGCCGCTCCTGAGATGATGTGCTGATGGGAAAGAAGAGGGCGAGGGTGGAGATCGACTGTGATCCGCCACCGAAGGAGCAGCGAACGTGTAGGGAGGCCAGACCCTCTCCGTCACATTCGCTTCACCCCACTGCTTCTTCGACTCCTCGCTTCAAATCGCTCTTTATTCATACCCTCCTGTTTTTACACTTTATTGGACCGTTTCCACCAAAACAAACCTCAGTCGTCGTCACAGCTTCTGCCACTGAGCTTAGCTGTTATCAGGGACTGCGACAGGTGTGTTTCAGGGAATACTGACATTCAGGATGTTGTTTGTTTAAAAGACTGTCGTCACAGCAGGAACGGCAGCGCTGAAGTGTCAAACCCCTCTAGTGTGAGCTGAGGAGGAAGTCAGGTGACGTTGTTATAGAGCGACAAACTCAGCGAAGGTAAGAGGTCGCCGTCGATGTTAGTTTCCTGTTTCCAACTGGCTGCCATCAGTGCAATCATCCCATAACCTTAACTGTTTGTTTATTATTGTCACCATGACGACAAAGCTCCCCAAACTATAGCCAGGTACCTGTTTAAGCCCAAATCTCTTCCTGAAAGTAACGTAAAACTTGTTTTCCTGCCCTAGATGACAAGGAAAGTTACAAGTTACATAAGGACTATTTACCTGAAATATGTCTTTAAATAGAGTTAGAGTCTAACAAAGCTGCCTTCTGAGGACCTTCGTCATATCGACGCACACGTTTTCACTCAATTCACTATATCAGCTGCCATTTTGGATAACTGGTGTTCTCTTGAACTCAGATGCTAACTTTAATTCACTTTAGGTGGTGAACACAGTCTGGATTGGTTGTGAAACCTTTGGTTCTGAAGATGAAGCTACAGACGTCGAATTTAAGGAGACGTAGCCCAAAAGCCAGAAAAGGCAAAACATGACTTTAATTTCCCAAATTCACTCTTAGTTCAGTTTATCCGGCAGCTCAGACCTCATGTGAGTCTTGACATCTCTCTGCCTCTCTGTGAGGCGTCGGGACATAAACAAAGACGATCAGCTTCACCTTCAGCTCAGGAGATGTCAGGGGGAGTGGGAGGGATTCCTGCTGCCGGGACGTGCGAGGTCACAGAGTCGGGTGGGAACCGCTGAGCGGAGGGGTAGGGTGAGACTTCACAGATCCAGGAACAGGGAACCAGTGAGTCAGCGGTGTCACAGCAGAGTGCGTCACAGCCTTCTGGTCAGACAGAGCGAGAGCTGTCCAGTTCTCAGAAGAGTCCCTCGGCGGCACCCGCAGAGAGAGGCATTCCCAGAACGCCGGGCCAAGTAAACACCTCGCGCTAATAACAGCAATTGCAAAAGCAACACCTCACCTACGCCAATCACAATCATGTAATCAGCTCCACAAGGGAGGGAGGGAGGCTAGTTAGCATCAACGTGTGAACCTGGAGCCTTTAAAACGGGTACAACTTCATTTTAAATCAGCTCTGTTTGGTGTTTATTTGGTCCTTTCACCCCTGGAAGGGTTTGGCTTTTCCAAATCACCCCAGCAGAGTAAACACACGTGCAAGCGCAGTCGAGATGGGTGCAGGTTTGCTTTGACAACGAGTCAAAGAGGAAATCGACTCCAGTTTAAGTCCTGACTGACAAAACGTGCCCGAGTCAGTCGAGGGAAAGACAATCAGCCGGAGGTCGGTGAGTAAGAGCCGAACTCCCAACACGTCCTGTGTCTGTTCTCACAAACGCTGACCAGTAACATTCAGTGCTGCTTCAAATCTGAACAAACCCGGTGTAAAATCATGAAAATTCAGCGTCAGAATTGAAAACGAGGAGTCCGAAGCAGCCGTCGCTGACTCATGCATCGGGGTGACAGTGTAGCAGTGTGTGAGTGCACAGTCATGGTGGACGAGTCTCGCAGAACGATCTGCGGCTGCTGATTTGGACCCCGGACTGAAGGTTTCACCACATTTCTTTCTCAACTTTCGTCGAGTGTAAAGGCCTTTATGAGCCAGAGACAGACAGAGAGCGGTTACACCCAGAAGAGGCCTCTGCAGGCTGAGGAGAAAGAGAGCGAGTCTATCTGTTTGACTGCGCAGGAGGCAGAGCTGTAAGACTGAACATCAGGTGTGTTCACCACGACGCTGTAGGACCTGCAGCTCCCAGCCTGCAGCACAAGCCTCCACCTCACCCACAGCAGCATGCAGACAGCCTGAGAACCACACACAAACATATATGTTCCTCAGTGTTGATGGTTCAGGAGGTTTTTACTGGGAGCTGAATTCTCCACAGAGGTCTCCTCCTCTCCAAAACAAACAGAGCCGCTGATTCAAACCCAGAGAAACACTGAATAAAGCAGTTCCACCTTAAAAACCACCTGTTTCTCCCACGCTGTCGGCCGCACACGGGACGTCCTGGAGGGGCGGCGAGCCGAGCTGCTGCTAACGTTTGCTCAGCTTGTTTCTCTGATAACTTCAGATCCAGACGTCCGACGACTGAAATCCTTCATCTGCTTCAGATACAGAGTTAAAAACAAGCAGCGGCTGAAAAGAGAACTTACAAAATGTGTCTTACAGCTGATCCAGAGTCCGGTTTATCAAGCTGCTGACACAGAAATGTAATCTTACAGCTGATCCAGAGTCAGTTTATCAAGCTGCTGACACACAGAAATGTGTCTTACAGCTGATCCAGAGTCAGTTTATCAAGCTGCCGACACACAGAAATGTGTCTTACAGCTGATCCAGAGTCAGTTTATCAAGCTGCTGACACACAGAAAATGTAATCTTACAGCTGATCCAGACCAGAGTCAGTTTATCAAGCTGCTGACACACAGAAATGTGTCTTACAGCTGATAAAAAGTCGAAAACTCTGTTGCTCAAACTCTATTTCAAACATTTCAGCTTCAGCCCTGAACATACTAAATCGGGGGGATGTGAGTTTGTTTGCTGTGAGGTGGAACAGTGGGAGCACATAAGGACACCGACTACAGGAGACATTATAAATAAATAAATGTTTACATGCATCCTCGGCGCAGGATGTTGCATGCGAGGGGGAAACTCTCAGAAGGTTGTTGCAAGTGTATTTCAAGTTCAGGCCTCAGAAACAAAACAGAAGCGGCGATCAATACCCGTCTGTGTCTCTTTCCGACTTCTTCCCTTTTATCACTTTAAGCTGAAGCTAATCAGACAGCTCTCAGCTTGTTGTCAAATTTAGCGCCGCGTGGAAACAAGGGGTGATGTAATGCTCCTCGTGCGCGCTCGCAGCTGCGCTTTGCATCCGAGCAGGAGGAACAAAGCGTCCTTTAAACTTCCTCACCTCGGGTTTACATCCTGGAAAACATCACACTCAGTTCACTTTAACAAACCGGCAGCAGCGGTGAGGCGCCGGCGAGCTGGGTTGTTCACCTCTGATGAAGCTGTAGCTGATGCTCATTCGCTGTGATGACACCCTAAATGATTTTGACCCCAAAGCTCATGCCCCACCCACCCCCCGTTTTTCCTATGATTTACATCGCACAGCGGCCTGGATGTGAGCTCACAAAATCTGCACAGTGAGCACGGCGGGACGGTGGCCCGGGCGCCATAAATCCCCCCTCGAAACCGCTGCACATTGATCCGGCGAACGTGGCGCACGCTCTTATTTAAATCAACTCGATTCCCAACCGTCGTTAATAACAGCGGGGAACACTTGAGGACGGCTCTGAGGGCGGGGGCGGCTGGATGTGGGTTAGCTTTACTGTTGACCATAAAGGATCACAAATCAGAGGCGGTCGATGCAGCTGTTTCACTATTATAACATTTACTGTAAGAGACAGAGAGCGAGAGAGGAATGATAGAGAGAGCTGCAAGAACACAGCAGGAAGGAGAGAGAGAGAGAGATGAAGCGTTTACTGTGAGGCAGTTATTGATATTATCTAATTTATTGTTTTGTTTAAACTTTTTATGTCTTTCACGATATTGTTTCGCAACTTTTCAGCCAATAAGGCTCCTTAACCTGTGCTCAGCAGATTAACACAGAGCCGGTTCACATGGGTTTGTATGTAATCACTGTGGAGAGGTGGTAACTTCACATTTTAAGTCATATAAGACAAAGAAAATCCCCTTTCTTAACATTTTCTGTTTAAATAACGTTTTTAATAAATGTCAAAATAGCTGCAACTTCATTTTCTGTTAGTCAATTAATCAACTGATCATTTTATCCGCGCAGTAAATTACAGAATTACAAATACGAGCAAAATGAGACTTTTCACATTTTAAACTGTGAAACTGAATTTACTGAAGCATGTTTGCTGCAGGATTATCATCCTGGAGTCGTTTTCTGCCTTTATTCACCTTTTAAATCATTTTAACTGTAGTTTTAAACATTAACAGGGATAAAAAACACCTAAAAGCAAAGGTTTGACCTTTTTTATCCAGATTTGTGCAAAATGAGAAACCTCTAGTTAAATCATGTTTGGGAACACAGGTGAATGACACACGGAACAACTGAAAATGTCAATAACTCCTGTTTAAACTAAATAAAACTAAATTACTCCTCAACAATCAGCAGCCCGTCAGAGAGTCCTTGAACACGACACTGAACCATCAACCCCGTTCACACGCTGTAAATCACTCTGAACACGGTGTCAATTAAACTGTAATGTAAATGTAAATGATAGAAGATACTGAGAGTCACAGAGGACAAAATAATAAAAGAGCAGAGAGCATGCTGGGTAATCTGGACAAACAGCAGGACACGTCAGTGCTGCACGTCTGCAGGAATAATGTGTTTTCATTCTAAGCTTTTATTTAAGTTTAAAACATGGATAAAAATCAAAGAAAACCTGTAATATCTGGTTTATCCAGAGGTCAGAGACTCTGCGCGAAGGTGAAGTGTGTGAAATGTGTGATTTGAAGTGACAATGACTCGTTTTCTTCATTTTAACTCTTCTACTGCGCAAAATATGATGTTTTAAAGAGAGTTAAGGGTTCGTGACACGACCCTAAGACGTTCTGCCGTACAGAGACGGGTGGAGGAAGTACTTCAGCAGCAATAACACAATGAAAAATACTTATTTAAGTTAAAAAAAGTGTAAAAATTAGCAAGAACTGATGAAATTCCTGTTCATCACAGTCTAAGCAGCCTCTGATTGTTGTAAAGCGTTTACACTGTTCAGAAAATTGAACTATAACAATTAATATTGTATATTATATACATATATATTAATATTTGGCATTTGAGATCTTGATCTGAAAAGTAACTAGTTACTGCAGCAGTTGATACAAATAAATGCAGTGGAGTAAAATGAATGTACTCAAATTAAGTACTTTACAGTTATGTTACAGTAAGTACACCTAGTTACATCCCACAGCTGTACAGATGATAATTAAAAATGTTGCTAGTTTGATGTGTTTAATTAATTTATTATATCATATATGTATAAAGACATAACCAATAACTTTAAAATGTGCTAAAATGTCTCTTTCAATGGGTTTAAAATAGGATTATTCATGTTATATTATCAGTAGATGTAAAGAGAAATAATTTTAGAGCAATATTGGAATATTTACATTTTCATTTTGATATTAACAGATTTGTTGTGAGCTTTTTGTCTGGTTTGGAGTGTGTGTTCGTGTGTGTGTAAAGTCTCTGTGGTGTTGATTTGCACAGATGAAGGGTTACTTTTCACTGTGCACTCTGTTTTTGCAGATGAACTCATCATATTATCATGTTGCACGATTGTGTAACCAGTTACCTGTGATGATCAGGACTACAGGTCGTGTAGTGCAGGGCTGACTCACTCACTCACTCTGTTCGCAGGGCACTGGGGGGTCCCGATCCCCCCCACCACCCTCCTTTAGCCTGTTAAATGCACTTCAACACTGCTCTTAGCAACACACACACACTCTCTCTACCCAAATATGCTGTGTATTCAGCCACCCGCCTACTCTTCCCTTCACCATCTCACACAGGCGCATCACACTGGCATGAAAACCACCATATGCACACAAGTTTTCTCTTTAGCTGCACAGTATTTATAAAAAAACCTATCGCTCGCCTTTGTTCTGCGTGCCGCCGTGATCAGCCAACACTCACGATCATATCACAGAACCTGCTGCAGACCTGCACTGGACTGAGGCTGGATCACAAACTGATACCAGCCTCTCATTACATAACAGTCATCAGTCACCTGCCTCATGTCGCTCAAGCAGTAAAGCACAAATTTGGGGCACGTGAGTAATTTCTTCTGAAGTCACTTTCTAATATTGTTCTTTTTACATCTTTATTATCATAAATAATAATGGGTAATAATTAATTTACTAGAAATGTTGATTTTATCCCAAAAATGATTAATATTATTATTATTAGCATCTTTATTATTATGTGCAACCACAAATGGAGATTCAACAGTTCACAAGCTAATTCTAGATTTGAGACTGTCTTATTGCATATTTATGTAATGTTTGGATTTTTAAATATGTGTTTGTGTAAATAACTGCATGTTCTCTTAACACCTTATATATTTAATAGCTTCTTCAGCTTCAAACTGTTTTTATTTCTTGTGTTATGTTTTGTCTGCAGAGCGACGGAGGAGGCCGGGATGGGAGGGCGGATGGGTCAAACACAAGACTTTAACTCTGGAGACTGTGATTCATGTCCTGTGTGAAACCAAAAGTCAACCTTTGTTTCCCGTTTAAACTAAAATTACACATTGTACGTAGCTTAGCTTACGTAAACATATATTTTAAAACAACTATGATCGTTTTCTAGACCAAAGCAACCAGTTCTGGGCCCAAAGTTCATGAAAATCTTGGCATTTCACCCTGATGGTCATCTGATTTTTAGCTTATTTTGAAAGTCAGACCTGATGTTGCAGGTTTATCATTGCTCACTGGACCTGAGAGCGCTGCACATACTGAAGCGACACAAACTGTCACTGTTTGAAGTGTAGAGCCGCCAAATTTGACGAGTTGTTAAAAATAATGCCACTTCTTTCTGTTAAATACAAATATTGGCAGGTTTTACGAAATATGACTTCAACTTAATGTATATTAATGTGACCCTACAGAAAATAGACTGTATGGTGGTACCCAGGAACATTCCCACATAACTTAATGCTCAGCCAGGCTTCTGCCAACAGAGTATCAGGTTATACATACAGAGCATCCGGAGCCAAGTCATTCCACCTGATATATCGCCACGCAGCGTTATGATGGTTTGTAGCTGCTGTTGATATTGTCCCTCTGTCGACGTCAGAGTTGGATAACACAGCTCTTCAGCTATTTAAAAGAGCAAAAATTAACATACAGCAGCCAAATAAAAGCTCAGAAAGGTCCTCTTATGTGTTTTAGAGGCAATGACAAGAGCTGAAAATGTTCTGGAGCTCATCCGAGCATCAATCCATCCATCCAGCCTGAATATTAGAGCCATAATCATATTCTGTGAGAGGGGGAGTGAGAGATACTTTTTACAGTTGGCTACATTTACAGCGATTATGATTCACTCTTATGTTCATATGTCAGTCTTTCTTTGCAGTGAAAACAGGATGTTTTGTATTCCATCTTGCGCTAATAACACATGGACCGATAAGTCATCGGCGTCATCCGGAAAAGACTCAGTTACACCACATCCTCGCGGAGAGGTCCCGTCCTCCTCCTGCCAACTCCTCGAGAGATAAATGGTGCGATCGACGGTCTTATGCAAGATTTTTAAAGATCATGGATGAGCTCTCTGTCCTTTTATGGGCTCAGGGGTGGAAGAAGTGGGCAAATCTGTTAGTCACAATAAAGCTGAGACACAATGGGGAGGATTTCAGTGGCTGGATTGGCATGTACAGGCAACGAAATGTGTGGCCTATTCACTCAGAAACACAAAGTTTTCATAACTAAAAGCTCTGTTTGCTTCCTGTTTGGACACTTGTAGCTCCCGACTGTGACTCAGCCAACACTGAGTAGCTAAAAGACAACACAAGTGCACCTTTGTGATGCATAAAACCAGGAAATTCAACAGCACAACTCTCGATTAAATCTCAACGATTCATTTTTACACCTAGGTTTCAGATTTAAACATAACGTCACAACATGTCATTTATTGAGATTTACGCTGTAGCTTTTGGACAGAGCCATGCTAGCTGTTTGCCTCTGTTTCCATTCTTTATGCTAAGCTAAGCTAAGCTCCTAACATATGGGCACGAGACTGTTCTTAATCATCCTGTTACTCTGGATGGTGATTTAAAGCTCTTCTGGTGCTGGAGCACAACAACAATGGAGTAAATTACTAAGTTGTTTCTTTACCCTGAGCTCATAAGGAAGCCCGTAAGCTTCTCCTTGAGTCTCAGCTCTCTTTGCTTTGGCCTGGTCCCTGACATCCCTCTCCTCCCAGCATATGATATTAATCTTAACACCCTCACTCTCCTCTCTTTTGTGCAATGCCCTCATCTGCTTTTCTGTTTTTTCCTTTCCTCCTCTGAAAAAGCTTGTGATAAAAGATCACTCCCACCACCACTGAGCCTGTATTAACTGTGCATGTGTGTGTGTGTGTGTGTGTGAGAGAGAGAGAGGCCTTTCCTCAGGCAAACAAAGTACTTGTTGTTTTGAGTGGAGTGAGAACTGGCAGATGGGGAACATACTTCCTTTTCTAAAACACAAGCCTGGGTTTAGTTCTGGGTCTAGTTGTGGAGAATTTAAGCCCACATTTTGTACAATGAAATTTAGTTTTTTTTCTGTTTTGCACCTGAAACCAAGTGACCTCGTATACTCTGTGAACCTGCCAGCAGCGTGCATGCAAGAAAACCAAACCTTAACTCAAATAACCTCAGAATATTGAATATTCACAATAACCACACAGAACCGAGACTTGTTTTGTCAGATGCATCCCCACAAATCGCTCATCATGCCTAATTTGTTCATTTGAACTGTGTGAAATCATTTTATTTAACTATAAAAGTGGATATTGTTGAAATAATTTCATTAACAAATAACTACCCAGTCTGACAATTTCACCATTTATTGTTAAACTATTTTTAGCTAACTATTTTTTAGCAGGTTATCAGTTTATTAGCTAACCTGTCCCACAGCTAGCTTTTGGCTAACCAGTCTTAACACTTCTTTTGGCTGGCAATTTTAATATGTTATCCACTTTAAGCCAATAATTTTAATGGTTTAAGATTTTTAGTACACATTTTTTAGCTAACTCCCACTGCTAACTTTTAGCTAACTAGTTTAAGCATTTATTTGAGCTATTTCTATGGTTTATCCAACTACTATTTTAATGATTTATTTTTAGGTGTATACATTTTACTGGATAAATATTCCAAAAGATAACTTTTAGCTAACCAGTTTGAACATTTATTTTACTTATTTTCATAATTTCTTACTTTTAGTTTGACCATACATACAGTATACCAACTGCTAGTATTTAGCTAGCCTATTTAGCCTTTTGTCTTAGCCAACTGTTTGAATGTTTCAGGCTTTAAGCCCACATTTTTAATGAAATATTACTTTTAGTTTGAGCTTGTACACATCTTTTGCTAACTATTCAAACTGTTAACTTTTAGCAAACTACTTTAACCACCGTGCTAGAAAAACTGCGCTAACCAGAACAGACCTGCATGATTTCTATGCTGGTCTATGCTGGTTAGTGCTAGTTTAGCTAGTGCACCAGCATTTGAAGCTGGGCCACCAATAAGGTCTCTATATTAATGATGCTGGTCTGCCTGCATGGTAATGCTGAAGTGAAGCCAGATTAACATTTTAGCTCATTACATTGCTGTCCATATTTATGTAGCCAGTGCAGAATAAACCTGTGTGGTGGTGCTAAATTGTTCATTTTAAAGACTAAAACAAATGAAATACAACAAAAATACATCTTCAAGGAAAGTATATTAAATATATAATAAATGGATGAATGCATTTATCTATTTATTCTAGCTAACTCTTCCCTCCTTTGATAACGGTAAGCACTCTTAATTACAACAATTGAAAGCTAAAGTGAATTTGTTTTCATTCTTATCATAATTTCCATTACTTTAAATCAGTTTGGCTTCTTCAGTCTTTCCAAGTATGCAACTGAGGTACAATGCCAATCCAATGATACAAAATCACTGCTAAAAACCAGTGATTGTTGCTCATTATATTATCTGAATCAGTAAAAAGCTGTAACGAATTATAAGAATTTCAACAAAGCAACCACAGCCACACTGGAAAAGATGCTAACTCTGATATAATTTTGACTAAAAACCATTCAGCAGTGTGTGTGTGAGACGTGTGTCTATCTGCTCGTGCTCCAATAATGATTCAAACTGAGGTTTCACTCAATTTAAATAATTCCATCAGCGTTCTCTTGTTCTTGAAAACTGCAGAGCTCAGCAACACTTGAGCAGTTTAGCAGATAAGGTTATTGGGGAGAGATAACAAAGTCTTAGCGCAAAGACAAACGCGCTGAGAGGCATAAAAGCCAAACTCGGAGCAGCAATTTCCAACAAAGGTGAAGTGAGGTAAATGCAGTTACGTCCGGGTAGTGATGAATATGACGGCAGGAGTTCAGGCAGCTGGGGGGGGGAAATAAGCCTCCGAGAGTGACTAATGCTGGTTTACTGTAAACACAATATCTCATGCCCAGATTACAAATCTTGTGCCGTCTTGGATACTATTGGATGTCTCTCAAGTGGAAACATTACTCAGTTTACAAATTCACATGATTCCTAAGGCTTTGGACAGGCTGATCAATATTTCTGATCGTGAACCTCTCTCCTGCCGCGAGCCAAAGAGTCTGATGTCATCAAAACGTGCTGCCGGGAGCTGCTCCATCGACGGCGCACGGCACCCTGACTTTGTGGACTCGCGCCGAAGGATATTTGAGCTTTTTTTTTTTTTTCTTCCTCCACCAAAGCCGAGCTCCATTTTAAAAGCAGAGATAACAGTTAGGAATCAGAAAATGCATGCTCACGCCGTCAAAGTCACCTTTCCCATCTCTGCCAATTACAGTAAGTTCTCTGAGGTGCAATACTGTAACTCAGCCCGGCATCACACATCAGCAGGAGAGACAAACTCCAGCAACTGTGAGACAGCTGCTTCATGCCCAGGATTACAAATTGAATTGTGTGAGGCAGTGTCACATATCTGAACCCTGAAATGCAAAAGTTATTCACTTTATGAAGTCTCATCCGCTTATTTTAAAACAGACAAAATGAACAGTGACTGCTGAGCATCCGCAACGCACATGAAAGATGTATGTTCCAGGTCCATTTCACAGAATCACACACCAACATCATCATCATGTATCCAAGAAAGGCAAAGGTTTCAGAAAGATGCTAAAAATGCTAAACACGCTAAACAGCCTATTTTTATTTAACTAGCACAATATCTTTTCCTGGTATGGCTGCAAGTACAGTTGACTGAGACGTCCGCATATACTAATCTAAATTGTTCTACTGCCACTGGATGTACCGTCGGCCATGTTTTCCTTTTGAAAACTCTGGGTTTAAGGCTGACAGCTAGCAGAAAGCTGTCACTCAAAGAAGCCCCGCCCCTTTCCCTTCACTTAATTACAGTCGTCATGAACGGGGAAACTAGCTACAGAGACCAAACCGTTGTTTGTACCAGGCTGTAAACATGTTTACTGCTGCATTTTAACATGGGGGTCTATGGGGACTGACTTGCTGCTGGAGCCTCTGGTGGACGCTCAGGGAACTGCAGCTCAGACAGCTGAGCTTCATGCTTCAGGATGATGTTTGGGTGACATTGTTCTTTCCCATTTCCAACACAAACAGCAACGCTGGTCAACACACCACAAGTTCAGAAAGTAAACTTTCACAGCTTCTACTCCCCTGCAGCCGGATTCCAATGTTATCCCTTTAATGGAGCTCACAGCTTTGTTGCTTCGGTTTCAACACACCTTCATACAGTCGGGATATGTGTGTGTGTGAGTGTGTGTGTGTGTGTGTGTGTGTGTGGTCCCAAATTCCCTAAATTCTCCCGAAATCGCTCTTAAAACCTTTCTGTGGCTTTCTAAACGCCCCTCTCTCTGGCATCCCACCACCACCACCACCACCAACACCACCAACACCTCCTCCTTTGGACTGCCCAAGGCACAATGATTAATTTGTGGCCATTGATTTCTCCTCCTGAGCTGAAAGTATGTGAGAGAGAGAGAGAGGGTGAGGTAGCGTGAGAGAGGGTCAGAGAAGCAAAGGGGTGAGGAGACTTGGAGAGCGGAGAAAGAGAGGGGAGTGTGTGGAGGTGGAGGTGGGGTGGGGGTACATCCAGTATTCAGTGTGGTGCTCCTCTGCAGTTCTTTTTTTCTAATCTTTAATGTAGGAAAAAAAAGCCAATGGTTGCAGTCTGGATGCGTCAAACCACCTCCCTCTCTCTCTCTCTCTCTCTCTCTCTCTCTCTCGGTGGCGATTGGCAATTCACTGAGTGTCCACATGTCATCTCTTGCCCTGCTGCAGCGGCGAGCAGCGCGGCATGCTGGGAAGGAGGAAGGGTGGGAGTTTTAAGGGAGGGCAGGCATGATGGCTAGATGGATGGAGGCGTGTACTCAGCCGTTTCCCCCCGTTTCATTACATGTATGTAAATGCTGCTGCACATGCTTGCCCCTGTTGTGGCGTGTAGCTGTGTGTGCGTGTGTGTGTGTGTGTGTGTTGTCACCTCCCACCCCCATAAACCCCCCCCCACACCCCCAAAATGTCGTTTTGAACACAGTTTGCTCCACTTCCTGTTATAATTCCTTCTCCCATCCTTCCCAGTGTCCTTTCTCATCAGTCACATCCTGCATGTAGCTGCTAAGAAAATGTAGTTTTACAGTGGGGAAAGTGGGGGCAGGAGGGTGGGTGTGGGGCAGGGTTGGGGTAACAAGGGGCATGATCTGCAATTAATTCCATTGGTTGGCCATTTTAATTGCGCCTGTGTGTGGCTAACGCTTGCAGTGACGAGCCCGTCTCCCCTCGTACTACAAGCACATTTCTGACAGATGACGTTTGGAGAAGAGCATGACCTACATTTGCTGTTTGAGGATCACACACACACTCACACTCACACACACACACACGCTCATGCAGAGCTCCTGCGACTCCGCGTAGCTAACGAGGGGAATGAGAGATGCACGGTGATCAGCAAAAGTCCATTTTGTCAAGTGACCTTTCAAGGGCACACGCGATGCAGCAGCAGCAGCAGCAGCTGTGACAGTCGGTGAAATTTATACATATGCGACGTGACGGGCGAATCAAAGGGGCGTAAACAAAGCCAATACGGACGGGAAGCGTGAAGAAATGTCGACACAAACAAGGTCACTGTTTGCTTTTGCTTCATTTCGCAAAGTAGCAACGTTACAGTCTAAGTCTAAGTACAAGATAACGACCAATTATTCTTCCACTTTGGACTTTTTGCGCTGAAAAATCCATCGAAAGGATCCATAAAACACTGTTTTCTGACAGCTGCGGTGTTTTATCCAACCTGCGCCTGTGTGATGAGACGATGAGAGCGAGAAAAAAACATGAAAAACACACAGAGACGGTCGGGAATCGTCTAACGTTGTGAGGGACGATGACTGCCTCAGTACGTCCTGACGAAAACAGCAAAATGCCTTAGTATAAGTACAGCGTGCTCGGAGATTCAGCATTAATTAGACAGTTTGATCATTTTCACTGAGCATATCTTAACATGAAAGAGCAGGAAGAGCGCAGGTGTAACTGGTAACATCGATAATGGCTGCAGTCCAACATGGACAGGGCTCACTGTCATTAGCTACACCTGCACTGCTCTTGTAATCAGCCCAGCATTGTGGAAACAGGGCCGTGAACCAACTTATGTCGGTGAAATTTGCATTTTTAATGAACACTTTTACAGTTTTGCACCTAAAACCAGCATTAAGCAACCATTTTAATGTTAACACAGACTTAAATGCAACGTTCAGGTGTCGATATTGCCACCGGACCCACTGCAAACTAACACAAAACTGTAGCTTTTGGCTGCTTCATCTCAACGTTTTTCAATTTTCAGGCTCTTCTCATTCTCTGACTTAATTAAAAATGTATTTCAACTCCGTCATATTTATTTAGCCTGTAATCGTGGCTGTTTGTATTAAAACGAGATTTGTAAGACCTGTGCTGTAAAACACTCAGCATAGACGTTTGGAGCCTGACATTAGCATTGATTTGTACTGATTTCAAATGGCAGCTGGCCTCTGTGTGTTCACTCCCCGCGTCTGAAACATCATCTTCATCGTGCAGACCAACATGTAACCCGCGCTCGTTTTTGCATGATTCAATCAGGCCCCTGTGCTAATTCTCACCCATTTCATGTCTCAACTCGAGCTGGCATGGCGCCATCAGAGGCGAAGATTATTAGATATTGTTCAGTGATCGATGCAGACATGCAGCCCTGCAGGCTGCAGCGTTCGGTTTGTTTCACTTCCCGGCCTTCAGTCGGAGCTGCGCTCTGAGTTTTGTGGCCGCGTCGCCCCGGAGCGAGCCGTATGAAGAACACTGTGGGTAAATAAGAGATTCATTTTCACAACTTGGTCCATGTAGTCATCATCCCAGTGACCGGCACGGCGAAGGCCCTCACCGTGGTGATGTCACGGCATGACACATTAAACACACACGCGCATAAAAACAGGCTGATTGCAGACACACAACTGTGAGGCTTGGGGAGAAGCAACACTCAGATCCACACAGCTCAGATGAGACGTACATGTGCAGCTCACATCTGCAGTCGCAGGTGAAAATACGTTCATACGTGTGTGTCTCTCTGTGTGTGTGTGTGTGTGTGTGTGTGTCTCTGTGTGTGTGTGTGTGTGTGTGTGCGTGCACGTGGCGTCTCACCCGGAGCTGCCTGTGTGCATGCTGCTATGATCATGAGAGACTCCCTGTCCTGGAAAGCGATCTGAGGGAGCAAAGGGAAGCCACGCTGCTCCTCATTAAAAATTCATCCTGCTCCTCGCTGCTCAGAGACATGAAGGTGAGAGCGCTCACATACGTGTCCCGCACACACACACACACACACACACACACACAGGACAGAGGAGAGAGGGGGGAGGAGAGAAGCAGCACACTCTCCTGGAAATTACATCACCCTCCTCAGTGGACTTAGCAACACCTTATCCTCGCCTACATCAGGATGTAGCGGCGATAACGGCGGCGAACTTCATTTTGACAAATTCCCTGATTCGCCCTGATCCGCAGATTAGCGCGGCGGCGTCCTTTTATCCCGCCAACAATCAGCAGCACCGTCAGCAGTTCGGCTGACGCTTTGTCTCAGCGTTGGAGTCACACATCGTACCTCCGCAGACATGAAAAATCGAGTGTCAGCCGTTCCCAGACACCGGGTTTACATCATTTCCTGTAGGAAGCCTATTAAATCATCATCCTTCAGGTTAAACACACGAGTCGCTCCATCAAGCTGCTCCGGCCTCGACGTGTGAGTGACAGAACAAACAGCGTCTAAATCAATTACAGTTTGTTTAAAAAATGAACTTTTTTATTGGTCGTGCAGTTTGACGTCTGCCCAGCCAACCCCGAGCAGCGCCAACCCTGCACTGCTCTGAGGTTCACCTCGCCATCGTACGCCGTGACGTCACAGCCTTTTGTCTCCTTCTCTGGCTCGTGCTCTGGATCGACGCGGTCTCATTTGACAGACGCAGCCTCGTTACAACTGTTTGTTTTCCCAACAGCGCCATTTGCTGTGACAGTGGGGTCTGCCAGCGCCGTCGACTGCAGTAAATAGTCACTCTGGAGCGCAGTAAACACGACCATCTGAGCGGCGGCGCGCTGACAGGCGGCCCCGACGTCCTTTGGAGGCAGACGGGTGGGCACAGAGGCCAGTTAGGACACCAAACATGGCCGCCAAAGGACGAGCTCTGCGTCTGAAGACTTGCACTTCAGTGTTTTCATTTGGATTTTAGCAAAATCAGCCTGAAAATAAATAAATTCAAAACTTTTTTAAATTAAATTAAACAAAATAAATTCATGGAAATTAAAACAAACAGAAGTTGTTAATCGTTATTGTTAAGGATGATGGTTGCCTGTTGGGTGGTCCAGACTTTTATATCTCCACACCAACCTGACATTCAAAGTTAAATAAAATTATAATTACTGAAGTGAATCCTCTGAATTCACCTAATCAGGTTAATTTGTCTGATAATGTGTAACACCTGCAGAACTAATGACATTCACATCAGCCTCGGTTGGACTCTGCATATGAAATGAATAAAATATAGAATATGTGTCATTAAAAACAACCATTTGTTGTGTTTTTCTGGTACTTGGAAAGACTTTTGTACACAATCAGCAGCTGATTTGCATCGATCCACTTTGATTTCAACTGTTTACACCATTTACACATGTTTACTGTCTCCTCTTGCAGTCGGGAAATGCACCTTTCGGTTTTTGCAAAAAAATCTGATTATTTTACGATGAAAACAGTTTTTAAAACTAAAATGATGATCATATTAGTTAATTAACCAATTAGTCCAACTGCAGCTAATTTAGTACTAGTTTAAGTCATTTTTCATACAAAAATGCCCCAAACTTTTTCCAAGTTATTAAATGCTTGAGTTCACCAAAGAACCAATCAGGAACACAATCAGCAGATCAATCAATAATGGAAGCACCCGTCGATCAGTTTATTGATATATTTTGATTGACAGTGAGTGAGAGACGGAGGCCACAGGTGAGGAGCAGCTAACCTGTTACTGTCTCTGCAGTGCAGACAGTGAAAAAGGAAAATCAGTCCCTTCAGATCAACCGTCTGCCTGAGATTACAACACAGTCCGGCGTCTTTGCATTGTTGCACAGAAAACAAATCAATCATATTGGATGTCAGGTCCCAAAGACATCTGATATCTAAATACACTGTAAAGCCTTGTGCTTGTATATACACTTTAAATGCAGACACACACCTGTGCTCCCCTGAGCCATCTGGACCGGATCACCTTCATCCTCTCAGACCGGCTGTTTAACATCATCTCGCTCGCTGCTTCCTACCTCCTTGCCCTCTATGTTTGCCCCGTGCGCTCGCCTCTCCATCTGTCATGCTCAGACTCTGCCCTGCTGGCGTTACCTCCAGCCGTCCTCCTCTGTCCTCCACCCGGCCTCGGGTTGGGACCCCGCAGCTCTGTGACAGGAACAGCACCCCCTCCCGTACTGGTCCAGGCCTGAGACTCTGCTGTCAGCAGCTCTCCCACTAGGTGCTAAGAGGACTTTGCAGACGTGGGAACATCTCTGTTGCTGCTCTTCAGCTCTGTTTGTTTATTAATGCACCACAACTCATAATGCATGCAGTGTGTTGATGTCTAAGCGCCGCAGTGCTCAGTTCATGTTCGAAATCACACTTTAAAGGGCCATTTCACTCAAATCACATGTTATTCAGTAATGCAAACTCTGGTTTTGTTTGCTGAGGCTTTTACTAGTTTCACTTTTGACTAATGTACCAACTATTGTCTCTTAATGTCTTCAGTTGTCTAAAATTCAAAGATATTTCATTTTATACCCTGAAATACAAAGAAAATCAGTAAAATATTCACATTTAAGAAAAAACCTGCTTAAACTTACTTGAATAATCGAAATAGTTGCAGATTATTTCTCTGTTCTTCAGCTAATACTACTTCAGTCATTTCAGCTCTACTAGTTCTGTTACAGCACACATTAATGAACACATGCTGCTAAAGACAAACCGTCTAAAAGACACAAAGATATTAAATGTACAGAGAAAACAACTAAAATGAACAAAGAGTGTGTTGTTGAGAAATGTGATGCAGTGTTTTAGAAGCTAAAAAGCTAATGATTAGCAAAACAGTTGGAAGAATACTTAAAAACTAATAGATTCGGCTCTTTTCTGATTCCTCTGGATATTCTCAAACAGGAACACGAACACTGACATGTTCTTTACTGGGACCAGTTTACTTTAAATCGTATTCCCAGTTAAAACTCCACCAGGACAAGTGAGAGTGTGTTTTTAACAGAGACACGCAGATTAGCCCTGAGAGACTAAATCAGGGTTAAAGCAGTGAACCTAACAGCCACGATGTATCCACCATACAATCGTTACTGTTATTAGTATTGTTATTAGCATTAGCATCATTAGCAGCAGGTGGTAGCAAGCCACAGAAACGTGTCCACCTCAGTCGCTCGCGCTCCTTCCTCAGACCCCGCGATGATGCAGTGTGTTTGGGCTGCGTTCTGACACAAAGCAAATACGGCGTAATAGATTGCAAATGAACTGCGCCACGGACACCACCAATTAATCAAAAGGCAGATTGTCGTGCTTTCTCTGTAAAAAAGAGCGAATCTCACCTCCTTAAAATGAATGGATTGTATCTGCAGTTAATTATCATTTACTACAGGGTCTCTCTGGGATGTTTCCACAGCTTAAGGATAGGGCCGGCGAGGTGGAACGGAGAGGAGCTCTGCCGCGATGGAGGCAGAGATTGGCCTGATGGTAATTACACTTTCATTGCGAGAGGATCAATTCTATGTAATCAGAGTGCAATCTCACTGAAAATCGAGTGGTTATTCAAACCACTTTAACGTGGAAACTTTACATTTTCAAAGGAACAACATTTGTTTGATAAGCGGTAGCCGGGAGTGGTCGTTGAGTCTGACTACACTGCGGACAGATGCACGTTTTCGCCTCGTTTTGCTTTTGACCTCTGACCTCTGAGCAGTGCAGGGTCTTTTTAGCTGCAGTTTGTTTCTGTTTTGATTAATAATTAATCTGCAGAATATTTTCTCAATTAATCAAGTAACATTTTAATCTTTAAAATATCAGAAAGCAGTAAAAAATGGAAATACTAGGATTTCCCACAGCCCGGGGTGTCTTCGTGTTTGCTGTTTTGTCTGATTTTGTGTCCAAAAATCAAACATACTGAGTGAAAAGCAGCGAATCTTCACAGCTTAGAAGCTAAAATCAAGGAATTTGCATTTTGCCCCAAATTCAAATGACTTCAATTATCAAAGTAGCTGTATGTATGTAATGTAATGATTTCAGCCAATAATAACATCATACACTCTGCATATAGTAATAAAAACAGTAGGTTTACACTTTCCAAACCCACAAAAATTAAAAGAATTTATAATTTATACGTTAAAAATGTTTATTCCCTTTTGCTGATATGTGTGAAATTCACTAAATTTGATGCATGTGTCAAATACTGGCAAATAGCACCTAGTTAGCTTAGCACAAAGATGGTAGGAGCTAGCAAAACCTGCCTACCAGTCTTGTTGTTGCAACCAGCAGAGATTCCAGGAAGTGACACGTTCTGGGACAAGAAGTCAGGTAGGCTACTTAAAATCTATAAAAGTGAATTTTAAACACTTTGTAGCGTGCGTGTTAAATGTTTAGAACCTTTTTAACCTCTGCAGCGTTATTCATGTTTCATCTGTCCACATTAATCACATTTACGCTCCAAACAGCCATATTTCTGCCCGAATCTGATAAAACATGACTAAATCTACAGCTTGCTCACACTGGCTGGCTCTGTAGGTATATGAACTGCATTTTTTCTTGTATCATAATCCTCCTTCAGATGATGATACGTTGAGTTTCAGGAGCAAGACGACGTGTAAACGCTCGCTACAGCGAGCAGGCAGCCAGCAGTCGCTGCCTGTCGCGGTCTGGTGCCACACAGTATGCTTACACAAAGACTGGCCGGGGGTATGTTTCGTATCGATTTGTTCTCTGGTCATGTAGGATAAAGACAGACCCCACCCAACAGGACCAGCTGCAGCTAAAAATAACACGTGTAAATCAAGGCCCGAGCCACAAACACACACACAAACACACACAGTGACGATGATGGCGACGGTGATGATGATGTGTCCCGGGTCAGAGGGGATCATTATTATGTAGTAACTGAAACGCCGCTCCTCCTTTGACGCACGTCCCGTCTCTAATGCTCATACAGCCATGGCTGTGTGTGTGTGTGTGTGTGTGTGTTGCAGGGGGGCTGACAGCATTTATGGGAAAGTGCCACCGAAGTTTACAGCCCCTCTCCCATCGACCACAGCCATCTGAGCCATTAATCATACACTAAACCAATTACCGTGCCATCACAGCCGTCTACTGTCCATCTCGTCTGAGGGACTCGGGATGAATGCAGCGTCGATCTATTAATATACAAGAGGGGAATCATAATGGTGTCCCTCCAAGTGTGCGCTTTAGATCTAATACCTCCACTGTCCTCACAAGTTTGCTATAACTCACAATATATTGTTTTTTTTTAATTAAAAGCAACATCCTATAATATAATATAATAGCGACTCATGTAATTTACATCATTTTATTAGCAACTCAGTAGTTGCAATTAGGCTTTTTATGTTTTTCATATGCTGTTGTTATGTTTTATTGTCTTGTTTTGTTTCATTTACAAAATGTAAGGCTTTGATTTATTATTTATTTATTATTAAGTGATGTTTCCTTTGTAGCGTGAGATGAAAATTAGCTTTTAGCTTAGCTACATATATTGTGCATTATCCCTGCTAAACAATAATAATAATAATAATAATACACGTTTCAGGAATTAGCAAATGTTTGCATGCTAACACTCCAAAATAAGATGGTTAACATGTTACACATCATACCTGCTACACATCAGCATGCTAGCGTTGTCACCGTAGCGTGTTAGCTTGCTGTTGTTAACTCCTCCCTGACACCAAATAGGTACTGCTGTGTATTTCAACTGTCCGCTTGCATCATTGCAACAACATGATTGGCTGGATATGTTTCCCAGTTTGCCGTCTCAACTGTCCTAGTCAAAATGCTTGAAGTGGTTTGTCTCCTTTCTTCTAGCCACTTTTTTCACTTTAAGTTTGATGCAAATGTAAAATGGCCGCCCTTTAGATCAGCTGAAGAGCCACCAATCATGACACAAACACATTAAAACCACAAATACAGCGCAGTTTATAGAAATGCATCATACTATGTTGAGCAGCACAACCGAAGGCCAGAGTCCTGCACTGTTTTTAAAGCCGTCTGAGGCCTCAGCCTAATCCGGTAATGTCTGGCCTGTAATTCGGCCTTAGTGGGCAATAGAGAGGGCAAGGTGGAGACCAATAAAACAGTCTTGCTCGGCAGTGACTGTCTGCAGTCTCAGCGGAGCACCAATGAAAGGCAGGCGAGGGCAAAATGAATCCCATCCATCGCCGGCTGCGGGGCGAAGTGACAGCGCGGCGCAAAGGAGCTCAGTCACTTTACTGCCATCAGCCGAGGGCAGAGGCAGCGAGATCGACCTGACGGCGGAGGGAAGGCTCAGTTTCTACTGCAACAAGTGGCTGCGAGGCACTTTTCATCCACGCCGCTCTCAACTTGTGACGAACCGTAATCCGGCCCATGCAGCTGGGCGTACAGTGGATCGGTGTCATAATACAGTGTAATGCCACTTTAGGGCCGGGACATTAGCCGGGGTGGGCATACTCCAGCTGGGTAATCCTTATCTGATTGGACTATGAGACTAATCCCGCTCTTCTCTGCCCGCTCCGCTCTGCTATCTGCTTTTATCTCAGGCCTGCGTCTCATCCTGCCTCTCTGCTGCACACACACACACACACAAGGATACACTCACACAAACATGCTGAAGTACACAAAAGCACATATATGCACACACACACACACACACACAACATACTCCCACATGTGTTTTCAAATGCATGAATGTACACTACATTGAAACTCCCACGTGCTTATACATTTTCATGAGGCAGTATGTGTGAACTGTGATCTGCGGTGATTGACAGCGGCTGTGGGAGGCCACGCCGAAGTGGTAGCCATTTTAGCTAAAAAAGGAAAAGCACATTTTTCTAAATAATACCTGCTGGGGCGAAGAACGCTTCAGAGCACGATGGTACATGTGAAGAGGAGAAGACGAAGAAGACAAGCTGTGGCTGCAAGTCAAAGTTAAACTGTTTGGATGCAATTAGATAATCAAACATGTGTAAGATCTTGATTTTGGTGTCCATCCTGGCTAAATTATGTCTAAACATCGTCTTTTTAGTGTTTGAACATCAGTTTAGTTCAGTTTAGTTAATCTAACGCCGTCATTAGGTCAAAGTTTGAGTTTAGCTTCTGCCTAAACTGCAAAACTGACATTTCTATCAACCTGAACTCTGCATTTACTGCTAATAAGCAAGTGTTAGCATTAGCAAAGCTAAAATGTTGTAAAACAGGATACGCATACTTGCAAAACATCACTATGTTAGCATTGTGCATTAGCATTCGGCTCCCAGCTGCACAGAGCTGCTAGCATGGCTACAGACTTGTTCAAGCTTAAATAGTGAAAATAACCCAGTTGTTTCTCCTCAAATATGAGAATTTGGCGCTTTTTGCTAAACTTCTTTGGACTTCAGGCTGTAATTTGAAGACACTGGCAGCTTTAGGGAACCAATAAGTGACATTTTTCACAATTTTCTAGTATTTTGCAGATGAAATTGTTAGCTGGAAAAAGTAAAACAGATTGATAATGAAAACATATACTGCACTCGTGAAAGATTGCAAAATGTATGTGGACATGCAGGAAATTGCATTACATGTACTGCAATACAGGTTTTTCCATTATGACCCCTAACAGACCCAACTGTAGGTAATAAAAGACAGAACACTGGACAACAGAGTCGCCCTTCTTCATCACAGGATCCACCATTTCTCTCCCACGCCTCCTCCCCGACGCTCCCTCTCTCCTCCCAGCCACTGTGGAGCCTGAGGGCGGCGCTGTAATGAAGATGAATGCCTCAGATTAGCAGCAAACACAGAGTGTTACACCTGGCTGAGAGCACAGGGGGGCACGGCGGCCGCTCTTAAAGACGTCCCAGATAGGACGGCGGAGCGGCGGCCCCCGGGGCCCAATTCATCAGCAACACACGTGTTTACTGTGTGCGCAGCTCATGCTTCACCAGCTGGATCTCTCTCTGTGCAGCCACATCCATGTTTGTGAACCACAATCACACCACAACCATAACTACAGTTATGACGACCAGCGGCATCATACTGGGAGCATAATCTGGATGAAAACTCAGACATAATAAATAAACATGGACCTTGAAACAACACTAAACGTTGAGACACATAAAACTAACAGTTATTCTCACCTCAGCTGGTATCCCAGCCGTGGAGAGACGCTACTGGAAACTGACAGGAAAACACACAAGACCTGCTTTAAATGAGAAGCTGCTACCTCAGTGCTTTGTGCTAAAGATAATTAGCATAGCAGTGCATTTCCCATCCTCGAGAAATGTCGTACTAAGCAGGTGATGAGGTATAAAGGGCGAGCGAGTCTTCATATGGAGGAGGTAAGGGTGGGCGGATGGGTCGAACAAATAGAGGACTTTCCCCCGGGAGATCTCTGCAACCCTGAAACCAAAAGCTGACTAACTGACATTCGTGAGCTAAGCCGTGAGCTAAACCCAAACAATCATCTTTAAAAGTAGTTTCGGCGTCTAAACCGCAATAAACAGCAACCATGTATTGTTGTTACCATGACAACGAACAAGAAAAAGCTCAAAACGGACTGACGTGGTGCACTAAACGTCCTTACAAGCCGTACTTTGAGGTCACGATGCGACGTCAACCGCTCGAGAGTCGATCATCGGTGCTCCCAAATTAACTTTTCACATCCACACGCCCTGATTTTCATTTCAGCTGATACAGGTTCAGTAAAACATGCCTACAGGACTGGCTCAGGCCATCTTGACTACAGATGCACACACACACACACACACACATATATATATTTGACTTCATTTGGTCCCCCTACGCTCTGCTACCAGAAACAAAACCCTTTCTTCTTCCTGCAGTGAGATTACATTTTTCTCTGTTGGTGTTTCTCTGACAAGCGCTGAGTGAGGCAGAGGTCGAGGTGTTGAAGCACCCAGTGTGGGTATTCCCATTTTGCTTCTTTATTCCCTTTTTTTTTATATTATTATTTCTTCTTCACAGGTTCTCCTCTCCAGTAGCTGGTTATACAAACACAAACCGTCGCCCACCTGTGTCCACTCTGTGAGCAGGATGTGTGTGGGCCCGAGCTGCCGAACATGCACGTCTGCCGCTCTCTCCCCCTCTCTCCCTGCAGCCTCGGTCGCCGCCTGATCACCGGCAAGACTTCATTTAAGAGGATGAATGCTAGTCATCTTGGCACTTTGAATTAATTGCGCCGAGCTGCAAACTGAAGCCTAATTAACATCTGAAATGTTAAACTTGATATCGCTCCTCCTGATTATCTGTGCTGAAACAAGGCTGCTTATCTCTGCCTCTCTCCAGCTGCATCCGCTCTGCACTTTTCTACTTTTCCGAACCCCCTCTTCCCTCCTTTCCCTCTGATTTTTGGTTTAAAATGTGCAAACTACCTATAATTAAATGTACCCGCGTTTTAAGACCCAATTTCCTGAGGAGGAAGTCATTTTGAATTTAAATGAATCTGACCCCGGTGAGCAAACGCGCTGGCCCCCTTTTCCCACTTCTGGGCCGGGGATCATTCATGAATCACAAATGACAAATCTGGGTTTATTTCCTGCCATTTTGATCTCGTATTCAAAGGGAGAGGCTTGTTGTGTCGATACAAAAGCAGCACACACACGCAGACACGCGCACGCTGAGCCAAGAGTGTGATGTTCTGATCTCGTCTTGACTCGGCGCCGTTTTGTTTGCCAATTAAATAATAGCCTGGCAGGGATAAAGGCCAGTCACTGTCACAATTACACTCCAGCTGTGATTAATCCTACGTGCATTAAGGTAATCATTGTAGGAACAGTTAATACACCCCAGCACTGTGTGAGCACTCGCTGTTGCCTCCCCTTTATCTGCCCGACGCTGGAGGAAGCTCTGAACTCCACATCTGGAGTCGTTCAGATGAAACGCCTGAGAGGCTTCGCGGGAACAGCTGAGGTGCAAACGCTGTGATCAGAAGTCGGAGTTAAACTTGTTCTTGACGGCGGTGACGTGCAGACGCCTCACCTAAAACCTCTTTTTCCATACCTGACTCTGCCTGACAGCAACTCCTTTCCTCTCATTTGACAAACAACTAAATAAACGACCTGCATCTATCGAGCTTCAATCCAAAGTGCGCTACAGTTTCACGTTTCAGATGTCTATGCGTCGCCTGCAGCTCCAACAAAGACACATTTCCCCCTCTAAACCTTTTATTTTGGTTCATTTAAATAACGAAGATGTCAGATTATCCAATATTCAACAAAAATCCAGTGGACAGATTCACATTTTTGACGTCGGACTCTTTCATCAATCATCTTATGACCAGTCAGACGTATCTTGTGGCTGTTTAGAGGGGCCTAACCCCAGTGTTGTGACCCTCTGGACTAAACTAGCTTTAAATGCTGCTTTTGACCAATTTTTCAGGAAATGCGTCTGTACTTATACTCAGTTTTGTAGGAAATGAGAACTCCTGACTGCTCGAAGCCCAAACCCTGTGAACGGCTGACGATCTGCTCCACCGGCTGGAGTCGGCGTCTAAACACAAAGCGCCCTTCAAGAACTTTTCCTGAAGAAATCAAAGAACCGATCAGAGAAACTGTAAACAAGAGTCTGACCAAGGGCCTGGAGCCAACTCTTGGTACTGGGCAGGTATCGATACGACCACAGTGCAATAATCAAAAAGCTCCGGAGTCCAACTCAAACCTTAAAGCTACTATGACTAATACTTCTAGGCCACTTGGGGGGCACCAGAAACATGACAACAGACATGTTATCACATTTTAGCTTTGTTTGTTTACCTCGTTTTCACTCATGTAAAGTCATGAGTGTGATTGGTCATATTCACGGCCTTTTAGCTCCATTTTTGGTCTCCGCCACCTCTGGAGCCAAATGTCAGGCCCTTTAGCTGCTAAATGCTACACTTTGTTCACAAGCTACTGTGTCTGTCTGCTGTTTAGCGCTGAGCAGGCAGTGTACAGAGACTGAACAACAACAGTCAAGTGATTTCTGGTAATATTTGAATAATAATAATAAAAAACTGTTTCAGAGCCACAATGGCACTTCATATTATTGTTAAAATATTAATTATAGACTGCAGAGTTTATAATATTAGCATTTAACAGACATGTGGGTACTGTTATTGATAAGTAAACTGTTTTTTTCTGTTATATAATGCACAAAAAATGCTTGTGGTGACATGTTGGCGTCACTACAAAGTTATATAAAGAATATGTTACTGTAATTTATTCTTTAATAAAGGCATTTGTTTAAGAAATCACCCTTCTGAGCACCTTTGCACAGTCATTTAGTGCATAATCTGCCTAGAAAAGGCCTATTTTATATAAATATCAGCCAGTAAATTCAGCATCGGTCTCAAATGCACATATCGGCTCTAATAGACGCTTTAATTTAGACTTCTAAGTTCAAATCTTGTCTTGGGCTTTGAACACAGGTTTGCAGAGTCGTGCTGCTCATCACAGCCGAGGAGAGGAGCAGACCTGTGACGGCCTGCGCCCTCGCAGGGTTACAGCGTCGGCGTCTCGACAGGAAGCGCGCCGCCTGGTTCTGACAGGGCTGATGCAGGAGGTCGTCTCGAAACCTGCGCCAAGGACGCAAGTTTGTCTGACATCTCGAAAGCAGCCGGGTCAAAGGTCACGTGACGAGCTGACAGCATCAGGGTTGCATCTCTGCTGCCGTGATCTTACTTTTGGGGCCTCCTGTCTAAACAAACTGCCAACCCTGTGTCACAGAACCACTGCTTCATTACATCATTGCATTAGTTCGTCAATACATCAGGCTGATATCCAACGATGGCTCCTCCCTAACCACAAGCTCCTGAATATGTTATTATTTCATTATTTCAACTCTAATGTCTGACTAGAGGAACTGTTCCAGAGCGGTGTGGGAGGCTTTTATGCAACAGTTTCAGGCTGCAACCAGAAAAACCTGCTTCACCCTGCCTGCAGGAGCCCAGCACCCAGGAAGAGCCGTGATCGGTCTGGATTTTACTTTTGCTGTAGCTAAAACGTGTCATTTCAACAGAAAGGTGATGGGGAAAGTGGAAAAATGCTGCATTTAAGTATTAAAATCAAAGATTAGAGATGAAATAAAGCAAATACAGACATTTCCTTCTTTCACATTAGTTATATAAACTTGTGACATCTAAAATTGGTGATGCAACACCTTCAGGAGGGTCCCACAACAGGAAATAGAAAGATTTCCAGTACTCTGGATTTAAATTGGGTTTTCTGGTGGTACAACATTTTAATATGACATTGCCTGTGCAGCCACAGGTTGCACTTGTCATTTCAACCGAAGAAAGTGCTTTTTCTTTCAAGATAAACATGGAAATGTCAGAACAAGAAGATGCATAATTAGGATTTTGGGTAACCTCACAACCACTCACTTATCTTGAAGTCGCCCCAACACAGAAACCTTGTACTTCCTGTATAGAAGCAGTGAGATTTGCTCCGAACTCGTCTTAAAACAGCAATTTCAGTCATTCCCAGCCGTGTGTTTCATGTGTGGAAACTATGAAAGATGAAGAACGTGACCTCCAGTGGCAATTAGAGATCTGTGATGTGGTCTACTGCGAGTGGGACCACGTTGGGAAAGTTTGTTGAGCAGCGAAGCGAGAAGGAGAAAGAGAGAAAGAAGGAGAGAGGAGGAGCGTCTTTCCTCTTACCTTCCAAGCAGCATGTCCTCCACAGGCCCGAGTGGGTCATCACCTCCTCGTTCTTCTTGCTGGTCTCGTTCTCGCTCATGGACTTGGTCTTGCAGACGCCACGGGAGTACAGCCAGTAGTCCGTGCCGACCGCGATGGTCATGAGGCTGAAGGCCGCGAAGGCTCCCACCGTGGTCAGCAGCATCTGGACTCCGCGGTCGAACAGACCCATGTTTCCGCATTCCATGAAAGGGGGACCCCCTTTCCTCTTGATGTACAGGAAGTAAATATTTGAAAATTTGCGGGACCAAACCAAACCGAAAAAACGGGATATACTTGAGCGGAAGGAGAGGGAAGAAGGAGGAGGAGGATGCGGTAGGAACCTTATGGTTGCGTTTGGGTGAGGACCAACACAAGAGAAAAATAAGGATGGCAGGAGGTTTTTGGGGGGGTTTGAGGAGAGGAAGAGGCAGCGATGCTTCTCCTCTCTGTTTGTTCTTACTCTAAAAACCCAGGAATGTTTTAGAAAATCAGAGGCTGAGAGCCCTTCAGCAGGCCTACAGCTGCAGATACAGCAGCAAAAAAATGAGAGCTATTAAGGATTAATTACGTCCTAAAGCCTACAGCGGCTGAGACGAGCCTGAAAATAAGGGTTTACCCACCACCGGCCTGCAGAAATAAAATAAAAATAAGCTGTGACTTGTAAAGGTTGGAGCTAAGCACACAGCTGAATTAACATGAGCTCAAATGGAGCACAGAGATGGTTGGGATGGGGGGAGGAGGAGGCGGGGGGCAGCGGTGTTAGAGTAATGGCAGGCTTACAGTACAACAGTTCAATATGTCTGTTACAGTGACTTACAGTTACTTTAGTCAGAGGTTATAACATTGCATTACTAGTAAGAATTCAGAATTATAACTATACCCAAAGCTAAACACTATTATTATTATTAATATTATTATTCTAATGTGTGTTGTTAGTTAAAATAGAGGGGGGAAGCAGGGAGGTAATTAAACTGGGGAGGGAGAACGGCGGAAATCTATCATATTAGTAGAAACAAAAGAGAGTAAACAAGCGGGTGAATTCAAGTCCTGTCGAGGGGTGTTTTACAACGAGCTAAGGGAAAATATCACGCTGGCTTCTCGCAAATCAACCCTGCACACGGTGGAATGAGGAAAATCAAGGCTCAACGTTAAATTAATTAATTAATTAATTAATTAGCAGGCTTTTAAAAACACATACACACCAAATTTCTTGGGTTTTTTTTTTTTTTAAAAAGGAGCGAGAGAAACCGATAAAAAGGTAAATTAAAAAAATGAAATTAACCGCGTAGATTTTCCTTTTTCCTAAAATTTTGATCCCCAGTTTCCATATGTAGCCCTATAGCTCTGGGAAGGTTTCCGCCGAAAATGGGGGTCTGCGGTCAGAGGAGGTTCGGTCGTCGACGATCCGGAGAGAGCGGGGAGCATCCAGCAAGGCAAGCCGACCATCACTCGACATAGAGCCGGCAGGAGGAGGACGAGGACTCGGTGTGGGCGCCGCCGCAGCCGAGGATGCTTCTACCGTGGATGGAGGAGGAGGATGCTGCCGCTGCTGTTGCCGCCGCCGCCGCTGCTGTTTCTGCTTGAGTATCCAAATTCACCGTGGCAGTATCACACCCAGGACGGTCCCGTTTGTATAGCCCTTGCGCCATGTAATAGGAAGAAAAATAAATTCTGATGAATGTTGCAATCCTCCTGTTTCCCCCTCCTCCTCTTCCTCTTCTTCTTTCTCTCCTTGCGCGCTCGGATGCAGGTTTGGCCGCTTTGCAGGAAGAGAGAGAAAATATATATATATTACACAATCAGGAGAGCACAGATCCACAGACGGAGCTGGTGTGTGTTGTCACGATGTCAGTGTCAGCGGCGCTGTGCGTTGAATACATTCAGGTCGGCCTCTCTCCCCTCCTTTCTCCCGGGTGATGAGTAATGTCAGTGTGAAGAAGCTGCTCTCGATTCTGCAGGCGAGTTTCTCCTTCTCCTTCTTCTTCGTCTCTCTCTCTCTTTCTCGCTCTGGCGACGCTTAAAGAGGCCTACAGTGTATGTATGTATGCATGCGTGCATGCGTGTGGGTATGTGTGTGAGTGTGTGTGTGCACGCGCGGTGTGTGTGTGTGTGCGTGCTGCAGCAATGGAGGCTCGTTGCTGGAAAGATATTAAAGATTTTTTAATTCCGTTTCTGTGAGTGGAGGGGGCGGAAGCGGGGGGTGCTGCGATGTCGGACTCTCTCTCTCTCTCTCTCTCTCTCTCATTCTCTCTTTGGAAAGGTAGATGCAGGATCCC